>OZ012672.1:17615489-18868044 GCA_963942505.1 Lordithon lunulatus | reverse complement strand
GGAAGCTCGAGTATTTGGGTAACATTACCCGGAGAGAGAGATGCTCGATTCTCCAACTAATTATGCAGGAAAAATACAAGGAAGAAGAGCCGTAGGGCGTCGAAGAACCTCGCGGTTAAGAACCTATGAGAATCGTATGGAAAAACTAGAGCAGCGTCAAAAGTTCGAATCGCTATTATAATTGCCAACCTCTGATAGGAGACGGCACCACACGAATAAGATCTATAACAACACCATATAATAAAATACTCTAAATAGTTATGATAATTTTATATTTTGAATCGTAAAATATTAGTTGATGGTCTTTCCCGACAGATTTTCACTAAATTCTAATCAAGGGTAAGTTACGTCATATAATAGCCACTGCGAAAGTTGGTCCTCAGTAGTGTCTCGGAACACACAGACGATGGTAATAAAATGATCAGGGATCGAATAAAGCGCAAACTGCTAATATTTTAATATTTTACTTGATAATAAAACAAAGTAGTTATGTAGATATGTGTTTTCGTTGTTTTCTGCATAGCAACGAATATCCTTTATGACGTTGATATATGATGACATTTCTTTACGTTTCATATAGAATATAGACGAAATTGAATATTTATACAATGTTGTATATGAGTATGTGTGTATGCATGACTGGAAACAAATTTATAGCAAATGGCTTCAAGTATGTCGACCAAATGAAAAGTAAGTCTTTTTATCTTGATCCGGCGGAACCGATAGATTTTTAGCAAAATTGTTCTGACAAAAACCACCGGTATGAAGCACAACCTGAAATTTGCGGCTTACACAATATATGAATAGAATTTGTTAGTCAACTAGACTTCGACAGGTTTAAATGTTGAAACTCTAGCGACTAGCACTATAGCAGCATACAAATGAGGGGTGTGCAGAAATATATGTAATTTCACGTGAATCGGACGAAAAATATTTAGGATGATTATTGTATATAAAAATACACGGACATTTTGTTGATAATTAACACTTTGCATATTGTTTATACATCAGTCAATAGCCAGTTCAAAGGACAATAATAGTATATTGTAAAATAAGGTGTTACAATAACAATCATGAAAACATGAAACGAATACCTTCTGCAGAACGCAGCGGTCAGTTACGCAAGTATGGAAGATATCCAAGTTTTCAATCTGCTTTCATTTCATTCGTATTTATAATCAAAATTGCAAGTAATATCTAATAGAATAGAATAGAAATTTATTTTAGATGCATACAATACATATACAATAGTACATTATATATCATACATTGAAATATTGTCAAAAAAAAGGTCGTGATTACATAATATTTTTGACTTCATTAAAGTATTCCTCCAGGGAATATGGTTCACATTCTATAAGAATTTTGAATACTGCATTTTTAAATTGCTTAAAATTATTTATTATTTTGATGTGATTTGGTAACGAGTTAAAAAAAATTAGACTACTGTATACTGGTCCTATTTCAAGCATGCTTAGTGTATGTATTGGATAATTATAGTCCAAATTCGATGTCCATGTCTGATATATAATAGATTATTTATTATTATTACTTTTTTAATTTTTTAATGTTTTAATATTTTTTTGGTCTTTAGCCGATAAAGACTCTCTCTAGATTTTTTACATTTTATATGTTGGCATCTGTAACACCTATAATGGTAACTGCGAACAACGCATTGTTACAGTGACAGTGACAATAAAAGATTGGTTACTTTTTCAGATTACGAAATAAGATTATTCGCCCCACTGCAGACATTTTCCGCGCACTTTTCACACTTTTCCGGAACGTCACGCCGCATATTTGCTGAGCAGAAATAAACACGAGTCTGTTTTATTATTCCGCGACAAAAATTTGAATTTGTTTAAGCAGTACCAATATTAAGTAAAATTCGGATAATTTTGTATACGCTCATCTCCATAATAGTGGCTAAAATAATATCTACTTTTTACTTATAACATTTGTTAGTGGAAATCAGGTATACACATACACTTAAAATTAAATTTAATGTTTCCGTCAATTCAGTCCATTTATTGCACAAAGTTATTTAGCGGTGGCTGGAAATTGCAGGATGGCAGAATTCTGGGTAAATCGTACAAAAAGTGTTGTTACGAATCACTTTGTATTGCTGTATTTAACCGAACTTTTTATATATTTATAAAATGTGCAGTTTCAATCTGCGTACAGTTTATTCAAATGATGATATGATATTTTTGTTTAACTGTTATTTAACTTACGATATAATACAATATAACAATATATAAAACTAAAATATGTAGAGAATACTAACTGAGATATCCCAGCACAACCCTTTATACAAATAACTGTATATGTTAAATAATTTTAGTAGTAGCAGTTACTGTATTTTCTACAATTTCGACCTTCGGGGTCCTTCCGCCATGTGTTAGTGTATGTATATGTGAGCGTTAGGACATGCTACTCCAGAAAATCGTTCCCGAGTTGTCTAAGATGTTGTTAATTGTATCCCAACGATAAATGGTACTATATAGAGGGACATAGACGTTCCGGTATACCGGAGAGGTTTACCTGCGCAAAGACCTGTACAGGTAAACCGGAGCGTGTGTGTGGACAAGTTGGGTAAAACTGCACAGGCTTAGTGACGTGTACGGGCGACCGGAGAAGAATGCTCTATATGAGTTGTGATATGGGGAGGTTTTACTGTGTTAGAAGAGCCCGGAATAGCTCCCGAATGATACACGAAAGCGGCCACTGATTGTTATTAACCTAACACACCCATTTAAGATAAAATATGTACTTACATTATTATCTGTCGCGTATGGCACCTTCTATACAGCTTGTAATCACTTGACACTACTCACTATCACAATGATTCATATTAAATTAACAGTATTAACTATATTTTTTGGTTTTCTTTGTTCCGCGAGCCAGCCGCACGGCTCTCCGGTCGACACACTTCACTCAACTGGCGGCGGCCAGTCGCCTGATTCATGCGATCGACATGGCATAACATGACGTGTTCTTCCTCCAATCGCAGCAGCGGATTATGTTAAAAACAAGTTAATAATAGATGTTTCTTATCGCGGTTACCAGGTGACTTTATATTCAACAATAATAACTGGGCATACTAACACACACACATACACTAACAATATCACGCTTGTCTCTGGAAAATTAACGTGTAGCATTTTTCTCGGCTCCTGCTAATGTATACGTTATATAAAATTCCATGTGACGCCCGCTGCAGGCTTTAACGGCTTGGATTTTGATACAAAGTCGCACGTGAGATATTTTTCAGCAGGAACTAAATCCGATTAAGGAAGGAGTGTGCGCTGCAGTCCTGCTTTTTGTGCGGATCGCGTTGCAGATGGTAACGTCGGTGGAGTAATTGGGTCACACGACTGATGCATCTTAACACATTTTGCTGGTAATGTGCGAGAAAATGCATAAAAATACAAGTGCATAGTGAAAGAGCTATTGCAGGAGAAAAAGAAAATGTTGCTCACCTTTTTATAAACATTAATGCGTTAGAAAGAAAGAATTAGCATCGTATAGCAGATGAAATCAAATTAAAAACATATTCATAATAATATCTAATAAAAGGTTTGATATATAGCAGAAATTAAATTATTATTAAATTGAATATATTTTGATTATTGTTGATAAAGGCGTTCTTTCGAGTTCTGACGGCTGAAAACAGATGCAAAAATATGCAATTTTAGTTGTGATTTAGAGATAATTCAATTGTGAGAATTTGATCATTTTTTTGTGTGTGTAAAGTTAAAGTAAATTATAAAAGTTATTAGGAATTACTTTTTCAATTTTTGTATTAATTTAAAAAAAAAATAATTCATGAGTATTACAAATTAATGCATCTTCGCGATTCGAAATATCTTCGCCCATGTGCAATATTTTGAGAATCTAAAACCTAAAAAACTTTCTATTAGGTTTATTTTACCTATATTTAAAATTTGAACATTGTAAGATAAATAATAAGAATATAATTTCAATAATAAAACACCCATGTTTGCGATCACTCACGCGTAAAATTATCGAGGCCGCGAGTTGCCCTCCGTTCTCGTTGATCCCACTACGGTTTACTTTTATGCTTCGGCTCGTTCATTTGTCTTCGCATCGGATGATTCGAATTCATAGTTGCGGCAGGGATGTTGCGGATTCCTTTTACTATTTCGATACTACTTGTGCGATTTGTTCTTTTACATCATTGATAAGTATATTTAATTGCGCTTTTTTTACTTGTTGCCTTTGATAATGCCGAGATAATAAAAACGGAAAGCTTTTCTTGTCAGCTAGACACAGAAAGAATAGAGGTGCAAATTTTAGGCTGTAAGTATATTAATTATAGGAATTATCGCAAATGCCACACTAAACTAGCGGCCATATTGAAAAATAATGGAGTAACGACGATAATTGTGTTAATTCCCTTTGTGTGCTACTGTCAGGAGATAATATAAAATAAACATGAATAAATCTCCTTATTTAAATAATATTGCACATTTTTAAATGATAGGCTCTACTAACATATTTAAAGCATATTAATTTTGTCCTGTTCATATAATTCACTTTTCGCTACGGCCTATGCAATTCGCGCAATGACCGTGTTCGGATCGTATAAATCGCTGGTATAAGATGGGATGGGTGTACAACCTCGCGAAACCGAAACGCCTATTTGGTTGATATGTTTCTAGCAATCAACCCACTCTTTGTTCCCCTACATTCTTTCTACTCCTGACCCCACTACGCAAAGGGCGCGAATTCGGGGATTTTCAAACACCAGAGCTCCACCTTAAACAAAATAATTTTAAAATTATGTGTGATTCCACCTCTTCACAATCTACATTTGGATTTCGATCTTGTTAGTTCTCGTCAGTTTAGCTCAGCTAGTGAGGATGAATTCACACAATACCTGGAGTGGTTATATATAGAATTGCACCATTTTCCCTCTAGAGAGACATTATTTCACCATCTAGCGACACCACATAAATTAACAATGCACATCTTTATCGTAATAATCGACAACGTGCTCATGCCATAAGGATCACCGAGTATTGCCCTGTATTGAAATAATATTACAACAGAATATTTGAGATAACAGCGCAAATCCAATCTTATAATATATATATATATATATATATATATATATATATATATATATATAGTGTGAATCTACCTAATAGCAAACAACATATCTAGATTTCGATCTTGTTAGATCTCGTCAGCGTAGCTCAGCTATTGGGAATGAATTCACACAATATCTTACTTTATACATACATTTTATGATAATAAATATATACAAAAAGCGTCATGTACACCCTTAAAAGTTTATTAGTAGCATCATCTTCTGATTATAAAATAAATATACCATTATATTATAAAAAAACAAATTCCATCGATTTCTGATTAAACTAGAAATGTTAAATAACATTTACTTTCCGAATACAGGTACGGTGTAATGCTACAAACTTTAACGTTTGTCAAATAATATGTCACAGCGTATTATATTTTCCTCATTGGCAGAGTGCAGGTCTCTATTCCCCGACGGGTACGTTGAAGTTGTTTATTTGTTCGGTGTAAGTACTAAAGAAGTTGACTTTTTAAACGCTCTAGCTATTATTTATATTTTTTACCACGCTTGAGAAATATCAATAGTTACTCAACCAAATGTTCTCGCGAATTTATCATATTGTTGAATTATAAGCTTACAGGTAACAAACTTTTAGTGGAAGAATAGGTGGAGCAAATGAATAGACGAGTATATTTACGGAAGATAAGTAAACACGCAAATATGTCCCCAAAACGTTTCCCCCGCATGTGTGAACGGGTGTCACAATAATTTTATTTATTTAATCATATGATTTCTACCGTAAGGTGTAGGCGTAAGTAAGAAGGAGCTAAAGTGACTAAAGGACTTTTGAAAAGTCTACCATAGGTGATACATGTATTTTCCACTCAATGGACTCAATAATATCAATCAATATCTGTTATCATTCTTGAGCCTGGGAACAAAAATTTCGTATAAATAGGTATGTGCGCGTGGTTGTTGTATATATGTGGAGGAAAATTAGTCAAATCATGGGATAAACTTGAAAAGCTTTTATAATGCGAAACTTAGATGTGAATTTTAATTAAAAAAAAGTATGTTGTTTAGGGATGATAGAGGAAGAAAGAAGAGTTTAAGTGGGAAGGACAGATACTAGAACTGTTTAGACAAGTAAGTACCTTGGGTTTATGTTTGCGTACAACGATAAGAAAAAGTAGTACTGAAATATGTTATATTAGTGGCCGCAGGGGTGGCAGACTCGACTACTGGTTAGCGAGTCGCGCCCCTACGGAACCCAGTTGTATATAAATTGAATGAAACTTGAGTGAATAGTAGGAATATATGTGTGCATGCAGAATCCAACTGACTATCGTGTCGTATCCAAAAGTCTGCACAGGGTCAAACGACGCCGGATTAGTTTGCTCCTTAACCGACATCTGACCTGTCAAACCGGACTCCCTACTGTCTCGCGGACAGAGGGTAAGGGGACCTAGGTTTAACTGCAAGGGTAGAGGGGAGTGATACCCATACTAAATAGTTTCTCCAAGCTAAAGATGGAATAGCCTATGCCCACAGCTGAGTGGCTGATGGAAGAATTGGCCAATTGGAATTCAGGAAGTGGCGCACCTCGGCTTCACTAGTCTTCTCCTTATATTGCGGGGCTCTGCCAAGAGTGACCGGATATTAGCTACTCGTGAAACGATTTATAGACCAAAGTATGGAAACAAGTGCTACCTTAAGTGCGTCCATTGCTAGTGAGTTTATGATCACTCTCATAACGTCACGAGGAATGGATATGCCTGCAATAACTGAAATAGAGGATCAAGTCCTTTGGAGTAACAACGAAGAAATTGTTAAAAATCTTAAGGGGCTAAATACCAACGACCCAAAGAAGATGAGCGGCGCTGCTGAAAAGAGAATGAAATACCTCATTAGGTGCGGCGTATCGGTAGAAGAGGCCAGGAGTTTGGCTGTAATGCGTTTTATTACAGCCTTGCAAACCCCTAAAAGACTCCAAGCCAAAAAAGGGTCAGAGATCTGATGACACCACTCCTGATAAGAGCCAGACCAAAAGAGCTATGAATACTCACAAGTACAAAACCCAGAAAATCTAGTGAAGTAAAGAGATTGAAAGGAATTCACGACCTACAACCTCGGCGACATAGAGCAAACTGTAAAGGTGGAAATCATTTTAAACGGCTTCCCAGAGAGCTTAATGATAGATGAACAGACCAAGTCCGTACAGAAAGCCATACTGGACGCCACAGTAGGCGGGGAGTAGTGACAATTTAAGTCTGCTTTCTATCAGCTGCATCAGCGACCAGGATGGCTTGCATTAACCTGTGTGAACAGGGAGGCGGCAAAATAGCTAAAGGGCCTAGAGGCCCAACTCAAACCTTGGGAAGGAACCAAGCTGAAAATAGTGTAGGTGGCCGAGATTCCGTATCCGGAAATCTTCATCGGCTACTTTTCAAGCAGTTCAGAGGAGCCGATATAATGGATCCTTGCCCTCAAAGATTTCAATGACCTTAGCACCTCCATGTGACGGGCTCTACGTAGAAATCCGTTATCCCAACGCTGGAGCTAACTTTGTCAGTTTATTTAGGGTCGGCTGGCAAAATTAAAGCTAACGGCGATAGAGTCAACTATGGTTTAGAGCAGGTACCTCTGAGAGAGCCAAGGAATACTCAAGGGCCTCAACAGCCCGAATCTTCCTCTGCCGTCTCGAAGCAAGAAACCCCAACCAGTGAAGGTGTCGAAAGAGCTCGTACTGGCAGACGAAAAAAACAAAGGATGTCGGGTCAAAAGTATCTAAAGGTCGCAAAAAGCCTAAGACTTAAGTACCATGGCCTTCCAAGCGACGTCTGTAAGTTGATCTACGATACTAACTATCCCAACTCATGTACCTGTTGCAGAATTTACTACGGGAGACCAGGCTGTTGCAGCCGTGGAGATTCCAATGAGGCCGGGCAAGAAGCATTTTCATGATGGCTTATTTTCCAGGTGATAAAAACCACTCCCCTCCATAGGAATGGGTAACAAGCACTACATCCTATGTTGAAATGACAACCTGCACCACACGGTGTGGGGCAGCACGGACGACAACAATCGAGGTTAGGACCTTTTTGAACACCTTTGTACTAATGATGTAGACATTATTAAGCTAGGATTTAGTGTAGTGGAATTTAGAACTCAGAGAAAAACTCACTTTTACAAGGAATACCTCAGATCATAAATCGATGGTCTTAACCACACTAGATACACTTCGGACGAACTAGAGGCGGTAACGTCTCATCTCAATGGAATTACGCCAAATGCCCTAGAGATCAGCAAAAAACCCTGGACGGACTTCTGTGAGGTGATTGTCGATATATCCCCAACAGTAAGACTACATAAGGTGCTTGCAAAGGGCGAATCAAATGAAATAGGGTTTCTAAAGACCCCTAGTAGCAGGCATGTCAAAGACCTTAAGGAAAGTCTACATGTTTTACTACAAACACACGTTCCGGGGTCACACATAATGGCAACTGATGAAAATGGGACATGTCGACAACCCTTTCCCATCACATACAGCAAAAAAATGACCTGTAAAATATTTACCAGACACAGAGTGGTATTGTAAATAGCTTCAAAGCCAACAAGATGGTATCTTCCCTGCAATGCTTTAGAGGGGAATCGACATGATCGTTTCATGCACGGTAGAGTTATTTAAGGCCAGCTTGTCTGGTATACATACCAAAGGAAAGAAAGGAGGCCAAGTTGATTTCCAACAAAAGGCGGAGCAGAGACCCCCGGGGAGGCAAAGTCATCTCGCCCCATCATCCTTCCCCCTCTAAGCGATGGATATAATTGTGGAAAATCACATACTGTATGGCCTATTGTAAAGGAGTTCACTCTAAAAGCACCAATATGCACATCAAACATGCAAGTCGACAGTGGACAATCGCGGAGAAAGGATCTTCCCAGGGTGTGCTTTTATCACCCCTGATCTGGTGCCTCGTCGTGAGCAACCTCCACAACCAGCTAACATAGGGCGGGTTTAATACGGTGGATTATGTGGATGACATTGCCATCATAATAAGGAGTAACTTTGATACAACAATTATAAATCTTGTACTACGTACAATAAATACAATCAATTGTTGGAGAGAGACGAAGGGCTTTAGCACCAACCCAAGCAAAACAATGCTGGTGCCATTCACACAAACAAGGAAGCTTAATCTAAGAGTTTCCTCCCTGAATGGTAAACTACTCTCAATAGAGTATCTAGGAGTAATTCTATCAAAAGACGTGGAACCAACATTTGGAAAAATATCTTGAAAAGGCGACAGCAGTTTTTGAAATGCCGCATACTATTCGACAAGAGCTGGTTCTTGAAAGATGCGCACAAATCTGCCTAGAAAGGTAGTGTGACTCTATATTCTTATATACAGCCAGGCAGATTTAAGGAGGCTAAAAGCTTATAGCTTTGACTCCAAAGTGGTTTGGAACTGTAAACAAATTCTGAAGCAACTAGCGAAAGGGAAAAGATTCACTCTGATGTTTGCAAATGGACATGAATCGCATTCAGGGAAACGGAAGTCGCCGATGCACTCTCCAAAATTGGAGTTGAGGCTCCCTTTATGCGCCCAGAACCAACATGCGGGCTCATCCAAAAGTGGGAGGAGGAGCAAAAGCAAGCCTACTGGAGAGGAAATAAAGAGAGCAAGGTTCCTATAAAGGATGATACACCTGCAGAGATACACGCCAAACTACATTGTGTTGTAACAAACGCGAAGATGGAAATTAAAAGGGGTGGCTGCAATACGGGCATTAAAGTGGGGGTTAATGAGGCAGAGGAAGAAGATTAACAAACGAAATATTTAGGACAGCCACTTCAGAGAGCTAACAAAGAATAATACAATAAGAAGTGCAAGAGACAGGCGGGAGATGTACGAGAACCGAACTATTCTTAAAATAAGTAGAAAGAATGAGAATAATAAAAGGGTGGATGATGAGAAAAATGAAATTGGAATTGGAAGATGTAGAATGGCAATAGAGGCAAAACAAAATAAACAGTACATACAATTCCAATTACAAGAATATTCAAACCAAGCTACTCCCGGAGTACATCAATAGCAACTTGTTGTCATCATTTTTTGATGTGGCTATTCTTATTTAGTCCGCATAAATCTACCTTTATTTCGTATTTTATAGCATAAATCACATGACTCACCTACTTTTATACATTCGGAAACCAATTTTCGTTGTTATAACGTGATAGTATAATTATTTATAAAATTGAAATTGAAATGCTGAGGTCATTCATTCATGTAGGAATGTAAAAACTATTATTGTCTATCCTCTGCTCAATTGTAAGTGACAGCGTAATGGAAGTTTTAATAGGCAACATAACACGTAAGACGGAGTTTGAATTGTGACGCAACATTGAAATTTACGTCATAAATTATTAATGTTCTAATAAATGTTTTAAATAACCTCGCTTGAGTGCAAAGGGTAAATTGACTGCCCTCTTAACAAGTCTTTGAAGGTTTAATTTATACAATATAAGTTGCCTTATGAGAAACTGGGCGAAGCGGTACTGCGGTATCGATTTTATACCCTGAAAACTGAAAACTGAAAACTAATCTATATAGATTTTCATATGAGATGGGCTTTATTATTACAGAATGTAAAAAATAACATAGGACTCCGAACAAGTATTAAATTTAAGAATTAAATTCGCTTCTTCAAAATATTGAATTTTTAAGTTTTGATTTTTTTCTAAAATGTTGTTCGGAATAAAAATATACACTTATTACTACTATTACAATATTATGAATTTCCATATTTGGTCCCGATACATAAATCCGCTTTCCTGCATGTTTGTTCGCAGATACATACGTAGAGAGGCATTTACTAAAAATAGTGTATTTTGACTATATAGGTCATGTAAAATAAAGAAATGTTAAAATTAATTCTCCCAAGATTTTCATGATTACAATATTTTTTTGCACAGCATTGTGTCTCCACTACAATAATACAAGCTTGTAAATAAACATTGGCTGTATAAAATATTAATTAGATTCAAATTATATAGGCGTCAATATTGTAGAACTAACTATTTGTGAAGCTGCCACAACGACAGTTTGTAAAAATATGCCAAATAAATATATTGTGGTAATTGTAATCGAATTTACGACTTTAACCAAATCAACGTTTTATATGAAATTTACCAGTCACGCATCCAATTACCTAATAGCCTTTTGATTCATCATGATTGCAAATCAATACAGCTCTACAATACAAACAGTATCAATTTTAAAATCTTTAGTGCAATCCCGGGAATCTCGTAATTTCCTGCTTATCTGAAAGCAGATACATTAAGGCGAGCTTTATTAATATGAACATATTTAAGTTAATGTCTTAATTAATTTTAATGCAGTTTGAACCGTTCCGTTAGTACAAGCATCCAGCCGAGAAGGTGCTGTTAGATAAACAGTAAACCATTTCGCACGTACTTTCCATCACGCGTACCCCTTTCATCGTGCCGCTTATTACTATCTAGATTAATTTTAGAAACGAAGCACGTTGGATGGTGCTCAGAGGGATAATACAACATACTCTAACGCATATGTTCTAAAGTTAGCTCATAATGGCATTATTGTTATATGGAAAAAGTGAAAGATAAACTTAAAACAAAATTAAAAACAAATATAAATAAATTAAATTGCTACTATATATTGAAATCACAAGAAATACAAACGATTTATTTGATTTTAATATGTATCATTTTCATTAAATAGTGATATAATCTGTGGTCAGGATCTTCCACCGATAATACAATGATTACACAAAATTACTGTTACAGCATACTAAATAAAACTCTTTATGAGGCTTTATTAAGGGCTTTTCTGTCAGTAGTAAAGCAAAAAGCTTAGAGGAGTTTAATTACCTAGTATAAAGAACCATACTATATGTTTAACTTTGAAAATAATTACGTATATTATATAATGATAACAATATCTGTAACTTCAAGCTTTTTACAGCTACAATATATTTCTGTTCGATACGAGTATAGATAGATTATGTAATCTTACGTTATAAACCGTGTATAATATGTTATTTTGAATTTGCAGTTTTTGTTTTTGACATGGGTTTAATATAATTTATTTATTTATACACTAATAAAGGATTATTATGGTACATGCATTGTATCGCTCGAAATAATATTTAGGCTCGGTTTTATAAAGCCGAGTTAACTAAAGCTAAGTTATTATATTGTTACATGTTGCATACATTATTTGCTTTCGTTTAACATCACTAGTCGCCCCGTGGTGTGCTCCAAGTTTTGCGGTCATGGGGCGTTTGTACGTAGAATTGTGCGCATCGGAAGCACGAAAAATAGAACAAGAAACAATAAGTCCGAAGAAGTACACAGTGATGAACGAAAATAGCTCTTGTTGATAACTTTCTATTTCATAGGTTAATGAACCTCTGTTTATACATGGCAACGTCATTATGAATAAAAAGTTGTTAAAAGAAAGGTTAGAATCACGGATTAGGAATGAACGTGAGAGTTATATCCTTTATACACAGATGCTTAGAATACGGGTAATTGGAACAACAACCTATTTAACGTTAAAGTTCGGATCATAATCAATCGAAAATACATGAATTGGGGTCGCATATTCATGACAATAAACTACTTATTTTGGACAAGTGCAAAGCGATGGCAGGGACGGTAGATGACCTGGGGAGCGCGAGGCAAGTAGTCGGACAAGAGGAGTTATCGGGGAATGAACTGGAGGTGGCGCTAGACCAGCTGAAGGTGGTAAAGGCGATGGGAGGCGGGAGTGGACGGGTTGAGGCGGAGTAATTAAAGGATATGTAGGAAGAACGAAAGTATGGATGCTTGCTTGTATAGATTATGTTGCACTTGTGGCGAAGAGGATAAAAGAGATGCAGAAGATACTGGAGAGAATGGTAAAGTACCTTGATAAGAGGTACAGATAAAGTAAAATATCTAGGATTAATCATGGATACAAAACTGAACTGGAATGAGCATATAACATACAAGCTGGAAAAAGCTTGCATCTCATTTTGGCAATGCCGCAGGGCGGCTGGTAAAACATGGTGCCTGTCTCCCAAGATCACCCAATGGATATATATCGCGATCATAAGACCAACTATCGCATATTGTGCAATAGTCTGTTGGTCGAAAACCAAACAAGTTACAACAATCTCAAAGCTATCACACATCCATCGGATGGCGTGTCTTGCCATCACCGGCGCTATGAGAACAACGCCCACAGCAGCTCTTGAAGCACTGTTATGTCTAAACCACTCGACCTTATTATAAGGGAGACTGCAGTAAAAACAGCAATAAGGCTATCTTCACTCAACCTGTGGCATGATAAAGGTAGAATCATTGGACACAGGAGCATACTGAGTGAAGCTATCAAACTAGACCCCCTCATAGAAGGTAAGTGCGACAGAATACTACTCAAATACAGTTTTTTCAAACACTTTTAGACCATCATCACAATGGATGGTATCCCACAAGGCGCCAACATAACCATGTATACTGATGGACCCAAAACTACGACGAGAGCTGGCTATGGAATATTCTCACCAGAACTCGATCTCACGATAAGTGCACCACTTGGAAGACTCACGTCAGTCTTCCAAGCTGAATTAACAGGAATACTAAAGGGTGTTCAAATTTTAGCTGAACGGAATATTAAGGATAAACATATCCAAATACTCACCGACAGCAAAGCAGCTCTAAATGCACTAAATGCCAACACATTTGTGTCGAAAGAGCTATATTCACGTCTACACAGCCTGGAGGAGCTAACTAAATATAACAAACTAGAACTCTGCTGGATAAAAGGACATAGTGGCATCAAGGGGAACGAAATAGCAGATAAACTTGCCAGGAAGGGATCCTTACATCCTCTAACAACCCAAGAGGATGAAATACTTTATGCAGGTACTCTGACAAAAATAATAGAGCATAGGACACATGCTCTTCACAAGGTAAGATGGCGAGAAACGCCGGGCTGCAAGCAATCAAAGGCAGCAATTAGGCAACCTTGTAAAAATGCAGCCACGGCCCGCCTTAACTTATCTAGAACTAATCTGAAATTATTGACAAACATCCTAACTGGCGACTGCCGGCTAAACAAACACCTACACACGATGGGTCTGGTGAACAGCCCGTTATGTAGAGGGTGCAATGAAGAACTAGAAACAGCAGAGCATGTAATATGCCTCTGCCCAGCTCTAGTAAACACTAGGCATCTAATACTAGGGGAGTACTGGTCAAGTATGGTCAGCATTGGCAGCTCCTCACCCGCCAAAGTTTTGCAGCTTGCACGCAAAATAGACTGGTGGGACGAGTGAGCAGCCTTAAAGCGAGGTTTCACAATGGGCCCAATTTGAGGCCTAAGTGTCTGTAGCTATGCTACCGTCGAGCCAACTATCCAGAACTATCCAGACCTTGATAAGAGGGGCTTAGTTGTGAATGTGAAGAAAGCTAAATGGATGTTGTTTAAGAATAGGGGGAGGATGGGAACAGTGGAAGAGCTGAAATGGAAGGGTATACTGAATAAGAGATTGGATGGTTTCAAATAATTAGGTTTTTGATTTGACTGTAGAGATCGGTATAGGAAATACTTGGAGTGGGTGCATGCAAAGGTGAAGTTGGCATGAGGATAGCGAGAGAAAAAATGGTGGGACTGCAATATAAAAATTGCGTGTGATATATGGGGTCGATTCGTGAAGCCCATACTGCTATACTGAGTCGAAGTATGGGATACGAGACAGTGTGATCTAGTGGAAAGGGAACATGCATGGTTCTTGAAAAGGCTGCTGGGGCTGAAGAGATCGATCCCTTTACCGATCCTCCTGCAAGAGACCCACAGAATGAGTATGAGCTGAGAGGGTGGTAAAGTTCGAGGAAAGGCTGTAGTGCTTAGAGGAGGAAAGACTAGTGTGGGTGGTATGGATGAAAGATAGGTGTAGGGCAGAGAGCGTCTGAAAGAAGAATAAACGAAGGATGTATGAAAGAGTGGGTATGTCCGAGGTGTGTGTGGATGAGAAGCTAAGAGGTGGAAGGAGCGTGCGAACTGATATCACAGAGAGATTGAGGGATGTTGAGTGGCAAGAGCGCCAGAAAGGACTCAATGCGAGTTCGTATAACCCGGGGTATACAGAGTGGCAGGTACGAGGGAAACCCCCGGGCTATATAACCAGGTTATGGTTGAGCAGAGTGCAAAAGATATGCATGGCACGAGCAAGGTCTGTATGGGAAGAAAGAGGAAGGCATATATGGATGGGACAAGGGTACACCATGTGTGTACTGTGTTATAAAATGAGTGACACGTGGTTGTACCTAAGGCACGAGTGTGAGGGTGTGAAAGAGGAGTGTGTGCGGGATTGCAGAAACGTGAGTGAATGGCAAAGAAATAATGGGAATGTCGTGGAAATCTGCAGAAGACGGTCGTGGGAGAGGAAGTGGATGAGGGATGTAGGGTGTGTATTTTCTGATGTGAGAAGGAATGTTATGCATAAGAGTTATATTTCGAGTTGTGAATATTCTTGACATGATATGCATGTAATGTTTATGTCAAATAAAGCATTTTTTATATTAAAATAATAATTATTTTCAGTGTTTTCATTTGTTGGGTTACAGTGTTTGGAAATTATGTTAACAAAAAATAAGTTGTTTATCCTCAAATGAAAATAATGCGAACTATTGTTTACGTTGTAGGGGGCGACCCACTACAACGTAAACTACACTCTTCAACTATTATCTGTTGAAAAAATTGCATAGCAACTGGAAAATGTGGATCAAAATAAATTTAACATTGTTGTGGAGGGGAGTTTATTTAATTGATGGAAAAAGTTAATGAGCGTAGTCTACGTAGTTGTGCAGTGGCCACCCATCCCTCTAGGTTCCGTGTGGTTTGAATTTGTAGATTTTAGTGTTCGGCATTTATTTGAACTATAAATACAGTATTTATCCCAAAACGAACACAATTCCAACTAATTGGGATGGGTGGTAATAACCACTGTGCTACATCGGCCTGTAATATTTTTTTATTATCTAGACTTTTTATCTTTTTAAATACTGTCATATATAATACTCCTATCATAAATTATTGCCGCAAATAACCGAAACCCTAACGGTTATTTCGGACAACCGCTTATTAGGGATATCATTTCTTGGTTCCGATATGCCTCAATAAAGCGGAATCCATTGTAATGTCCGTACCGCTTATTATTTTTTAGAATCTAAAGGATCAGTAGTTGAAAATAAAGCACGTTAACAATATAAACTATTCAATCCCTAGTGCATCCTGGCCAGAATAATGGTAATGTTGTTGAGCCAATCATGAAAATTGATTAGCAACCAAATTCCAGAAAAAATGCAAATTTTTATCAATAAAATTGCTATCACACATGGCGTGAGGTATAAAAAATAATAAATATTACCGTAAATCGTGATTCTGTTGTATAGAATATAAATGAAATTAAAATACGTGCAGCACATAGTTGTAATAAATTCAAGCTTTACGAACAATATTATATATATATTAATGTTGGCATACTTACTTATGACTGATCGTCTTTATTAACATCGAACATGTAAAATTCATTTCTCTTGTCACAGCTGGTGACAGACACTGAAACACAATGAACGCTCAAGTGACAGTGACGAGCATCGAACGGTAATCAGCCCTGAAAGCCTCCAGAACGCAACAAAACGTTTTTAAAAGCTTGTTCTGAACCTCCATCTTAGGCCGCTATAATACATCCCCATTTTACGGCATCATCCCACCCCTGGAACGCAGGCCGGTCTTATTATGTTATATTTTCCTGTCATGAACGGCCTTTGGGAGATAATTTTCATGCATAGCAAATTTATTGGGGGATGTTTAGGAACTTTCTTTATATAGTAGACACTGAGATGATGACATATAAAATATGATTACGTATGAAATTGATGTACGGGGTGGGAAAATTGATGCGATAATATTGCTAAATTTGTGATTATATGTTGATGTAGATTAAATGTATAGCAAGCGCATGGTTATATAAGTAAATAAGGGTATAAAACTTTTATTTTTCTGATCTGATGTTGTTTTATTGTTATATTTATACAGGTTAAAATAGCAAGTATTGAGTGTTCTGTTGAAAATAAAATAATATGAACAGAGTTCTTCGATAAGCGGCTTGATGTTAACAGCTTAGGTTAATTAATATATAATATAACTTATTATTTTGAACTTATAATAGAATAATTATGGCCTTGTCTCTTAATACGTTCGCTGTCAGTGTTCATTGTACCTAGAGCAAGGTAGAGGCAATTGGACATATTTCTATTAACAAATCAGATAGGGTTTCAAAATTATGTATGTACTTTACTTGAGGTTATAATTTAAATTATCATCGTAACATCGTATGATCAGTTACCGATATTGAACTGGTAGCGAACACGTAAATAATTGTGAGAAATGTTTATTCAGAAACAAGCAAATAATGAATATAAGAAATAATTGATTCCTAACGCAAAAATGAAATTCAAACATTTTATTATTAAATGAGCATGTACTGTGTCCTGTGATGAAACTCAATGGAGTAGAATTCAATAGGGGCAATTAGCATGGGCATGTGAATGGCCCCAATTGCAAGCAAGTTGTATATGTCATACTAGTAACTAGTAAGGAACTAAACACTAACCAAACTACGGCCGAAACTATGAATACAAACTTCACAAACTATAAACTACTTTTCTAAAAAGCTTGTGTTTATAAATCTTGGATACATGTATATGACATAATCAAGATTCTATTTTTATATCATAAGTCATAATTAGGCATTACACATTACATTGCTTGACATTTGTTTGACGAAAACCGTTTGAATCGCGAACAGAGGCAACAAATAAAAGGCCCCTGAAAACGATATTATAGATAGTAGTCTATAATAGAATATTTTTGTATATAACCACTTGAGATATTGTGCGAGGCACTAGCTGAGCTACACTGATGAAATCAAAACAAGATCTAAATTATACGAAGATTGCTAAGAGGTGGGGTCACACTTATATATTTTAAAAACTGAATCGTTAGATCAAGTTAGAGTAGCCCAATAACTGTTACTGCCGATCCCAAGTGCGAATAAAGGACGAGGGTTGAGAGAGGGGCTAATAACCCCTCCCTGAACAAACACCATGGTTGTTGTGACTACTACATAAAAGCCTCGTACAACGAAGGATGCTCAAAGACAACATTTGCTATGTTTAAAGAAAATGAAAATGGGAATATGGAACATGCTAAGTTGGTATAGGAGTTCAAAGAAGAAACAAACGAGCACCATGGCAGAGAGAATGATTCACGACCCCTTGAGGTAAATCAGGAGTTAACGAAGCGCACTATCGGAGTGGAACAGCAAGGGCCGCGCCACAGATGGCGTCGCCGGCCTGGAAGCTGCTCAGGTAGGGTTATTCGACAAACAAGGTTCGTACACACAGACGATATCCTTCGGAGAACAAGTGTGGCGGGAGTAGACCTATACGTGCACCACAACGGCAGAGGGCATAGCACTCAGAGACTCTCGGGAGCGCGACACGGCGACAAACAAGATCCTGGGCGTTGGAATAGGCAAATGACAGGGGGAGGTCAGACACCGTCCAAAAACAAGAGTTAGCACCTGGTGAGTGAGGATACGTTACCAATACTACAACGCACCCAGGAGCGTCGGGACAGTAAGGATCAGGATCGTTAGGAAACTCTATTACATCATGTGCAACCAAACAACGGGGGATCTGAGCTGACACCGGCCGAAAGAAACTGGCCGTCGAATCCCCCGAGGTGAATCCAAGAGTGGTAAGAAAGTTGCTTGAGTATCTCTTTGCGATCACCCACAACCAGGCGAGTTGCAGCGGTGAGACCAAATCAAGGGGGGAGAGAGAAAGGAAAAAATCCTAGTTAAATCAGTCGACACAACTACATACACGGACCTCCTTAAGCAAGGCTGATGCGGGAGTCACCAAACTAACCAAAACAGAAGATATGAGCATCGAGGTTGTGGGGAAAGCAACCCAAGTCGACCACTTCAGGGAAGCCATGGTAAGCATGGTGCAAGGGGCATCGGCAGTTGTAAAGAGGTCGGGAGCAGTCGACCATCTCAAAGAGCTGGACCACCTAACAGCCAATGAGTCACTGTGGCGCTGGTCAGCAAGTCGGGCAAGGATGCGAAGGATAGCGTGCGAGCCTTGAGGCCGGCTTAGGGGCATACCCAGGCGATCGCCATCAAAACGTCAACGGAGATTACGCGGCAAATTTGTGACAAGGGAAGCAAGAGTCACCAAAATAACCAAAACAGAAGATATGAGCATCGAGGTTGTGGGGAAAGCAGCCCAAGTCGACCACTTCAGGGAAGCCATGGTAAGCAAGGTGCAAGGGGCATCGGCAGTTGTAAAGAGGCAGTCGACCATCTCAAAGAGCTGGACCACCTAACAGCCAATGAGTCACTGTGGCGCTGGTCAGCAAGACAGGTAAGGATGCGAAGGACAGCGCGCGAGCCTTGAGGCCGGCTTAGGGGGATACCCAGTCGATCGCCATAAAAACGTCAAGAGAGATTACGCGGCAAATTTGTGACAAGGGAAGCATGAAGGTGGGGCTCGTCCACTACCCGGCCGCCATCCGCACGGAGGAGAAAAACAATGATTTAAGATCTGTTGACTGCTGACACCGTGAAACTAGCGGCAGGGCGGTACCTGGATGCGATCCTGGAAGTGATAAACAGCGCACTGATAATGGAAGAATTCCCGAACATTTGAAAAAGTACCAGGATACTGCTTATCTCCAAGCCAGGAAAATCCTAGCACAGGCCAGCGGCGCATTGGCTGCTGTGCATGTTCGACACCATGGGGAAGCTTCTGGACTGCTAAGTTTTGGGGAAGCTACTACCCGTCACCGAGGCACCCGGGGGTCTGCGGAGCAACTATAAGGTTTCAGGCCTAACAGGTCTACCATTCATGCGACGGAAGTGATAATGGAAGTGGCAAAGCAAGCAAGAGGTAGGTTGTGGAAGAGGCGGGTGCATTGTACGCTGATAACCATTGCTGTGGGTAACGCCATCAATAAGGTTTTGCTAGGAATAGACCCTGGAAAGGTGCAGGGCTATGGGCCATCGGCCATTGTGGAAAACACGGACGGAAGCTGAGAAGACGGAGGCGGTGTTTCTAATAGGCCGGAAAATATATGCCAAGGTCCGGTTTACCATTGAAGGAACCTAAGTGATCCCGAGAAAGGAGGTACTGGGGGTTGTCGTGGACCAGGGCTTGACCTTCAGGACCATGTGGTGGCGGCTGGCACGCGAGCTATCAGTTAAGCAACAGCGCTGTCTCCGTGCTGCCGAACACGGAAGGTAGTATAAACAAGGAAGCTGGGCTTGGATCTCGGAGAGCATAAAGCTGTACGGAGCTCCATCTAAGGACATCGGTTGAAGTGCCAAAGCACCCGCCACATCCTGGCAAGGGGCAGAGTGGCAAGTGACGGTGTCCTGGGAAGCCATCCTGGCCATCGCCGATATCCTCTCGATCGAGATGCTCCCCCGGAGCGGTCTGAGTATGATTGATTCAAGAGCCAGGACGGTGACAAGGTAGCATATAAATTGGGATGAACTGGACCTCTAGATTCATCCCACAGCTAGCACATAGATCTATAGGAGATATGACGAAGTAGACACACTAACGCAAGTGCTCTCGGGGCATTGCCGCTTCACGGTATATCTGAAATAAATGTATCTAGAGCTGTCAGAGGAGTGTTCCCTATGCGAGAGTATGCCATTTTTGACTGCCCTCGCTGGTCCTTAGAACGTCCGGATATAGAGGCACTCACAGGGGCCGTATTGACCCCGAACAACATGATTGATATTATGTTTGGGATCCTAGAGTTGTGGAGTCGAGTACACACCTAGGTATCCACCATGTTGGAGGAACGGGCCCTGGAGGAGCAGGACAGGCACCAGGCCCCGAGAAGGCAAGCTGTCGGGCAGGAGATTGACAGTCCCTCCTGCCCGAGAGTCATGAGATTTTACTATGTGTTTCTTCAGGAATTTTTATTTAATTAACGGTTTATTTTATTTATTATCTATTTTTCTTGATCCTCTTTTTTTTAACCTGTGGTGCTTGTAATCTTAATCTTAAGTTACACACAATCTGTGATATTTTAACCAGGGCCTCCCCATTACTATATTGACACAAATCCCGTTGGGGACCCCCGATGAACGTAACATTGGACAGCAACCTAATAATACATTCATTTGTATATTTATTTTCATTTAAGCATTTATCTATTTATTTATGCACCCGTCCAGGTTTAAGGCATACTATGGAAATGAATTACCAAAAAACGACTAACCCATTTATTTGGGAAAAGACTAATGACAAGAACAGATCTAGACGCTCCAGCCCGAAGGCGAATGAGAAATCAGTTCCAGGCTGGGGACCCTTGTTCAGGTTTAGTGGGTATTTCTTGTACCGAACTACAAGACGAGTCCCACACTACCCGGTGATTTCTTACAGGGTGTGCATAAACGCATGGGCCCCTCAGCAAAAATAAAGTTGGTATATGACGGGAACCGCCGAATATATGATATATGATGTTTGCACAGAAAATAATCCACAAACAGACCTGAATATCAAAAGACGAAATCACAAGTGACCAGATGTACCAATAGCGAACGCGAGATAGCTAGCAATGTCCCGAATGTCCAAAGTCTGAGAACGGTTGATGCATATACAGAACAAAATGCTAGTAAGAGCAACGGTGACACACAGAAAATCTACAATTCCATACCTTAGTGCAGACTCAACTAGACTTTTGTATATTAATAATAATGTCTTTTCCTTGAATATATTACGTATGAGATAGAATTTACGAATAAGTTTAGAGTCAATTTATTAACGTACTGATTACTAAATACATGAACCAATCACAAGGTATGGTTTAAAATCGACTAAGTATATGTTAATGTTTCCAATATATGAATATTACATTTAATGCACAATAACGATTACTTATATTTTGTAATTAAAAAGTTAATTAATTTCAATTCGCCCAACAAATATCGAAGTCATTCAATTACTGGTCAGGCAGGATTGCGCGGATGCAATTGAATAGCAGGTATTTTCGATTTGAATGCAAATTGCGAGAGCGCATCCATTAAAAACCGGTTGCCATATAAAACGGCCAAATGAAACTTGCCGATAATTCGAATTCCGCATTAATTCTCCATGTGCTACCGTATTTTTAATCACAATTCACTAATAACAGTCACTGTGTAATTACAATTCATTTAATATTAACATATCGGACCCATCACGTGTTCGACTCTCACATAAATTCAAATTGAATTTGTCGAACCTCGCAGGAAATTTCGATGATACGCTGCAACAACGGGGCGCCATATAGAAAGTTTCTTTCAGAGGGGAATTGTCTGGCTACTTATTATCCATAGGGCGTTCTCCATGGCCCAGTTTTCTCGCAAGCGGAAAGTTTTCCAAATAAAAAATGACTGTAACTTATTTCTTTGATGGGACTTTTTGTATTATTCATGCATATATTGTCATTAGGGACATCAGAGGGACATTCCTCTCTGCATAAATTTATGTTATCTACTTATATTCATGGGCAGACTAGTACAGGGTTATTCAAATTGTTGTAAACTTAATTAAATGGTCAAATCGCTGCTTTGCAGACTTATATTGGGCGTATTTAAATAATTAACATATTAAACTAACAAACGTTTCGCTTATTCAACATTTTCAGATACAATAGAAAGCTCGCATCTCGACATAGAGGGAACGGACAATTATTAATAAATTAAATAAATTAAAGCTATTATGGCGCTCATTAGGGGCACAAATATTAGGAAACTAATGGTACTATGGCAACTATATACGAAACATATTTCATAAGTCATAAGATGGCGCTATGTAGGAATATTATATCTACTTAAAAAGTTAAAAATATATGTTAATTATTTGAATAAATTAATTTACCTTTGTTGGTCATTGACAATCGAACAGTTAGATACACTAGCAAGGACGTACCTATAACAAAAAGAAAAACATGTATGTAATATAAATATTCTTAGGTCATAAGTCACAAAAAATGTTGGTATTTATTAATCAGATCAAAATCCTAAGTAAAAACAGAATGTTTTAATTTGCTGAAGATAAGCCTAGAACTAAAAATCAACTAACGTTTTTTTAAGAATAATTAATTGATATTAATTGTAATAAATGAAGATTTACACCTTGACTAAATTATTGTGATTGAGATTCAACACTCATCGAACACGACTTATATTTTTTGTTTATGTTTGTTTATATTTAGAATTGGCCTGTGCAAATATCGAACCGCTTTGCTCTTACAGATACGTTTTAGTAGGAGTATTGGGTTTCCACATTAGGGTATATTAGTTAGCTAGAGTTTCAAGTCAAGTCTAACCGAATACTATCTAAGCTACTAAGCCTACCCCTCAAGTATGCTTAATAAAATATAAGTATAATGGAGGAAAGGATGATGTTCCGAATTACCCACAATACTATATCCACATTATTTAAATAAATCAAAAACCATACAATATACAATTTTGATGAGGGATGATTACCCGAAAAGTTGGATCTTTCGCCAACAGCATTTTATCAAATTGAAGTAATACTAATTAATTTAATCCGTAATCTTCCCGCTCAATATCTTATTAGACTTTATTCCTATCCGCTATTAATGGACCATATTCTATGTTAAAGAATAGAGCAGACATATCCTAAAAACATCTTTCCGCAACTGCCGTTTCTACATTTGGAAACGATTGTTGATGACTTGCTACTTAGAAGAAGAGAATAACAATTAGAGATATTTAAGCTATTGGGACATGCCTGTTACCACATTAATAGAGGTATGTGATCAATATAAACTAATAATATTAAATAGATTCTATCCGCAGCACAATATTCACAAGTATACATGGATGCAACCCACGAAGGCATTAAAATCAATAATATAATAGTAAACCAAACGTGCACTATAAAATGGAATGATGTGAGAACGACGAGAGGAGCAATATGTGGATCAAATCATTTTATCTTAAAGGGAACAATCTTTATTAAGTTTAAACGCCAGGACGTTAAACTAGAGCGTGCGGGGAATTCTGTGCATCAAAGTACTAAGTATAACATTGAGAGCCTAAAGAATCAATCCACGGCCTTCTTACACAAACTACACTTACCAGGGAAAATTAGTAATTAGAAAATACAGCAAATAGAACTACACATTTGACAAGATCCATTCAAGACACCGTAATCAAAGCTGTAGGTCTTAGAAGTACGAACCGAAGCAGAAAGGATAATATTTGGTGGTCAGTAGATTTACTAGAACTTGTAAAAGAGAGAAAAGGCATGTAGGAAGATAAATGGTAATATAATATAACTAAATACGAAGTAAAGAAGAGTCAAGCAAGCCAAGGACCAGTTATGGGCAGTGAAATGTGACGAAATTTACACAAACATGGGAGGATTCAAATCACGACAGGCATGGAAAACTTTGCGAGCACCAAAGTCCAATACTAATGAATGAAAAATAATAGACCCCATTGGAATCAGTCGATGGAAAGATTATTACCAGAGGAGGTATACTAATCGGGCTTATAAAGGATCTTCCCTCCGACGCTTTAGAAGACTTAACTGGAATATTTCAAGAATGGGAGGAGACATTTCAAAATGCAAGATAGCTCAGATAAGTTTGATTCATAAGTAAGGAAACAAGAGTATGTGTAAGAATTGCAGAGGAATAACTGTGCCCTCCACCATTGGTAGACAACGGACGTGTGTTACAAAATCGGATAGAGCAAATAGTTATGGAAGAAAAAGTACTTTCGTTACGGTCAATCCTATTTAGACAATAATTCTGTCTAAACTAGCCGAAAAGACAATGGCATGTTCAAGAGAGTAGCACCTTGTATTCATCGATCAGAAAAATGCTTACGACGCAGATCTATTGAAAATGTTATGGGAAGCCATGAGAGCGATATGAGTACACATAGAGTATTTAAAACAATTCCATGAAGAGACCATGAAGAGTATAGTAAAAGTAGTATAAGAAACACCAAAAGAATACCTATTCAATAAAAAACTACGACAAGGATGCTGTCTTATCTCCTACGTTATTTAAGATATACATAGATAGTGCATTAAAGGAATGGAATTAAAAATGCAGTAAAATGGGGATAAAAATCGGCGAACCCCTCCGTCTTCAGCCTATTATTTGCAGATGATTTCATACTAGCAGAAGATGAAGGCGATACAAACTATATATTCAGGACACATGTGGAAGAGTATGAAAAATGGAGCCTTGAAATAAATATGACCATTGGAATACAGGACCACGACTTATACAGAGGGACCATCAAGTTTACGAACCAGTACAAGTACTAAGGAGTGACATTAACCGCAGATGGGGGAGATAACGTGGATATGGAAAATAAAATTAGGACCATCAAGGCAATTATTAAACAACTACATCCAGACTTGTAGAATGGAAATATTTCAAATAAAACAAAAAGAAGGATATACAAGTCGTTTATAGAAAGTACAATCACATATGGATCAGAAGAGTGGGCGCTTACAAAGATAAAAATTAATAAATAATTTAATTAACAGAATAAAATAACTAGCTTAATGCCGGAAGCTTCATACAACATGAAAGATACCATATCAACTAAATACATGGCTAATTTTGTAATAACAACGCTAATCCGCATACTGAGCAACCTAAGTAAAGTTCATCACTTTGCGACACTTTTACATATGGCTCCCAGTGCCACACCCCGGGCATCTGCAATACTAAGTGAGGATAGGCAGATAAGGCGAGAGTATGGTAGAAGGCAGAGGCTGTTCGTGGCGCAGTGGTCTAAGACGATCGTCTGAAACCCCAACCAAATCTCCACACATGAATGAAAGTGTGAGAGTGTTCACAGAGAATGCAGTATGAATGTCTGATGGACGAAAGGATCGCATGCCTGATAGAGAGTGAATGAAGGAGGAGCGCTAGGTTGAGCAACGCGCGCGGAACACAGGCGGCCACACGTTTGGAACGAGTACTTTTATTAAAGGCATTTAGTTCTCAATAAAGATAAATGTGCGGTACTAATTTTGTTCATACCGATGTACCCAGTTTTTCGAGTTAGCCAATGGTTCCAAATTAACCAATGGCCCGTAGTCTTTGCATTAACGTTATGTCCTGAGAGAGCTAAGCATATCGAAGGAATGTAACACTTGTAAAATCCGCTAGACATTGATAATTCAGAATTCTCTTATAAATTACCGACAGCTCGACGCATTCTTTGCCCTAGTAAGCTGCAAGGTAGGAACAGGTCAACTTCGGTTAAATGATGAAAAGACATTCTGCCGTAAGCTCTGCATAACGGTTTTGAATGTAATGCAATGATCGTCTGAAACCATTGCGGACGGAACGGTGGTGGTTCGAATCCACCGCTAGCCGGGAAATTTTTCCAATTGAATTTGCCCGGCTAGCATATGATGGATGTTGTATGATGCACAATAGGTCCGTGAAGGACCGTAGTGCACACAACGGAGGCTGTAGCCACAAAAATGGTAGAAGGCAGCAGTTTTACTGTTACTGCAACAAGGAGGCCGAGGAAGACTTCAGTACGGTTTATTATAGACATTCAATGGCATACAATGATAAATCATGGATCATTCATGCTACAATATTTTTGTATTTAGATTTTCGGCTTCTAATTTTATAACCAAAATCGCTACCAGAAGCTTTTTCGCTAATTTATACACACCCTATATATTTCTCAGTAACCCAGGATCAAACACTAGGAGAGGCGTCGCTATAATCTTAAAGGAGGCACGTTCAGTGCCAGAGCGGCTAGGTAGCTTATAAAAGGTTTCAATCCTGAAACGCAGAGTAACAACTGAATCACTATACAATGCCAACAACAACCCTAATCACATAAGCCAATTTCCAGATTCACAACTCCACGGACCAAGACGCCAGACCGCGTCGACGGTAGGTTTATATAATTGCATTGGACACGGGACCGCGTCGCTGGCACTAGACGTGTTAAATAGTTTTGCTAGAAACTTTATTTCTATAGAAGAACGTGTTATGCTGGTACAACTCAATGCTACTCCAGTCAATATTAACATCATTCAAGCATATGTACTCATAGATAAAGAAGAATATGAAGTCAAAGAGTTTTACCAACAAATCAAAGATGCCCTTAACACTACATAAAAAAATGATATAAGTTTACTAATGAGACATTTGAACACAAAGATTAGACGGGGTTCGACGAAAGCCGTCTACGGTTAGTAGGATTTAGGCGACTAAAGAGAAATACGTGAACGCATGAATTCATAATTACGAAAACATAGTTCAGATAGTATCTCACACAAAGAAGGCTCTATAGCAGTCACCATAAGACAGTCATCTTGGAAATATTACTAGAACCCGAATATGATGGGTTCTAATAAACAAACGCTTCTGTTAGGACCTAACCACGAGCAGACATCATATCGGACCATAATATGATAGGCGTAAAATAAAAATACGAGTATTCCATAGATAACAAGTAAGATGGAGCTTCTGAAACAGAAATTGTAATAATTTAAGTATTGAGAATAATAATAATAATAATCTTTATTTCCAATAAATGAATCGTTTACGAGACGCACAAGTGACATTAAATTGGAAAATAGTGTCAGACCGAAAATAATATAAAATGTGGAATGGGCAGTAGTGCATATTATTAGAAATATATAAAGTTAAATATTAAAAGTTACATAAAAGTTACATAAAAGTTACATAAAAGTTACATAAAAGTTACATAAAAGTTACATAAAAATTACATAAAAATTACATAAAAGTTACATAAAAGTTACATAAAAGTTACATAAAAGTTACATAACAGTTACATACAAATTACATAAAAGTTACATAAAAGTTACATAAAAGTTACATAAAAGTTACATAAAAGTTACATAAAAGTTACATAAAAGTTACATAAAAGTTACATAAAAGTTACATAAAAGTTACATAAAAGTTACATAAAAGTTACATAAAAGTTACATAAAAGTTACATTAAAATTATTAATTAAAAACTTTTGAATTGAAGAGTATGGTTCAAGTTCACAAAGATATGCATGTACCTGCTTTATAAAAACCTTATAATCACAAACACATTTTTAAAAACTTGCCAAACTATTATAAAAACGTAAACATGCATATTACCATTTTCAGTATGAGAATACTTATGAAGAGGATACACATAGGCCAACGCCTTATGTCTTGTATAGTTATGTTGAAGTATATTGTTTGCGAAATACTTTCGGTTCTTATACATAAAACACACGCATTCTAATATGTATAATGCGTAGACAGTGAGCAAATTATTGCTTCTAAATACGGTTCTACAACTACTCATGGCTTTAAGCATGGTTCTGACAGCGCTCTTTTGTAATACAAATACCTTAGGTAGATCCTTCGAACCTCCCCAACAAATAATACCATATCTTACCGATTACTGATTCAAAATTTGAAAAGCACACAGTGCGAAAACAAATGTACTGATGTTACTTTTAAGAACACGTAACATGTAGCATATTTTGCTTATCTTATCGCATACATATGCAAAATGTTGATGCCATTTAAATTTATCATCTAAGTGTATGCCTGGAGTCTTGTTGAAGCGCTGAGTTTTAAAACATGATCATTAAAAGCAATATAATTAGGTGTTTGTAGTGTGTTATTGATTTTGAACAATATACATTGCGTTTTTGTGTCGTTCAATAACAGCTTATTATTTTTTAAACCACTCACTAGCAATTGTGAGTGTAGCCAGGCCATTTTTCCTCAGTTCAACAAAATCGTTGCCATTGACATAATGTATTAATTTACTGCCTGTGATCTTGTCTGTCTCTTGAAATAGATCATTAATATAAATAATAAAGGCCCTAAAATACTACCTTATGGAACACCTAAAAGTATTTGATCTAAACATGGTATCATTAGATTCTATTTAAACAGCCTGTGATCGATTTATAAGATATGAACTGAACCAGTCCCATGCTACCCCTCTGATGCCATAATTATTAAGTTTATCCAGTAGAATTCCGTGATCAATAGAGTCGAAGGCTTTGGATAAGTCTAGCATGTCATATGGTGACCAGCTTCAATTGAATTTAGTGCTGCAGCGTTAAAGGCATATAGTGCCGTATTGATGGATTTACCCTTACTAAAACAATGTTGTTCCTTTCTTAATAACTTCTGCGCATTAAAGTATGATATCATATTTTTCGCCATTATTGATTCAAATATTTTTGATAATGGCGACAAAAGACTTATTGGACAAAATTGTTGTAATCACTAGGGCCACCCTTTTTATACAGAGGTTTTACAAGAGCAAATTTAAAATTTTAGGGAAATTTACCTTGGGTATATGAGGTACCTATTTATAATAAAACTGTGGATGCAAACTCTCAATAGTAAAGAACCCTGAATGGGAAGAGACGGTCCGCGAAATAGAGTTAAATGACACAGCAGATTAGATTGCATTTTATGGCTCAAAAAAGAAAACTAAAAAACACGGATAAATAAAAGCACTGGAAACGCACCACAACATCTGCAGGAAAGTTATAGAGACCTGCTCACCAAGTCCTGCAGCGCCTAGCGAAACACGACGACTCCCACCTACTCAAAACAAAAAAAAACAAAAACAGGAAACAAAAACCAGACAACCGATGCTTTCATTTTTTTCATAGAAGTTAAAAGACGGAAAGGCGTGATAATTGCTGAATGCTTAGAAGATCTGCAAACATTTCTCGACCGAATCCATGAAGCATAATGCAACATGGGTCTAAAAATAAACATACCAATAACAAAATTAATGATCGCCAGGAAACTAAATATCGACCACCCCGGCCTGACACTAGATGAAACAGATATAGAGAGAGTAGAACCTGGGAAGCTGTATCAATAGCGAAAATACGAGAAGAATTGAAATTACCAGCATTTAAATCATGGAAACCAATTGTATATAACAGAAACTTGCGTATAAAAGACGAAGAAGTTTTTTTAAGCTTAAACTCCAAAAAAAAAATGGTAAAATGAATATTTTGGCTTGAAGTGCCTTTTTTCACACAAAATAATCACTAAGAATATAATAAAATGAACATTTTCATTTCTCTCTTGTTGAAATATATGTTCTAGTTTGAAGAAGGAAAATACTACGTGGTCCCTAAAATCAAAGATAACATCTGGAACGTACTTCCAAAAAATAGCAAAATAGAGCAGATATATATATATATATATATATATATATATATATATATATATATATATATATATATATATATATGTGTGTGTGTGTGTGTGTGTGTATGTGTGTGTGTATGTAATTACTTATTAAAGTACTAATTAGTTATGTCTGTTAAAGATGTACATTTGTTTATAATGAAACATCTCTAGTAGACTATGAGATACCGCATATTGAAAGGAGATTTAAATCAAGGGTCCGAGGGGCAAGTATACATTTTAGATCAAAACGGGACCGTATTCAGTTCGATTTCAATCCTACATGTGAACATTTTTTTATAAACTGCATTTTATAGTGTATACTCGGAAGATACTGTAGAGTACTCGTCCCCGCGTATCTGCTCTCCCTTAATAAATCACACCGTACACCCCTGGTTCAATCATAAAATATGACCATGGTTTCTATAATGCAAAAAAGACAGTGGAAACGCATTATGTTATTAATATTAGTATTAATAGCGAATTTGTCTAAGAATCAAGAAATTCTTGATAAACCCTTAAGAACAATCTTAACATTTACTAGTTCATATTGTTAATTATAGATAGTAGAATGAATTAAGTGGATCTGAGCTAAGCCTGAAAGTACATTCAGAGCTGCGACTCGCGCGCCGAGAATTTTCTCATTACAATTTCAGCGGTTGTGCGGGGGGTGTCTGCAATAACGTGCACAGGATTATATAACGTTGGCCGCCTGGAATACTTAATATCTAAACAGGGTGCTAGCAGTTGCGTATACATATGACCTATTGTAACCGTTTATATACGTTTTGATATATTTTTGTACGCATCCCTTTGCTGTGTGTTTCTGTGCTTTTATAGCTGCACAGGAATAGGTTGTTTAAAATTAATTTGCAAGCCTTGGTGCCACTGTAGACTCAAGGATACTAATTTGATATTGTCTCTGTGTGTATAGTTGGTATGAATACTCCGTTTTCTTACAATATAGAGAAAATCTCGGGATATTTGGAAGCCTTAAATTAATGATTCCAATAAAACTCAATAGTTATTTCAATAGTTAAATTTTAAAAATGTCTTTACCTAAAGCATGGATTATATTGTACTAGATTTCTGAAGAAACATGAACAACTTTTATTCGAGACACTGCTCCAACTGAAACTTGAACCGTATAAATCACAAAATGTTCCTTACCCTTACAAGAAATAATACTTCCGGTCATACTTTTCGTTCAAGTTTCACTCAAGTTATTATCCTTGACATGCGCAGTACGTGATTAATAATAGTACATGCTGATTATAATATATAGCAATATAAGGCGAACTTCACTTTCATGTAGATTCCCGAAACTTAATTTCTTTGATAATTGAAATTATGCGCGTGAATAATAAGTGCGATAATCTTATGACGGCAAAAATAAATGGTTACCTTTGATGAAGACGATTCATAACTTTATTGTATTTTATTTCGTATTTTTTAAATTTATCATTTATTTTGTTTTAAAATATGATGAACTTACTTAAGACTGGTGTGCGTAAGCATATTTCGCGCTGATAGACGAAGAATTAAGAAAATAGACATTCAACTAGATGGGACCTGCGAAATATTACATAGCGGCTGAATTAAAGCTCTAGTATATTCTAAAGCCGCAGTTAAATAAGCTCCGACAATGTATCGCGACACTAGTAGAAGACGCAGCCAATTCACTGCGCGCGAAATGGTACGAGGGGATTTCGCGATAACTAAATCGTACAGTTTTTAAAAAAAATTATTTATTAATTAATTATTTTCTCTATAAAAATTCTTGTATTATTTTTTTCCCTATTTGCATAGCTATTTTCATATATTTAAAGCAATTTTCATTAGCTAACTTCTTTGTTTACTAATATCTTTAACCCAAACAACCATAAGCCGGGCTTCATATTTTTAATTGGTACCCTGAGGAGTATTAATTGGTAGCATAACATGAATATAATTTTTTTAAATTTTATTGAACAAATGTGACCTCCACTCCTAGGATAATGCTTTTCGCATGCTAGGTGGAAAGTAATCCAAGCCGCTTAGGGATTATAGAGTTTCCGAATGGAAAGCAGCCGCCTGAATCGAACAGGACAAACCAGAAGTCCACACGGCAAACACTTACCGAGATACAGCTCGAAAAGGGCGTTTTTGAAATGGTAATTTCAAGCATATTTTACGAATTTTGCAGAGGTTGCACGCAGAAACGGAAAGAGATATGCAGAAACGGGTTTCGTATTTTTAATAGTACCCTGAGGAGTATTGATTGGTAGCATAAAATGAATAATGAAATTTTTGAATTTTATTCAACAAATTTGGCCTCCACCCCTAGGATCATTTCTAAGCTTTTAGATACCACGTAGAAAGTCATCCATCATCCCCAGATTGGGGATATTAGAGTGCTCAAATGAAGAGCCGCCGCCTGAATCGAAAATTACAAAGCAGAAGTCGGTACGTCAAACACTTATCGAGATACCGCTCGAAAAGAGCGTTTTTCAAATGGTCATTTGAAGCAATTTTTACAAACTTTGCAGGGTTATCACGCGAAAACGGAAAGAGATATGCAAACGGGTTTCGAATTAATTTTTAATTAGTATCTTAAATCATATTAAATTCAATTAAATTCAAGGTACAATTGACTTTAGATTGTAACAAATGATGAAATTAATTGCACAGTCTAGCTAATAGCGAAATATGTTTTATATCAACTATCAACTCATTTCTGGTATAATATTATAACCATTGCATGTAACAGCAGTACTTGTTGCCGAGAGTAATGAGAACACGCCTACTAACGCCAGCAATGCATGTGAATGCAGCAAGAAATGTGTTTGAATAGTAAAAATAAACCATGCTCACAAGTAGGATTAAAAACGAACGAATACGATCCTGTTTATATCTAAAATTCATGCTGGCATGTTCACATGAATTGGACTGAATTCAATTTCAATCTACTTTGAATGATAGCTTGAATAACCTAAGAATATGTCTCTTGTTATAAATTACAGTTTATTTTAATCATCATCAGTGTCTTCACCTTGACATCAAACAGCAGCGCGGACAGGCTGTACCAGCAAATCACTCATATCTTACAATCCATGGCTCGATACTATAATAATATTTGTACCTTTTTAGATATACGTCTGATACGATACGATCCTAGAAATTGGGAATCGACTTTGATGTTCGATTCTATTTCAATTATGATTAGCGTTTGTTCACATTGACTTGCTTGAAACTAGAATCGAATTCAGTTTGATTTAAATCTCGTATGTGAATATAGTAATAATCAAATAATCATCATCAGTTTTTCTTTTTAATTGAAGACATGTTAACAAAAATATATGGCATTCATATATAAGTGTGAACCCACCTCTTAGCAATCTACATATCTAGATATCTAGATTTCGAGGGTAAGTTGTACTATTTTTATATGGCATTCATATAAATAGGTCTGGTACCATATAATATCTGCCACTAGTATGCCAGTTAATGCCATACTGCATATTAGGCTAGCTGTGGTAAATAATTATGGGTTGTTATTCATAAGAATTCAGAAGGATATTCAGAAGAATGCCCGTTTGTCCTTAACATGTCGTTTCTGCGCCTAAACATAAGTGAAAATGATATATAAACAATGTAGAAAGATAACCTTTATAATCTATGAACACTATACTATAATATTATTCAAATAACAAAAAATGTAGGTTATATTATGCCGGTATGAAAGGTATTGTAACTTTTTTACTATCAATAGAGATACACTCATATTTCCCTTCGTGGAAGTAACTACGTACCATTATAATAAATCTGTGTTCTGTACTTTAATTGTTAATGTAATTCTGTACAATATACTGTTAAAAACACTTAAAATTACTATTTACTTATTGACACTTATGGAGAGTTCAAGTTGTTCATGTAAATATATGCCAGATTATGGCCCACATGAAAATCTATTATCTCCCTATATATAGAGCAAAAGAAGTACTATATTCAGGTTGTGGAAAATTGCCAAAATGATTCCGTTGCCGAAATTGGACAGTCCTTCGGAGCAAAAACATCTAAGGCCAATAAGCATCCTGCATGCTTGTCAAAAGTCTTTGTAAAAGTTGTGGACAACCACATAAGATGTTGCTCACACACTCATTCGCCGATTCCATCAAACCAGTCCGAATGTAGACCGGGGTTTAGCTGCGCCACCGCATTGGGTAGGGTAACTAATGATTTTATCCAGGCTACTATCATTGGCAACGTAACCTCATTAAAGCTACTCAATATCTCGAAAGCCTTTGACATAATTGATCATTACATTTGATTATCAATACTATATTAGACTATATCAGCAAATCAATTTGGGTTCATCAACGCTATAGGCACAAGGGAAGAGCTTTCTCAGTGCAGGTGCTCTTCCAAAGATCTAGAGACGTAAATTGCGATATCTGCGTATGCCTAATTGACTATCAGAAAGCGTTTGATCGCAACATCACAAGATGCTAGACATACTAAAACAAGTGGGCATTGACGCCAAATACCTCCAAACCATCACCAACTTGTACTGGAATCCATGAAAATAGAAGACGAAGAAATAGGAGACATTAAAATAGCTAGAGGGATAAGACAGGGGTGCATACTTTCTCCAATTCTGTTCAATTTATATTCAGAACAGAACTTTAAAGAAGCGTTAGAAGGTATAGAAGAAGGCATTTTACTGAACGGAGCTAGACTGAATAACATCCGGTATGCCGACGACACAATGGTATTCGCTGATTCTCTTGAAGGACTTCAAACACTATTGAACAGAATTGTAGCGGCTAGTGAAAGATATGGACTTAATATCAATAGCGACAAAACACAATTCTTGGTCATAAGCAAAGTAAATATAGCCAATGTAAATCTTTACGCTCACAGTCAACAAATAGAGAGAGTGAAACAAACAACATATATTATAGGTACATCATAGGTACACTTGTGAACGAAAACTGGGACAATAGACAAGAGATAAAAAGTAGAATTGGGAAAGCTCGAGCAGCCTTCAATACAATGAATAACCTCTCCAAAAATCACGAACTCCATCTTGTTACCAAAGTACGCACGTTGATGTGCTACATATTACCAATATTACTTTACAGAGTGGAGTACTGGACACTAAATGAAGCAACAACAAAAAAGTTTGAAGCCATTAAGTTGTGGCTATATCGACGTATTTTGCGGATATATTGGAAAGACCGAGTAACAAACATACAAGTCCTTCACAAGTTAAGGAATAAGCTCCAATATCTAGGTCACATCATGCGGAATGAGGACAGATACGTCCTGTTACAAGCCATCATTCAAGACAAGATACACGGCAAACGAAGGCCGGGACGGAGGAGAATTTCAAGGTTGCAGAATCTCAGGGCGCGGTACGGTAAGACGTCGAACGAGCTCTTCAGAATAGCAATCAATAAAGTGAAGATAGTCATGCTCATCGCAAATATCTGAAATCGGATAAGCACATGAAAAATAAGAAAATAATGAAACTTCTGAAATCACTTTTATCGGGTAGAATACAGGCTGTATACATTGACAGTAGATTCTCGAATTGGGTAGGCGTTAGAAGAGGGGTGGCATACAATTATATTCTTGGTCCCTATAAATTGTACACGTCACATTTTTATGCGGATGATACTTCTAAATCGATAAATCGAAACCCTTGAGTAGCTTTCCAAATTTAGGAAGAGCAATTAATGAAGATATTCAAAACATTGTTGAATCATTGTCAATACTACATCTCTCTCTCTCTCTCTCTCTAGATCCTATGGCCCCGTGTGAATAGTATAATTATATGGAGGTGATATTTGCCGTAATTATCAAGGTCTCACCTCCAACCAGTAGTATGATTTTACGTTACTGGCCAATATTCGTAACTTATATATGCATGACCCCACAATTAAGTAAACTCAAAGGTTGTCGTTTTTGGAAGAACTAAAGACGTTATGTCTTCCAACGAGCAACTACGTGTTGTGGTGACGGATCAAGTTTTGGAGGTGGTATTAGAAGCAAACAAACTTGGAGTTAATCATGGATAGGACATATGCCTCCGTTAGCATAACAGAATGTGATACTCCGTATATACGCTTCTCCTAATACAGAGTTGGAGGATCTAGCAGAGATGCTGGGCGAGACTGGCCTATACATAGCCGTGCATAGAACAGGAAGGCACTGAGTGGTGGTTAGTGATTTTAGCGGCATCCAACCACCAATCGCAGAGGATCACTGGGAGAGTGGATAGCCATGGTACGATTTTCGAGTTCACGAAAGTTATGGAGTGAGGCATGATTGATGCCAGCATGGCATCTGAAGTCCGTGGTAAAACGTCAGCGGTTTACTGGTGGACCGAGATCATAGCGAACCTCCAGAAAATATTTTTTCGAAAAAGGGACAATCCCGGTAAGGAATAGGCTTTTTAATTCTACAAGCAAGCCAATAAACCCCTACGGTATGAGATCCGGGCCTCTAAAAGGAATAAATGGGATAAAGTGGTTGCTGCCATTGATGAGGATGTCTGAGGATAAGGCTACAAGATTGCCCACAGAAGACTGTCCAGATGCGCCCTGCCAAAAATGGAAGCTCATCAAGCCACCATCATGGTGCATCAGCAGGTAATTTTTTCCGACGAGGCCCCAAGGCCTTTCTCCGAGGAAAAGCTCACTCCTGTCAGCCATCGGTTACGGTGCAACATTGGCCTATTAGAATAATTGCATAGGATTGCACCGTAGATACGCTTCGGGCCATGAATGAGGTATTAGATACAGGTGGAATACGCTGATAACCCAACTCTACTGCCAGATACCAGGACAGAAGGGTAGCTTGTCTAGAAGGTGGATGATAGCCTAGACCAAACCATCAACTGTATCCATAATAATCGACTATCTAGCCCCTGAGAAAACAGAGGTAATTTTCTTCACCTACAGAAGACGAGTAGCGCCAACAGAATATTCTATACTAGGACAGTAGATTGCCCTCCCAGCTAGCCTCATATACCTTGGTCTCACCCTAGACAAGCATCTAAACCATAGTGGTAACGGTCCTGGGCAGGATCATTCCAAACCTTCTTGGGCCAAGAGTAAGCAATACTTGTCTCTACAGTAGAGTACATCATGCTGTACGGAACCCCGGTATGGGCCGGTAAGATGTAAAAGTACGGACGAGGGTACACCTTGCTAAAACGAGGGAGGCAGTGCTTGTGGTAGCTAGGATTCAACCAATCGATGTCCTCGCATGCGAAGGGCAAGTTCTGTTCGGGGCAGGATACTCATGGATGTTGAATGCCTGCAAGGTATAACAAAGTAGCAGGAAGTCTTAGATGCCACCGAGCGAAAAGCCGAGTGGACTATGAAGGTCATCTCTGACATAACAAGCTGGGCGGGCAGGAAGCTGCATACTTCCTGGACTTCCACCTGACGCATTCACAGGCCATGGATGCTTCCAAAAATACCTATGCCGGGTTGGCAAGTCCAGTGACCAGGCCTGTTTCTGCTACGGTCACGAATCTAACGACGCAGAGCACACGATCTTCGAATGCCCCTGGTGGTACTCGTATAGAAGTCGATTAACAAACGAGTTCGTGGTAGAACTAGTTACTGGAAACCTTACTCAGACAATATCACAGAATTAGTGAAAATGGCTAGCCATTGCAACTGACATTAATAATATTCTGAAATTGAAAGAGCAAGAGAAACTTGTCAGGCAGAGGAATACACCATCCAGTACTGATTACTGAGATCAAGAACCAGAAGGAACAAAAAAACTTCATGTGTTAATACCATAAAACCCCTTTAAGTCGCAAAAATACGAGTGGTACCGGCTTGAAGTGTTGTGGGTGTTTAGTCAGTAGCTCTTCACGCTGAATCGCGGAGTATTCTGACACTTCCCGGCAGACGGCATCGGATGCAGCGGATACTACCTTGAGTATGTCGCTCTGAAAATACTGCTTAATTTTGCATTCAGTATAAGATACGTAGGTTGATTAAGCTTCTATCACCTTTTTTTCTCTTAATGTATAGCCTCTCCACAGCCAAGCGTAGATGGTGAGCTCTAAATTTTGTTAAAATTCTACGCGAGAGCGTGTCTGGTCCGTTCAGATCTGTTTCGGTGTATTTTAGTACACCCGACGAATACGTCGTAAGTACCAGGACTGCCCAAGTGTTAATGTTACTAAACAGATTACCAGCATTAAGATGAGTACTTTATAGTTTAGTTACTCGATGTTTGTATCTTTAAATTCATCTTTATTTCGGTTAGGTTTAGGTTCAGTCGTTGTTTATTTATCGGTCTTGGGCGACCCCAAGTATTTTTTTGTAAATATTCTCCGGATCTAGTGGCGTACATTTTGTGTTCATGTACTTGCTAAGTACCTTTATTAATAGTGTTATACACTTATTCAATCCAAATCACATACGGATGTTACTGCTAATAACTTGATTATCTTGATAAGTGAGTGGAGGTGTTCTTTATTCTCTGTATACATTTTCATATCATCCATGAATATCAAATGAGAGATTTTAATGTCGCTCCTTAGATTTAAGCGATATCCATAGGAGCTTGCCTTTAATAGATTAGTCAAGGTATTAACGGCCAAAACAATCCACAACGGACTTTAAATCACCCTGAAAGATTTCTTTTTGGTTCTTTATCTATGTAAGTCTCTGGTGCCCCAACTGCAGGTAAGTAGTTCACTCTTTCATCATGATGTTGAGTAGTGCTCGGTGCACCGAGAGTGTTTTTCGCAATCAGCTATGCGGCACATAGTCAAATGCCTTGGCGTATATAACGTGATGACAACAATTATTTCCGTTGTGGCGGTGTTGCAGTATCGGCTATAGGGGCAGCTAGTGTCCCGATAGAATTTTCAGTTTAGCGCCCACACTTTCTAAAATAACAATATAAAAATATTTTTGATTTTGGTAGAAAGGCCCCTAGGCAATATCGTTTTAGTGAAAATCTTTCATCAGTCTTGTTATGGTTATTTTAATTTTCATAGATCAACATCAGCCGCACAATCATATTTTTTCGGCCAAAAACAACGTACATATATTTTTGATACGTTAGTCAATACTAACGTATCAAAAATATATGTCATATTCTGTCTTAAGGGGCACTTTAATTTTTCTCATCGGATTTGATAAAGATTCTAACATAAAAGTTTTAATGCCTTGCTAACTCTTTAATATGTACGTTGTTTTTGGCCAAAAAATATGTTTCTGCGGCTGAATCTACTTAAATCTAGACGTTTTTATATGAGGTGTACATACAAGCACAAATTTTCGCCAACACACTACACAATTATGTGCAGGTATAAGCTTATGATACAGGTTTATGTATAATATACCATTATATTAGGGATACTATTTGATGATAGAAATAATTGATGCATTTCAATTACAAACTGCTCATTAAAGTAATTCTGACAAAGTAGTAACAGGCAAAACGAGACATTAAATAGCCATAAATCAAATTAGCTCAAAATCTGTAACGGCTTTTATCAGAATTTATTGATCAAATAATGAGTAATTCCCAGGATTTTGTAAAAATCTTTTGATTTACGAGCAGCCATTTAATCAGGATATCAACATGCGGTTTTCCCGGAGCCCGACGTCGGCTAACAATTAGAACGTTGTTCGATCGTAAATCAAACGGAAATATGCATTGCGACATTTAATTACTAGCGCGAATAAAATACTTCCCGCAAGTCTTAGCACTTGCACTCACACACGAAATTTGAAATAATTGGCAAAGTGTACCGCAGAGGACCTTGACCGGCATACGAAATTAACTGCAGCAAATGAACTAGACCGTGGTCCTTGCTGCACCGGGGGCCTAGTTTATGCTCCGCGCCATGCACGCAAATGTAAGCCGCATTATAATATTCCCGCATCGATTCGGGCTAATTATCAAATGTGGTTTTCATATGCGAGTTTGATATTTACCGGAGTGGGTATTAAGTAAACATGTTGGGTGGTTGTAACGATCGATATCGCCAAGGGACGATTGGAAAAATAGCGGCGGAGTCAGGACCTAGTCACCGAGTTAAATGTTGACGGGGGATATAAATAGGAGCCGGATTCTATAAATGAAAATGAATGTAATACAGTTTCGTGGGCGATGGAGTTGGAAAAGTGACGAACGTGACGGATATATTCAATTTTTGGGGCGGTTTGTGTTGCATATTGTGTGGTTGAAGTTATTTATATATTTATAGCTTCATATATGTATATATGTATGATACAATTTATTCTTATGATAACTCGTTAAACTCTGAGAAAGATTATATTAGCACTATTGTATCCAATGTATGTTACTAGATATATTAATTAGTTTATTTTATATAGCCATTCAAGGCCGGAATATCCTATTTTGGGGCTCTAGTAATTGTTTTCCGCCGGCTCCTCACAAGAAATAGACCACAGACGTATATATTTATGTAAGTATATGGTTATAATGTTATAATGTATGTAGTGTAACTCACATTGCGTAATTCATTTTACAAAAGTTCTAAAATCTATTTACTTAGAATCCAAGATTATACAATTGTAAACAATATGCGATCGAAACGAATATAATTTTTGCAAATGCAAAGTCAAGGTATGAGATAACTAAGATTATATCTCATATAACTTGCCGTGTTAACTTTTGTTAAAACTGCTCCAAGCGAGAGGTGACACCCAGAGAACATTTCTCTGTTAATTCAATATATACTGTTCCACGTACTGTTTTAATATGCAAATTGAATTCATTATTGCACTCATCTATTCCTAGAAGTGTATAATTGAAGTGTGCGCAAAACTTTTGGAATTTGGTCTGAATGTATTATCACAGTCTAAACCAAATCTGCTTAATCCGCCGGTTACTTATTCACCAAACCACCATACTAATATAGATAAATAAACACACCCTCGATCCAGCGGCCTGTTTCCATTGCGGCTCCATTTGCAAGCACAAAACATTACGAAATAAAATAAAAAACATTTTATCATTACTACTATTCAAGTATTCATACATTTTTACGTACATAAAAATATTTATTTTTAACAAGGGAACTGTGTCACTGTTACATATTACTCTTAAATCTTTAAATTGTGTAATATGTTTATAATTTAAATGACAAATTAAAACCTTGTTATGTATCGGACAGTTATAGCATGCTAATCGATATATCTAAAGTAATTATAAAATTTATATAGAGTACATAGAATAATCAGGCATGGTCCTGAAGTTCCTCTTTTACTTTTGTTATTTGTTTTCGTGAAATTAGGTATGCTCTCATTGTTATAAAAAAGTGCCTACTATTATTCACTGATACATGGAGTTGCTATAATATAAAAAGCCGATCAATCATCCAGAATGGACACAATCTGCAAAAATATGAGAACACGCGAAATCAGAAAACAAAGCCGTACGGATAAAAAGCAGGCAAGTATGTTTAGAAATTGAAAGACATAAAACCGAAAACCATACACATATCGGCACACAACAACAATAACATAAATTAGAGATTCAATGTATAAAATGAACCACGGCGTGCCTCATATTTGATTTGATGAATAAGATTTACAGGATAAATTCACACACATGTGAGAGTACGAATTAAAAACTTAAACTTGCTTTTTACTTGTTACAATTATTCCTCATCGACAAATAATTAAAAAAAGAACATTCAGTATTTTATATCGTAAAAGGAAATAGTACAGGCACTAACAGAAATAACAAAAAAAGGAGTAACAGATGTATTAATGTAATTAAATATCCATGATACAGATAGCATTGAGCTTTCTACTGGAACACCTAGAAGGGGACTTTTTTTAAGTTCGTTTCTATTCAATTTAATTATGAATAAGATCATAGAAAGTCTACTTCAAAACATAGACTGCAGGAGGAATACACCCTACTCAACATCATATGTTACACAGACGACGCGGTATTGCTCGCCAAAATGAAAACCAAATATATAACCGAAAGCTTGAAAACGATGGTAAAGTTATGCAACCGACTTTCAAATACTACTATGTGCGGAAAGCTCTAGTTTCAAATCCCTAGACCAAGAAGTAATGAGCTCAAACCATTAAAGCAGCAGGAATATCAGAATGCATGAAGGGCATCTATTCTGCACGAAGGACGTGATATAGAATCATTTATGGAATAAATAAATATGACTAAAAAAACTAAGGTACAAAACCATAGTGACGCAAATTATGACTTAGGCTACGGAAATAAGGGCAGACACCACCAAAACAAAAAATACAACTCGCCAGAACTTAGTCATGGCAGTACATCGAAAATAATTCATAGCGTAAAGAGTCTGGGAGAAATGAGTAAATAAAAGGTGAAAATAGTACATAAATTTGATCATAGACGACAGTCACAAGACACAAGATGGAAGAGAGACAGATGCGACGAAGAGGTTGAGGGAGACCAGCTATGTGCCCGTGACCTCGATATAGGAGGTGGCCAGAATGTGATTGACCTAAGAGGCAATAGCTTAATTACAGGAAGATGAGGATGAACTATTATTTGTCTTATTTGTAGCTCTGTTTTGCTTCTAATTTGTTACATTTGGCTATTATTTATATTTTCCATTTTCGGTTTGAGATCCTGAAGTTTCCCTCTTCATTTTACTTTTCTTTTTATAGTCACAGCCCATGACTTATTACGAATCATAATTTAAAAAAAAAGTTTCATTATAGTATCTGTATCTTGGCTATTTAGTTTTATTATTTTAGCGTAATATTAGGTTTTATTTAGTGGCTTGTTTTATTGCGGGTATTTTCATAAAAGATTTGTGTGGTATTTCAGATTATTAATTGGCCAATTACCACTATTGATATCTAAATAAAGAAAAATACTGACAGCACTGAAGCATAAAATACTGCTATACTTAGCCTCTTATAGAACATACTGGAGATATTAGTATTATGGACACGGTACAAATTATAGGAATATTTCGATAAATTCATACACCTGCGAGTTCAACTTATTACACTCTCAGCAAGATATCCAAATCACCAAACATCTCCAGGTATTGTATTATGTATATAATTCGACGTATTGGTAACTCATATAATAAGTTGTAATTCGGGACGTGTCCCAAATTAGCTATTGACAGTCACTGATCAAGTCAAGCTGGTAGTATAATAGGTAGTGATTTTGATACTTCGCGGAGCAAACAATTGAAATCGGGAACGTGTAGTAAATTTAAACTATAACTATAAGTTATAAGTTCATTCCTCTACAAGGTACAGTCAGTTTTAAAGATTCTTTTATATACGTTTTGTACTTTTGGTTATCAATTATTGTTTCGATTAAAACAATAAAAAGTTGCAAGGAACAGATGAGCTCGTTCATCAGACTTCACTTTCATGGGACATCTTTACATCTACCAGTCAGTAGCTCGTCCACCCATCCCACATGTGTGAAGTACTGAAGAATGTCCTTTAGAGGATTGACGGCTACCGTGCGTGGAGCTCGATGCACCGAATGCCCACGCGATCCTTATGAAGGAACCAAACAATGCTAGACTTGATTGTTCGTGGGAGACGGATGGACCCATGGGGACCATCAAGGTCTTGGGCAACCACCTTAGATATATCGCGTCCCATGGTTCACCCACGAAGGGAATCGCGTAGACAAAGGTCAGAGACATAACGGTAGTAACATGCTACTTATCACAGAACTGTGGGAGAACACACACACCACAGAATGGTTACATAAACATGGGGATCTCCTCACCCGACTTCAGGGCGAGAAGCAGTATTGGAACTTATGTCCGCACTCAACCTTTCGGTCTGTGATGAAGGAGGGATACCGACCATCGAGAGCCGTAACTCGGCATCTTTCATAGATTTCACCCTGGTATCTGTGCAGCTGATGGGAAGAATGCGGGGACAGACGATACTGAATGGTACGAAACACTAAGTGATTAAAACTATATCACATACACGATAGTAAGAACAAAGTAACTGCCCAACCCCGGACACAAGAACCGCCTTGACTACCCGAGCGAGTAGGTAGATCATAGAAAATATGGACGCGGAATTGCTTAAAACTGAATTGGGAGGAATGGCAATTCACGAAACTGACGACCCGGATGAAATGGCTGAGGCAACTAGAAGAGCCGGTTCGTAATCCCGTCCAGACTAAACGACAAAACGGCGCGCAATCTACTAGTGGTGCCAGGCCTGGTGCGCTCTCAAAAGCAGCAGCCAACAGAAGAAGGAGGTAGACCCAGCGGGCTAGAGCATTCGGTGCCTCAACTGATCACATCCGGGACCAGTATCGCACGAATTGAAAAGTGTACAAGCGGGCCATCAAACGTATTCAGGAAGTGTGCTGATACAAGCTCTGTACGGAGGTCAAGGACGATTCATGGGGCATCCTTATAGACTGGTCATGAAGAAGATTGGTGCCCGTCCGCCTGGACCGGAATCCACAGTTCCTGGAGGTGTGAGAGTAGTGGTAATGGCCCTCTTTCCACCAAACCCAAACACGACCGATAACTACAAGCAGACTCATGAGGAAAAGGATGAACCTGTAACCGTAGATAAGTGCAGATAAGAGGAAATTATAGAAGGTTCCAGACAGAAAGGGCGCCAGGGCCAAACAGGCTGTCCAAATTGTATTGAAGACAGCCGCCCCCACAATAGCAGGATGGATGACAAGACTGGTCAACAGATGCCAACTAGAGGCAGATACATTCCTAAAGCGATGGAAAGTGGCCCTTCTGCTCTTGATTTCAAAACGAGACAGGGCATATATGAAAATAATATCAATGGGCGCGGTGGAGGTCTTGGGGCCAGTGACACTCGCGGACCAAATAAGAGCGGGCATTTACGGCGGACTCAAAGGCGTGGCCCATTCAAAGATCGGACGAGGCCTGAGAAAATATCATGAGAAAATGGCAGACGCGGTGCGACGAGACTACGAATGCGTTATGGGCAAAGAAAATATTTCCCCAAGTCAAACTACTAGTGGACAGAAAACACGGCGAGTCTGACCATTGGACCACCCAACTACTCTCGGGATACGGGATTTTCCAAACCTACATCTACCAAATGCCGCTACTGCCTCGAGACCTTAACCACACACTATACCGTTCACACCATACCGATGCCCCAGATGGTATCGACAACGGACCAGACTATGGATAAAGATGGGGGTAGAAGAGCCCACACCACAACGAATGGGATAACTGATGCTCGAAGTACCGGAACTTGGAGAGGCAGTGTTTAAATTGTGAGGCGATATAAGTTCTAGGATGGCCTACAGACGTAAGACGAGATACCAACCAAAGCGACGTGACAATTGACAAGACGGACAAACTACATGACAACACGACCGGCCTAGGTTGCCCAGAAGGCGGACAAGCCCCTAGTGACAAAATATGAGGTCTGGTTTTAGTCGTTTTGGGACGGACTGTGGTGAATCGGACACTACCCATGCCTCTAACACATAATGGTGATAGTGAGGTATGGGTGTCTGGAAGATTTCCTCCCTACAGAAAAAATTAAAAATATATAAAGCTGAGTGAAATGCTAGTTACAGTTGGTAACTAGCATTTCGGGGGTGACTGCGGATCGTTTGAGCTTACCGTGAGCCGTTACAATTCTTGTGAGTTTTCTTAAGTCGCCTCTCGAGAGACGTACACCAAAACATGCCAGTGCACTGGGACTAGTATGAATTTGTTTGCATATTGAGATGTAGTACAATGGAGTATTTCACGATAACAGTTGGTCAAAATAATTTTAACAGTATTATAGGCGCTCCGTGGCGCATTGGTATAAGGCGATGGTCTGAAGCCATTGCGCACGGAACGTTGGTGGTTAGAATCCGCCGCTAGCCGGGAGATTTTTCCAAAAAGAATTAACCCGGGTAGAAAATGATGGTGTTGTATGAGGCACAATAGGTCCGTGAAGGGCCGCACACAGCCCATGGGCGGGGGCTGCACCGTAAAAAATAATTTAAAAAATAGGCATAAAATAAACTTTTAAACAATACATTATGGCTGTGAGTATATTTCAATAAAATATTACATTTATTACTTTTCGACACTATTTAAAATTGTATCAGAAGGCATAACCATTAAGTTAGAAATTAAGATAGAACTGGATATATAACCCTTCTCCCTTGCATTATTCAAGAAACACCCACTTCCTCTGCCACTGCAGCCTCGTGTATTTCCACGCCTTTACCATCCTCTCTTAGACATTCACTCACCTTTCTGCAATCCCCCACCTACTCTGTTTTCACTCCGGCACATTCGTTGCCGAGGTGCCATCAAGTGTTACTCATGTGACTACACAGACAACTTCTGATAAACTGTGAAAGGCGTTTCGCGAAAATTCGCATAAACCGGGATTTGAAAACTCGCTCCGTAATGCTCAGTACGAGACGGAGGCCTAGTGTTTAGAAACCCCTAACCACTAGGCCATTGAGCGGGGGTTTGAAAATCAAAATCGCACCCTAGTTACATATATATATATATATATATATATTAATAAATGTCAATGAAGAGCACAAAGGATGCCAGCCTTCTGGCAAATAGCTGGCGTAGTACCTTTAATATGCCAACTACTCGCCACTGGCATGTGTAAATAGGCCTCGATGCCTCTATGGTTCTTCTTTTTTGAATATACGTTCTTTTCACTTATAAGAATAGTTATGGGCCTTCTTTAAGTCTAATACTTACAAATATATTATGATGTTGGTGTTATCCATAACTAGGTTGATATTATGATCTGTTCATTACCTATAACAAAAACAAAAATTTAACATTTTTCATATAGATACAGTTTATGATGCAGAAATATCTACGTATATAAATACTATTGGATATATGCTGCTTGTAAACACTGGTGCTTTATAATTCATTAATATGAATAATATCGTGCATAATGTTTTAGATAGAATCATGGAAGTTGCACATATTATTCACGCCCCCTAAACAGAATAATATGTGTTCTGGAAATAGCAGCCACGATACCCGTAGATCAGTTCGCAAGTAGAAACGGAAACGCGACTTTACCTAGGTACGCATAATTACTATTACTACATTGCTTATTTAACTTCTGGCTTTTATTGTGGTTTGATATTCCGGGAATGTGGAGCAAACAACTATTTTATGTGGCATGCGTCAAACGCAACATGGAGTGAGACGGATACACTGGTATTATAAATTATCCGCATGAACTGGATTCGACGGGGATGATGGAAAGACGCTGCACATAGTTTCGGTTTGTGAGAAAGAAAGATTAATTATAATATAAAATATAGTTTAGATATTTTTAACATTTTCTGTGTGACCTCACGTTCTGTGACAGGGGCTTGTCTACCTTCTGTGCCTAGGCCCGTCGTGTTGTTATGCGGTTCGTCCGTCTCGTCCAATTGTCACATCGTTTTGGTTGGTGTCTTTTCTTACGTATGTATATCATCCTGGAACTTATATCGCCTCTCAATTTATCTACTGCCTTTCAAAGTTCCGGTATTTCGAGCATTCATTATGGCGTGGGCTCCCCCCATCTCTATTCATAGCCTGATCCGTTCTCGATACCGCCTAGGGCATCGATACGGTGTGTGGTTAAGGTTTCGAGGCAGTATCGGCATCTGGTGGATATAGGTTTGGAAAACCCCGTATCCCGAGAGTAGTTGGGTGGTCCAATGGTCAGAGATTAGCAAAAAGAAAAAACTTCTATCTTTATGGGGCTATCAGTCCAAGAGCATATCCGCCGCCAAAGAGAGAATCTCAGAGGAGTTTAAGCATTCGGTATTTACCTTAACTTTCAGAAACCTTCGAAAAACTTTGAAAAGTGATTTACCCACATTGGGGTTTAAACTCTCGCTCCCTAATGCTCAGTGCGAGACTGCGCCTGAGAGGCTACTTATCTGTGTTGCTAGAATAGTGTTAGATAAAAGATATCATTTTGTATAACTCGCGCTTGAAAGATTTTTCTTTTTGATACGCACAAGACATGTGACAAACTAAAAGGCTACCACGCACACCTAACACAAGGGCTGAACTTTTCCGGGCTGCGGCATCAAAGAATGATGAATGTCAATCTTGATCTATGTACCTCTTTATGTACCTTATAAAGAAGAATTTTAATATGATTAATATTTGGAAATAAAATAATGAAGCTAATGAAAGTATTGGCGGAAAGCATTACGATAAATTATTGGAAAGAGTATTTCCAGAGTGATTTTATAAATAATAGGCTAGAGACAACCAAAGCGTGGTACTCATTGGTCATTACAGTTTCAAGAAGATGAAGTATAACGTGTGATGTCGGTTTTGAAAAATGGGAAGACACCAGGACCAGATACGTGCGGAGATGTGGAAAGAAGGAGTATAATGTATATGTGAACATCTCACGAGAGGTCTACACAACGTATGGGCAGGCAGAACACAACTTTCGTAAAGCTAGAGGGAGGGTACACTTGTTTCCATGTTGAAGAAGGGTGCAATGACAGCGTCGAAAATTATACAGGCATAACGCTGATGAATAGCAGTCATAAGATCTACACATCATTAATAAATGAACCTGTAGAGGAGGTAATAGAGCAGACGAGGCTAATGACAAAAACTCAAATCGGCGTTAGGAAGGGCAAGTCCACGACAGAACACTCAAATACATAATTGACACTGAGCTACGAAATCACGGCGGCAAACTATTCGCGATCATTGTCGGGTTAAAAGCCGCGTACGATACTGTGGATAGACAACTGTTGGTACAGAGCATGAATAGAGCAGGAGTGTCAGAGCAGCTGTGCGAAAGTGTATGTTGTATATATGAGAACACATGGGTAAGAGTGAAACTGGATGTAAATGTTTCAGAACGGTTTGAAGTAAAGAGAAGCCTAAGACAGGGCTGCCCGCCAAGTTCTATTCAATTTATTTATCGCGGAACTTGACGGCATGCTGCAAAGAGGGCAAGTAGTCGGTAGTAGTAGGGATGTATTGTGATTGGAAGGAAAAAGGTGTAGCCCTCGTCATATGTGGATGATGTGATACTATTAGAAAGAATGGAAGGAGACTTGAAAGAGATACAAGGGACAGTTTTATAAAAATAGAATGTTGTAGTTGACTATAATCAAAACGCAAATATTTATTTTCAGTAAAATGGGAGAAAAAGCAGGGAACCAGGTATATGGGAATATACAATAGCTGGTAATTGTAAAGAACTTTAAGTTTGAAATTATCTGGGTTTCTTGTTTGTAAGTGCAATGAATAAACACCTACAGTATGTACGTCAAAGGCTGGGGTAGCGGCATAGAAACCATGTAGTAAAGGGTGCCTCAAAATTAAGGCAAGATTTTAGTCTTTAGATTGTTATTTTATATTGAATCATAAAGTACATAGAATAGGGTTATTTATGGAATAACACATCGAGCAAATTCCCTCCACGATGTTGCTGGCACATACGCAGTCTTTTATCGAAACTTTCCATGACCATTCTGCATAAATGTGGCTGAACCTCGTTGATGCAGTGTTTAATTTCCTCCTGTAATGATGGTTGTGAGTTTGTTGACATAGATCTTTGACTTTAAATAACCCCATAAAAAGAAATCTAATGGTGTTATATCACACGATCTAGGGGGTCAATTGTAATCACCGAAACGAGAAAGTACACGACTTCAAAAAGAATGATGTCTCCAACCTAAAATTCCCACGAAACAGTGACAAGTGGTGCCTCTTTGCCTCCTTGATGTGTTATTCCATAAATAACCCTATCCTATGTACTTTATGATTCAATAATAAATAAAAATTTAAATACTAAACACTGTGTTTTCTTGCGTTAATTTTGGGATACCCTTTATACGAAGTGAGCTCAGAATGCTATGGGGTTACATACATATGGCATATGTAAGTAAGTAAATGTTTATGTAAACGAAAGCTACATTTTTATATAAAATAAATAAGTAATACGGCAGTAGAAATATATTTAATATTATTCTAAAATTAAATTATGAATTGTTTGTGTTTAAGACTTCTGCTTCATTATACATTATATATTATATATTAATGAAAGCGAAATTATTTTTTATATTCACAATATAATAGTAAATAACTCTCTGAAACCTTAGTTTATTTCTCCATAAACCAATCATAAAAATTAAGTCGCATTTAATATGTGTTCTACTTTATGCCACAAGGGTATTTTCGTTCAACGTCAATTATGGGCAACTATTCTTAAACCTGCTATTTTTATATTACTTATTAAAGTGGGCATCCAATTGAGTAAGTAGTAATACAGGGTTATATTACTTTCTAAATGTCAAATGCATTTTAGTACCACAGCAACAAGCTATTAATGCCTCTGTGTAGTGTGGGCGCGTAAGTGTTATATTGATCACGAACAAAAAAAAAGTAGATTGCTCTAAACAACAAAGCAGGAACTAGGACGACACCGCCTGTATGCTTTATGATCAATAAGACGAGCGGCGCCTACAGCACGGCTAGTAATTTGATTCGTATGATATGACAAGAATAGTGCTGGTGCTGGGCGCTGACAACCCTTCCCAAGTTGCAAAGTTTATTAATATGAATTTCTTTAGACTTTGCGGCGAAAACTTTCACGTTGAAATCACACCGCGAGAGATGTTAGATAATATAAGCAGATTACTCAACGTCAAGTCTAAAAAAAGAAAAATTAAAAGTGATATTGAATCGCCGAGTAAACGTGAAATAAAATAGAATAAAATTCAATTAATTTTATTTTATTTTACCAAACATGCTATATCTATTAATTAAACGAAAACCCATCATATATTAAAAATAAATATTTTAAACTGAAATGAGGCACTGTATGTAACAACGTTAATTGAAATAATTATTTCGCACAATAATTTATATAATTATTATTATAACTTGTATATTTGTTTTTAAACGTTTATGTAACGTTATTAAAATATAATCAACTATTAAACCATTATCATAATTAAACAATTGCGGTTCATACTCATCGTATGGGGGTGCCATGAGGGCGACAACTGTTTAATATATTAGTATATCTATTTATTCCTAATGCAATGAAGGAGATGAGTAAAACTACTTTATTTATTCATTAAAAATATAGTAGTTGTACGCATCTTCTTCATTGAAAATAAATTACCACGTTGTGGACGCCACAACCATTTAATTTCTTATTCGTAACTGTTGGGAACTATCGATTTTAAAATACATTTTTGCGTACGATGACGTATTGGCGAAGGGATATTTGGCTCTACTTCCGCACCCAATCGATCTGGCCTGATTGCAATGATATTTAATTTACCGCAAAAAACCCTGCCAGATCACGGTTCGATGACGACAAATGATTTCCTTTCGCCACGCGATGCGGTGTGAACTTGTGTACAGTCCTTATCGTAATCACACTTACAAATTCCTTGCTTGAGGTACTGTCACCAGCACAGTACTCGCATACACTAGAGGAGTTATAAAACATCTATTACCATTACAGCGCTAGTAGACGTAATGTTTTTTCCAGCAGTGGGAGAAGCTCAGAGAAATTAATCACTCGGTATTTAGCTTAACTTCATATAAAACCTATGAGAAACTATTAAAGGCGATTCGCGAAAAGTCGCCTACGATGTAATCAAAATATTTGGTGTGTTTAGGGTGAATTTAAATCAAACAAATAATAGGAAACAATAGTGTTCCTATATGAAAATCCCTATAATATAACTTCGAGGACAATGTTTTGAAGCCGATCTGTCCTTTATGACTTTTGGGTTGTCAATGAGAAATATTTTGATTATTAAAGTTTTGTGCATGAACTGCTGACAAAAACGACGCGATAGTAGGATAGTGACGTCTATTGTTATCATAGAAGTTACAACTGCATAGTTCGAAAAAGAAGCGGGCGCATAATATTACGTTTGGTAATATTTTGAGAGGAAAATAATTCAAATAGTCACATGGGCTCAGAGGAGTTTGCGAGATTGTTGAATCATCATACGCAGTCCGACGACGGTAACATCACCTAGTCTCTATAATATAAAAACGAAGACAATGTTTTAAAGCCGACCGAAGTGTCATTTATGTTTTTTGTGCTTTCAGTGAAAACCTGGGGATAGCGGGCTCGAATTTCCACCGATGGTGGCCTTTTATTATTTCTAAAGTCATTATTTTATTTAGCGAATTAATTTCGGAAATGAATTCTAGGATTTATTTTTTTACAATAAAAAAAAAAAATTAGTCTGTCAATGGGCAGTAACATTTAAAAACCTGTATAAGTGTATAAAATATAATTATGAGTGGGCGAGCTAATTGATTCATCAACCCCCGATAAAAATGTAATAAATTGATATCTATAAATTAATAAACTAAATTTTTGGTCAATTAGTAACGTGTCAATGCGGGAATATTCAAGACAAAAAACTTGACAATATAAACTTCTTAATTAAAAAATTGTAATACATTCAATTGTTCAAATTACAACTAAATCATAATATAATTATGTTTGGTATTTATTTAGCTTCAAAATGAAGCATTATTTGTTAATTTTGGTCAATTAGTAATGTGTCAATGCGGGAATATTCAAGACAAAAAACTTGACGATACAAACTTCTTATTTAAAAAATCATAATAAATTCAATTCTTCAAATTAAAACTAAATCATAATATAATTATGTTTTACATTTATTTAACTTCAATATGAATTGCCCCTAGTATTATTTTATTTTATGACTATATAGGTGCTGCAGTACTGTAGTATGCCCTACTATATTGACCTCTATACGCTAGCATACGATACATATTGTCAAAACTTTGAACCTAGGCCCCTACATTAAAATTTCATTTCATTTCATTTACATGTGGTTATAATGTATTTTGTAGAATCGATTACTATTCATTCGATTAAATATTCTCCACGTGTAACGGTATCATCGTGTTAGCTCACTTTTCGCTACCAGGTCTAAAACAGGCTTTTTAATCGCATTGCTCGTTACAAGCTTTGAGTACCAAATTTTCTTGAACACCTGTTATCGTTTATTCAATGCCGATAAACATGAACATATGCACAACAAACCTAACAAATAATATGCAAAGCTGCCATTGTTATATGATCGGCCCAGTATCCACTAAAGTTCTTCACCCAGTTTTCTGCTTAAAATAAAACTCAATTACCGTAAGTGCTAATTAAAAAAAACAATAATGCGGAAATTTAATAGACCTTGCATATATCCTAAATGCTGGTTACATGCTTACGTGTACCTGTCTGAAGTACGACAATTATTTATCATAAAATGCTCTGTGAAAATTGATAATTCTGGTAATGGCAATATTGAGCAATAATTCTACATATATCTTCTTCTTATGGTGCCTATCCGTTCCGAATGTTAGCGATCATCATTGCGATTTTGACTTTGTTGGCCGCGGCTCTGAATAGACCCACCGTTGTTGCGTTGAACCATGTACGCAGGTTTTTTAGCCAAGATGTTCTTCTCCTTCCTGGTCCTCTCTTTCCTTCTACTCTGCCTTACAGGATCAGTTGTAACAATCCGTATCTTTGACTGTTCCTCATAATATGTCCCAAGTATTCTAATTTTCGAGATTTTATCGTTAGGAGGAGTTCTCTCTCCTTGCCAAATTTTTCGAGGACATCTTTTTTGGTCACGTGCTATGTCCAAGAGATTTTCTAGATGCGTCGGTACAGCCACATTTCGAATGCTTCTAGTTTTTTTGCAGCTCGCTTCTGTTAAGGTCCACGACTCCACCCCATACAGGAGTATCGGTAGGACGTAACACTTTAGTAATCCGATTTTCGTTAACAGGGATAGATCCTGGGTTTTGAATAATTTTGACATCTTGAGAAATGCAGTTCTAGCCTTCTCTATCCGGCATTTAATTTCTAGTGAGTGGTCCCATTTGTTATAGATTGTTGTTCCGAGATATGTGTATGTTTGTACTTTTTCGATAACTTTACCGTTCACTATTAGTTGGCCAGGATGGTTGGCGTTTTTTGATATTACCATGTATTTTGTTTTCTTGATATTAAGTGAGAGTCCATATCTCTGACTGGTTTCCGCTATTCTGGTCATCGGCTCCTGGAGATTTTCGAGGTTGTTCGCAAATACTCCTGTATCATCAGCGTATCTTATATTGTTGATGTACTCTCCGTTAATCTTTATACCAGTGTCTAAGTCTATTAACGCTTCTTGAAAAATCTGCTCTGAGTATATGTTGAATAGTATTGATGATAAAACGCATCCCTGTCGGACGCCTTTTTTGATTTTTATATCTTCTGAGATTTCCCCTTGAATACGTATTGAGGTTGTTTGATTCCAATATAAATTGCAGATGATTCTTCGATCGCTGTTTTCGAGTGCTATGTTTTTTAGTATTTCCATAAGCTTGTAGTATTGTACGTTATCAAATGCTTTCTGGTAGTCGATGAATCATGTGTGGACATCACAATCGAAGTCTCTATATCTTTGGATAAGGACTTGGACACTGAAAAGGGCTTCTCTTGTACCTAGTGCGTTTCTGAATCCGAACTGTGTACGGCTGATGTGTTGTTCGCATATCTTGACTATTCTGTGGTAAATTATTTTTAAGAACAGTTTTAGGAGGTGACTCATTAAGCTGATCGTGCGGTATTCGCTGCAGTATTTGGCATATCTTGCCATCTGTGTTGTGTAGTCTACCATTTGTATTGGTTTTGTATATTCCTGCTGTTTCTCTGATTTTTTTATGCATGTTAAATGAGTCATATTCCTTTTAAAGGTCTTCTATCTCTTTGCACTGTGTTCTGATCCAGGTCTCCTTTGCTATTCTTATGTTTTGCCTTATTTGTTTTTGAAGGTTCTTGTATTTTGTGGTGTTATTTTTTGTCCTCCTTCTTTCGTCCATATTTTATTTATCATCCAGCTTTTCCACCTGGTTTTTTTTGTCTGTTAAATATTCGTCTCCGATCTGATTGAGGGTGTTGGTTAGTTTCTCAAGGGTCGTCTCTGTGTTGTTCGATGTTTCTATCTCCTTGCAGCATTGAGTTATTAAGCTTGTTACTGTTTCTTTAAATCAGGTTGTTTTAGTCTTCTCATGTTCCACCTTTTCGTGTTTATTTTTCGAGCAACTTTTTTCAGTTTTAAATTGAATCTTCCTACTAGTGGGTTGTGGTCTGACGATATATCAGCACTAGGGTAGGTTTTAACTGATTGTCAGCTATTGCGGAATCGTTTGTTCACTAGTATATAGTCGATTTGATTTCTAACGACGTTGTTGGGTTGGTCTTGGGGCGATATCCATGTATATAGGCGTGGTGGTGGGAGTTTGAAGATGGTGTTCAGTATTACATACTCTTCTTTCTCTGCGAATCGTTTAAGTCTATCTCCGCGTTCATTTATTACGCCCAGTCCAAATTCGCCGATATATTCACCGCTTTTTCCCTTTCCAATTTTGGCGTTTAGGTCACCCATGATTATTATCACTTCATGTTTGTTAAGTTGCTTTATTGTGTCTGATAGTGTACCGTAAAGTTCTTCCACTTCTTCATCGGGTTTGTCGTAGGTGGGGGCATATATTTAAATAATGTTTGTCTTCACTGGGGTGCTGTTTAATTGTATGAGTAGCATTCTTTCTGAAATTGGTGTGAAGTTTGTGACGGTTTGCAGTATTTTGTTGGATATTATCATCCCTACCCCATGGGCACGTTTGTTGTCTGCGTTTCCAGAGTAATAGACTGAGTGATCGTGGATTACGCAGTATCCTGAACTGGGCCATCGCATTTCGCTAATTCCCATTATGTCTATATTGAGTCTATTCATTTCTTGGACGGCGTTGTTAATTTTTCCTGCCTGGGACATTGTTCTTGCGTTCCATGTGCAGATCTTCATAGGTGATACCTTATTCTTTTTGGTAGCGACGTTTGAAACTGTCTCCCCCGGAGATCCGAATGGGAGACTTGAGACTCCGGAATAATTTGCTCTAAACTTCGCCATGATGATTGTACTAGAAATACCATTTGGTCTTTAATGCAGTGGTTTTTCGTTGCCTTCTGCATCCTTATGCCGTTGACCATTTCATCGGTTCGTCCGCCTTTAGAGCCAGTTTCCCAGTTCAAGGACAAAAGATTGCCCTTCTCTTGTTGGCTCTTCCATCCGTAGCTGTTGGCCACAAGAGTTGGATTGCTTATTCCGGTAATTGTTCGCTGTTTGCAGCCGTCCACTCTGGGTCAGACGCTGCTGCTGTGCTAGTTTTGGTCCGCCCCGGGTATTTAATTTCCCCGGTACCTGCTATATCTAGCAGGTGTTCCCCTATCCGCCACCTGGGGAGGCGTCCGATGGAGGACTAGCAACCTCACACTACATATATAGTATAGCCTAATGTGAGGCGAACCCGTTAATCACCATAACCACAAATTCACCTCTGACATAAACTGTACAGCGTTCTCTGAAGAAACCTGCCTGTAAAATATGTGGACGGCAATTACTAGCGAAGTAAAGAAACCATCAGGTATTCTGATAGGTGATTCGTATATATAAAGAGCAAACACTATACGAAAAATACAATGTTAGAACAAATTATCAAAGGAAATTTAAATTATTCAATAACAGAAACTTGGCGCTAAAATGTTATATTACTTTTGAACCTTCTAGTGACGGCGCAGAGGCAAGTTTAATGGTCAATAGCTCACTAACACAAAGAACAATTTTAGCAAGTAATTTATTTCTTTAGATAACATATTTTATTATACTCGCATCTCCACAATCCTCTTATATAGTCATCGAATTTGTCATATTATTCACACTCCATAAACAGAATAATATGTGTGCTGTAAATAACCGTCGCCACGCCCCACATTATACGGCGTGGATCAGTTCACACTCAATTGACTCCTCGAGAGGAGACACGGTGTTGCCCTACGTACGCGTAATTATTATCACTCGCCTATTTATATTACATTCCCTGCGCTCACTCAGATTGTTATCGAGATTATGGATGAAACAATTATGTAATAAATGGACTGCGCTAAGAGCAATATGGAAAGGGGCATTGATAATGGCAGATATTGGTTTATTAATGATCCGCACCAACTGAATTCGACGGAGTTGATGGAAAAGGCCGCGCGTGGTCTGATAGGGCGGGAAAGAAGGAGTAATTATAGGAATTGTGTTAATTAACTGGGTTTCCTAAGCGAGTGTTTCAGCGCTAGATGTTACGAGATTGTTCGTTTGGGGGCTACACCTACTATATATTTTATATAAGGTTTCTCAATGTGGTGGGAAGAGAGAATGATTCTTGCAATATTTTAAAAGGGTCGACGGAGAATTAATGTTTCATGTTACTTGGCCGCGGCAACTTATGAACGACAAAACAAAGATTATATAATGATTTATGTAAAGGCTTATATAATGAATTTTTCGTAATTGTAAAATTTAGGGTCTAAAAGAAAGAAAGAAATAACTGGTATTTTTTCTAGATTTATATATTTCTACTAATCTTAATGAATCCTATGTAGTATGATTTTATATTTATATATTTATTAATACCGCTCTGGCTCACTCAAATTGTGAAACAAATCAAAAGTAAATAAAATTGTTCTTCTTAATTAATAATGTACCAGAAATGCGGACGTATAATTAGTGAGACTTTACAAATCTTGACATAAGTATAGCCCTAGGTTTCCTCTGGAAGCGGTCGCTTAAAAGCGGCTTTCTCATGGAAATAAGAGGTACATATATAAACAGAAATGCAAGAATAAAGAAATTAACAAAGACATCCGAAGAAAAATCAGAAACGCAAGATCCGAATGGTTTAAACAAGAATGTATAGAAATTGAAACAAAATTATTCGACAAAAAAATATGTTATGTTCCAACTACATAAAAAGATAAAAGAAGTGGCTGGTGTTATGAAATACTCAGACACAAATTTACTGACTAACAAGAATGGAAATCTTATTATGAATATAGACGAAAAACTGACAAGATGGAAATAGTACATCTATGCTACAGGAGAAATTCCATCAGACTAGCTGAAGTTGACTTTTGTGACAATACCAAAAAAACAAAGGCGAAAGGGTGTAGTGACCATCGTACAATAAGTCTCATGAGCCATGTACTGAAGATTTTTCTAGGGATAATACACCAGAGAATTTATAGAAAAGTAGAAGAGCACATAGGGTAAACACAGTTCGGTTTTCCAAATGGTCTAGGAAGTAGAGAAGTCTTATTCAGCATGCAAGTCCTGGTTCAAAGATACAGAGATGTGAATCGTGATGTCTTCTTTTGTTTAATTGATTTTGAAAAGGTTTTTGGCAAGGTGCACATGGAAAAATGATGGAAGTACTAATATCTACTGGTCTTGATGATAAAGGCCTCCGAATTATTGCAAATCTATATTGGCAGCAGACAGCGAATGTCAGAGTAGGAGATAAACTAGCCGACAATGTGGCAATAGAATGAGGTGTAAGGCAGGGTTGTATCTTGTCGTCACTTATATTCAATATATATATATATATATATATATATATATATATATATATATATATATATACTGAAAAGGCATTCAATGTAGCACTGAAGGATATGGAAGAGGGCATCACTATAAACGGTACCCCTATAAATACTCTACGCTATGCAGATGACACCGTCCTCATTGCAGCAAGCCTTCACGGACTACAGGAACTAGTAGATCGAATTTTTCATGTGTGTACGCAATATGACTTGAAACTAAATACCAAAAAAAAAACAAAATACATGATCATCAGCAAACAGCCGATGATTCACAATGGCATTCAGGTTAACGGTCAAGATCTCGAATATAGTATAAAATTAAAACGCCTAGGATATACCTTAGACGAGGACTGGGACCACTCGCTAGATGTACGATGTCACATCGCACGATCCGGAGCTGCTTTTATCCATCTGGGGAAACTCCTTGAAACTGCGCATAAGAATGGTGAGATGTTATGTGTTTTCCGTGTTGATGTGATGGAAGCTTGGACGTTGACTGAGGCAACTACCAAAAGCCTTGAGGCGTTCGCGTTATCGTCGCATACTCCGTATTAGCTGGGTAGACAGGATTACAAATGACATCGTAACGGAACGAATGAACAAGACCAAAGAAATCCTTCGAACGATCAAGGCACGGAAGCTGCGTTATTTCGCGCATGTTATGAGGTACCGGGATACGTATAACACGCTACAAGGAATTCAAGGAAAATCCAGGGGAAGCGAGCGTTGGACGGCAGAGAAATTCGTAGCTGAAAAATCCGCGGCTGTGACTGTGACTGTGTTGTCTTCTCCGGGGTAGTTGTTATTTCCTTATCTCCTCTTGTGTAAAGTAGGGTGGTAAGTGCTTTGTGATTTTCTCTGGAATTGTGATATTTTGAACGCAGAGGTTAAATAATGTTATTTTATGCATCAAGAACGTGCCTCCTGCTTTTTTTCTGCTTTGACTATGTTGTCTTCTCCGGGTTAGTTGTAGTTTTTCACGTTTGTCAGCGGTAGTTCATTGTCTTCGCTGGTGCGATCATGTTGCTCCTCGGATTTTTGGTTGGTAATAGATGGAGCTAGTGTACTTGGATCCAGATCTTCCTCATAATTGCTTTTCTATAGTTTATAATAGAATTCTTCAATGATGAGTAGTATTTTTTCTCTCTATTTGTTGTGATATTCCGCTAAATGTTCATAATTTTAGTTATTTCTGCCATTGTTCACCAAGGTTTCTATGTAATACCTTTATGCTCTAATTCTGCTCTATTGTTTAAATCTTTATGCTACCATAGTTTCTAATATTTCATTTCATGGTTTTAGATACCTCTTTGTGTATTTATCCTTGTTCCTATCTGCTTGTATTTATATGGTTTATCAAATAGTTGCGCTTGGCTATTAAGTGCTTAGCCTCTTGGCTAAGTCCATCTTCTTTTTTTGGATTTAAGGCAGCGGGTATCTTGGCTTTTTTGTAAGCCTTCCTTATTGAGACCTTCCATGCTTGTATGTAAATGACTAATGTTTCCTAATGCATCGGCACTTACAGGGGTTGACCATATTCGATTGGTAGTTCGCTTTGTAAGTGTATATGCCTCTCTTTACTTTAGTGTAGTAGGATTGTACTTTTCATTATTCTGCGGTCAGTTTCTGTTTCTGTTCTGCAGTTGTTGTATTGTACTCATAAGTATTTGACTACCTGTTTCATATAGTCAAATAAAATTGACTATAACAAACCGGTAGTCAAATACTTATATACCATTTCCATCTATAATTTGTTTGTTTCTTTTTGTAGAAAAAAACTTTTCTTTATGAACAGATTGTTTTAATGGAGAAAGTCTAGCTATATATATATATATATATATATATATATATATATATATATATATATATATATATATATAAACCCAATTTTACCTGAAAATTGGAAACAGTTTAAATAATAATAAACTTCTACTAAACCTATTATCCGTGCAGAAAAATAATTACAATCAATAAAATTACCCAGAAACTATTTATTTTCAATTGTCGCATTTATCCATGGTGAAAATCGTTTAACTCTCAAATGATCCACCATTTAAGTTCTGTAAGAATCTACCGATAAACATACAGCATTGTCAAAGCTCACGAGACGAAGGAAAAGTATGTCTCTGTAATACTGCGACGCTAAAGGAAAATAAAGGGAGAATAAGATCAGGGCACGCTGCGAGGGATAGTGGCTAACAAAGGAATTCGCTGGGGGTTTATAAAAAATGTTTTCATTAAAACTGGAGCGTGGTCGTTTTCGGTGTGAAAACAAGAAGTAGCTGGAGTATTTTAATTTCATTATATTGAGGGGCGGTGAGCGTAGTTCATACGGATTTTCTGTATGCATGGTCGTTAATAATGCGGAACGCTGTTGTGCGTATTGCTTTTGTGGCATACAAATCAGCGTTGTTGTTAATTGCTACACCGCAGTGGGTTCATATAAAATGTGTGTGGGTAGTTTATATCCTTAGTTTATGTATGCTTATATCAGTCTATGAATAATTGATAATAGTATTTTAGACTTATACGCCCTGCATTAATGACCACACTATTACTTTGTGGGCTAAAAGTGTATAATTGTTTATAATAAATACTAAAGGTGTAAAGCTCTAAAAATTGCCAAATTTTATCCAGCTCAGTAGTCTAGTAGCAAGAGGTGCCATACGTCCAATGCTGAGCCAATGCTTCCCAATGGAAGCATCATTACTTTTTAATTACTCATCCAAAACTTTTCATTTCCACATCTGAATCCTACGAGATTGTTTTTGTGGTTTTCTCGAAATATATATTTTGCAAGGACTTTAGAGTTAATTCGATATTCTTGGATGTTTGTCATTCTCTCTTGTCCATTTGTATCACAATCTCTCCTAGTAAGCTCCTCCTACATGGAGATCACGATATCGCTGAATCTTTTATCGGTTATACCCGTTTATGTCGAAATGGTTGTTTCTTTCTAGTACACTGTGTTTCACTTTTCTTAATTTCTTTCTACATTCATATAGCAATAGACTTTCTTCAAATTTGACTGCTCCCTTTCCTGCTTCTGTTCCTAGCTTGCTCGGTTTTGTTTCTTTAAGCACAATAAAATAACAACATTTCTTTGGCATAGCCCTTACATCAACATCAATTCCGAATAATAACAACTATAAAAGCCCTTGTACAGTTTCCTATCTTCCCTCCTAACCCTGTTTTTCTCCCACACCCGCCTTTTACAGATTTACGCGTCCTTTCCATTCAATCATCTTTCTGCAATCCCACGCTGCTTTCATATCCTCACATACGTTGCTTAGATGCCACCACGTGTCACTGCGGTACGGTTCAGAAGAGAAAAGAAGGAAAGTATGTATGGTACAAGGATACACCACACACCCGCCTTTTACAGATTTACGCGTCCTTTCCATTCAATCATCTTTCTGCAATCCCACGCTGCTTTCATATCCTCACATACGTTGCTTAGATGCCACCACGTGTCACTGCGGTACGGTTCAGAAGAGAAAAGAAGGAAAGTATGTATGGTACAAGGATACACCACATGCGTACCATATAGCAAGAATACGCATGTGGTGTATCCTTGTTCCATACATACTAACCTTCCTTTTTCTTCTGAACCGTACCTCACTCTTACATACTTTCCTCCCTGTTCCAACCTCTCCTGATTATGTAGCTCTGGGGGTTCCCCGCACTTGTCACTCCACATACCAAGGATTGTACGAGCTCTCAGTCAGTCTCACATACCTTTCTTGGCACTCAACATCCCTCACTCACCCTGACTTCAGTTCCTGGGCCCATTCTTTTCAGCTTTTCTTCTGCTAACACCTCAAACATACCCAGTCTTTCATACATCCTTCCTTTGTCTTTTCTATATGCGCTCTATTTGGTACCTCTACTTCCTTTCCCCTCCGTTTTAATACACTCTTTACCTGTTTATTATAATCTGATTATAAACGGTTTCTTGACTCAGTTCCTAGGGAGAAACTGGTGGAATGTATGGATTTATTGGGTAGGGAAGAGGAAGGAGTGGAGTAAGTGAGAAGGGTGTATAAAGAGTCAAGCGAAAGCAAGAGTGAATGGAGAAATATCTGAGAAATTTAGGGTGAATGTGGGAGTAAGGCAGGAGTGCCCGCTGAGCCCCCTCCTGTTTAATCTGTACACGAGCAAGTTGGAAGAGGTGTTGAGGAGAGAACAGGCAGGAGGGGTCGTGGTGGGTAGATCCAAGGTGTGGATGTTGACGTATGCAGATGACGTGGTGCTGGTTGCCAAGAGAGTGGAAGAGATGCAAGAGATGTTGGAAAGAATGGGTAGGTACCTGGATAAGAGGGGGCTAGTGGTGAATGTGGAAAAGACCAAATGGATGTTGTTTAGGAATAGGGGCAGGAGGGGTAAGGACGAAGGGCTGAAATGGAAGGAAAGGCTGATTGAGAGAGTGAATGGCTTTAAATATTTGGGCTTTTGGTTTGACTGTGGAGGAGGGCTTAGGATGCATGTAGAGTGTATGCAGGCGAAAGCAAGAATAGCTTGGGGGATTTCGGGCAGAAAATGGGGTAGTTTGTGGGGTGGTAACCTCGTAATGGCGTGCAAGATCTAGGATGAGTGTGTAAATCCTATATTGTTGTATGGAGTGGAAGTGTGGGGATTGCGTGAATGGGAGGTAATAGAAAGGCGGCAATGTTGGGTTCTGAAGAATCTGCTAGGGCTCGAAAGGTCGACACCGAGGGCAGTGCTGCTGCAGGAGACAAGTCGTATGAGTATGTGGTGGGAGTCGTGTGTTAGGATTGTGAAGTTTGAGGAAAGATTGCAGAATTTGGGCGACGAAAGACTGGTACGAGAGGTATGGAAGAGGTGTAAGAGTAGAACAGAGTGTAGATGGAGGAAGGATAGAGAAAGGATGTATGAAAGAGTGGGTATATCTGAGGTGTGGGTGGAGAAGAAGCTGAGAGAAAGAGGTAGCCTAGGAACTGAGATAAGGGAGAGATTGAGGGATATTGAGTGGCAAGAAAGGCAAGTGACCCATTCTCACTTGCCTTTCTTGCCACTAGAGCTCATACAACCCTGGCTACGTAGAGTGGCAAGTGCACGGGAAACTCCCGAGCTACTTAGCCAGGGGAGAGTGGAGCAGAGAGGATAAAGTATGCATGGCAAGAGCGAGATGTGGGTCAGAAGAGCGAGGAAGAAAAATGTGGATGGGGCTGGGGACACCGCGTGTGCGCTGTGTAAGAAGGGGAGTGACACGTGGTGGCACCTTGGCAAAGAATGTGAGGGAGTGAGAGCAGAGTGGGTGGGAGAGTGCAGAAAGCTGAACGAATGGTTGGAGAGGATGGGAAAGACGTGAAAATCTGCAGGAGGCTGATGTGGGAAAGGAAATTGGCGAGGGCCGAGGGGGTTTATTTTAGTGGATAGAAAAATGATGTGTCTGTTTTTATTTCTTTCTGTGAAAGTACTGTTTTTTTTTCGGCTGGAATGTGTGTAATAGGGAAGGGTTGGGCTGATATGCCAAATAAAGGTCTTTTCTTTAAGATTATGCTCTTCTCAGGTAGTTGTTCCTTGGTAAAATTTAGTCTATCTATCTCCCACATTACTTTTTGTTCCTGCGTCTTCCCATTTATTAGTTTCTTTAATTTTCTATTTCACCGACTAGCAGCTCTTTTATTCCTCTTAATAACTCATTAATATCACCTCTTCCCAAAAGGATGACGGATAATTAAAAATTTTACTAATGTGTTTAAGAACTACACTTGCTATTGTGTGCTGAGCTGAACCTTTAGCTCCTGTAGTGATATTCTTACTGAAATTTTTGATAATATATACCAAATTTTTAAATTGCTTTATCCTGATTTTACTAACAAATTAGCATCAATCTTTCTCCTAGTCTCCTTGAGTATATTCTATTAGATTATTCCAGGAATATCTACAAGTTTAATTCAAGAAAAGAAGCGCCTTACTGAAACTTGAATCATGTAAAATGCCGTATTACTGTACTGACAGTTGTTTAAATTTCATTTTTTATCAATCGTGAACCATACGAAAATATGAATGAAACTACTTTCTAGATTTTTTTAAACAATTCTCCATACCGCGTAAACGTTCTATACCTATAAACTAAAAGCATTATCTCAAAAATTTAAGTTAAAACATTACTATGAATCGTAATTCTCTTATAGATAGAGACCGGTATGATTATAACGATCGCTCAAAAATCGAACCATTGGCAGTTTTCTGAGTAGGAAGCGATGTACCTATATGAGCTTAAGATGTTTTTAATAACATTATTTATTCGAAAATTTAAAAAAAAAATTATATATGAAATATACAATATTGCGATTACATGTGTGATTCAACATTTAACAAATGAGCGCCACGACTCTTCTGGTCATTTGTTGGATGTTCTACAATTAATCGCAATATCTATACTCCATTTTAAAATTAAAAAAATTGTAATTATCGAGTAATTTATTTAAAAATTAAATGTTGGGTTAATTTTTATACACTGCTTATAATCCGCTTGCTAGAAAACTTCACTTCATTTATATCGTGATTTTTGTACACACGAGTTTGAAGGCTATATTACTAATGAAATACCAATTATATTATTGGTTAGTCCTCACTAAACTATTCTTAAATTCAGAAATTGAATGGTTTTGGCGTCTACTACGTGGTAATTCATTTTAAATAAAGGAGTTGAATAAAGTTACTATGTTTTTTACCACTTATTTAATTGTTTAAAACAACTAGTTTCGCCTAAGCTCTAGGCATTGTCAAGTTTTACCCGATGGCTCCTTTATTTATTTTTAAATTCTTAAATCGATATTTCAAATAAAATACTACCTCTGCACACACTAATGACAATATCTTATGTAGTCAGTGTGGCTAAGGAATTTCTAAAATGATATTACGATAAATTTAAAAGAACTATATGAACCTTATAAAACCGACATTTATGAACACATCGTATATTGACCACACGTGCAATGAATTCGTTTAAGCTATTTTATTTCAAATACCAAAGGTTTATAACAGTTCAAATAAAACTTTTCAATCCTATTAAAATTTACGCTTTATTTCAGAAGTCTGGCTTGACATAAAGTGTGCTCTTTAAAAATATTGAGTTATGTCTTCTCGTCACTACATATCAAACTTAATTGTTTTGAAATATCGACCATTATTAGAGCACCACTCATCTCTCCGGTATGTTAAAGTGAAATTGAAAATGTCACAGTATAAGGGGAGTGCGAAGTATAACTTAATGAGACAGTCGCAAATTACTTTGATGCTATTGTTTGTGAATTGTATTACTTATGCCCATTATTGATTTTAATAAAGCTTGTCATTTCACAAAATTATAATTGCGATTAAAATTGCAGGAACTAAATCCTTTGTTGTTGAAATTATGTTGTGAATCGCTACTATAATGTAATATAAAATGTTCAATCAATCACAATAGAAAAATCTGATTGCTTCGCCAGTATAACTACAGTAGGTCCGCCCAACATGTTTGTTGTGAAGGGTGGCAGTTATTAATTACACAGAGAATTTAGAATACATGTTGCTTCATATATGAATGCATACCAAATTAACTAACATCGTGGTTAATTGCGGGCAAACTAATTAAGATCAAAACAATCTGTAACATTTTATTGTGCTATTTCATTTAAAATTAACAACGTTTGAAAATTGTTGATCAACAACATATGTACAAATACATTGATCTACTAATTATATTGTTATATAAATGTATTCCTAATATAGACAGAAGATATTTTTATAGCAATTGTATCCCTTTCTGATGCCTTTTCACATAATGTACGTACCAGTGTATATTGCCTAATTGCATACTAATTATCACAAGGATTATAATCATTAAAATAAATCGACATATTTAAGTCTATTTTTATAACTATCAGCCCAAGGGCTATTTCGCTGGTAAAGAGGGAAGGCTAAAGGCGCTTTCGTTTAGCATGGTTTATCATTGCTAGTCGCCTCCGTGGCGTGCAGTATCGTTCAGGTTTTGCATTCGCGCGCCGACGGTTGTAAGGGCCGAGGTAGAATTATGCGCATCGGAAGCGACAAATAGAACAAGAAATAATAAGCCCGTACCAGCCCAGAGTGATAAACGAAAGGCACTCAAATGATTGGAATCGCCCTGTATTTACCTTAATTTCAAAGAAAATCTATGACAAGTGACACTACCGAGTTTGAACTCTCGCTCCCAATACTCAGTACGAGCCGGACGGCATCTCTAACCACTAGGCCACTAAGATCAATAAAAATATTGTAGCTGTTAATAAAGTTAATAAATCACAAATAAATAAAACCACACGAAAAAGCTACAATCATATTAAATATAAATTAATTCTTCATTTGAATTTGTTTATTTAATTTAATTTTCTTTGTGGAAGATGCATTTCTGTACGCAAGGAATATAATAAATACCCTGTAGTGAATAAATACGTAAAGAGAAACAAATTTAGATTTTGTTTTATTTATGTATTCATTCCTTATTCGATAGTTTGTAACCGATAGTCGACAAATAGTCTCAGTAACCATTTTTACACTAATATTACTTGATATCAATAATCTTTATTCTATAATATTTCCTGAGTTTTTATATGAGTATTTAACCGGTACTCTTCACTTTTAATTTAGTATTCGAAACATTTTAGTCGCTAGTTCGAGAGTTTAACAACTTTCGATATTTCGATAGTTTAAAAATTATCGATATTTTCATAGTTTAACAGCTATCGATATTTCGATAGTTTCAAAACTAACGACATTTTGATAGTTTAACAGCTGTCGATATTTCGATAGTTTAAAAATTATCGATATTTTGATAGTTTAACAGCTATCGATATTTTGATATTTTTCAAAACTAACGACATTTTGATAGTTTAACAGCTGTCGATATTGCGATATAGTTTTTATTCAATAGTCTCAATAAAACACAGCTTACTAAGCCGCATCGTGTGACCAACAACATATTCAGTTTGCCTGCAGGATTTGTCAATGAATAATCAACATTTACAAATCAGTTTTAGTCGTTGCATACCAAAGTAAAAAATACTATAATCAACCACAAACAGTCTCATCATACCCCAAAGTAGACTTTTCGAAGCATTGATCAGAATATTAAATTTTATTTATATATTATTATATTTTAAAGTATAGAAGTATTTTTAGCTCAAGTTTGATTCAAAATTATATCACATATATGTATATTATATATTTATATATTTAGTGGACACGAAGCACATAATAAATTATCGATCCACAAATAACTTTATTATTCGTAATCATTATCCTTGGTCAACATAATGCCCGACATATAGAGCAGCACTTTGTATATGCCATCGATTTGCCATTAAATGTACAATTTTACTGCCAGGACACAATAAAAGTTTGAAAGCGTTTGCCGTGCTTATATTCAAAACATTAAATATGCCTGGAAATGGATGTTATAATATTTTACAGCAGAAACCTCTCTACCAGTGGTGTTTATGAATATTAAGTACACAAAGAAGTAAAGTAAAATAGTTAGAGCTTTAGATGTAAAAGTAAGATGTTTTTTATATATAGGACCATCTCCATCGATGCGGTGGAAGTGCTGGCCGCGACCATCGCGGCGGACCTTCTGGTGTATGAGCGGGCGGCGATCTATTATGCGAGGGAAGCCAGGATGAACAACATGACAGTAGCAAAGGCGCTGGGACAAGACTTACAAAGCATCATAAATAAAGCGGTTCTTCCCTCAAATTGAACTGCTAGTACAGGTAGACCACTGGTTGACGCAGGTGCCGTCATGGCACGACGTCTGCCAGTCCTACCTTCTCCGCATTAGAAGGACAAATACAAGCAGCTGCAGACATTGTGACCAAACTGACGATGCCGCACACACCATTTGCGATTGTCATAAATGGTACACATAACGAACTAGTCTTTGGATAAAGTTAGAAGAAAACCACCCGACACCGGAACAAATTGGCACACTTATGTTGCCAATGGAATAAAACTAGAAAGCTGTGACATAATTCGCAGATTCCGTGATGCGGCAGAAGTAGAGAATGACAATAACAGGACAACCAGGGCATGATAGGATATACGAATGACGAACTGAAGCAACACAGAACTAGGGAACTTAGTATCCCCATCAAATGACTCAGTTCCTAGGGGTAATGTAGTGAAGTATATGGAAAGGCTATGGATGGAAGAAGAATGATGTACAAAAACTCGTGGGCAAAAGCGAGAATGAATGAAGGCGTTTCGGAGGAATCTAAAATGATTCTAATAGCAGGGATGCCTTCTAATCCCTTTTCTGTTCAATGTGTACGCAGGTGTGTGGATGACAAAAGTGGGATATAGGAGAAAGGGAGCAAGGCTATTTGCTGAAGAGTCAGGTAGGACTCGAAAAGTCTATGTCTACGATGGTACTCTTGCAGGAAACGAATCGGATGAGCATGAGGTGGGAGTTGTGTCGGAGGGTAGTGAAGATCGAGGAACGACTGCAAGAATTGTGAGAAGAGATACTGTTGCGGAAGCTGTGGATGAGATGTATGAGTAGGGCAGATAGCGACTAGAGAAATTATGGAGGGAGGATGTATGAAAGAGTGAGTATGTCTGAGGTGTTAGTGGAAGAAAAGCTGAGAGGAGTGGGACGTGTAGGAATTGTTGTCAGAGAGAAAATGAGAGATATTGAGTGGCATGAAAGGTAGGAGAGAATAGCTGAGAGCTCGTACAACCTTGGTTTTGTGGAGTGGCAAGTGCGGTGGATACCTCTCGAGCTATATAACTAGGGAAGGATGGAGTAGGGAGGACAAAGTATACATAATAAGAGCGAGATGCAGTTCCGAAGTGAGAGGAAGAAAAGTATGGATAGAGCAAAAATATACCGCGTGTGTACTGTGTAGTAAGGCTAGTGGCACAGTGGGCAACGAATTTGAAAGAGTGAAAGCAGAGTGGATGGGGAATTGTTAAATTGTGAGTGTATGGCTAAGAGAGAATGGGAAAGGCATCGATATGTGCAAAATGTTGGCGTGGGAGAGGAAGTGGATGGGGGCAGAGAAAGAATAGTGCAATGGAGGGGGCTTACATTTAAGTTGTATATGATATAAGTCTATTTTTTTCTGTAATTGCTATTCCCAATAAAGGATATTATATTCGATTTATATAAAAAAAATACGTTTGGTTACTTTTATCATAAATAATAAATATCATAAATAAAAAGAAAACGAGTTAACAGCAATAGTAATGGGAAAAAATACAATTACAATGGGTACTCCGCTGTAATTGTATTTTTTTGATTAGTTGTCCATCTCTGTCAGTCATATTTCAAATAAGTTTTCCCCTTTGGTATTATATAATTGTTTTTCCTTGATAAATATTTTTACTTGGGTACCTATTTTTATGTAATCTATTTTTGTAGAGGCTGGAAGGGAAACATGTGTAGGGCTCCAAAATGGGTACTCATGCCCTATCTAGATCAATACTCTTAGGACTATTTTTAACTACAAACGCACCCAGATGCATCATGCAATGGGAAAAAGTAATATGATCATCGCTACCTGCTTTCACTTTTATATGTTGCTAAATGTATCTTTGCTCTGATTCACTTAAGCATTCCCATGTGTTTAAGAAACCCCCGTCTACAACGGACCGTCCATTACACAATCCGTACCCAATAGTAATATTTATTGTATTACAAATTGAATACATAAAAGTAACAAAACGTAAGATAAAACCCTGTATTCGTATGTGCACATGTGGTGAAATTGGGAGGAGTGCTCGAACGTGTTACAACCTCAAGCGCCATGAATATCTAGGATTTGCAATTCAATTTGTCTCGCATCCTGCATTTGTATAAACAATTGTTTCATTCCATAGTCAGGCTTCGCAACTAATTAAGAATGAATAATGTTGAGCCTATTAGGAGCGTATTCATCTAATACTCTAAAGAACAATGTATTCTGAATTAATATAAGAAATCAATATCAGAGGGTTATTTTCCAATATAGTGCTTATGGTAATCTGATTATATAAGTAATAAGTATTAAATGGAAAGTACCTATTTTTATTTTGTGATCATAAAACCCATCGTAATCCTTAGTTTCACCGAATACTCCTGTCTCAATTTTTAGTTTATTTCAACCTAAACCTATTTATACTCGTGATATAAGTAAGTACTCTTAGTTCAAGCAGTTGAACATTAATTATGGCAAGTGAATAATGTTTGTCATAATCTCAGTCATATAGTTTGAAGTTTTAATTTCTACGTCATTTCAGAATTTTCTGTATTCTAATTACTTCACTTAATTATGAAAAGGAAATATTTGTAATATCACAATGTCAATACATACAATTTAATTGCAAACCCTAGAACAGCTCATACTAATGAAAAATGTTCTAAATAAATGTTGTTGTAATTGTTGCAAAATCAAATTTTATACTTATTCTGAATTTATAAAATATTTTAAACCATAAATCATACAAGGGAGGATAGACAAAGAGAAAATGTGGATGGATGGAGAGTGTAGGAAAGTAGCGAGGAAAAAGGAACGGGCCAGGGAAACTATGATAAAGGATAACACACAGGAAAATATAGACCGGTACAAACAAGTAAGAAAGCATTCTAAGCATATATGAGGAGGAAAAGACAATACGAGAAAAAAATGGCAGTGCTAGAAGAAAAATTTAAGTATTAATATCGCAACTTTTACGGGGATGTAGAGAAGACAAGGATATGATATACGATATGATCGAGGTATATTAAAAGTAAACATGGTGAGCTAATAGGAGAAACGACAAATATCATGGAAAAGTGGCAGGAATAATTTCACCAAAAACTGATGACAGAACTCATACAATGAGAGATATACAGAAGCAGAAGCACAAGAACTCATAGAAGACAACGCCCCACTAACAACTGAAGAAGCAGAAAGTTTCATAATCTTAATGAAGGGCAATAAGAGCCCAGGCGTAAATATAATAGGCTCAGAAATGGTGAAATGTGGAGGCGCTGCACAATGAAGCTGGAAAGCTACTCATGGAAGTTTGAACGAAAATGCCAAAAGAGTAGAGGAAATCTCTAATATGTCCAATATTTAAGAAAGGGGATCGAACTATATGTAGAATTTACACAGGTATAGCCCTCATTTCCAATATATATATATAAGTGATGAAAAAATTAATAAAAGATAAATTGTGTAAATACACAGAAAATATCCTGGGGAAATACCAAGGAGGTTTCAGAAGCCACAGATGGGTAATGGACCACAGATTCATGTTTAAACAAACGCAAACGACGTGCTGCGAACATTAGACGGAACTGTGCACTGCATTTATAGACTTTGTACAGGCGTACGATACGATCAACCTGGAGTAGCTGTACAGAGCAATGATAGAACTAGAGATACCTGGAAAACTTATAAACCTGACGCGGATGACGCTGCGAGGAACTATGAGCGCGGTAAAAGTACATGGGCAGGTATAATAATAATTTCCAGTAAGCAACGGGCTACCGCAAAGTAAACCACTACTAATATAACATTGCGGTGGAGAAAAATATGAGGAGAACTGGAATACGCAAACAACGTAACAATATTAGCAAGGACCCAGAGAGAATTACAGAGGGTCATTAAGAAGATCGTGGAGCAGAGAGGACCAATAGGGCTTTTATTAAATGAACAGATAACCAAGTTTATTATAGTGGGGAAAACCTCACAGGTAAACCATCTGATAGCATAGCTAACAGTTAGTCTAACCTAATATACCAGTTTCCAAGACTTCACATACTTACGTATAGCAATAACCGACGACTGTAGTACAACGAAGGAAGTCGAGGCAGGCATAGCAAAGGCAAACAGATGTGCTAGGTCTCGCAGAAGTAAACTTAAAATATTCGGTAACGTATGCATATGAGACATGGTGCCTGAGAGCGAAAGAACCGCTAATGTTAGAGAGATGGAAGAGGATGCTCTTGAGAAAAATCGTAGGTGCAAGCCAGAAGACGATATCTGGATGAGGAGAACAAATAAAGAAGTAATGGATTTGTACGTTGAGACATGATTAAGTCTAATCATTTAGTCCCAGAGAATCAGATGACTGGATCATATCCAAATATTACCTTCAGAGAGAACAACAAAGAAAGCGTTAGGACAGAAATCAATAGGAAGAAAGAAAATGGGACGACTAGGGAGAAAATGGCTGGAAGTAGTGGATGATGATCTACACAAGCTCCAAGTGAAAAAATGGACAAGAGTAGCGGATGATAGGCAGGCGCGGAGAACGTTAACGAAAAAAGCCTCAGGCATATAATGCGTGTAGAGCTAATTTATATATAAACCATAAAAATGTATACTAATAAAGCCATCATATGTGTCTTAATATTAAAAATATATTTTTTTCTTAAGACATGTAAGATTTTAGCATTTTAATTTTCAATTATAATATAATACAATAGCGTATAAAATATTTATTTTATACACTATTGGGATACAAGTCTGTATACCATTCTAATTTTTAATTCTAAATTTCTAATAAGGATTCTAGTTTTCTTAAAAACAAATATGCCGATTCTAATTGCGCAGGTTTAATGTTAATAAAATACTTAACCAAAAATTAATTTTTAATTATTATTATTTATAATAGTATTGAATAGAGGAATAAAATAAGCAAGAAAAATGATGAATACAATAAAACTAGGACATTGGAAATTAGGCAACACAGCGGAAATGGCAATATTGGCGGAAATAAAAGAAGACTTAATAATATGAAAGTACTACACGAAGAACTGATGAGTATAAATATAGAAAAGTCCAAGTCAATGCTAATATCAAAGGAATATAAGAAAGTCTGTATACCATTCTAATTTTTAATTCTACATTTCTAATAAGGATTCTAGTTTTCTTAAAAACAAATATACCGATTCTGCGCAGGTTTAATGTTAATAAAATACTTCACCAAAAATATTTTTTTAATTATTATTATTTGTAATAGTGTTGAATAGATGAATAAAATAAGCAAGAAAAACGATGAATACAATAAAACTAGGATATTAGAAATTAGACAACACATAGCGGAAATGGCAATATTGGCGGAAATAGAAGAAGACTTAATAATATGAAAGTACTACATGAAGAACTGATGAAAATAAATATGAGTATAAATATAGAAAACTCCAAGTCAATGCTAATATAAGAAACTTGAAATAAGGCTATAAGGACAAATATTGGAACAAGTACAAAACTTCTAATTTGAAAGTAATGGGAAAATGGATATGGATATTTGTTTTATTATTAATCAACATTTTTAATATTATTATATTTAATCAAGTTATAACGTAAATATTTATATACTAAATATTACTTACTTGTAACTATATAATCATATATTACTAATGATTAACTCGCATTATGCGGTATGCGAGTTAATTTTTAGTAATATATGATTATAAGTTACAATTAAATAGTTTACAGTGACCTGGTAAAAAAGGTACACAGCGTATGTTTGAAATAAAAATTTCATTTAAAATATTACATTTCTATGCTGTTGCTTATGCAGTAAACAACCCGTAATTGCGCCGGCAGGCATAACGTCCGTGCCAAAAGGGTGTTATTTAAAAATATACTGCAATAATTGCTTTCGCCTGGTAATTGCAGCATGCATGAAATTAATATAAATTTTTCCAGACCGCAAAATATTTTCTATTTTATTTAGTATGCAATTTTAACATATTCCACATAGCGAAGTCACGATTTCTAAATCGATGACTCAACCGAGGGTGGAATGAGTTATGGACATTTTACCTTGAGAAAAATAAAACAGAAGGGAGGCCATTCATTGCAAAAAGCATTGACTAATAATGCTTGTGATAGGCCGGTAGTTTTTCTCGTAAATAACGTGACGACGTGTTTTTTGAATTTAGTGGTGGGTAATCTATGTCAATTGTTTTAAAATTTACTGCTTTAAAAGCTGAAAAATATAGTTACTAAGATATTAGCAAGGATGGAGGGAGGAAAGGTTGGTGCGAGAGATGTGGGTAAATAAACCACTTATCTCGCACCAACCTCTCTCCACCCATCAAACATCATAATTTGAGAAAATTTAGGGGAGTAAAGTTTATAATACACATTTTTCCTACATTTCTTATTATATTTGCCTATTAATTATTATAAATGCATTAACTACTTATTGATTTTGAATATGTTTAATAAGCAATCCTTATAATATGTATTAGTTAGTTATAGCCACCATCCAATAAGACATCTGTATAGTTCCATAAATTAATCGAACTATCAACACATGTAAAACGATACTATCAAACTATCGATAATTATAAAAAATTATCGAATAATGATTATTAAATATAAACTTTCGGATAAAAAAGAAAAAATAAATAAAAAAGAAATTGTGAATTTAGTCACTGTTTGCTGACATACAAATATAATATAATGAAATGTGTAAAAAGATTATTAGTAATAGTAATTATGTGCAATTTAATTGAAATATGTCTTCTTCTATATATGCAAAGCATATCTGAATTAATTATTTGAATAAAAACATTTTTTTTATTCTCAGTAACGAACCATACCTAGTTCAATAATTGGTAATAAATTATTTTCAATCGATAGCTTTTATTCTGTTTTTGTATGTGATATTTTATATTATATTGTGTTTGTTATTTACACCAACTATATTTGACATCTTCCGAAAAATTTATGATTTAAAAAAAATTTAATCCAGTGAAAACGCATTTTTCGAATTTCAAAATAACCATTAAAATCAATTTTATTTAAAAATGTTCCTCAATAATGAGGCTATAAAGAAGTAAATCATGCTTGAAATCCTTTTGCAACAACTATATTTCACATAGGTAGGGCCGTGCTGCCGGCGGTTAGTGGGATTACATGTGATACTGGGCCTCCAGATATGGAGGTTAATTGCGAATATATTGAATTAGTAGTCCCCGTCCAAGCAGCGGCGATACCGGAGAATGCGGTAGTGCCGCCACAAACAAGTACCCCCAAATACCTCAAAACTGATGTACATTATCTATATTTACAGCTATACCATAACCATAAACTTAGGGTTTGGCCCTATTGTGAAGGTTTGTCACATACTGCTACTCACAAAAATGACAGTAGTACCTTTTTAAGGTGCTGTAGGAAAGGTGGCGGACGAATTTATAGTCTTAACTCAACGTTAGCTTCCACAGCCCTAGTTAGCGAGGTGAGCGTCATTCACAAAGCCACCTGGCAAGCGTGGTGTTTCAAAGACCACTACCCCCTAATGAAAAATGGTCACTTTCAAAGACAATACTACCCCAGGTAGGTTGAGCAGCTATTTCTGGAGAGAGGAGAAATTGACAAAAAGAAAAATAGAACAACTCCATCTGGTGACTTACAACTGCATTACATTGAAATCGGATAGGTAGGATAGGAAGGTAATCAAAATAGAAGCGGAACTCAAGAATATCAATTGGCATGTTGTAGGATATCCGAGATCAGGAGAATTGGAGAAGAAACTACCGCGCTCAAGTCCGGAACGTCTTATAGTTCAGTCCGTCGGCTAGTAAGAGGCACTCTAGACATCAAAGTTCGAATTTAATGAAGAAAACCTATATACGACAGAAAGAAAGTTTGATAGTTCGAAAAAATTTGATGTAGAGCTCCAAAACCGTTACAAAGCTCTTGCGACAGCACATGAAAATATTAAAAAAGTCGCAGAAAAGTTCTTCGAAGATATACGAACAAGGTACCGAGATACTAGAACTCTGGAACTGGAATTGGAAAGAACGACGCGAATCAGCACATCGTCAACACTCCACGACTACAGTACACTAGACAATGAGACTTAAAAAGGCATAAGGTAAATGTATGTCTTTTTAATACATAATGCATTGAAAGGGCTATAGAAGGAAACAAGATCTGAAAAGTGTTTACACAAAATATGTCGATCGATTAAAGCCAGCTGACAAAAGTGAAAGCAGATACTGGGGAAATAGTAAACTCGAAAGCAAAGATCGATCGTGAAATAGAAAAGTTCTACCGCAAATGCTACCACTCCTCAAAGGCCCCTTACAACAAGGGATGATAGTGCAACACTCACCCAAGATATATCCAATATAACTATATACGAGCTAAAACTAGCATGGAGACTGTAGAGAAATAACAAAGCACCAGGCGAGGATGGCGTTACATCAGAGCTTCTCAAACCTGCTGGAAATCCAATTGTAAAAGAGATGAAACAAATATTCAACTCAATTATCCATAGCAGCAAAACCCCAGAAACATGGCACCGAACACTATATGTTAAAGAAATAAAAGAAAACCTGATTGAAAAAAACTATAAGCCTATTTCTCTAGTGGGCCAAATCTACAAGGTGTGTCCATAAAGAATCCTGACGAACAGACTCACCCAAAAGTTAGATCAATTCCAACTGCCCGAATAGGCGGATTTTATAAATGGTACGACAAATTATACAAAAGATGGAAGAATATAAAAAGCCTATTTGGCTGGCCTTTGTCGTCTGCAAGAAAGCGTTCGATCCACCGAAACTTGGGCTGACCTACAAGATCTGCAACGATATGAAGTAGATAACCTTTATAACGATATATTGAGATAAGCCACAGCGCCGCAACAATAACTTCCCCCCTACAGAATAAGTCAGCATCCATAATGCTTCAGATATGTATATGGCAAGGAGATGGCATCTTCCTGAAACTTTTTACGCATGCCCTCGGAGACATCTTGAAGCTCCTACCGTGGGTTAAACTAGGCTTAAATACTAATGGATACATCTCACACCTACCCATCGCGGACGATATAGTCATCATGGTAGAGATGCCCGAAGATCAGAAGAAAATGTAGAATGATCTAAACCTCGCGTCCAAAAGATTAAATATGAACACAGATAAAACTAAACTAAAACTGTAGCCAATTCCTCCATCAACTAAAGATCACAGATGGCATAGATGACTATGCGATCATAGAGACAGTGGAAGAGTACGTCTATCTTGACCAGGCCATCTGAATCTGCCGGCAGAAAGAACCGGACAGGCTAACCCAACTCGGGTGGGTAAAATTTAGAAAATTCAATTACATAGACAGGATATTCCGCAATGCCCAAAAAACGTGAGCAGTTGTCGCACTCTGTCTGCACTATTCTCAATAGGTATGTTTGGAAAGTTCCATGTCCGGTGAGGGGTTGGGTTATCCAGTGATCTAGGTATCCGTGCTTTCTTTCTGGCCAGTGTCCGTTAGGGATTATCCGCCTGGTTCATGCACCCTTCGTGCTGCTGGACCAACGCTCAAGCCATCTGCCTATTGATGCCCCTCTCGCTTGCACTCACGCCTACCTCTCCTCCGCGTCCTGCTTGGTGGCCAGGAATGTGGCAGCCTTTTCTGCAGGCTGACGATACATATCGCGCTGGTTCTGGAGGCTCTGCGCAGCCGCTCCTCGTTCTGCTCTGTCGCCGCTGTCTCTGCCATGCCGGTGCTGCATATAGAAGCTTGCTGCATGTGACAGTGGTGAGCAGTCTTCTACTGCCATCGTTGGGTCCTCCAGTGTTGAGTAGCAGTCCGGCTATGGCCGTCTCTGTTTTGGCTGTTCCCCTTGCCGCCTTCAACACCTGCGCTAAATGGTTGGTGTCGAGCTAGCTCGGGCGGTTCTTAACTGGGACTACCTCTCCCAACAGTTGCAGGTGGGTTGCTGCCTCGAGTCTCACCCTCTACCTCGGCCGTTAGTCGTAGGTGGTGCTCCGCAATCCACATGTCCATTCTACGTTCCGCTTTCTCTTATAATGTCTTTCAGCTAAGCCATGTCCTTCGTGATCCGCAGGATGGTCATGTCATCGGCAAAGGTTATGATAGGTAAGCTAGGTTCCACAACAGAGGCCTTAAGGCTGATCTTTGTGGCAGATCCCCGGTCATCGCCGCACGTGGGTCCTTCGGTGCTTACTTATCGGTCATTAGATAGCTATTAGTGTGTTATTTGGTGTGGGATGATTAATTCCCTAAGTGCCGCCATGACGAAGCTCTAGGGGATGGAGTTGAAGGCATTGCTCATGTCAAGAGTGACCATTGACCCCTTAGGGAACCGCTATTGCAGTCCTCTGTGATTTTTCTCACAGACAGTATCGCTATGGAGAGAGAAATACTCGACGAGTCCCTATCTGATAGATAGAGATTTGCTGACGAATCAAAGTAATGAATATAGTACAGAGAATTTGCAGGCTAAAATGGGCTGGCCACATCTACCGAAGAACCGACTACTAATGGGGATGAAAGCCTTGGCATGGAACCCACTTACAGGAAGATGTAGTATTGGCCGACCACCATTGATATGAAACTACGATCTTAAACATCACACAGCAAGTGGCTGGATGAGAATAGCTGAAGATCGTGTGCAGTGAAGATCATTAGGAGAGGCCTATATCCAGCAGTGGAGAGACATAGGCTAATGATGGTGTTGGTGGTATTCTACATTATCCGTACAATTAACGAACATTGTGATTTTATAAGTGCGCTAGCAATAATATCAAATATTGAACATATAAATCATTGTTGAAATCTATTTATACTATCAATATTTTTTGTTTATCCGAAAATTTTTGAAAGTTACGTTCTTACCTTTATACTAAAAACTCAAAGTAATAGAAATAATTTTATGACAATGACAAAATGTTCATGAAAAATTCAACTACAGTTTCTCCTAAAAAATAAATAAAAATTTCTTTTTATAGGTCCACTAAAAAATTGCTCGAAATTCAAAGTAATAGTTGAAAACATTTAGACATCGGCACGTTCCTGGGAAATGAGAATATTAAATAGTAATTCATGGGAAAATTACGATTTTATGGTTCGCTAATAACACAAATTTCTCGAGACTATTGTTAATAGTTGAAAACATTTGTTCAGAGACCTAAAAGTCATGAAATTAATCATGGTTTATTTTATTCACAATAACTGTATTGTTCGTTCTTCCGAGATATTAATGAAAATTTATATAAGTGTGAATCCACCCCTTCACAATCTACATATTTAGATTTCGATATTATTAGATCTCATCAGTGTAGCTCAGCTAGTGAGGGTGAATTCACACAATATCTCGAGTGATTATATACAAAAATGATACAACTAACCATAACAACTAAAATTGAAAACAACGATTCATAATTTTGAGATCAAACTGTTCCTGAAGAATGACACTAAATAAAAAAATCAAACATGGTTTATTTCTATTTATGTCAATAATATATCATTCTATCATAGAGGTACACGTAGTGAGCTGCTGCAAATATTCGTGGTTGTAGCGTCAGCATTTTGTATGTATAAAAAAGATCTCCTCCAGATTATATTAAGATAATTTTAAGATTAACTAGTGCATTAATAATATTTGTCTAGTATACAGATCCTCGTTTCAAATTTCCTTCTTACATTTCCAACAATATCCGATAAAATTTATTTCCACCAGCGCTGGAATAGAATTTCCTTATCGCAAATCTCCATTCTTATGCGCTTTGTGTAGCTGCAATATTCACGCTTTACAGCCTTAATACAAGAAAATTGTAAAATGTGCGAACTGTTGTTTTTTTAATTTTTGCACAATTACGTATGAGAAAGGTCGATTAAAACACAACCGGCATATTACAATTTGCAATTCAAATGCAAAAGCTGGATAAATAAAAATTAATCTTTTGTTGACGATACTTGCTACCTTGGGAATAAAGCACGTTTGCATACATAAACCCGTCTGCGCTTTAAGTATATTTCTGCAGTCCACTCACACAGCCTCATTAGCGCGACGTTCTATTAAAGCATATAACTGCTACAAGCTAAAAATACTGCAGTTAAATATTTGCCTGTAATTATCTTATATAATTATGCAATGATAATTTATCGAAGTGTAAACTCCGTTTTTCAATTCATGTAATTTGGCGGGCGGCCAGATCTAAGAATGTAGCTTTTGAACAAGTGGCAGCTTGAAAGAGTGAAGCACGGGCTTGTCTGGGGCCATTAAATAATCGCTGCCGCTATTATCCGGCAGACTCACGAGAGTGTTTGTATTTATAAAATTAGATTCGTGTATTGAAGGACGAGCAAGTTGTTAGCAAATGTATGAGTTATTCATTTTTTTTTGTAGTTGAGCTAGACATTGAGGCATTTTGCCAAATTGAAAATAAAACTAGTGTACTATGTGCGAGTAAGAAAATTATATCATTGACATCCGTAGTAATATATAAATGGCACGCATTGTTTATAGGTTTAATTATTTATTTATTAACGTTATTATATATATATATATATATATATATATATATATATATATATATATATATAAGATGAAGCATTGTAATGCCTTAATTGACTATTGAAGACATAAGGAATATCCCTGTCATGTCCACTGTGTTGGAAATTCCATTGACGTGTTGTACATTGCGACCGAAGGCTTGCCGTAATTGGTTCTATAATATGGGATATGTAGAAACTACTTACGGTGAAGTAACTCGTAACTATATAGGAACCGGAGAAGGGCAGTAAATTCTAATCAATACTTTACTGGATTTAATGAAAAGTATACTCAGAGTGGCGGAGATTATACACTGTTTTAACGTATGTTAAACATACTATACAATAGAATTGGAAACGTTTCACGATAAAATGTTGGTTATAGGTTAACAACTATATTCGAAGTGCTGGCGTCTGACGGGTACTAATTTGCGAGTGCCTCGTATTCAATTATTTAATATGTTCAAATGCATTGTTCACAATACGACTCTAGTTTCAAACACGTCCAACGTGAACAGGCGTAAAACTGAATTGAAATAGAATCGAAGTCTAAAATAGATTCCTCTATTTCTAAGATCGTATCGGACGGATATGTGAATAGGTAGAAATATTAGGATCGTATTGAGCCATGTGTTATAAGAAAGAGCAGCAATAATATAATATAATATTATAGCTCTTTATTAGCGATTTCGCTAGTGCAGAAAATTCATCATAAATTATGACAATACATGAAATAAATATTTGCTATTGTAGTCTCCATGCTGCCGTTCTTTCTTAAAATGTGTATATAATACATAAGAGAAGACACTGATAATAATTAAAATAAACTATGATTTATATTTTTAGGTTAATACCTGTTATTTAAAGTAGTTACAAATCGAATACAGTTAAATTCATATGTACAGGCCAGCATACAGTTTGTATATAAATGAGATCGTATTCAATTGGATTTCATTCCTTCATCATGTGTCATGGTAATTGATTTATTACAATACAAACTGATATAAAAAGATGTTTGCTTATATTTATATATTTTTGTAATATACATATCAGCAAAACATCTAAACTTCGCTTCGGTCCTACATAAGCTACTCTCGTTTCGAGAAGAAGGCACAAACCGTTGTAAGAACTGTCAATTTCCGTTGTGGGGTTGTGAATATCCATAACATGCTATTTTATATAAATTTATATGATAAATGCGTTCTAACGTGGTGCAAAATAAGTTGTTAGTATTGTTAGATAAACGATGCGATTGGTGAAAGGAAAAATTACAACATATACTTTTCTAAATAAAATTCTCAGTTCGTATTTCCTACTATATCTACCATCGCTTGAAGTGTCAGTCTCATTAAACTATGTTGATTGCCAATGGCGGAAACTAATTTGGTTGCTGTAGGAGTGGCGTAACAACTTGCGCTAGCGTAGCCTAATTTCGCCTAATTACATTTTAGTTGTGGTATATTGAATTCTAGTGATTTTTCGTCAATTTTATCGAACCATGTGGATACAACTCGTGTTGTCACTTTTATTATTATCATATAACATGACCTGTTAAAACTAATTTCGCTGAAAAAGTACGCTCTAGACAAATTCACCAATTATTATTCATATTATAATAGATTCGTTTTTAAATTAGATCATTTTAAAATATTTACTTTGCATTCTAGTCATAATATACGCAACGCGTGTGCATTTGATCGAATTATGTAGAATGTGACTCAATTTATTACATTTTAAACATTTAACGTTACATTGAAAAACGTATAAATTTAATGTTATACGTATTAGTTTGAAATAATAAATAATACATGTGAATGAGAGAATCATCTTTATAAAGGCTATCGGCCAAAGACCTTTCTGCCATATGTTGGATATATCTCTCGTTTCACCTCCTCGTAGGTTGAATTTGTTTCACCTATGTGAGTCTTCAAGGAAGTGAAAAGATAAAAGCCTGAAGTCAGAGGAATATGCGGGGTAGTTCAAAATGTACCAACCGAATGAGTTCAAAAGCACGTGGGTGGCATTAACCGTGTGAGGGCGGGTATTGCTCCCTTAATTAACATTCTCCTCAGTTTGTTTTGAATTGATCTCTTCAGTTGTTTAAGGTCTCACAATATCGAGCATAAAACGTCACCCCCTGAGACAAAAACGTGATCAAAATTATCCCTTTCGGTCCCAAAACATGATTTTTTTTGCCCGAAATTGTTGTTTATTGGCAGATATAGAATTGGTGTGCCGCCCCTTTGATGATTGTCTTTTTGTCTCAGATGTGTAATGAGCCACCCAGGTTTCATCTCCAGTCACAATCGACCACCAAAAATCCTCACCTTTCAATTCAAATCGTTGAAGGAACTAGACGACACGATTCACTTTGTGCTGCTCTGTCAGTTATTTTGGGACCAACCTTACGTACAATTTTCAGAATGCCAATCTGTAAAAATTCATGTAAGAGAGATCTGAAGAGTTGTGATTTCTTGATTTTCGTTTAACTCATGAGTTAAAATTGAAAGTTTTCCACTCCTCTGATCGACATAAACATGCGTTTTCCTTCACGTCACCACTTAAACACGTTTGTTCAGTTCATGACACCTTCACCATAAACAGTTTTGATCCGTGAAAGAATTCAGGTGGAACCTTTTTGAGGGTGTGAACATTCATAGACACCCGGTCTTCTGCCAGACAAGTGTCAGATTCCTGCATGATTAAGCGTGAACACCTACTACCATGAACGTCTGCGTCAGGTGGAAGTTCATCTGCTATGTTTCCTACCCACCCAGATTCTTATATCAGAGATCACCTTCGTAGTCCACTCGGATTTTCCCTGGAACCCCAAGCATCCTGCAACATTGTTATGGTACTATCCCTTGCAGCCTTTCTGCACCCCTTAGTACCCTCTTGCCCTGAACTGACTTTGCCGTTCGCAGACGAAAAGCTCGCTTGTTGGCATCCCGGCTACGACATTACTTGCTTCCTGAAGACTGTACGCTAGCGCGTACCGCATAGTCTCCAGGGCCACCCGCAAGTGATCTTGGGCCGTGTTTTGGCCAGTTGTGTCCTCGTCCGTACTTTTTGCATCTTAGTGTACAGCATGATGTTCTTTCCTCTCAGGCTGCACCCTGCAAGTAAGTGCGATACACGCACTTCTTGTGTTTGTCTCGTACATAAGTTCGTACCCCTTTAGGTAACTTTGGATTATTCTCACAGGTTTTCTGTCGATTCCTATCTGAATGCACCTTGTCACGATGTGCAGCCATAAAGCTGTGTAAATGTGATTCTGACATCGAGTGTAGTAACAAGCGCTCTAATAAATAATAAAATAATAGTTAGATAAATTTTTCTTAGATTTCATTATGATTACTACTATTAATCGAGAAACGTATAGTGCATGATTACACAGCTTATGTGCAAAAGCAGAAAAAATATAGAATAAAATAAAGTTTTAATATTTTAACTATATTTTCTATTGTTGGTTAGAACATTTATAAAACTGTTGTTAGGTTCACAGTTTTATAATTTATCTAACCAACAATAGAAAATTCACGATAACTTACGGCAGATTCAAAATCATCAGTATATAATAGAGAATCAGTGTATGAATTTATTTCTTTTGGTGGGGTGTTCCCAAATTCACTTGATAATATAGTACTAAAATTTAAATGATTTAATATAAGTGATCTGATTATATTTGAAAATCTAGTATTAAACGTGCTTATCAAATAAGGAATAAGAAATAATATTCTGAACACTTCAATGTAAACACAGTTGTAAACACAAATGATATTTTAGAGGTGTTTAGTAGTAACTAAACACTTCTAAAACAAAAATCAAAATGGCATATTATCAACTGAATGTCGATAATAAAGAATTATTCCGAGAAAGCGCCTCTAAAAACAATAGTATACTTTATTTTTATTAAATAAAAATATGGTACATATATCCTACAAGTCTTCAAAATACCGTATATTTGCGTACGATAATAATTTATTATCGTATATCGGTGATTTTTATTAAATAAATAGCCTACATTTACGATAATGACCGTACGTCTAGTAATACTGCACCCAGAACACCATGCGGATACTGAATAAGATTCTGAGTATGATTTTGGCTTGATAGTCTTCCATTATCAGCAGGGCTGGTCTAGATTTCTGTCTTTTGAGGGCTATCTTGTAGCATTATTCTGACACATCCTCATCAATGGCAGCAACCACTTTCTACCATTTATGACTTTATGCCTAGGGTTTTTTAGCCTATCTGTAGGAAATTGCTTGTTCTTCATCGGGCTGGCCCCTTTGTCGAGTCATCAGCGTTCAGGTACGCAGACATTTCTTCCAGAGGTCCGTTATGATCTCGGTCCACCAGTTAAACCCATGACATTTACCACGGCCCTGAGGGGCCATGCTGAACTCGCATGCCCTTGCAACTGGCCCAGCTAGCGAGTCTGGGTTATGTACGAATCCATCAGTCATATATCGCTCTATAACTTTCATGAACTCTGGCTTCTTAAATTTGCGGAAGTTGAACTGGTAGGTCAACTAGGTTGGCATGCATTGGTACCTTGTGTCGCGGTTGTAGCGGAAGCTTATATATAAATAGTTACTGAAGGGTTCCTTCTCTAGTACCTACCAACCCTTGATATTATTTACGGCTGCGGCCGACATAGACATTAATTTGAGACTGGCCTCATAATTACCTGGACATGGTTGTAGGAGGGTCCCACTTTGGAATCTTGATGTTCATATCTCCAGCTACACCATGCCTTCTGCTCTGTCCACGACTATGTATAGGCCAATTTCGCTAAATCCTTGAATCCCGCATAAGGAGTATATCCTGTTATGATAACGCAGGTATATCCCCTACCGCATTGTTCCCTTGTCCAGGCTAGCCCAGCGCCAATCCCTAATCCCATATCACGCGCGGGGAGGAACCTGATGCGCGCACTTCGCACTTGTGGGATTTCTTATCGACATACTACAAGGCGATATTAACGACGGCCGCTGGTGCTCGTTGTGCTTAGGAGAACCCTCACGACTACTCAGTGTTACCAACCCTTGGACCCTCTTCCAAATATCTGACGTACGAGAGAGCAACACTACTCTTACTTTTTGGACTTGCAGACTCGTATGTTGCAAATGACGAGGATAATCTGGATAAATAATAAATAATTCCCACAAGAATTTTCTGTAGTCTTAATTCTATTTAGAATGTTCACAAACAATTCAAATTATTAACGATGGAAGAATTGAATACTGTTAAAAATGCGGAAGCTGCCGTACTCAATCATTTATTACAGACGTATTCAAAACACGTCTGTCGGAAATTTAAGATGTGCCAGATTTCTATCAGTTTACTGTTCCCACAGGTAACGCGGCCATATTAGGAACTCGTGATCAATTTTATTCAACCGCCTGTAAAAACGTTCGTGAATCACCACCAAAAGTAAAATAAAGTAATAAACTCTAGGGAAAAGAAAAAAAATAAACATTATTATACATATACATATACCACACTACAAATTTCATTATTCCAAACATTACACTTATGTTTTGTTTTATAGTAGATTTTCTAATAGTATGCCAATTCAGCGAGAACGTAAAGTAAAATTAATCAAATACAATATTTAATTATGTACAAATCTCTATAATAATCTTATTTAATGAGTACATTTTAACAGCATCTATCATTTTAATTTGTTAACTTCTTCTAGTCGATGAGAGCGTTTTAGAGGCTGTTAAAAAATGTGTATGCTCCAATAGATGTAGGTTCCAGTTAGAAATGTAATTTGGGTGTAGTTGGTACAACTAATACAGCACGGAGCTCTTAATACAGAACTGTAGAGAAGATGCTTTATGTACTATAAATAAAATACTGGCATGTGGTGGCTCCAGTAACCATAGGGCGCGTCCCCAGTTGGAGTCAAATAAAATAGCTCCCGCGGACCAACAAGACATCAATATGTCAGTTCAGCAATAAGGTTGGTTGTTGTATAGTTGTAAAAATTCTAGATATGCTCACAAAACCAATCAATAGCATGAGAAAATGATAGATGACAATTACGACGCATAACGCGAGAAAACAGAGAAAGAAATTATGAAAATGAAATATGATTAGAATTGCAATCTGGAATATTATACCCTGGTCAAAGATAGAGCCAGAAATCAAACAAGAGGTCGACGAGTGAAAAATAGTTATATATGATATATTAGGAACTAAAAAGGGAAAGCTTAAGATAAAAAAATACATTATTATTTACTGTGAGAAGCCAAAGGAAGAAAGAAAGAAATCTGGCGTGGGACTTTTATTGCACAAAAGACTCGAAGATAATATCAAGATGGAAGAATACAAAAACGACCGCGTATTACAGGTAGTACTTAAAATGCCAGAAGGCCCCACTAATATCATTGCGTATATGTATCAGACATATCAAAACCAGTAGAATAAACAGAGGCGTTCTACGATGATTTGCAAAACTCTATGTAACACTCCCTGGTAACACCAGCGGGAGATAGAATAATCGTATTTGGTGACCTAGACGCAAGAGTAAGAAAAACAAGAGTATCAGGAATTATTGAAAAAAATTAACTAAGATGCTACAAACTATATAGCAACTATATCATCATTCATTTATATGTCTTTATCCTATATAATTACTAGTTATTGTATAGAATAAGGTAATCATTTTATTATTAAAACTTGCTTATCTAAACATAATAGTTAAATCTCTGTATTAATATGATACGAATGATAAAGTAATCTGAACGCACTGGACATATCAGATTTTTTTTAAATATAATAACAGCATCGTATTTATTACTTATGCCAGTAAAGAATTTATTAAGGTATCAACTCTCGCAATGAGAATTCCCTAAAGTGGCCGAACCGATAACACTAACGTTATACTAATTGATCCAGAGGGAGTAATTAACGAATCTGAACTATCATCACACTCTTCCAGGCCAATAAATTATCGCTTATTTGGCAACTTTTTCGTGACCGCTTAAAGCAGCTTAGTCAACTAAATTGGACGGAAATGATTTATTACCGAAAATGTTCTGCCTTATGAAGTATGTATAATTTGTAATTTGTTAAAAACTCTAAATGTGATACAGAAACGGTTAATTGTTGTAATTTATTTATTGCGTTAATCGCTATACTATAATTCGCTAAATAATCTATTTCTAATAATCCGAGATTATACGGAAACAATACTAAAAAGAAGTTCTATTGATGATCTAGATCACTGGAGAATCTAAAAATCACAAACCTTCTTCCTTAGAAAATTTCTTTAATTTCTACTGGGTTATAAAATTCTTGCAGAGACTAAAAGTAGTAAATATATGCACAATAAAACTGCTTAAATCTAAATTTAAGTATTCATATATTCCCCACTTCATTATTGAATACCATTTTCTAAATGTTTCTAAATATGAATATATATATATATATATATATATATATATATATATATATATATATATATATATATATATATGTATATATATATATATATATATATATATATATATATATATATATATATATATATATATTCTCTATTTACATTATAAAGCAGGATTCATAACATATAAATGGTACCATTCTTCTCTCCATTTTTAATCGAAAATCATAAAACTAAGTATTATCATGGGAAAAAATCGTAGAATTGTGACAATAAATACGTTTTTCTATTCACGAAGCGAAATTTCTCGCCAACTAATCAGCGCTATGACATCGTTGAATCTCACATACTTGCACTCACAATTGTACATTAACACACTAATAACTAGTTAATTTGTATTGCGATCGGGCGGTGTTAACCCTAAAATTCGCCGTGTATGCGGAACACCCGCAATTGTCTTGACCGTACTGACCGCTGCAGCGGCCTCGCTTACTAATCGCGGATTTATTCTGGAATAAAATATGATTCATATAAAAATATTTAGGTTGACCAATTTTATCTATCTGTTGCAATTGTTATTTTTCTTCTTTATCTTTAATTTAATTAAAGACAATCAGAGATATCTGCCAATGTGGTAATTATACCGTAACTAATTAAATAAAAAATAAATAATGTAGTAATAATATGAATCTTATAATCTAATAATTACATTCAGGTTATAGTTATAAAATGTATAAGATTAAAACTACATATACCTACAAAATTTTATATTTCTATGTCAAAAACAAATCGAAAAATACTGATGCGAAAAAATATAATGCCACTTTTATATAAATAAAATTGTTACATTGTACATGACTTTATCAAATTTTCCATTATTTTTTTAAATTTCACGCTTTTTTTTAAAGAAAATTTAAATCAATATATAGAGCGTTATTTACCTTTTAACAGAAGTCGACGCAATAAAAAAAGAAACTTTATAGGCATATTCAAATAAACATTCTCATTCTACAATACCCTTCACGTGCATCCTAAACCCTCCTCCACAGTCAAACCAAAAGCCCAAATATTTAAAACCATTCACTCTCTCAATCATTCTTCCCTTCCATTTCAGCTCTTCCGCATACCCTATTCCTGAATATCATCCATTTGGTCTTTTCCACATTCACGACTAGCCCCCTCCTATCAAGGTAATTTCCCATGATTTCCAACATGTCTTGCATCTCTTCCTTGCATCAGGACTACGTCATCCGTATATGCCAATAGCCACACTTTACTGCTACACGCCACGTGGACTGGCGCCTGTACTCTCCTCTGCATCTCCTCCAACCTTTTCGTGTACAGATTGAACAGGAGGGAGCGAAGCGAACCCCCTGCCTTACTTTTGCTTTTGCCCACGACTATTTCTACATCCTTCTCACCCACTCCATTCCTTCCTATTTTATACCCAACATATCCATACACTCCACAAGTTTCCCTTTAGGAACTGAGTTATACGCCGCTTTCAAATCTGCCATTCCGACAGCAGCACCTTTCTTCGTACTTCACTATCCAATCTTCACCATTGCGATCATAACCGTATCAGGTGAAATATATGTAATAACATAAACTTAATTAACAGATCTTTCAATATTAAAATTTAAATTCAAACATATCTTCTCTTATCCATACAGTATTTACCTCCCGCATGTTCACACCCACAACTAAACCTAGCAAGTATTACACCGTCTTTTTTGTCTCATCAGGTTATGCCAGTTATAATGATTGTGTACACGCACATCCGTATACCTTACAGTGTATGTGTTTCTCCATATGTATTATTACCGCAACTTCCTGTACTGCAGAGCATACATTGCTATTGTTTCTGATCTGATGCTATCCTGCATTTTCTGCACTTCAGTATATTACACAGTTCTTTCATACATACTTTTAATTCCAGCCATCTTACCCAACGCATTTATACGCATTCCAAGCCATTTTACCAGCTGTTTTAATAAAGTGAGACACTCAAAAACATGTACCAAGTACTCGCCTTGAAAGTTTCGAGATGTGGTTGCATCGTGGAATGTTAATCATACCGTGGATGCATCATGTTACCAACATAGAAGTGCGGGGAAGCAGGAAGCTAAAAGATCAGCTAGGGAGATATCCATGGCGGCGTGGCAGGAACAGTGGGCGGCTGGCAAAAAGTGCGCCTGGACCAGGGTACTGATCCTGATACCTATCCTACCACCTCACCCAACTACTAACGGGCCACGGCTGTTAGAGGCACTTCCTGCACAGCATCGGCATGGAGGCATCCCCGGCTATCACCACTGCCACACCCTAGAGGACGACGATGACAGACCCACCTTACTGGAGTGCAATTGGAGCCACAGTGGGACGCTCTCAGAAGGGCCGCCGGAGGAGAGGACATCACCACCGAGTTCCTGGCATGGATAATCCCGCATATGAGAAGCCGTCCACACATTCGCCATAGTGGTACTCCGGGTCAAGGAGAGCCACACAAGAAAGGTCCTGGAACGAAGAAGATGAAAGTGGCCAAGGAGGGCCACATAAGGTAGGTCATGGAGCGAAGAAGTAGGAAGTCGGGTAAGCGAAACTGAGTAAAACATAGCATATGCGAACTTCTCCTCCCGCACTACCACTCCCCCTCTTTCTTTTTCCCTTCTCCCCTCCTCCTGGTATAGACGCGGCACTTCCGCATGTGGTATGAGAACACATCGATACACTATGCTAAGGCATTGCTTGGCATACTCTAGTCTTGGTTTTTTTTCTCTCTCTGCACTGACCATGCCTGATGCCATGAACTTTTGTTTGTACTATCTAACTCGGCACAAGAATGCCCGAATCTTTATCCATTTGGGGTATTGCAAGAGTAGGGGGCACGGCTACGCCCCGAAAAAGAAAACTGCAAAGAGCTAATCCGGAAATACCAACTGTTCCAGCGCATAATTATGGCTAAAACAGAGGGACGTCGAGGACCAGAATGCAAGCAACAATTATGGCATCCGAGAATGAACTGCCGGTGAATTGATGCATATGGCACAGGACTGAGACGTCCTTGCCAATAGGTGATCACCAACGGCAGGGTAACCAGACACGGCATATGAAAGAAGAAGATATCAAGAATTTAAAACAGTATACCATTCTTTGACTATTTTGCTGAAAGACATTAACTTGGTTGTTAATAATAATAATATAGTGATAGTTGAATATATATTATGAAATCAATCATATTAAACACAGACATTTTATTCAAAAGTTTTAAATGTATGGAGTTAAAAGTATATGCGTTCCCGTGGCAACATACATAAACGGCAAACAATGTACGCGAATTGAAAGCCTAATGGCCACCATTAAGTCCGAATTACGAAAATCAAATTAGGAATTCCACAGGGTACTATTGCGGATCCTCTGTTATTTATAACATACATTCATACGACCTACTTCAGACCTTTATAAGCTATGATCATATTAATGTATATGGACACGGCATATTGATAAACGTGGGACTTTCCGAAGCACAAAATTGAAATATGACCTATAAACAACAAATTTGCGGGTGGAACGTAAATGAATACATAACAAATACAGACAAGCATAATTATGTTTGGATGAATGCAGTATCGAATATTGTAATGCATATTCAAATATAATGCATACGAATAACAGCTGTGAAAATATAAACAAAAAGTTACATTAATCTAATGGTGGCAAATTATATCAGCGGATTAGAAAAATCGTCAACCGATCAGTTAGATTTGTTTCGAGTTTCAAATATTTTTTATTATTGTACCCTGATAATCAGTTTGCATTAGTTCAGCATCACCAGACGAATAAAATATGGTCAAATTTATATATGTTGTAAAATTGTTTGGGAAGGGATTGTGCTGGAGGATTCAAAATTGTACCGTTTGGTTTTATATTCTTATCAAATTATAATACTGTCTGAATTAGAATAAGTTATGCCTACAATATTATGTATTCAAGCAGTCCATTTTTGTCACCGATAACGACAACTATAAATAGCCACCTGCGAAAATACCTAGAGGTGTATTATAAATCTCGCTGCTTGTAAGAAGCATTTATTTGTTGTAAAATACGTGAGATATTTACTAGTGTTTACACGTGTACATTGTCTCAACCCCAAATTATACCTGTATTAACGGAAAACATATATCATTACAACAACACACAAACGAAATTATACGAAAATATTAATAACTGTTAAACATCAATAATTACTATAGAAACACGCACATTCCCACCAATAAACTACAAGCACGTTTCTATATTTGTTTTATCGTTTCTGGGTTTACCAAATATTTATCCTTCTGTGCTTGTATGCCGCAACATTTACAGCTGAATGAATGCTAAACTAATTAAACAATTCAAATAAACAAACAAAGTTGTACGTATCATCGTGTATTTGTAATAAATAACAATATGAAACACATGTAAACTACTCCATACTTTTAATAGCGGGGAATTTAAAGATATAATTCATTTGTTAGAACTAGTACCATTAAATGCAGAATATTTTTATTACGCCGTTTCAAAGAATAGCAATTCTCGTTTACAATTCTCAACCCAAATATAAAAAATTAAATTTCAGATGTTGCCCATTATATAATAACAACATGTTCTTACATACGATTTACATATAGTAAATTAATATTGAATTTCAGATTTGTTCTGACATACGTTTTATTTCAAAATAATTTCAATTAATTTGGTTTATTTAATTATTTAATCGGGTGCCTATTTTTTACTATCTTAATGGTGTAAGGCTCTAATTTATACATTATATAATATATATATATATATATATATATATATACATATGCAATATTATAATTCTTTTTACATTCCTTATAAATTAACCTTTTGCATACTGTAATCTGAAAAATTAAATAATACAACGTATTTAAAAGTGTATATATTCAGAAATAAGTTTAAAAATGAGAAAATTGTATATAGATTTTTTCATTACTTCTTGTGGCTATTTATACTTCCACATTAGTACAATCAATAATATATCTAATTACCATAAAACTTACCTACTACAATTTCATAATGACACCATCCACAATTTTTCTAATATCCATAAAACATTAGCGTGGCCTCCCCCTTTTTGGGTCACGCTTTTATACTTAGTGATGCAATACGAAAATGCCCGGATCAATACAACTTACGCGTTTAGTTTGGGGGAATTTGATACCTGCAGATATAACGTATTATTTTACGAAAACTCGTATTTTGCCTTATGTCACCGCTTCGTTCCTCATTTTCTGTATTTCAATATTCTTTTCCAAATATTTGTTCCGCTCTCAAAAAATACAACAGGAAATGATTGAAAAGTGCAGTCAGATGAATGTGGGACGTTTATTCTGTTTGAATAAAAGTGCATTCAGGCGTAATGTACGACATTTCAGCGAGGGGTCATATGAATTAGGGAAAGGGAAATTGGTTTGGCTAATAGCCAACGTAGATAAATTTAAATGTAACAGATTAATCTTGGAAATAGGCGAAAGTAGTATACTCTAAAGGTGCATTGAAATTAGTTAACACGAATTACTTTTAGGTACACCAGAAACTAAATATATAAAATGTCGAATCATCTTTACTACCTGATTAATAGACGGAATAATATTAGAGGAGGTAAAAAGATACCAAAATATAGGTTAAATAAAACGATTTTTTACTTTGTTTTTTATCACACTTCTAGTTGCAAAGTGTAACTGAAGTGTGATAAAAAACAAAGTAAAAAATCGTTTTATTTATCCTTTAAAATGAATTATCACAAAGTAGACGCCTTAACAATCCAATATTCAAAATATAGGTGTTTTAATAGACGAAAAGGGTCCCCTTATGGCAAACATAAACGACATACAGAAAAATGCTAACACCGTATATATATATATATATATATATATATATATATATATATGTTCTAACATTTGTATTTGAGTCGTGGGTGCTATCGAGATATTCAAAAGCAAACTATAATTGGTGGCAACGAACCATCTAACAAGAACCGCCTAATACTAAGAATATACAAATCAAAAATAAGAGATGACCTCAAAATACAATATAAGTTTCTACCAAGTATAAACTACTTAGTTTAAGACCGGGGTCATTCCATGTCAAATCGACCAATAGTTGGAATCGACCCCTTTCAATTTAGACGAAATTTAGTCAAAACGTTTCATCATCATAAAACAAAGATTCACAAACGGAAAAAAATTAATTCTTTTTCCTGAAAGTTATTCAAAATTTTACCATTTTTCTAATGTTTCAAATATCTCGAATACTGTTATAGATACAGAAATTGTCTTTTGTTTGTTTTAAACGGGATACTTGGGGCTATTGAAAAAAAATAGGGGAAACAATTGAAAAATGAAACAATTTTAGAATATAGATTTTTTTTTAAATCGTCTAAATGGTATGGCGACACAAAATTTTGGACTCAATTTTTTTACTACAATACCTTTAAATAATTTTAAGAGATCTTGAAAATTTCAGAGAGGTGTTTTTTTTTGTTTAAAAATTATGAAATTTGTGAGAGTCTAGCATAGTTAAGAAAACATGTCATTTTGAGCAAGAAAAAGTTTATTTTATGACATAAAAAACGTAAAAATAAAAACATAATCACAGTCGAATTAGTTTAAAAATCTCAATAATTAAGATGTGTCACATTCCGCCATCAATGTTTTTACTACTAAAGTTTTTCTAGATAATTACCATCGGAGATCTGCCACCAGAGGTTCTATTGTCCGTAATAGTTATATACTTCTAGATGTCACTTTCTTATTTACTAGAAAACAATACCAATGTACCAACTGCTCAGTAAATTTGTGAATAATATTCTCTTTTACCTCTTACATTTAAATGTTTCTGGTTGTGCAAAAAAAAGTAATCATGGAAAAAAGAAAGTGTTCCATTGGAATATTTAGGAATGAAGAATGTTCTATGGGAAACTTTAGTGAATTCAATGACTTTTGCGATGAATATCGCATTTCGCTAAATATTAGAAGTGGTACATTTGTTAGTAGTATTTGCGGGAAATATGACAATGAATATCGCATTACTTATACTGGGAACCAAAAAGTTTATGCTAATCCGTATAAAATTAATAATATTTTATTACGTAAATCATTAAAAGTAGTCACTTTTACGTTTTATGATCAGTGTAACATTAGTGTGCCTTCCATTATACCACGAAGTAAATTGTGTATTTCAAGTTTGAAAAAAACCCAAAACAGTGGATTCTAATCTGAGAACAATAAATCTAAATGTTTCTGAAAATTTTGGTTATAATACATCTGAGCTTTTCGTACCATCTAACCTAGAAGAAACTCCACTAGCCACTCAAAGCTCACTTATAATGTAGGAAAAAATTAGGCTTATCAAATTATGAAATATGCAGCTCTACAAGTGAAACTTTTACTCCAGATAATGTTCATCTCAATCGTCTCAATGCTGCCGCAAACATTTTTAATATATCTCCTATATAAACAAAATATTTATACCGATCGAAAACTTACGCTCAGCGAAAATATTATGGCATCAAATCCAAATTACAATCATGCTTCGAACATGACTGATGATAACTCAGAATTAACAGGAAGAGAAATAATGATGCAGTTGAAAAATAAATCTGATAATACCAGTAAATCTGGTGAAAAAATACAAATTTGATCTGTCTTAACCTCTAGTTGGCCAACGGAAATATTTTTGGACCATACACAAACATGGTGAAGAAAGCGAAACAAAAAGTAAATCAAAATGCTATTCTATTTATCCCTGATCAAAACAAAGGTCATTTTGTTTAGTAAAGACTACTGAAGAAAAAATTCAATAGTTTTTTAGAAGCCAAGATGTCATTGGTAAAAAAAGACTAGACTCCGATCATGAAAATGGAAAACGGGTGCAAAAACAAAAACGGTTAATTTTACATATTATTGCGTTGTGTTGCATTCAAAGATTCGTCACTGCTTCATCTATTTCTTGATGTATATTTAGGGGTATTTTGAGGTCTATTATTTCTGTTAGATTACTTCTAAAAGGATCCCAAGTTGTAGATCTATTACTAAGTGTCTAACTAGTTGGAATAGTGTAACGAAATTTATTTCGTTTCATGTTTCTTCGTAAATTTACATCTTAGCGCTGCGATTTGTGTGCCGCTGTATTTATTATTATATTATTGTTTAAACGGGTTTGACTGTATGCAACCCATATTGTTTATTGTTAAATTATTAATAACAAATGAATTGGGTATACAATTAGCATCCCAGAATTTTACAGTTGCTTAGCAATCCGCAGACGCACGGTGTGAATTTAATTTGTTATTTGCTCCTTATGTTTGTTCTATTTGAGTACAGTTTTTTGTGCTCAGCGTGGCTGAGTAGGGGTCACGCAGTTTTGCTGCGCGGCGATCGCTAGACGATAGCTCTCTTCTTCCGTGCCCGTCTTAGTGTCTACATGTGTAATTTGTCTTGGCTGGTGTATCCGGACACGTGTGAGTTGATGGTGGAAAGAGGCAAGGTATTTCTGTGAGTATCCTCTTCTTGTACTCAAATAGGGCGTTGTTTCTGCATTTTGTTTACCCCATGTTTGAGGGCGAAGTATTTTTGTAGGCAGAAACAGCGTCGTGGCCTTACTAATTTCCACCGGATTTCACATGGTCCGGACATTATCGTTTTTCTTAATTGTTTCTTTTGTATCTTTAAATTTCATTCAGCTCTACACGCACAACATTTTTCTTGCCATGCCCAGCCAAGCAAATTTCTGTGTATTGTGTTTTCTATTCTATATTTAATAATCTTTTGACTGACGTAATTTTTATTCATATTTTGTATTTCTCAACTGTTATCTATCTTTGTACCTAAACGACTGTATTAATTAATTCTTATTTTTTTGTGCTCTCAAACTACAACATTTCAACCTTCAACTTCGACGTCTCGTGGGATCAATCCGCTGCCTGGACACGCCGTTAGCCGTGGAGTGCCCGCACATGACTCCCCTGTCAAAATAGTCTCCAGCTGTACCACAAGTCTGATAGCTAAGGAGGGAAGCAGGAGGACCGGCGCCCACAGGCCCCAATCTACGTCCAGGCAGGGAAGGGTTGATCGCCATCGCCGTCGGCCGACTGTTGCTTGGTTTGAGACACCTTTTTTGTATATACATATTCACATTTTCATTTATTTTGTTATGTTCAATACAGTTCGTTGATAGAGTTTTATTTGTATCATTATACTAATCACGTAACTTGCTCTGCAATGTTACTGGCGCCCACAAATTTACAACGAATCCACTCCCACCATATCAACCTGAGCAGCTCACAGGCACACCTGTTAACGATATTTTTTCCAAGAGAAAAGTTGTTATAATAGGCAAGATATCTGCGTGCAATGTGATTATAATTTTCAGAGCGATCTACAGCTAGCTCGAAACAGTGTTGGTGCTTCGCATTAAAATCACCACCAGCGATACATTTATTTCCTAGTGATTTGAAGTAGTCAAGATATTCTTGTTTCTTGATATGTTTGGGTGGGCAATAAATCGACGATATTTTAAACGTTGGTGATTTTTCTTTGATCATTACCATTACCATTTGCAAGTATTCTTTATCGTAACCATCTAGCTCGGGATGTTGGATACGTTTTAATTATTATATTGCAGTTCCTCCGTGAGCTTTTCCGTTCGGGTGATTTGTAAGATATGTGTTGTATTTAATTAAAAATATGATATGAAATTTGTTTTTTGATAAAGTGAGTTTGGGAAATTAACATTATATCGATATTATTGTTAATAAGAATGTGTCTTACTTCTTGTGCGTGTATTATAACAACTTTTCTCTTGGAAAAAATATTGCTAACAGGTGTGCCTGTGAGCTGCTCAGGTTGATACGGTGGGAGTGGATTCGTTGTTAATTTGTGGGCGCCGGTAACATTGCAGAGCAAGTTACGTGATTAGTAATGATACAAATAAAACTCTATCAGCGAACTGTATTGTAATAACAAAATCAATGACAATATGAATATATATATACAAAAAAAGTGTGTCTCAAACCAACAGTCGTCGATGGCGATGGCGATCAATCCTTCCCTGCCTGGACGTAGAATGGGGCCTGTGGGCACCGATCCTCCTGCTTCCCTCCTTGGCTATCAGACTTTGGTACAGCTGGAGACTAGTTCGGCAGGGGAGTCACGTGTGGGCACTCCACGGCTTACGGCGTGTCCAGGCAGCGGATTGATCCCACGAGACGTCGTAGAAGGTGGAATTATTGTAGTTTGAGACCACAAAAAAAATAAAGATTAATTAATACAGTCGTTTAGGTACAAAGATAAACAGTTGATAAATACAAAATATGAATAAAAAGTTACGTCAGTCAAAGATTATTAAATATAGAAAAGAAAACACAATACACAGAAATTTGCTTGGCTGGGCATGGCAAGAAAAATGTTGTGCGTGAATGAAATTTAAAGATACAAAAGAAACAATTAAGAAAAACGATAATGTCCGGACCATGTGAGATCCGGTGGAAATTAGCAAGGCCACGACGCTGTTTCTGCTTACAAAAATACTTCGCCCTCAAACATGGGGTAAACAAAATGCAGAAACAACGCCGTATTTGAGTACAAGAAGAGGATACTCACAGAAATAGCTTGCCTCTTTCCACCATCAACTTACACGTGTCCGGATACACCAGCCAAGACAAATTACACCAGAGACATGTAGACACCAAGACGGGCACGGAAGAAGAGAGCTATCCTGTAGCGATCGCCGCGCAGCAAAACTGCGTGGCCCCTACTCAGCCACGCTGAGCACAAAAAACTGTACTCAAATAGAACAAACATAAGGAGCAAATAACTATTTAAATTCACATCGTGCGTCTGCGGATTGCTGAACAACTGTAACAAAAAAACTGGGATGCTAATTGTATACCCAATTAATTTGTTATTAATAATTTAACAACAAACAATATGGGTTGCATACAATCAAACCCGTTTAAACAATAATATAATAATAAATACAGCTGCACACAAATCGCAGCGCTAAGATGTAAATTTACGAAGAAACATGAAACGAAATAAATTTCGTTACAGTATATAAGCCAATCGCGTTCCATGCTTCGATCCTTACGCATAGTGCTATATGACCAATGTTGTGATGAGGTTTATCATTGTCCCCATTAGATTGATGACTTATTTCATCATGGTTTTCAGTTCTTCCATGTCGTTTGTTTGTAGTATGCTAGTTGTATTTTCTATTATTGGTTGGCTTTCTCTGTGATTATTACCTCTTGTCTTTTGTGCATAGCTGGTTCTACTGACTGAAGATCGGTGTTCTGTTGTAGCGTCACCTTACGTAGTTTGGGGTATAGTTTTTGTTGCAATTATTAGTAGATTATACAACCTTTATAGTTTGCAGGGTGAAAAAAATCTGAACTTAAGACCTGTGTTATGTTGTAGACTTAAATTACATAGTTTAGGGTAAAGTATTTGTTGCAATTGTTTGTGTAGTATACAACCTTTATAATTTGCAGGGTGAAAAAATCTGAACTTAAGGTCGGTGTTCTGTTGTAGACTTAAATTACGTAGTTTAGGGTAAAGTATTTGTTGCAATTGTTTGTAGAGTATGCAACCTTTATAATTTGCAGGTTGAAAAAAATCTGGAGAAACGTGTGTCACATCACTAAAACAATTTATTTATTTCTTGTCTCTATTTGAAATTTGATTTATTACTATACATACTTAATTGGCACATTCATCATTTGAAATATATTATTCCGTGATAAACATAATTAGACTTGAGGTTTAGGGCCTATAATTAAGTCACCTCCCTCACCCCAATATGAAACAATGTGTAGGTATGCATATACGTACACATTGTTTCACGCGAAGAATTAAATGAATGAGGGGGGTTTGGCAATCTGACCCTTCTATATCGATTTCCCGACCTGGGCAGCGATACGGAAGGTGTGCACACGAAACTCTCTGCAAAAATATATTTAACGGAATCTCTTTACCTCGCATATACCGCAGCATGAATAGCTGTATAAATATCACGCATATTTCCATGCGAAAATTATTGAACACAACACATGATTAAACCACGCAAATATTTTGGGAGCGAGTTAATAATTCACGCCGCTTAGTTCAAAGCGAGTTTAAAGGGACAGAAAATAGAACGCTATTTTAATAACTAGGGATGCATTGGAAATTTATAATTTAATTATGTTATGCATTTCATTATAAAGTTTGTTGAGAGGTTTTGGTACTGAATATATGTAGGATATAAATCTGCCAATTATTTTATATAACATATATGATAAATTTAATACATGCTTTGTATTCTATTATACACGGATTAAATAACATCGAGGCTTCAATTTTTCTTTTCGCACCCAGCCCTAGGTTCCAGTTTTTATATTATTATTAGAATAACCAGAACAAAATGCAACTTTATATTTATTATATATCATGCGTTTAGGCCCAAAACTCTTTGAGAATAATCGAACAATTGAATATAAAATGTTGTATCTGAAAATTAAAACAGATGAAGCATACAGGCCGAAAGGAGATGTTTTCCAAGGAGGTAATAAACCTTATAAAATACAAAAAGGTGACCCAGCTTAGTGGTCGAGTGGTTAGAGACGTCGTCCGTCTCGTACCACCATTCGCAGTTTTTCAGAGGTTTTCTGTGAAGTAAGGTAAATACCGGTTGATTTACATCCATGAGCTTCTATCTCTATAAAAACACATCACCTACAGAAGTTTAAAGAAAGCATAAAATAAAACGGCAGTACCAGAACATAGAAACAGAAAAAAACATTGAGGAAAAACACGGAGATCAGAGAGTGATTACATAATCTAGTCTATGACACACAAAAAATAGCCGAAATAACGCACTTCACAGTCCTTCCTACAGCGATGATGATAAAAATCAGGCTTACAGAGTTTGAGATGAAAAAAAGGAATGTTAATCAAAGGTTGTGCCTCATTAGGGATACGAAATCAAAGAGGCAATTAAAACTATCCAGAATAATAAAGCAGGGATAAAGAAGGGAGAAAAAATACTATGGAGTAGCTTAAAAACCAGATCAATTAATGCTTGTATGAACAATGCATCCCAGATAATTGGATCAACAGTATTGTGATACTTATACACATGAAAAGGTGACAAGAACAACGTGCAGAGGGAAAAGGCTTATACGTCAATAGTTTGACGTATAAGCCATCTCCCATACATTTACATATTATACATAATATACAGCACGCAAGACCATTACAAGTAATACAAACTACCATCAAAAAAGGCATACAATATCCCACCATGATAAGAATTTATCGATTTCAGAAGGATTCACTCTATCAAAGCTTGGATCTTGCTATCTTATTTACAAGCCTGCCGGATTGATCATAGATATATTATAATAAGCATATACATAAATGCTACCCTAACAATAAGGTTACATGAGGAAACAAAGCCTCTAATAATGAAAAAAGGCGATACACTTTCACTCAAACTATTATGTAGGAAATATGTTAAAAAAAACACTCTCGAATGAACTGAGAAAGGAATACGCATCAACGGACAGAAACTCAATCACCTTAGATTCACGGACGACATAGTTATCCTACAACTGACGAAGGAAGTACAATAGTACGAAAACAATTTAGCCTGCGCGTTAACAGAAGCAAAACAAAAATAATGTGCGACAACCTGGGACCAAAAGTTGCTAGAAATAGAAAAGATATTCCACTATATATTTCTGGAACAACGAATAAGTGAAATGAAGAGAAAGCAGGAAATACTAAGAGGAAAACTGGACCAACAACTAATGACCAAACTGTTCAAGCAAAATATACTACCAGTATTATTATTTCTGCCTGCACTACTCTGAATGGATTTAGTAGCCTAGTGGCAGTGTTGCCAGTCCAAAGCCCGGATAAAGGAGAAGGGTTTGTGGGAGAGTAGCAGCCTACCTAAAGTTACACAACCCACATGCTCTTAGAACCAGCAATACAACAACAGGTGTCGGAAATGGACTGATACAACAATGACGAATCCAGCTACAGATATGGATAAGAGTAGAACACGAAGGCAAAAAGAATTATGGAGGAAAAATACATTAAAATGCGCCTGTTGGAAGATAAGATCCTAGAATGGAAGAGAACAGGAAGTTTGGCTGGGAGTGAAAACACACCAAATTTATATATGCGCATTATACGAAACTAAACGCAGAGGGAAAGGTGATCTTACATATAATATACTGAAATACTGTGATAACGAAAAACACAAAAGAGCCACAGCAGGAGTAAGCAAGCTAATCAGTGATAAACTAACAAAAAATTTAGAAGACACATTCGATGTCAATGAAAAAAAAACTAAAGGTCGTTCTAGATATCTACATATTATCAGCGTCTACGCCCCTGACACCAATAAAAGCAAAGGAAAAGGCCACCTTCTGAACTACAGGACGAAATCGAAAAAATATATAACCAGCAAAAAACCTGATCATGGAAGCCCTGCCAGAACTGGTGAAAATCGTAGATGGCGTAAAACCACGCTTCAATGAAGTACATGTCAACAACAGTAGAACAACCCTGGCCACATTCTGCGTTCAAAACGAGATGAGAATAAATAATACATACTTCAATCACAAGCTACAACTTAAAATAATCTGGTCCAAACATAAGGACACCCGAACATCGGATCAGGCTATCATGTCATGGGCAAACTAAGACTCAAAACACAACTGAAAAAGAAACCGCCTATCTACATTGACAACTTAAACATGGAATCTATAAACGATCCCACCGTGAAGGACCTGTTAGAAAAGATATTGACGCAAAAGATCAGGAACATTCTGGACCGCGACAACGTGAAAACCAGTTGGAAGAAAATAAAACTACAAATTGAGACATCCGCCTTCGAAACACTAGGAAAAAGGAGGATAAACTAAAACTTAAACAAACATAATACACCATGGTTCACGCCGAAAGTAAAACAAATGGTGAGAGAAAAACGAGAAACCTACCTGAGGGAACTAAGTAATAGAACACCAGAAGAGTGGCTACGATAAAGAGAATCAATGAATAGAGTGAAAGCAGAAATAAGAAGAATAAAAACCGAATACTGAGGAACCTTCACTGGTGACGTGGAACATGACCTCTACGGCAGACAAAAGAATATATGGAAAATGATACGATGAAGAAAATGCGAAGTTAACGAATTTATAACAACAAACATTATCCCGGAAAAGGTATAGATAACCCACTTCAAACAGATGTTTGAAGAAGATGAGACCCATCACCAGGAAGTGCTAGCTATGGCAAAAACAAGTACCCGCATCAACCACGAACTAGCAAAATACAAGAACTAAAAAAAAAACAGAAACGCTCCAGGAATCGAACAAACTGATAAAGTACCGAGGTAAACCTTTGAGTCACCAATTAGCTTTTATCAGGAGATCCTAACTGAGACAACTGTACCGTCATACTAGAAGAAAAGCGTCACCATTCCTGTATTAAGAAAAAGCAACAAAAAGCAACCAGGAAACTACAGGAGAATAACCCTCCTAAATGCCGTGATGAAACTATTCACGAAAATAATATGTTTATCGCCTCAGAATACATACGGGAAGAACAACAGTGTTTTCGTTAAAATAGATCTACCACAGATGCCATATTCGTTACTCGACAAATCAATCAAATACAACAAACCAACATATAAATACTTCATAGATTTAATTAAAGCGCTCGACCGTGTGAGGTTAAACGACATCACACCCTTAATGAGACAGGGCAACGCTCTGGAAAAAATTGTCAGAATTATCGAAAACATGAATACCAACACAACTAGCTTATTTGTTAATAATCGCCTGACAATGGAATACGACAGGGGACTCACTTAGCCCAACATTCTTCAACCTAATTATGAACAATAGAATAAATGACAAGAACGCGGGGCATGGCTTTAGAACTGATAAAGGAGAAATAACGATACTGTACTACACAGATGATGCAGTAATTATCTTTTAGTCTGAAGATGAACCACAAAGGTTACTACATCAATTTTACCTAATATCTAAACGTTACAACGGTACAGAAGACAAAAGCACTAGTTGTGACAAACGAACGCATAAGATGCAAATTAGCTGTTAACTACGAAATAATAGAATATGTAATGTCCTTTAGGTACTTAGGAGTACAAATAACCGCCCGTCAAGACAGGTGGTATGAATTACAAAACCGACAAAGTATGTAGAATAGTAGGGTGCTTCAAAAACATTATATGGAAGAACCGGTTCCTAAAACGAGAAGCAAAGACCCGAATATAGAAATCATGCGGTAGGCCAATAATCACATATGCTGCAGAAATCAGAGCAGACACCAACATACCAAGAGTATAGTTCGAACGAAAGAAATGACGATGATCCAAAGTACCACGGTGTACACAATTCGCGATAGAATACACAACCAGGAAATAAAACTATATGTGCGAAACTCAGGACATAGTAAGATGGACAAGACAGAGACGACGAGAATGGAGCCAATACATCAACAGAATTCAAGACCCCAGAATTGCAAAAATCGCCGAGAAATGGAATACCATGCACTAGAAGGTCCCCAGGCAGACCATCAAAGAGAGGAATGGCGCCGGGCGTAAATTTCTCAAGAACCACATTATTCCAGCTTAACTCTCTTAGCTCTAAGCCTGCTAGAAGAAGTTGTAGACGATCCAGACTAGAAAGGGTAAAAAACGAAAACATCAGAAGAAGCATAATCACCGAGAAAAATATTATGGATGAAATTGACAAAAAAAAACAATTAACATGGATTGGACACGTAACAAGGATGAATCAAGACCGACGGCAAGATGGTCAGGAAGAGTATTGGAGTGGATATCACTAGAGAAAATAAAACGAGGATTACCGAGAAGCAATTGAAGATGTGACATCAATGAAGCAATGGAAACAAAAAACCTTGAAGAAGAATTATGTTTCGATAGAAGCAGTAGGTAACTGGGTACGGAGAAGCGACGCCAGCCATAGAAAACAGAAGATCGCATCTAGTTCTAGTATAATAATTTGGTTTTAGCGTATTGAAGTCTATTATAATCTAACGCTATTTTGATCGTCGTGAAAGGAAAATTTGTAGGAATACTCTTAGAGCGCACACAAAGAGTACTGAATATAGTGAACAAATGGTGAAAGGGAGAAGGCTTGTCACTCTGAAAACCATAATAGTCAACTATACAAGAAGAAGAGTACTAAGAGGCCAAAAACACCCGATACTTAAAGGTGTAAAAATTCCATTTGCAACAGAGGCTAAATACCTAGGAGTCATATTTGACCAACCGACATGTAACTCACACATAACCAAAACCACACAGAAATGTACCTCGGTAGATGCAGTAGAATGTAAGGGAAAAACTAAAACCAGAACCCCAAAATTACTCTATGGCTATAAACCATGGTGCCATTATGACCCATGATATCATATGAAACAGTAGTATGGCGGCCCAAGACAAAGCAAGCCAAAGAGACCATGCTCCTGAGCAACATCCAAAGGCGTACCTGAGAACAACAGAAGCAATGAAAACGATTCCCACTTCCTCACTAGAAGTCCTCCTGGACCTACCACCACGTCCTCATTGAAAAAGAGACAATATCTCTAAGCCACAGAGTCAAACCCCCATAAGCAAACAGCACGGGGCAAACTACCTAGAGCTGTATAACGAGCGCTGAGGGCTGATCCCGTAATGGACATGCCCTTTAGATAGCATGACAACTAAATACAATTTAAGTAAGGAATACGAGGTCTTAATATCAGGAAGAGTGGCCTGGTCCCATGGCCTACCCCTCAAAGCAACTTTCTTCTAGTTCATAGACGGCTCAAAAATAGCGGAAAGAACAGGAGCTGGTATCTTCAGCGTCAACCCGAAGACAAATATTTCAATAAGTCTGAATTTGCTCTCCACAGTGTTTTAGGCGGAAATAGTGGCTATACAGTACTGAGCAATGGAAGCGATGAGACGCAAAATAACTAATACCTCAATTGTCATTTATTCTGATTGCCAAACAGCATCAAGTTATATTATAAAAGCGATCGCTGCCACAGAGATTAGGTCCCTACTGGTATGGGACTGCAAGCATAGCCTTGGCGAGCTAGGTAGTCTTTAGAGCCACTTTTCTTTCTACTATACATTTTAGTTAATATTATTAATAATATAAGTCTGCGTATGTTCTTCATATTCATATTTAGTTATTTCAAAACCGCATGTCGCTATTGGTTTCTGTTGTTATGCTATGCGAACTCAAAGTTCGTAAACATTTATTTTGGAGCCAGTTTTTTTTCTACTTAATATTTTACTATTCGATTAACATATCCCGTATTCACCAACGTTCCATAAATCTATCAATAATAATAATAATAATAATAATAATAAAGTATCTTTATTTCCTTTTCAATTACAATTTCAAAACAGTTTGACATTAGAACAATACAACATTGAAAAAGAAAACGGCGGTTTTCAGGTGATTGTACATCTTATACAAGATGAACAATCTCTGCTTTTCAAAACAACCTTGGTAACATAAATATCATGATTGACTATACATCCATACATAAATATACATACACACACCTACATATATACATACCTACCTAACTTATTTCCTAAAGTTAGTGCATAATTTAGAGCATTAAATGACTAATACAATATAAAATTAATATATCACCATGTTGTGTAGCAAGCAAATGAAGAAATAATGCGTATTTAAATCTTGAGACGGATTTATTTCGTTTAATATCTGGTGGTAGGTTGTTGTAGACTTTGTATATGCAATACGTAAATGAGCGTTCATAAAGTATCTATTGAACTATTCTTTGTTATAGCAGCAATATGCATAATTAAACAGGTGTCATCAAAGGTCCAATCACAAGCGTTATTCAAGGTGTTTGACATTTGTTTTGTAAATTTCTGTCAAATGACAATTTGTCCATTCAATAGCTATGGGATTTATAAAGTTTATGGATGATGGTGAATACGGGCATAAGTCTTACTTACTATAACTCCGGTTATGAAAAAAATAACATAATTATCATTTAGTTTTATACACAAATCCCATTAATCGTATAAATATTTTATTATAATTGATATAATAGTATCTCCACCAGAAATTCCATTTTACCATTTTCTTCCTTTCAATTATAACATTCAATCATTCGGGTATTATTTATTGAAAACATTTCTTTTATGAATAATTCAGAATAAAACGTACAGATTTTCATAAAAAATTATATGAATTAAAATGCTAATATTTAAACGGAAAACTGAGTGGCTAACATATTTTTTAAATTGCTTATAAATTCGATTCCTTTTAATTAATACGATATCGTATTGGTTACCTATTATATTATACTTAAATTTTAAGTAGTGAACATATTTCTTGTAATCCATACACAAAGATTTGGTCGAAATCTTAATTCACACTTTAATCCTATCTAAGTTACATCCAATTCGGGTGATTACACTATTGTTATTTTTCCGCACTCGAGGCTATATCGGTAGTAGTATTTACAGTATTTGCCACAATTGTATCGACCTTCGGGCTATTCTGCCCTATATTAGTGCATGTGTATGAGTGTTAGGGCGTGTTACTTCAGAAAATCGTCTACGAGTGTCGTTAATTGTATCCCAACGACGCTATATTATTTTAGTACGTATATTTACGTTTATTAGAAATTTTTATCCTTGTTGTCGAAGAGACTATTTCCAAGTTCAAGATATAAGTAGCTGCAAAAGTTGCCTTGATGATAGCTATATTTCACTCAAGTTATAACTGCTTTAAGTAAGAACGGGCTCCTTTGCCAAACATGTAGGTTGCACCATTTTTAAAACGTGTAGTCTTCATGAAATTCTAACAAATATTCGATTAGCTATATATTATATATATATATATATATATATATATATATATATATAAATTGATATTAAATAATAGTTACCGCCAATCGTCCACTTGCTACAATACATAACAATCGAAATTTTTGGCAAAACCATGATTCATATGTATATATCTATTTATACAGAATTACAGTTTTTAAAAAAACGTTTTTAATTAAGCGGTGACCATTTTTAAAGTCAATGTGGCAGTTCTGCAACAATATGCATATAAGGGTTAAATATTGTAATATAGTATAACATATAAGAAGCCAGTTTTCATGACACAATGCTAAAATTTGATAAAAGCTCTTTCCGAAAAAAAGTATGTTTCAATTCTGATTTAAATTAGAATGATATATTTTTCGATATAAAAAAAAACATTTAAATAAAAATTTGGGGTTGAAAATATTAATTTTATTTATTTAATCGACTGTATTATTGATGCTAGGCGATTATATAATACTAATCAAAATTAACCTTTTTTTAGTATAATTTAAAAAAATATATTATGATTTTATTTTTAATTCTAAGCAAGATTAATTTTGATTATTATTATAAACTTATAAATAGTTTAAAATATAAAAATCCTAATCTCCCTTTAATGATTTTTTTACTAAATAATGAGAATTTATTATTATTATTAATAGGAATTCGGGATTAAGATCGGATGTTCGTTTAGATTTCCATATATGTATAAATCTCTTTATATTTATTTAAACTTTTAAGAACCTCTATACGTTCATCCGAGTATATTATAGAAAAAGATAACTTTTGTGAAGGATGATTATACTCCTCTGAGCTTCTCCTTTCATGAGCTAACAAAAACAAAGACATTGGACTGGCTTTATTTGTGGATATATATCCGGACATCTCATGAAATCAGCTTTACTTGTATTGTTATGTTGAAAATTTTTAAATGTCATGAGAATTGCGCAATTTAGTTACCATAAAATGTAAGTAAATTATTTCTGACATTTTTTTGTATGAAAAATTAAGATATTTTTAGAGGAACATTCGGTACAAGTAAAACTGATTTCCCCTTAAAATAGAGAAATATTATGAAAATAATCAAAATTAAATTCAAGGAATGTTAAAAAAAATAGTAAAAAGACATAACTACATACATAACAAACTATATAAATATTGTATTGCCTTAATATGATATGAGTGATAATGATTTCAAGGAGATCGGTTTCAGAAAATACTTTCATATCATATTTAAAGCCACTTTATGTTTTTTTTATACATTTTATACAATTCATAATTGTTCACGCCTGAGCAAGTAGTCACTGGATGTGTAATGAAACATTTTCATGTTGAAATAATACAAAACACGCAAAAACGTGTTTCACTTAACTAAAAGAAATTTAGTATTTCTTGTCCATACTAAGAAAATTTGATTCATTACTATACAGACATAAAAGACACATTCATCATTTGAAATATATTATTCCGTGATAAACATAATTAGACTCGAGGTTTAGGGGGCATTCATATGCATTCAAAAACTATTATCTTTGTAGGGATATCAGGCTTTTCCGCCTGTCAGGGGAGAAGCTCAGAGGAGTTTAATCGCCCGGTATTTACAATAATTTCACAGAAAACCTATGAAAAATTGTGAAAGATGATTCGCGAAAATTCGCCCCGATCGGGTTTGAACTCAGGCGTTCCAATGCTCACAATGCCTCTAACCACTTGAACACTGAGCTGAAACATATTTGTTCTAGTTTCTTTTTGGTTATTGTCCGATAGATTAACAATTTGAGCCAAATATTAGCTTCAGATGCAGCGTATGTTTAATTTAGCATATATATTAATGAAAATATGTCACGCCCGCTTGTGAAGATAACAATCTGAATTTTTAAATTCGGTTCCTAGTAAATTCCCGGAAATTTTATTTAGTCACACACGCACGGAGTACATGGACATTTTCTGAAAATAGCAATAGGAATTTAGTATTTTGAATTTGATTATGATAACAATACCTAATACAGCACTACTGTTTTGAGAAAAGTACAAATTAAAGTGTTTACATTATTAAAATATATTTTTCGAATATTAATATTAATCAAAGCGAATTAGGTTATTTTAATATTTTAAATAACAAATAGTAAAAGAAATTGACACAAACGAAATTATATATAAGAGGGTTGCCTTTTATATTTCGATATTGGGCTACCCTATTGCTGTTATATGGTAATTGATGTTTCTATCATAATCATAACACAAATTAAACTGTTTTCATTATTAAAATATATTTTTCGAATATTAATATTAATCAAAGCAAATCGGATTATTTTAATATTTTATATATCAAATAGTAATAGAATGACACAAAAAAAATTATTTATACGAGGGTTGCCTTTTCTATTTCGAGATTGGGCAACCCTAGCGCTGTCATATGGTAATTAATGTTTCTATCATAAAGTTTGACTTGTTTATTATTAGATACTCAGAACTTTTTGGCGAACGAGCGCTATTTGGGTTGTTTATAGAAACTTGAAAAATTTATCTCGGCCAAAAAAATGGAATTAAATCGTGAACATTTCCGTGTGATTATATTTTACAATTTTCGAAGTAGACAACACTGGATCGATTAACTTAATTCGACCTTCGGGGATGAAGCACCATGAAGTGCTTATCGATGGTTTACCGTGTTGAATTGTGGCAGTAGTTCGCTCAACGACGAATTTTGTGAAGGTCATCCAAAAAGTTGTTCCGAAGACATTGATGTTGTGCGTAAACTGGTACTGCAAGCTCGTCATGTAGATCGTAAAACTGAGCATCCTTGGATATTAGTGTGACCAGAATAGATTTAATATTGCATAAATACTAAGTAAAAAAATGTTCGCGTTGGAACCTAATATAGTATGTAGTATCCCAATCGTGATAGAAAATGGATTCAAATGCATGTAAAAGTGCATTGATCTTCATGGTTCGAAAAACAATAAAGGCAATTTTCAAAGATAAATATTGATTCTGGTTTCCTAATCTCGAAATATAAAAGGCAACCCTCGTATGTGCACATAAACATAGCATGTATTTCTCATTCAATATTATAAGCATTTATAAACAATTTTGTTTATGTCAACTTCTTTTACTATTTGTGTATTCTGCCATTTCATGTAACACTGTCTTATTTCATACTTTTTTCACTTAACGCACCTTAAACTGTCCACATTTATGCGTTGAAATTCTTACGGACAAAACAAAGCAAAAATTTTGAATAATATTCCAAAAAAAAAATCATTTGTCTTTGTCATATTTGTTTCATCAAGATAAGAATATTTATGAAATGAAGTGGTAAATGGTAAAAGTACATTCAGTCTTGTTTTTCACTCAGTCCACTTCCGTGTAAAGTATGGTTTGAATAAACGTATGTTATAAATAAAATTTAATTTTAAGATATAATTATATTTACTTGTATAATTATAAATATATATATATATATATATATATATATATATATATATATATATATTATATACGTGTTGAAAAAAGAATAAAGCATGTATTATTGTTACTTTTATTATAAATTAAAAACTAATATATAAATTTTGTTGAATTTAGAAAAATCAATGTTGTCAACATAATTATTCAACATATATAAATGTAATAAAAATTTGGAACTCTTCTTTTCATAACTGTATTCATATTTTAAATTAAATCTTAAACAAACTGATTGGAATTCACTATATAACCTTTTTGCCCTCCCTATTGCCTTATTAGGGTTGTGTAGTACCATACAGACATCAAATTGATGTGGCCAGATTTGTAATTTTATAAAATTTCTGCTATCCAGAAACCATTTTTCAATCAACCAAATATAAACGAGCTAACTCTGTTAATATACAAATGTAGAATAACACAAAAATAAAGTAAACCGTCAGCAAAGGGATATGAAACTTTTTTTAAATTATCGAATTTATATAATTTCCAGCTTTTAAATAAAAAATAAATAATATATATATATATATATATATATATATATATATATATATATATATATATATATATATATATATATATATATTACATATTAATCACACTAATTAATTGTTAATGTCAAAATAGGACACCATGCTACATGACAATTTTTATTTATATAAATTTATTTTGTGGGGCAGAATCATATTATTGCGGCTGCTAGCTAGTTTGCACTAATGTATTTATAAAAAAACCTCACAATGCGTATGTGAAATATATTGATCGCAGCTATATTATGCAGATATTGTGACCTAATCACGAACAAAAAATAACCGTAATTATAATAATGCAAAGTAAATTAATATAGTAACCGCGGTATATTTATAGCTACGACAATTATCGACTTTTATTATTTACCTGAGAGAGTACTGTATGTGTGTTGGTGCCGCATTAATATTTCACACACAATTTTACAGCCTGAAACAATCGATTCCACAACGAAACACCAGTTTTATAAAAAAAAAATCCTTAATTCCGCAAGGTAAACAATATTTTCGTCCGTAACAACTTTTTAATATTGTATTTCGTAACCGTCGCGGATTGCACTAATTTATTTTTAGTGGCTGGCCGGTACGAATATTTTGTGGTGGGATTGCTTACCTTTCATGCGACGCGTCACCGTGATTGCGTTGTATTTAGTTCCATGAAAAGTGTGTGTATTTTGTGGAAAACGCGAAAACGGTCGTTCGCCCTGTGGCGGAGGGGGTATGTTCACCGGAAAAGCACTGGCAGAACTAGGAAGAACCGCAACACACAACTGCCACGCTCGTGCTGGCGCTGGCGCGGTGCCGTTTGACCTAGAGAACGCAGACTTTTATGAAAACTCAGTTTCATATAACTTTATGTTATTAAATTTTATTATTTATAAGTTAATTAATAATTATTTAATGTCATAAAATTCATATTAATGTATGTAATGTATTTTATCGATTTATATAAAATTTATATATATATATATACTGTGTGGAAACAAAGGCTTCTATTGGAACAACAAAAACTTGTATAACGTACATTATTCTTTAAAATATTATAAAATAACACAATACTAGAATAATCTTCTTCTTCTTATTATTATTATTAATATTTTTCTTCTTTTATGTGGGAAATCTTGCAAGTTTGTGGTTCCATCTTTTTCTTGGACGTTCTGGAGACCTGTATCCTTTTGGTGATTCTGTCTCTACTACCACTTAGTGATGTTCATCCCGCATTATCTTAATTTTTGGTAATTTCAAAATTTATCTTCTAAGCCATATTTATTGATTAATATTGAATATTATATAAATATTTAAGAAAATTATTTAAGAAGTGGATTATATTTTAATGAAAACAAATCTGTAAAAAAATCAAGAGGGTGATGCGTTTACGCATCAATGGCCGTAAATGGGTTAAAATCCTTGGAGATCATCCTAATTATTTGAAATTAATGCCGCATAATCTGATACCCTATTCGAGTTCTCATTTGTACACATATTTCGTCCTTGACGTGAAACAGCCCTACTCTATTGCTTCGGAGGTTTCGCTGTTATAAATGCTCGTTCTAAATGTTTTAGATTGTTTGGATTATATTTTGTATGTTTTTTGTTTGTTTTATATAACAGATGCAAAACGTCTCCCAGTTGCACTCTGTCAAATGATCTGAAAGCCTTATTATTCATCGACTAGGTTGGTGCTGTTTATTCTTTCTTCTATATTATTTGTATGTGTGTTAGTATATCTGTATATGAGTGTTAGAACTTGCTACTTCAGAAAATTTTCTAAAGTGTGGTTAATTGTATCCCAACGACAAATGGTACCGACTAACCAGACCAGGATTCGAACCCGGAACGCCCTTTCGTTTGTATACCTATATAATTTAATTTTTAATTGGATTGGTGCTGTTTATTCTTTTTTCTATATTATTTTTGTTGTTTGTTTATATGTAGTCTGCAACAGATTTGTACCTCTGTAGTTGTTCTTTTTAAACATTAATATTAAAGTCTATTCATATCTTGTTTTTTAATGCTAAGAATTGTTTTTCTTAAATAGTTTTCATTTGAAAATTGATTCATCATACCCCGTCGAACGACGGGAATGTCATCTAGTTAATTATAATTAATATTAGAAAAAATAAATAATTGTTGATAATTGTCTTGTTATTATTAATTCCATAATCTTGATACATTGTCTACATGTATATTAATACGCTTGACTTCCTTATAAGCCCGGGGCCACCGTAATTTGCCTACCAACCATATTAACTTTCGTATGTTTCCACAATTCCGTATTGTTCGTCCAGCTTCCGCAGTTTGTTAAGTTAATAGCTTTAAACCCCTCACTCGTTCCCCACATTGTTCTCCCTACAATACCATTGCGGTTCAGAGGTTACCACAAGGCTGCAAACGAATGTGAACATACAAGATTTAAACAACCATGAATATTAATAGAAAAAATAACTGCATTAATATTAAATATAACGTCTGCAACATTCAGTTTATACAATGGGTTGATCTATAGTATTGTATAAGAATTAAAATATAGTCACGAACCGAGTTATTTATTTAGTAATAATCATTATGCTTTATTATAAATTAAAATTCCTTCTTTCACTAATATCTATCGATTTGTAATTCCTGTAATATACATAGATATCGATTACAAAAGCAATTATAAAAACAATAAACAAATTATTATAACAATATGTATTAAAAATATACTCACAGTTTTAAAAAAATCGTTGTTGGGATCTACACTATGGTCCCTACTTACTTAATCAGCTTTAAAAACACTCTCTTCATAAACGTAAAACTGTACTCAAATCTCTTGGGGACAAATTTATATATCCTCATGAAACAGTATGGTTCCCTTATATGATCTTCACCCTTTCTACCGGAGTAAACTTCAATACTGGTGTTTCGGTATTTATATCTCCCAAAACCGAGATCCTTTGATAATCCTAATATCGGTATTTTATTAATAAATATACTTGTATACTTATAAACGTGGGTGTAATTAAAACATGTTTGGAATATTTACAAATAATTTATAACGCAAGTAATAATATTTACATCGATTTCAGCCGGAAATAACTAAAACCGTAAATCGATATTTACTTTTTATCCAATGAACATTATTTTATAGTAGTAGTTGCTCTATTTGCTACTATTCTGTAACTGGCTATCGACCTTCGGATGCATTTGCCGTGTGTTAGTATATCTAAATGAGAGTGTTAGAACTTGCTACTTCAGAAAATTGTCTCAGTGTTTTCTAAAGTGTCGTTAAATGTATCCCAACGACAAATGGTACCGACAAACCCGAGACACCTTTTCATATATATAGCAACATAATTTAATATTTAATCAATATTCAACTGTCCATTACTATTGTCATTACTAGTAAATATAATGGAGCTGTCATCATTACTCACACTTAAGTCATTTTGTATTCATACCATTACAACCAAGTGAAATTCAATAATTTTATAATCATAACTTTCACCTCTGGTCCTTTATGCTGCACATCTGCAGTTATATTGAAAGCCAATTAAATATAAGAAGGATATAATAAACCAGCAAAATTCGCGCGTGTTGTATTTTGTTTCTCAGTTATTGTAGTTAACGTTTGATATTACGTCCGAGAGGACGAAGAGAGGAACAAAAATAATGTTAGATGTATCGATGTATTGTGCTGCCTTGTGGTAGAAGACTGATCTCTGATGATGACTACGCATCAAACTGGATAGGGTTGGCACTTGCCCATAAAACAAACCAAAAAAACCGGAATGATATGGACACAGATATAAACAAAACGTTTACGGCGCAGAGAGCGACGGATCCCTCAGTGCCGGTCAGGCAAGTCATCGCGGTGGGTGCCTCCACATCGTCAACCAGCGACAGCCTACAATCAAAAATGCAGGCACGACCGTGTGCACAAACAGACCCAACTCCAGCTGGCTCGAAAACCGACGAGTACCTACCAAACCAGTTCCGTGGAGGTGGCATCAAGAAATGATCAACTGGACCACTAGAGCATAATACCTCGGCGGCACAATATGTCAAGAGGAAAGCCATCTCACCGCCTGGGCAGTCGGAAGAAAGACCGGCGACTGAAAAGAAGAAAACGGGCATTACCCAACATGGTCCTGACCAGAAAACCAGAAGCTCGTGCTAGCCAAGCTAGGGGCATGGTCTTCCGCCTAATTGATACGGCGGTGGCCACACGTGATGCGAATGCAGATTGCGAAGCCCTCAGGAAGCTGTATGAACGGGTGACGGGCAAAATTGGTACCCCACTAAGCTTAACAGCATAACCCCCCCCCCCCCTAAACGACGAAACAGAACTCCTCCGGCTCCAGGTAGAGGCCCACCAGGTCGCCGAAAGGAAGACAGGCCGATAAATGAAAGACATGGGGAGAAACCTCCGTCAAATGAGGGCACCAGGCGAAGACAGAGAGTATTACAGAAGCGGTACAGAGGACCAGGGCCTCATTCTTTGCCCAAATCCCCTACGAGGAAGCCGCACCAACGCTAGCAGAGGAGTTGCTACAGCCGGTCCGTGGCGCAGTGGTCTAAGGCGTCGGTCTGAAGCCATTGCGTACGGAACGTTGTTGGTTCGAATCCACCGCTAGTCGGGAAACTTTTTTACAAAGAGTTGACCCGGCTAGCATATCATGGATGTTTTATGAGGCACAATAAGTCCGCGAAGGGCCGCAGTGCACACAGCCTAGGGGCGGAGGCTGTACTCACCGTAGGAAAGAAAAAGCTACTGGGTACCTTCCTAAAGGACCGTCTTGCCAAAGGGGATGAAGCTGGACCGTGCCCGGACATCACAGTAGCCTGGCTGATAGATGTGACCGGAAGGGCCTTCGCCTGAGAACGAAGGAAAGGCAGACTAGTACGCGATATGGTAGGCCAAACCACGAATTTAGGAGAAGTCACAACCATCACAAAAGTGACCGAAGAGAGGACAAGATCAGACCAGCCTAAAAGGACATGTTGCTTGTCAATTGGAAGGTGGTCCACGCCACTTAACATGCAACGCGGACACCAGCAGAGTCTATCTGAGCCCTATTGGAGCCAAACGACTGACGGACCAAGTAAAAGTGAACGGCACAAACCAGATCCGCTTCGAGCTAGAGTCCATGCCTACACTAGGACGAATCCTTGAACACCGCATCTCTGAGTCGCCTATCCAGGTCACCCTAAGAGAAAGAAATAAAGAGGATTCAAACCGGAGAACAGGCAGCTGCGGATCAAGATGAAAAGCGGCGGTACAAACACCGACGACGGAGAAATAACGGACAAGGCTACAGAGGCGGAGGCAAGAGAGAGGCTACCATGCGTCACACCGTACACTCGTGCAACTACTAAAGAAGAGGTCCAGGAGGCCGACCAGACGGCGACCACGGGATCGGAAGAGAAATACACGGTGGGGAATCCCAGGCCGGCCCGGAACGGTACTAAAGTGGCCATAGTGTCCACCACTGAACGGGGGCAGTGGCACTTACGGCCACGCACCTAAAGATCGGGCTGGTAATAAGTAAAGCAACGCGGCGAGAAGACCCCAACTCCAGGGCCATGCGACCCTCGACGAACAGGAAGTGACCGGGACAGGTCCTAGAAGCCACCAGGAAAGCCGCCAGAATAGAAGCTGCACGTGCTAGACTTGCTAGAGTGAGTCGAAGAGGAGGTTACTGGCGACACGTACCCGGCACCGGCCTGGACCGGAGCAACATGGACAGCAAGAAACTCGGAGAGGCCGGTGGAGGAGAGAGGGCGCACGTTCGAAGCAATCCAAAAAGGTGCAACCCCAAAGGCCGCAGAGACATTGACGAAACGACGTTGTGAGACTAGCCCCCACGCGGCTTAGATCAGATAGCGTATACCCTACATCATACCATGGGTTACGCGTGAGCACGGTGAGCTGCATCACTGGACCACGCAGACCCTATCCGACCATGGAGTATTCCAGACTTACTTACAGCGGATAGGGAAGGCCGAAGGGCCGAGAGGATGCTCGAATATCAAACTAAGTGGGACGCCTTCACCAACTTCTCAAAACTGGCGATGGGCACAAAATACCATGACGACTTGCGGAACTGACCCCAATCGTAATTGACTGACCTACTGGACGATATGAACACATGACACACGCCGACTGACATGAACACCCAACACCAACAGCGACTCGAAGAAGACAAGAGCCATGACTAACTGACCGAGGCAAGACGGCGCGAGGGGTTTACAGGTTTACCCATGCCTACCATTTGGTGGTGGTAACGGAGGCATGGGTTTCGAAGATTCCAGCTCATATAATAATTATAGATTCATAGTCAATTTTTCTTTTCTTTTTGGATCTGATTTACGATAAGAAAAAATCCCTCACTGTCGAAGCTTCTCCCCAAGTTCTAAATGCTGGCTAAGGTATTTTGTACGATCTTCTTATGGAAGCTGTTGATTATTAATGAGAACTAAAGGACACGCATATTTTATTATTGTATACGTTACATGCTCTCATTTGCTTTAATTCGCCAAATTCTTAACTAGTTTTGGATTTAGTTTAAGTTTTATTGCAATAGATTTGAAGCGATTTCTCGGTTTGTATGCAAGGTCAATATAGCTGTATCATTGGCAAATGTTGAAACTATTGTTATTCTCATTGCTGTCTGGTCGAAGATACTGTAATATACCCAGAGCACTACCTTGGCGTACACTGGCATGTATTGGATACAGTGGTGTATATTTGTCCTGGAAATTTGTTTTAAACAAACGTTAGCTCAAGTACGATTTTTAGATATGGTATAGGTTTCGAGAAAGATTCCCTTTTAATTTGAATAGCAATCCAGGGTACCATACCTTATCGAAAGTCTGCCTAATATCTAAATAAACAGCTATCTATTTGTTTGTAACACGAACTATTTGTTCGACAGTGCCATGGTATTGTTTGAATCCAAATTGATTTCGTTCCAGTAATATTTTTACAAAAAGAATTTGTCATAATTGCCAATACGCCTATTGGACGGTAGTATATTTTTTGTTTTTTTTAAGGGCTTGGGAATCATTATTATTTGCGCTATCAAAGGGGATTGTTAAATTTGGATTCCACTGAGTAGCAATTCTTTTAAAATTAGACCAGTTAATTGAACATAACATGAGAATTTCTTGGAATTGGTGTTTTGTTAACTTTTTCACCATTCTCGCTAGCGTGAAATTCTGCTCCGTCTCCCTCTCTAAACCCACCCTGGCTTTCGGGCAACAGCCCTAGCTTTCTCTGCACTTCCTCTTCCGACCTATTCTTCACCATGGATATAGCTAGTTTGTATCCCACTCTCATTATAGTTATTCCCCTAAAGCTTTACGGTTCTGTGGCAGCCCCCTCCCCTTATGCACTGGCAGCACTCCTTTTATACTCTGCATTTACCTAACACCCTCTCTGAACCCCTTGACCATAACATAGTCTATCACCGACCCTCCTCGGATAACGCAGAATGTCTTCTTCCCTTCACCGTCCTCTTCAGTACATCCATTTAAAACACACAAACCCAAAAGATGTTCTTCTTTAGACGGGCTATGCTCCAGAATCCCACCCCTGATATCATCCCTGACCCCCTCCTGCACCTTAATCCGCGATTTTTGTAACAATGGTTGCAATCAAGTTAAGCATTGTGCTTAATTTTCATTTTCTGTTTTAACGCCTCTAAATCAGGTTCCGTTATTGTTTCCTATTGCTTTTGTGATTTTAGTCTTAGTGACGGATATTTCATGTTGAGTATATCCTTGTATATGGTGCAACCTATATAGTTTGGTGGTTGGTGGCTTTCACAGAGAGCATATTTTACGCCTTAGTTTATTTTATCTTTCCATTGGTAATTTGCATTGAGGTGATTTCTTGCGCATTTTACACACCTGTGACTTCTGTTGTAGAAATCAGCGTATACACTACTAGTGCAAATGTAATGCAAATCTCCTATAACAAATGTGAACGTCTTGTCTTTGCTTTTATTATAATGGAATTCGATTTTCTTCTGTTAATTGATTTTGATAACGATGAATAGGATTTTGGGTTTCTCATTTCCATTTTGGCCTGAGAGCCACTTGAGTCTAATGATATAAATGCTCTTAACGTTTGTTTCAAGCATTGCATTTAGAGGTTTTATGTTGTGTATCTCATGCACAAATATTGGTAGAGGTTTTGGTTGTTTAGGTTCAGAATGCTTGTTCTAAGATTTATTAGTTTCATTTGTTTATTCCTATATTTATATATATATATATATATATATATATATATATATATATATATTATCTATTTGCCTTTTACCTTTCGGTGTAGGCTATTACATTTACATTACTTAACATTATACTTTACAATGATTGTTGTTGTTTATACATTTGTAAATTCTTTCCACACATGAAATAGACTTATTTTAATTAAAGAGGGGAATACTATTGATAATACCGAATAAGAGTATTCATCGATATACCGGTATTTAGAAATCGGTGAAAATGGTGCCGGGTCTCGTTTTTTCGGCATTCCTGTTTTCCCCACTTTTAGCTACTTTGTGCATTGCACACTAGTTCCGGGATTTTGAGCTCAAATCATCACAAATCCCTTAAAACAACTTACAAATTTCGTATATTTCATAACAGTTAAAACGTAAATTGTTGCTGCCGACGATTTATATGGGACCTATGCAGACCCGCAAAAGAAGATTTTCAAAATCATAGGTGTTATTATGAAACCGCAGGACGTTATATTTTTAATTTTAAAATAAACTGACACAAGCGCCTGTTGCAAACACTAATGCTGACAAGCTTGCAGGCATTATTAACAGAAAGAAAAACAGAAACCCTCCGCGTTGCGCTTTTCATAACGTTACATTTGTGCCAATATTGCCTTATTCCGCACTGTTGAATATTTTGTTTATTGTATATATTATACTGTAGTTTATAAAATTATTAAAATTATATAAAATTATTTTCAGAATTAATAATGAGAATTTTTATTAATATTATCAATTATTTGATAATTTTAAATATTATATTATGTCTATATTGCAGAATGAAATCTGGTTTCTTTTTTAAATAGTAACGATTAAGGTAAATATAGTTTTTACCCTCTTTTGCTCTGCAATATTTAACAACAAATTTAAATGCACTTGCTTCAAAAATTTCAGTTCCAAATGTTTTTGCCTATGTAGCATAACTAAAAAACGAATTTATTTTTTTTTGGTTGCTAAATGAAAATGCATGTATTTCTTATGCTACGATTTTTTTAATTTATACTTATATAATGCAAAATAGAAGCATAAGAAATACTAGCATATCATTTCAAATAACTTGATGTATGATGTGTCGAAATATATTTAATTTATTTCCAAGTTTGACGCTATTGCAATATTCTATGTAATTATGTCTACAATCTTTAATAGTACGGTATGAGTTGTTTAGATTGGATGCACATAAAATATTTAATTAACAACAATACAATTTCAATCGATACTACTTTGTAATATCAAAGCACATTCGTTTCCATGTTTCTGCATCGCCGTTTCGCTATAATCTTACCTAAAACGTTAACGGATTTCCCATCACAATCGCGGAATAAAATGGGTATCTTTTGTGCCAAGTGAAGGATATAAAAATCGGAATGGCGCATGCGAGTCAGCAAATCTCCCCGAATAAGAAAACAAAGTTATCTGGCGCACGAACACACTGCGAGATGCAATGCTGCTTCAGGCCTGCAGCTAGTTACATAAGAATATCACTCAATTCTAATAGGGATGGATAAATTACAATGCGACACATATTTATGCAAAGAAAACCTTTATTTAAAAAACCCTTGTGTATAATTTATATTACCGTTACTTTCTCATTGATTTCGTCTATCACTTGTTCGGTTTTGAGAATGGACAAATGGTCGCCGGTCGCTACGAATATCTGGGGGCTTTGCTTGAAGTACTGCAATAGAAAAATTTACATTATTCATCAAATTAAAAATTAATAATTATATCAATACAAAATTAATCAATTTACTGGGTAAGCCATGTTATTTCTAATAAAACATTGTTTAATTTGTCTAAAAATTAATTTTATTTCCATTAAGATATTAGCTATTAGAACAGATGAATTTAATGGAAATAAGAATTATTTTCGACAATTTTTACTCAAGAAACAAAAACATAAGAAAATAACTAATAATAACTAATCTTTATGTCTTATTCATTACATTGTCACAATAAACAATATATGAAGTATCCTACTGACATTAATTTCTTTTAATTTTAGAATAAATCTACTAAGTTTTCAATGAAACTATCCAAAGTGAAAAGAAATATTTCGTCTGTTAATTTATTCTCTTACTTATGACTTATTTATTATTCGTTATAAAATATTTATTTATCATATTAAAACATTCATTCACATAAATATGAAAATTAGGTATTATTTTCACTTCCCCCCCCAAGTTAATACAATTGAATCGATGAACGGTATTAAATTCCGTCCCACTGCAGCATAAACACGAGAAGCCCTTTAAAAGCCACGTGAAAATACGTAATTCCCTTGCCGATAAACACCAACCACCACCATAATGTGTAAATTTACAGGCTTACTTTGTCTAATCCGCAATTATCCAATTTACTACAGCCGGTCGGTCTAATTAGATGTACGTCGCCGGTGAGCAGATTTCCGGCTGGACGGTAATTTTCAACAGCCTCCAGGTTTTGCTTCAGAAGACACAGCGCGCCCCTCAGTGTTTTCTTGTAATCATCAGAGCCCTGGCTTCGTTCAAGGGAGGCACTGAGTCGGGCGTTCCAGTCAGGGAGCGTGCCCAAATTTTTCAGGAACTGTTAAGTGATAAAGTTTGATTGTTCTAGCTCGAAGCTGTTGAATGTACTTACGTCTATGTTGTTGATGTTGAGCACCCTGTTTAGGAGATTAACTTCATTATTGGCGCCCTCCCCGAGGTGCTTCAGGGACGACTGTATCGTATCCGGCGCGGCATCAATTAATGTTACTTGCGTGTTGGCGGCGTTTTGGAGGATTTTCGATATTTCAATTGCAAGGATACCCCCCGTCGAGATGCCTATTATATTGTAGGGACCTCTTGGGTGAAGTTTCCTTATTTTCTAAAAAAAAACAATATTATATCAACGTATTTAATAACGACGAACATAAATTATTTTCTATATGTCGAATCTTTGAATTTATATTCGCGTAGAAATTTATACCGAAGGATAAAGTCTGTCAAAGTTATTCGTAGCAAAGCAAGTAACAAGATATCTAAAACCACACATAACAACAAATGTGGAAATAATGTAGCTTTATATAAAATATCTGGTTTAGTCACCATACGATTTTCCGAATTAATTACATAAACCAAAATTTAATAAAATCGATACGACAAGAGAATCTTTCAATCTTAAATTGTAGTAAAGCAATGTGTTTGAGATTGCGAATTCACTTGTAAAGCGATAAACCGTCATTTAGTAATATATTATACAGGGTTACCCAGCACAGTGGCCGAGTAGTTAGGGGCGTCGTCGGTTTCGTACTGAGTATTGGGGAGCATGAGTTCGATCACCAGCGGGGACCGAATTTTCGCGAATCACCTTTCATAGTTTTTCAGAGGTTTTCTGTAAAGTTACGGTGAATACCAGGTTATTAAACTCCTCTGAACTTCTCCCTTTACTGGCGGAAAAGTCTCACGGCTGATAGCCCAAAAAGATAGAAGTTTTTTTTATTATACTTGGAAATGAAGTAGCGAATAAATCGATAAAACCTTTATTTTTCGAAAAATCGCTCGGAATATTTAGAAGGACGGTTATAGATCTCTTTCAAGATAATTTCCTGATCATTCTTCTTCTTTAGGTGCCTTCTCCATTACTGAAGGTTGGCAACAATCATGGCGAATTCCGCACAGTTTTGTGACGCTCTGAACAATGAGTGGGAGTCTAGACCAGTTCAGTCCCTTATGTTCTTTAACCAGGAGCATTTCCTTCGTCCTGGGCCACGGCGACCCTCTATCTTGCCCTCCTTTATTAATTTTAGAAGGTTATATTTCGTACTTCTGATCATAGCGTCCCTAAATAATGGAGCTGGCAAAATATTGAGGTAGGTAACAAGGTAGAATTTGTGGGAATCTCTTAATCAAAAGTAGGACCAATGGAATTTGAATCGGTGCAATCTATTGGAGAACAGAGAGGTGTGAAATTCAAACAACTGTGCAATCGTCAGCCGCGATTCTAGAAACAAATATTGTCAGGGGTATTGCTTTTAGTACTGGTAGACACCACATACAGCATCGAAACACAGGATATACATCCACACTAGAAGGAAAGCTGCCATATGCAATAAAAGCCCAAATAACCAATGCCTACAACGTTCAGCAAGGAAATAATACGAGAAGGCAAAAAAGGTCTCAAGAGAGGAACTAGAGCAGAGAAAAAGCGCGCCCGAAGAGAAATGTGCGATGAATTGGAAAGTTACATTTGGAAAAGGACCTACACAATACTAACCAATAAACTCAGAGACGCAAGATATGCATCTACACTAGAAGAAAGGCTGCCATTTGCAATAAAAGCCCAATTAACCAACGCCTTAATGTTCAGCAAGGAAAGAATAGGAGAAGGCAAAAGAAGCGCGCCTGAAGAAAACTGTGCGATGAATTGGAAAATGACATTTGGGAAAAGGCATACAAAATAGTCACCAGTAAACGGAAACTTCCGTCATCTCGATGACAAGGAAATACAAGCGCAAATAAAAAAAACTATTCCCTGTACACCTTCTCCGAAAATGGTCAGAAATCCTGGTAGACAAGGCGGACAGAATAGTTTTCGATGCCTCAGAGATATTAGAGGCAGGCGCTCCGACCAAAGCAAAAAAAACCCCAGGGCAGAATCAAATACTACCAGAAGTCATCAAAGTTAACGCGAAGAAAAGACCTGAGACACCAGATGGGGTCATGAACCTTAGAAAATTCCCAACGAAACGGAAAACACGTCTCTACAGGTACTCATCGAAAAGCCAAAAAAAGGACCGACTCTCACCTACCTCATACAGGCCCATCTGCTTTTTGGACGTTTTGGGAAATAAACTGGATACTTTCACAGAGAGAGGCTGGAAGGGGAGCTGAAGGAAAAATAAGTGTTACACGATCACCAGTATGGACCTGTAGAGTCAACCAACACCAAGACAATAAAATATCGAGTTCGGCGCTGATAACGCTTGCCATGCAAAATGAGTTTAACTCGGCACAAGTTTATTAAGGCCATTAACAACACGAACATAAGTGGCTACCTGATAAGAATGATCTAGTCCTACCTAGACACTCGATAATTCCTCACCTCCAACAGTTAACAGCTGACAAATTAAGACTCTGGTATTCCATAGGGTTCGGTCCTGGGCCCAACCCTATGAAATATCTTGCACATTAAGATGTTGACGACTACTATCGAACAAGGTGTGACGCTAGTTGCGTACGCTGATGATCTTGCTATCATCATTACAGGACGAAAAAAGACACTTCTGGAGGAGAAAGTCCAATATTCCATAGAAAAATTATCCCTGGTACTCAGAGAGATACAGACTACGCCTTACGATAGAAAGTATATGATTATAAAAAAGTTAAAGAGATGGGAATTATGCTTGAAATAAGCAACACAGAGTTGGTACTTCCCGCCTGTAGAAGAAAAGTGGCGAGACTTGAACTGAGTGTAGAAAGATTTAATATAACCACACAAAGGTGGCTGAAATACATGGTACACCTGCACAAGGATGCTCGCATAACAAGCCATATCAAAGCCCTGTGAGGAAGATAACAAAACCCTAACGGCTCTAACTAGGGTCACACTCAACATCGGAGGATCACAAAACGATAAACAGAGGCAAAAACGAAGACGCCACAACTATGACAAGACAAATGCAGACAATACAACGGACGTACTAAACTATTTATAAAAGTCGCGGGCGTGTGGACTTTTACATGACGCAGGCCCTAACAGGACACGGGGTATTCAGGAAATACTTAAAGCGGATCGGCAAGAGAGAAAACAGTAAGTGGTGGTAATGTGGAAACGAAGATATCCAGGAACATACAATATTCGTATTACATCTATACAGAGAATGTGGTCGTTTTCGGTATGGATATGAAGAAAGGAAAGATAAATTCCGGATGGATGAGGACTATAGAAAATGTAGATTCTGTGTTGAATGTATGGGTAATTAGGATAATTGGTATGGCGAGTGTTTGAGTATGAACGTTAGTAAGCAGATGAAGATGGAGAGAAGAAACGTAAGGGGATACATGGACCCGGATAGAAGAGACCTGAAAGCAATGAGTGTAATGCATAAGTACAAAATGGGATAGGGGTGCCAAGAAACATTAAGACAAAAAGAGAGATAAAATAAAATAAACAAATCACAAAGGAATATTCGTAATGAATACCGTGTACAAATGTCTTTCCAATATCCTTTTGGACATAATGATACCGCTCACGGAGGGGTTTCTATGGCATTACCAAGTGGAATTTAGAAGTAAGAGATATAGCATCGATCATCTCTCTAATGCCACTACTCGAAAAAGGGTGGTAATTTAATAGAATATTACATAATGACTTCAATGACTTTAGCCGATCGTATAATTGCGTAAAAATAAATCAACTGTGGAGTATGGTAGAACTGCCAACACCAAGAAAACTCCATTCAAATTATTAAAGTAGGCGCAAATGGCAACATATCCAAAGAACGGTGGTCAATAAGCTGTCAGAGCAGTTCGAAATAGGTAACAGCCTCACACGAAAGGAGTATCCCTAAACACTACTTTTTAATCCTAGAGAGAGCAGTAAAATAAGAACACATAGAAACAGAACTGCTGATCAATAAAATGAGCCAAACTACTCATGCTCATGGCATTGTTCTTATTAGAATAAAATAAATATTTAACAGACAAGAAATAGAGAAATGCAAAATGGGCCTGGATGCCAATGCAGAGAAGCAAAATATGTGTGCATAAACAGACAACCCTATGGGACAGAATAGGACAAAACGTGACAACAGGTATGTTTAATTTTGAAAGGATGGAACGAAGTACCTATCGCAAATATCCATAATCAAATTATACAAATCAGTTGTGATACCAATAATAAAATGTGGCTATGGGATGTGGATGATGATAAAAGCAAAGCTTAGATATTTGAGGGTAAAGTCCTCAGAAGGGTATTCAGACCATGTTATACCCAAATATAAACGGATACCGAATTAGAACAAACGAGATCAACTAACACTATAAAGACAACGACATCGTTAGGGAAAATAAATCTCAACGCCTAAGATGAGCAGACCACATCCAACAGAACGACTTCCCAAACTGATATGGCAACATACGCTAGCCGGGAAATACCCTAAGGCCGCCCAGGAATGCATTGGGAAGATAACATCGGGAGCATTTATCAATAAACATACGATTCGACCTAACTTCAATGAAATGCCACGTGAGATACCAAGTTGTGCAGTCAGTCAAGACCCACACAGGTTTGTAGTGCTATTGAAGAAGAATGGGAAGATACAGGTTTCAGATGTAAATTTTAGTTTGGGGAATTGAAATATTTCTTATTTAATCTAATTTTATTAAATGGAATGTGTAGAAGGTTGTTAATATGCCTATATATATACAATAGTTAACTAGACTTGAGAATGTAATAGGGGAAGAGAAGTTAATAACAAGAACCAAAATCGGCTTGGTATATCAACCGTGAAACACGGAATATCTGCTTGTGTTTTTGTCCATCTTAAAGAAAACATATGATAAGGTTCATATGTCCAATAATAGTAGAGCGTATGTGTACAGCTGCAGTTTGAGGGTAGCTATGCGAAAATGTACAACTCATATATGAGAACAAGCTAGCAAAAGTGAAAATGTGTCTGGAAGATGTTCATATACGCCAGGGAAGAAACTGTGGGAATCGCGGAGTAAGTTTTTGCTAACAAAACGCACGGTGTTTGAATCGTGTACCAACATCGTTTGGTAGCATAATGAAAACGCTCTTGCTATTTATTTTGGACTACAAAACATAGAAAATCTTTTAAATATTACAACATAATGTGATGCTAGTTGAACTATGAAGACAATAGGAAGAGTCAATGTCATGGATAATAAAAACCATATTGAAGTGTCAAATATGTTGTGGTGCACAATGAGGCAATATAAATTCCCAAGTAACTGTTCTAATCTATAAACTTCAAATACTTCTCAGTTCCTACAACATATTGAATAGAACGGCGATATTTGTAGCATACAGTGGATACAAATATCGCCGTTCTATTATTGTTATGATCTTTGAAATTACTTACATCTGCGAAGATCACTGACGCCTTCTCAATGGAAACAAATGAATGTGGAAGATGCGTATAGAATGCAGGGTACAGCAATTCCCTGATAAAATGCTTAATACTATCGTGTCCCGATAATCCAGGCACAATAATGACTGGTGGTAATTCACGAATTTGCCGTGGTCCCGCAGATGGCAACTGTACCAATGTGGGCTCTTTTGGGGCTATCTCAGCTTGATCCAATAACTCTTTTCCAGTTATTGGTAGAAGTAGAGTTAACTCTAAAAAGTCATTGATATCATTAAAGAAATAAATGTGCCCTCGATTTAATATGTTATTATTTAACTGAATCAAACAATGACCAAATGATTTATTTTAACTTACTTACAATTTTTTGTATTTCAAGATTATAGATCATACATTCATTTAGCTATTTTCAATTAATTCATTAACTAATTAATGTTTTGATTTAAATTTCTTAATTAATTTGACCTAGTATCAAAATGATGGCTTAGTCCTAATAATAATAGAGTAACCAGGAAAATACTATCATAACTTACTTTTATACAACGATGCTGCTGATTCAATCTCAATATCACTAACACGATCATTCTTGATATAAACATCATTAGTTCTGAAACTGAGAATATCATCTAAACCAAACAACACGTCCGTAAACTCCAAACCATTATCCCACTCAACATTGAATGTTGGAAAACCTGCATCAACACGATTCTGTGAAACACCCGCCACTTCAGGTTGGAAATTAACAAACAACGCTTTCGGCGCAGTAGTCCTTAAAGCGGCCTCAATGAGTTGTACCGATTTAATATCAGTGGCTGTTGTACTGCTGTTGGGGAGCACGTAAACTCCTTGAATTGGACCCAGAGTGTATAATTCGGAAATGAGTTCAGCCGCAGTATCCTTGCTGCGTGCTTTATTGCCAACGTAACTAATTTCCGCGCAGTAGTGAGAGTGTAATAGGGAGAGTCTTCGGATAACAGTTATTTGTTGTGGTTTGGAGTCGGAACACACAACAACCTTTCTGGCTCCTCTAAAGACTAACCATTCAACTAAATCAATCCAAGTTTCAGCATCTCCACCAAACACCAAATAAGAAGATTTAGATTCGCAAATATACTGATTGTGGCGAGACACGTTCAATTGGTTCATCACCAAATTGTTGGATAGTTTTATTAATAACTTTCCTATATGACTCGGTTGTTTTAAAGTGTTCAAAATATTCGCTATGTCATGATGTTCAACCACTCTTCTATGTAAAGGCCGAACCGCATATTTATCAATTCCTTCTTGAAGCAGCCATCTTAAATGCTCTTTATCCGAGTCGGACATATTGAATAATTCTTCAGGTACCACACCTGTTAGACATGTGTTTCTGAGGAAAATGCTCATGCCGATTGTGTTATGCTGTGCGTTGTCTAGTTTTCCCAGTTGAATAAAACGGCCATAGTCGGCCAAACATCTGACTGTGGCGTGTAGCATTGAGTCGCTTTCAGTGTTGAGAATAACCTGAGCACCAACACCACCCGTTGCTGTTAGCAGGTGGGGTTCGAAGCTGGTGTTTTCTGAACTTAAAATGTTTCGTTCGCGTAGCTATAAAAATATAAGTACAGATTATTCATATATCATATATCATATATCATATATCATATATCATATATCATATATCATATATCATATATCATATATCATATATCATATATCATATATCATATATCATATATCATATATCATATATCATATATCATATATCATATATCATATATCATATATCATATATCATATATCATATATCATATATCATATATCATATATCATATATCATATATCATATATCATATATCATATATCATATATCATATATCATATATCATATATCATATATCATATATCATATATCATATATCATATATCATATATCATATATCATATATCATATATCATATATCATATATCATATATCATATATCATATATCATATATCATATATCATATATCATATATCATATATCATATATCATATATCATATATCATATATCATATATCATATATCATATATCATATATCATATATCATATATCATATATCATATATCATATATCATATATCATATATCATATATCATATATCATATATCATATAGCATATAACGTCTTTCAACCATTAGTAGGCAGACAGTTATAAAATATATCCCTTTCTTTGTATACACGCAGGTATATATAATCCATAACAGTGCTAAGATGATTTATAAGCGTAAGATTGCATTTATAAATACGCGTTAAGCAATCTTTTGAGAAACCTTTTCATTATTTTTCATTATTCAGCCTTCACAGTGTGCATATTTAAACCGGTATATTAGTCATGAGACACTACTTAAATGTTAGAACTCATTATAATTTTTCTATACGTATTTATTACACACTGTATGTTCAGTTTTAAGACATGAATAAAAAAATTTTTGGAAAATATTATTGCCCAATATTCAAATGTATAATTCTATAATATTGAGTTCAAAGTAATTATTATATAATTTTATGCCCGGCGCATTCACCAAACTAGCCACAATAGGAGAAGAAACAAAGAGAAAATTTACATACACAAGAAAACTGCTTCCTAAGGAACGCCTTCTGCCAATCTGTAGCAACGGTTGTAAAAACAGAACACCCCCAAGTAGATGCAATCGAAATAGCAGCCAGTCCAATCCCAGAGCATCCAGCATGTATCAAAACCGTCTCCCCCGGCTCCAGTTTCGCCGTTTGAATTAAACAATGGTACGCCTGCAACGTAATTGCTACAGTCATAATGCAATAACGCAGATTCATCAATTATTTACGATCGCATACGCGTGCGGAATGGTGCATGCGTCCTCCATGCTCCACGATTCGGGCACAGTCCATTTCAAAATCGGATCCTGCACAAGGTTATACGTATCCTTATCCAGCCTGGCTAGCCCCAACACGCGTTTGCCCTCTTTGTTAATCGCGGCGTAGTCCACGTTCCCCAAACCCGTTGACTTTGAATGCAGTGTTTCATCGTCACCGTTAATGCCTATGCAAATCAGGTTTTGATCATCGATTCTGTTGCTAAAATACAATTTCATGTAGTGCGGCTGCTTTGCATAATGCGGACGGTAACAAGCATACACCTACCTGTAACTAGCTTTAAAGTACACGCTGCAAAGTGACCGCATTTAAAAATATTATCAGTTTGTGCATATACAAGCTGGTCCAAAATATACCAGCAACTCGGTCCAATTAAGGACAAAATATAATATGATCCAAATAGAACTATACTTTATAAAGCATCTGCAACATTCATTAACTAGGATTATAGCAATGTTGATAAGTCTATTATGCTGCCATTTTGAATTAACGCGAATTATTATACATTATAGACCAGCTTGTATTCGGTAGTATATAATTCTACAGGGTGTTTATTATGTACAAAAAATAATAACTACGTAGAATATTAGAAAGTGTGATACAGGCAGGATGGTCTATAATAAAGTACCAACTTTGCCCAATTTTCAATTAATATCGTGAATTGGATTAAATTCTAACAATGGTTTGTTGGTGTCTTAAATATAATAAAATAACAATTATTATAAAATATATACATCACTATAAAACATCACTATATTCACCATCGTTTTCAAGCTTGTATTAAATATAGCGATAATGATATTTTAAAATAGTCAGCTGTCTTTAGATTAATTTTTCTTATTTAACATATTTATGATTGCAAGTATTAAGCTTGACTTTAAATGATTTGTTAGTAATTTGCGAGTAGTAAGTGTACTTAGTAATTAGTGTTGAAAAGATCAGAGAACGTTGCTGCTCTGAAATTCTTCATGTTAATGAAAATAACAAAAAAAAATAACTGTAATCAACATATTCAAAATTTAAAAAGTTAATAATTTATAAAATGAGCTGAAATTTAGCCATTGGTTATTCCAGCACAATGACTATCGTCAACTTTCTTACCAATCCCGAAGAAACCGAACACCACCCGCTGCGCCGATTTTAGACTGATTAGCCTGATGATTCACCTACTTAAGATGTTCTTTCAACACCGAATCTCCAAAGAGATGTGAACCGCACATTAGGCGCACACAAGCTGGCTTCAGAGACGGGCTCGGAAAAAGAGAAGAGCTAATGAGTTTAAAGGTGATACTACAAAAGTATATAGATGTAAGCAAGTACCTCTGGATATACTTTGTTAACTAGAGAAAGCTTTCGATCGAAAAAAACATGAAAACATGATGAAGATACTAAACAGCATAAACAGATGGTATCGATACGACTAAGAGACGGCAAAATCAACGTGGCAGATGTATCATGTCCCCTCTACTCTTCAATATCAACTCAGAACACATTCTAAAAGACACTAGAATAAGCATGGAATAAAGATCAACGGCCAACTTGTAAACAACATCCGTGAAGTCGACGACACAACCCTAGATACTCGAGAAGGATTATAAAGACTAATAAACAGAGTATTCGAATGTAGTACAGATATGGAAGTTAATATAAATAAAAACAAAACAAAAACCGTGGCAATTAGTAATTTCAAAGATAAAGTAAACCTACTAATAGTATCAGGCGGTATAAAATCTTAAATTAACACCCGCATTAACTCTATTTGGGTGTTAATTTTATAAAAATAAAGACACTTCTCTGCTGTCGAGGCGTGTCAATCAAAATCAGGGTCCGGATGCTGAACTCTAGACAGAGCATGCAGCGATGAAGTGCTCGGACGGATAGAAAATGAAAGAGAAATTCTATAGGACAGAAAAACATCATAGCTGAGACACATCATGAGATAATGCAGGGAAGAATAGAAGAGAAAAGGGGGATATAAAGGAGACAACTCTACTGGCTGCGGAACATAACAACTGGACGGGACTTATAGCATCCCAATTATTCCATAACGACCAGGACCGAGATGAATTTGCCAAAATTGTGGCTAACCAACCTCCAGTAAGGAAGAACCTACCGTTAAGAAGATGTAAATAAAATTTCAAAAATCGGTAGCTAGCGTATCTTATAAAAACATTAAGATTTTAGTGCTGCTGAAAAGATTATGGTATCAAAAGTTTATGACGGTTGTCATTGATTGTAGTCAATAATTATAGATAGTTTTTATTCGATAATATGACAGATATTGATAAGAACAATTTTCGATTATGCCCATTATTAATTGAGATCTAATAGTAAAGAGCTATAGAAATCTTGTTTTTTAAAAATATTCTTTTTTATGAGGTTTTCAGTACTGAGTATAGGGGAATCCCTACTCTTCTTTGCAATCTTATTTCAAGGTCATTTCTTCTTGATATATTTTGTATTATTGTCTATGATATACTGGATTACATTATTGTTGGTCTTCTCACCATCTTTAAGATTTCTACTAATATGTTATATGTATCCATAATCTAAACTTAGAGCTGCATATGACAGTGGTGCTTGCTACATTTCCGCGGTCGCCCTATACAGCGCTGAAGCCTGAGCATAAACTGAAGGACTGCTCAAGCAGGTGAAAGCGTTTGAAATGTGTATATGTAGATGACTATTAAAGATTAGTTGGATGCAAAGAGTTACGAGTCAAAGCGTCATCCAGCAAATGATAAAAAAGATCTCGAGATTATAAGCATTATGAGACAGCAAGAACTCTATTTTGGATATGTAATAACACATCCTTAACAGTGCAGGGGAAAATTATGGGAAGAAGAAGCGCCGGTCGTCGTACAACAAGACGATAATGGTAAACATGATGCCAACATCATGCCAACATCATGCCAACAAGAAAGTCAAGATCAAGACCGGTCATGACACGCTAAGAAAAAGATGTGCTTTGGTACATAACGTCGTCTATAGATAGATTATTCATGTAAAATGTTATAACTTATAGCTGCTAATCCGATTAGTTCATTTATTTACTTTATATATTGTGGATTAATACATAAAACTATCCCTACCGGAACTATTTCTTTGTTTTCTATCATATAAGTGTTTTAATCTATCTTATATTTATCAAAATAAAGATGGCATCATCGTTAAGTCCATCAGCGCCTTTGTACCACACTCGACAGACCATATGATAGAAAAATGGTGCTGAAAATCAACGCCACCCCAATAAACCACCACGTCATACAAACTCACGCGCCAACTGCAGACAAAAGTGACTAAGAAGTCAACACCTTCCACGGAAAGAACAATAAAAACTGACAAAGAAGCACAAAGTCAACATATAGGTGACTTTAATTCAAAAGTAGGAAACGTAAATTTGAAAATACGTTCTGGCCACTTGAGCTGGCCATATGAAAGAAGAGACCGCCTCATCCAATTCTGCTAAGAAGCGAATTATCAATACATAGTTCGATCTAGTGCAGAAGAGACTATATATACTTGGAAATCTCCAGTAGGCTGCCAGGGAGAACTAAAACCAAGTTGACTATATCCTAATAAATGGACGTTTCTGCTCTTCAGCAAAAAAGGTGTATACTTATCCAGGGGCAGATATCCCCACAGATCACAACCTACTCGTAGCAATAATCAAAATCAACCTCACTAAGATACACAAAAACAGGCGATACAACAACAACACATATATCTCAGTAAGCTAAAAAAGAAAACAGGCGAAATAAACAGATAAATTGAAGTTATAATGACAAAGAACACCGAGAACAAAACTGGCAACAAATTAAACAAGCCCTGTTAGAAACGGCAAGAAGCAAACTAGGTTTCACAAGACGAGAAGCAAAGGAAGAGTGGATAACAGCCGAAAACCTTACCCTAATATAATATTAGCGATCTAGCGATCTCTCAGGAATACAACAAACAAATCTCCGCCCAAAAGTCCTGGGACAAGATTGTGATATTACAAAATCGTGTTCGGTGGCAAATTATTGTAAAGGCTCTATAGCCCTCAGGGGGCCAAAGGACCTAGAAGACATAGAACGGGACATCAAACTAAATTGAAAATGGATAAATAACATCAGAAGATCTCCAATACTTAACTAACAAAGTGACCATATATAGTAAGGAAATGGGGATATAGAGGGACATAACCAAATGCATGGTGATAACTAGAGGACCGGAAATATTCACAGATAGCAGCATAATAATCGAGAACTCGCCCATAGCACGCACAAACAAATTCAAGTACTTGAAATATGGCCGAAAAAATCATAGTTGTGAAATATCAAAGAATGGACTGAGCTAAGTAAGAACTATATTAGAACAATGCAGAAGGCAGAAACAAAATAAACACGTGATCGCAAAAGTCGTTCTCATTACCCTTCTTTCCAAGATTCTAAAGTTTTCCTAGTCTTGTTTCTCAGGCATCTGGTTTTCAGTGCATATGTTACTATTGCTTTTACCACTGTGTTGTATTAGTTTGGTACTCTTGCTTCTTCTATGCAGAGAATGTTTAATTGTACTTGGTTTCCATTTGTGTCTTCGGTTCTTGTGTTTTTCATGTATATTGTCCTTTTTTGATTTTCGTGTAGTCCTGCTTCTTTTGTGGGTCTTTCAACATAATGAAACCCTTTCCTGTATGATCACGATGTTATCTGCTTATGCCAGTATTTGTGTAATTTTGTCATTAGTTTTCCATGTCCTTTTATCTTTCATAATATACTTTTCAGAAATATTTTGAATAGTGTTATTGATAGTTGTCTTACTCTTTTTACAGATTTTCTGATGACGTGTTGTTACTGCGGCATTTGATCCTTCCATTGTCACTCTCGATAATTTATTAGTTTCTGTTATATGTTCATATTTTTCATCTCGCCTAGTGTAATATTTCTGTTTACTGTGTCAAAAACAGCTGTGTAAGTCTATGATGAGTAGGTGTGTTTATATTCCTGCTTCTTTTCGTGTGCGTGTCAAGGCCGTCACATCGGATTTCTAACAAATGGTTCAACTACTCGTTTATTGCTTCTAAGTTATTATCTTTTCTTAGAATATGTAGGACTAATAATGAGCTGCACGCTACTAGGTGTTGGGTAGTGAGTGGCCTCCAGGTATAGAGTCAGCTACGAATATACCGAATAAACAGTTCCGAACCAAGTACCACCGAGTAATCGTCGGTTAAAGCCACTTCGACAAGCTACCGGCCACTCCGGTGGGCGCAAAAACAGGGAGAGGTAGGGCATATTTTGCACTTCGGGTGGGTCAACGACCTGACGATACTGAAAGCAAAACAAAACGACGCAATCAAAATAATCAATTCCTACTGATCATAGAATTCGAAATGCAAGTACCGGCGGAAGAGGGCACCCACAAATAGCATGTAGAGCCTCTCAACCCGAAATTCAGCGAAATCTCTGCACACCGACACCGACGGAGAACAAAGAACTACCCAATGCGCCACTAGAAAATAAGGAAGCCATTAGGTTAGGCATATGGAATGTAAACATCATATACGCGGCAGGTAAAGCTCAAAATATGTCACTGGAAATTAACAGATTTGATATAGACATACTGGGACATAGAACTTATCACTTTCATAGAATAACGTAGAGAACGCCTTAACGTTTTACTACAAACAAGCTTAGATCAACGAAAATATGTATACGTTTTATGCGGTATTAATTATGAGAAAGCATTGGAGTATGTTAAACACAACGAACTAATAGGTATTTTGAAAAATAAGGGACTCGATGATGAACAAAAAAATCAAGAGTCTACACAAGAGATAGAACGAATTAGTAAGAAGGTCCAGATAAGGCTATGTATTGTCACCACTATTTTTCAAGACGTACTCCGAAGAAATCTTCCAAAAAGCACTGTCTTCCTGAAACGATGGAATTAAAGTCAGTTGAGTAAACATCAACGAATTTTGATTTGCAGACAATTTGGTCATACTGTTAGGTAGTCCCAAAGGATAACTACGTCAAATAATCGCAATAGCTAGGTAACAACTTGGTTGAAAATTAACACGAAAGATACTAAGAAAATAGTATTCAGTAGAAACATGGAAACCCAAGCGGACATTAGCATATATGGCGAGCGCATCGAGAGAGACGCACAATTTAAATACTAGGATACTAGCTGACCCAAGAATTAGATCCAGGCATAGAAGAAGGAGAAGGAAAAGAAAAACAGCATACCTCGGTCATATTAACCGCAATAAAAGCATGTAGTATATCATTCAAATGTAAGGTGCTCGTGGTTGAAAAACATCGGAGACTAGACCGGACGGATACACAAACCCAAAATCACAAATCGCTCAAATTAAAGAGGACGTAACGTATCGCTGTCTGTCCGATCAGGCGATGAAATACAAGGACGCGGTGTGCATCACCGAGAGTCTGATTAACGTCTTAAATGATGTGGTGGTCCAGTGAGGAACACCAGTTCCCTGCCCGTGGGGGAGTTTGCGACGCTTGTATATGACATTGGTAACCCCATTGCAGTAATAAAGAGGGCACACCAAGAAGAAGGTTCGATGTAGACCTAAATATTATGATCCCCGAGTGGTTCCTTCCTGATGATCTGAACATGCCCGACTTTTATGTTTATTATATAGAGTCTTCTATGAGCGCTGTTTCGTCTGCGCATCGCTGGTCATTCAACATAGATCATTTATACATAAATTTCACGTAACCCTAATATTGCTCTATAGATATATAGAGACGGGTATTTATTACTCTGACATTAGCTATTAGAAAATTTACGATTTCTCGTGCGTGAGCCTCGTCAGTGGATGCTGAGAGTAGGGGGCCCGTTCGCCCCCTATAAATAAAGTGCACGCACCCCTAAACGGCAGTCAGTTCTCCCTCACCAAGACTCAGAGGACTGTTTCGTATTACCCGTATTACCTCGTATTATAACTTTAACTCCCTCACCAAGACTGAGAGGATCGATTTATTCCCTTGCAGCTATCAGCTTACACTGATAATTGTGCCCCATCTCCCTCTTGTGACGGTTCTCCCTCACGACGACTCAGAGAACCGTTTCAAGAACATCCTCGACGCCGAGCGTTGATCCTATCTTCCCCGTAAGGCGGCCTGACGGTTTTTAACCCTCCCCGTGCCTGTCTAACGAAGAGCTGACCCCGGCGACGGACTGCAGCGTCCTTCACCAACCCCGTCGACGCCGAGCATCGATAACAACATGTTGATAAAATCAAACAAATGCGAAATGTATACGGCCCGATATCTGCCATTGACACATGTTCAGTGTTCACCCATATATCCCAAAGTTTAAAAATTGCATTTTCATTATATATACATAATTAATATAAGTTTATAAACAACAAAGGTTTTAAGAGGGTTTAAGTTCGTACTCGAAATACCTCATTCTATTGACATTATTATGTTTGGCGTATAACGTTTCTTTAACGCTACTAATATGTTTTCATTTAACATTGAAAAGTTGATCTTAAAATGAGCAGTGTAAATGTAAATTTCTTATGAAATTCGATTTTTTTGCTCCAGACATTAAGTACAGGTTTGTTTACTTATAGCGTAAAATTATTATTTTTTGTACATTAATATATCACCTATACATCGGGGACTTACTGCAAAAAATAGTAATTTTACTATTTTACTTTTACCATAACAATCACGGAAGAGACATTTCAATCAAATTTATAATGAACCTACGGCAACAAATTATATGTTTGAATATTAAAAAGGATGATAATATATAAAATATATATTCTGCACAATATCTTAAATCTGTATTCATTGTCAGCTTTGCTAAGTTGTAAGATTATCGTGAATGCAGTTTAATTTTAAATTTCTTTTATATCTTTTAAAGCTCGTATGTTGTGTATCTGTACCTTTTGCAGTAACTCCTCGATACTAATCTTAATTACCTTGAAACTTGTAGATCATTGGAAATGCTCTTGTTAAAATCAACCGACGCAGACAAGTACGTCGCAACCTCCCCATTTTTAATAATATTCAATAAATTGTCCTTCAAGAATAGTTTTTGATAAAATAGATCGCTCGTTTTCACTTCAGTAGACTTTTTATCCAGATTAAAGATATATTTGATTGCCTTCATTGCCGGGTTATTACGGATGCCTCTGATAAAATTGGTTATTCCTTCTGTCGGGCGTACGTTTGAGACTATGTAGATAACTTGGTTCCATTTCAAATTAGCTATCTCTTTTTTGAGTTCCGACACCCACGCTAGGGAGTCCCTCGTGATATCATTTGCAGAGAGAGTTGGGGTGGTTATTTTCACTAATTTTACTTCTTTATTATGGCTCTGTAAACATATTTGGAACTATAATTTATTTTAAACACACATTTATTAATATTCTATATATGCATCAGACAATCGCAATCTAGTATTTTGTGACGTTATTATAATTATAATAAATATACTTGATGATGCATGAAACGTCTATTGATCCTTTTATCACTAATTATGATTCCTAAAGAAACAATAAAAATATTTAATTACTAAGTGCAAAAAGTAATAACCTAAATAAGTATATAATTATTAATATTACTTTTACATTTAATAATTGAATATTTTATTATTCTTTCATTAGGAATCATAATTAGTGATAAAATGACCAATAGATGTATTCAAGTATACTTCTTATAATTATCATTTTGAAGCAATATAAATATATAATTTGACATAACTTCTTGGTTTTAACCACAGTGGGTTAAAATACTAAATGACTAAACAAGTTGATTGAATACATACCTTTCGGATTAGACTGTAGTTAGTTTTGCCTAGAGTGAATTGAGCCACTGTGGTCACCTCTTGGTAAGATAGTAGTGATTTCGTAGATCTCACCAAAGCGAATGCATCTGATAATGCGACCGATTTAATTGTTTCTGGTTGGATTTCGTCATCTGTTATCAATAAAATAGGGTCGGTTTGGGACACTATTGTTATTTTTGGATCCGTTACTGACGTTATATTTGCCTGTAATTAAAATAAAGTAATATTCAATTGTAATATTCATTCGTCGTTACATCTAACTTAATGAAATTTCTTTTGAACTATAGGCGCTTTCGTTTACCATGGTCTAGCATTACTAGTCGCCCTGTGGCGGTATCGCGGTCGTGCCCCGCCGGTTGTAAGGGCCGAGGTAGAATTTTGCGCATCGGAAGCGGCAAATAGAACAAGAAACAATAAGCCCGTACCAGCCCAGAGTGATAAACTAAAGGCACTTACAAACAGCATGGAACACGGAATTACATGAGTTTTGCGCAGGGGATATCGTAACCAATGAGGTCTATCCGAGGTGCGATTATTACTAGTTGTAAACTTTAAGCAATACCCCGAGAGCGTGAAATACCGCCCGCTACAGTAATACATAAGAATATAAAATATAATTCAAATCAAAAATATTTTCAATTCACAGAAATGCATTTGAAATCTTGCGTATCCCTATTTCCCAATAAAGTAATAGATATAGCAATCCATAAACAATTCTAAACCTGTGTGGAGAATTTACGCCTGTATATTAAATCCTTGAAATTTCTTCTCCAATACAAACTTATATTAACTCTACAGTAGAATTCAATTAAAAACATACCTGTAGCTGCGTATACTTCGCCGTCACTTTCTTAATACTCTCAATCATGGACGCGTTTCCCCTCACAATTTCCGTAATCACAATGTTATTAGTGATGAGATCGTTGAAATTATTCATCGTCAAATCGATGCTGTAGTTAATCATTTTCTCCACATTTTCACACACGCAATTATCAAGTACCACATAATCTACAGCGTCGAAGGAAATTGGTTTCAGATTGATCGGCAGGGGCGTCGTGGTCAGACCGCATATTTGCAATCCGGATATGCTACAGACACCAGTGGAATAGTCATAAGCACAACTAACAACTAATAAATTAAATGTTATTAATTTTTAAAAAAAATTTTATGGGGTATTGTTTTACCGCTATCATCACTGGGTAAGTTTGCTATGGAGAGACTTATTGATTGGATAACAGTGGGCAGTAGTACATGCTGGTTGCGCTCGCCTTTGTGGAATAATTGCTGCTGCAGCATAGCCTCCAGGTATGCCTGCCAAGTGGTTTTCTTTGGAAGGGTAGCTATGGAACCTGTAATTAACATTTGATTATAAATTCCGCTGTATTTAATGAAATAGCGACGGCATAGAGAATAATAGAACTTTGCAATACATGTTTTAAGTACATTACCGTTTACGTTTCTCAAATTCAGTCTTCTACAGAAATATTGATGAACATTTGCTCATCATCTGATATTAGAATATTTAGATTTTCTATTGGCAGAAAAAGAGCTAGCTTCTTTTTCAAGTATTGCTACAATAAATAAGATTTTTCCTTAAACTAATCTAAATATATGATGCGTTATGTAGTGGACACTATTGTCAACACAAACACTAATCGCATCAAAGATAAAATAATAATACTCTAGTAATTATCGGATTTATGTTAAATTTATAATGTAGAAGGCACCATAACCGTCAGATGCTAATACACGGTTATTGTGCTATGTTATACATATATTTTTTCCGAGACCTATATTGTCTAAAATCAAATAGAAACATTTATCAAAATCTAATAAACTATCTGCCTAAACAATTATCTCCTTTTGTCACTTTTTTATTAGAATACTGGACTGGCGTACCTAAGGCCCAATTCACACATAAGCGGTGTCGGGCGCAGGCGCGGTGTAGGCGAGGCGCAGGCGCGACGTCGCACAGGCGATTGTGATGTCTATATGCAGTGAAGGGGTGGACATTGCACCTTATGTTTACATATAGGCGGCGTGGAAGAGTTTCGTCTCTTCGCCTACCGTGTCTTAGGCGAAGAGGCGAAGACGCGGTGCCGGCGAGAGGCACGAGGCAAATGCCCGCGCCTTGACACCTAAGTAAGCATTGCACCACATGTTTATATAGAGGGGGCTTGAACCGTCGTGCCTCTCGCATCGCCGGCACCGCGTCTTCGCCTAAGACACGGTAGGCGAAGAGGCGAGAGGCATAACTCTTCCACGCCGAGTCTATGTAAACATAAGGTGCAATGTCCACCCCTTTACTGCATATGGACATCACAATCGCCTGTGCGACGTCGCGCCTGCGCCTCGCCTACACCGCGCCAGCGCCCGACGCCGCTTGAACCTAGGGAGTGGTTCAAGCTAATTAGTAATACATCTTCTTAAAACTACTAAACTAAAGACCTTTTAAATAGTACGAAGTCGTTGTGGGGAGACACTATTTGGTTTTAGTGAAGGATTAGGGACCAGAAAAGTACTAACCGCGACCCAGGTGCTTGTCCAAAAGTCCAGAACCAGACGCCACCAACGAAGATGGACGTTGAGCCCATTGATTCAGATGCACTAAAATATACATATGAGGAAACCACACCAGACTCAAACACTGCCCTGTGCGCAAACCTGACCAGCAGGCTGGAGGCAGCGTGCGACAAGGCAGAGCAGACAGAAAATACAACTAGTGCACGGAGAAGGAGGCTGTACTGGTGGTGCCAGGATGTGGTGGAGTGACGGAACCTAGATAACAACGCATGAAGAAGAGCGCAACGAGCCGGAGCAGCAGCAGCCACGAGCAATACCGCGAGAAAAGGCTAGAATACAGGTGGGCTGTTGAGAATAGCCAGGCGATGTGTTGGACAGATATCTGTAGAGAGGTCGAAAAAGACCCATGGGACCTACTTTACAAGATCATATTGAAAAAGATCGGATCATGTCCGCCTGGGAGAGAATCTGCGGTACCCGGAGAAGTTAGGTCTGTTAGAGGTCCTTTTTCCGGCCAGTGCATCTACGAGACAAACAGAAGTACAAATTGATGACGCCAAAAGCCCAGGAGAAGACGGTGGCTAACTGAAGAGAATAGGAGGTGATCGCAACAATTACCAGATTCCCTAAGAGAAAGGCGGCTGGTTTGAATTGAATACCGAGAAGTGATAGCACTGATAGCTAAAGAAATAACTGATATGCCTGGAGGACGACTCCTTCCCCATCAGGTGGACGTCTGCTCGCCTTAACAACCAAAATAGTGAAGCGCCTGCTCGCACACCGAATAATGGAGACCCTTGAGGCAACTGGAGGGTTCCACCAAAACCAGTATGGCTACAGGAAAGCCGATCAACCACCGATCCCATAATGGCGGTCCGCGGGAAGGGCCGTTTAAGAAACGTAGATACTGAGTAACGGCCACCCTGTACGTGACCAACGCATTTAATGCGCTGCCATGGATGGCCAAGCGGCGCCCTAGCGCAAAAAGATACCCAAAGCCCTGCGAAACATCGTAGAAGCATATTTAAGTGACAAGTAAATACTCCACGAAGGGCCTACGGGGACGAACAGATTCGTAGTGAGGGTAGGGGTGCCACAGGGCACCTAGGTTCCCTCCTATGGACCATAGCGTTCGATGATGTACTGTGTTGGTGATTACCAGCGGATATAACATCTATCGACCTTGAGGACGACTTAACTATAGTCTCCCTAGGATCGAAACTTAAAGATACAAAGACAAAGCTGAGACTGGCAATTGGCAATTTGGACGAGGGGCATTGGGCTTGGCGTCGCTGCAAACAAGACTGAAGACTGACGCAGCTGTCCACCAAAAAGTCTTAAAACCGAGGAGTAACACGATACTAATGTTGGGCAGCACAAATAAAATTACAAGAAAAATCAAGTACCTGGGCACTATACAAGCCACACGGCCCAGTTACCTGCAACAACCAAGATAACAGCCCGCACGGAATCGGCATTGTCGCGGCTGCTACCGAACATTGGTATCCAAAGAAAGACTCCTGGAAATAGTAGCACGTGCCCAACTACTATACGCGGCACCGGCCTGGACTGACGCGAACGACACGAAAACCAAGAGGAATTCAGACAAGCTAACAAGGGTTCTGCGGCCTCAAAATAACTAGAGCTTACCGAACCTATCGTAGGACACAGCGGATCTACTTGTGGAAGAGCGGTCGGAGAAGTACAAAAGCATTAAGAGGGGCAGTACCCCGATAGATGCCGTGAAGGAGGCCAGGACACGTACAATGACGAAGTTCCAAACACGATTGGACATGACGGACAAAGGGACCTAGTAAACAGTTTTTCTCTCCGCTAGAACCGCTCCTGTCTATGATATACGGACAGAGAAACTACTAGCTGGCGCAGGTGTTTTCAGGCCACTGCGTCTACTAGTTCTACCTGCACCGCATAGGCAAAGGAGCGACACCGAGATGACGGTATACGGGCGGATAAACCACGACGGGGCACATTCTGCACAACTGCCACCGGTGGTACCGGTGGCACCGGGACCGGGCTAACCTGTGGCTGGACTTAGGAGTAAACCAACCGACGCCGAGACAGTTGGGCTCACGATAGAGACGAGCCAGAACTGCAAGCCCGTTGCCAGGTTTGCAGAGTAAGTAATGCGGCAGAAATACCAACACGATCCTCAGACATCCTGAATCCGCAGTAACCGGAGTCACTTTTTCCAGCATCCACGAGATAGACAAAAGTACAATATGATGATCCACCATCCTGCCATCGGTGGCTCCGGAAGCTGGCGAACCTGTGGCTGGAGCTGGGAGTAAACTAACCAACGTCGCGACAGTTATGCTCGCTCATGATAGAGGCGAACAAGGACTGAAGGGCCGTTGCCAGGTTCGCAGAGCAAGTAATACGACAGAAATACCTACACGATCTGCAGACCTGTCAAAGTAAGACAGACAAATCCGGGTAAGAGCCAAGAATGATCGAATGACGTGAGTCGGTACTAGGGCGCTTAGCAAGCCCCTAGCGACATAACACGAATTTTGGTATAGCCGATAGGCGCCCCGCACAGAACGCGGGGCGAATCCGGCGATACATAAGCCTGCCACCTAGCGGTGGTGCATGGGCATGGGCGTCTTTCGAAGATTCCACCTCACATGACATGAATAAAAAGGTGCTAGTCGAAAACGGCCACGACCAGCGCAAGTCAGCATTTGCTCTATAGATAATAAAAACAGGCATTTGACAAAGAACGACAGACAAAAATATGCAGAGGAGTAGAGTACACCATAGATGTTCAATTTGTACTATGAGGGAATTTTCTAGGAGGCGTTAGAAAACCTAGAAATGGCATCAAAGTAAATGGAAGATGAATCAATAATATAAGATTAGCAGATAATAAAGAAATCATAAAAGACAACATCGAAGATCTGCAATACTATGAAATGAACAAATAGAAAGAAGATTGTCCTAAAGATGAACATAGTTAAGACCAAATTCATGGTGATACCTAGGAACCCAGAAACATGCACAAATAACTGCGTAACAACCGTCAGTAGAGTGTATACATAAATTTCAGTACTTAGGAGTATGCACGGCAAAGGGGTCGTGAACTATTAACTAACCTAAAGCGATGAAAGACAGGGCAATATTGAGGGCAAACGAGGAATAGGCCGGAGAAAAATAATATGGCAGCGAAATATAGCAGAATGGACTGGACTTTTCCACATAGTACCGAGACAAAATAAAAGAAGCCATCGCAAACATCCATTAGTGGGTATGCACTGAAAGAAGAATTCATATATTATATATTTACTGAAACCATTCATTAATCACTTCCTATATGTTCTGCATTATGGGAGTTTGCGACGATGACTTACCGATCTCGGTAGCTATTCAACCCATTCTAATACGGAAGCTGTGGTACTACCACTACTGATTTTATCGTTTTATGGTAAAGAAAGTAGTATCAATTTTATCAATTTTATTAAAGGCGTTTCAAAAATGGGAAATTAAAAACAAAACTAAGAACATTATACCAATTGTCAAATACATAGTGATATATACCATATGTAGACAAAAATACTCTCGATTTTTAGTCATAAAGTTATTACAATTGAATCGGCATTTTGAAAGAGGGAACTAATCCAAAAATCAATTTGTAGGAAATTGAAGGAAACTTAGAGCTAGAGTTTCTACATAAATCAATTTTAACGCGTAACAACATTATTATTTAGGTATGATAACGCAGTAATCTAATCCCGTTGTTGTATTGGCTAAATATATTACAGGTTGTTGGGAATTAATTTTTATTATTTAATATAATTTTATGGTTATTTTGGCGCTTGTTCCCTTCTTCAAACATTCGATTATTTTTTCAACGCCGTTTAAAAAATGGGACATTTAAAAAATATATATATATGAATTATTTTTAACATTATACTAATTCATAAAAACACAGTGCCATGAATTCGACATGAAAACCTTAAATGAAATCCAGACCATGGAAATTTGTATGTCTATTACTTAAAGCCACCTGACCGTGTAAATAATACTGTCAGTATTCTAAAATATTGACAGTATTACTGATCGTGTAAGGTATTGATGGATTGAACAAAATACTGACGAAATCCGGATATTTTGTAATCCAAGCGGCAGTATTTCAAAAACACACTGACAGTTGTTTGACAGTGTGTTTTGGATACTCATTTATTATTACTTATTTCTACAATAATGGATGATTACCCCCTTTTGTCCCCCTTTTTGTCAGAAACATACTATGAAGTAATTTCTGATGATAAAGCCACCTTACACGGTCAATATTACTGTCAGTATTTTAAAATATTGACAGTATTACTGATCGTGTAAGGTGCAGTATTGATGGATTGGACAAAATACTGACGGAATCCGTATATTTTGTAATCTAAGCGTCAGTACTTTAATATCTCACTGACAGTTCTGTGACAGTTGTTTGACAGTGTTTTGCGTACTCGTATATTATTATTTATTTCTACAATAATGGAAGATGAGACACCCTTTTTGTCAGAAACATACTGAAGAAGGTCCTTATGATAATGAGGAATTATAAAAAAAAATATTATATTGAACCAGTAATATTTCAGCTACAGCTTGACTTACTAGTGCTGGTGACATGATTGCGGAAAACTTCAAGTACTCAAAGTACCTTCCCGTAGCGAGTTATCTTAAAGTAATTGCTAATCTTTTATCAGCCGAAATGCAATTTCTAATGGTTAATTCTTGCCTCGCCAAGAAAGATTTAACATTATTAATAACTTTTTGTATGTAATATCCGTCATTAGAATTTCTTTTAGTAAAACAATGTGCGAGTACTGTTTACGATTAATTCACCAATCTTTCATCTATCTCTTGCGCACAGTAGTACGTTTTGTAGAAAAAGCCAGAATGATTGCGAGGGACGTTTTTTTCGATTATCCATGTTATAGTCTGAGACGATATTGACGAAAATACTGACAGTGCTAGTATGAACAGTATTATTGACCGTGTAAGGTGCCTTTTATAGTTTATAGAATTAATTTGTGCATGGAAATTTATAATTTTTTTTTTTTGGTTTGTTGGCATTGATCTATCGATCACACTAGCCATTAACTATGTATTATTATGTTTTTTTATAAACTGTATATATCACGATTACACTAAACCACAATACACTATTGACAAACACACCACCCATGGATTAATAAACCCTAATTCCGTACGGAAAAGAGTCCGGAATACCGGACTCAAACCGGTAACGACATGGACGCAGTGGCTTCAGACCGTCGCCTTAGACGGCTGCGCCACGACCGCCCCTTATAATTTTTTAAAAAACAGAATATATTATTCCAAAATTATGAATGTCTGCATAGGTACCTATGATTTTTATAAGCTGTGTGTGTGATTTATTGTAAATATGAGCGCATTATACATCATTTTGTATAATATCATAACAAGAACATATATGCATTTTGAAGAAATATAATAGGGGAATAAGTAGTTACTATTTGTAATGTTGTGTTGGTTTTTTAATAGTATTGGAACCATAAACCAAATGTACTCAATTGGCATGTAATTTATGTAGGATATATTTTTTAATTTTCAATTGTATCCACATACCTTCTTTGGTTAATGTAACACTTTTAACCTCCTTAAAGCAACCGGAATACGAATGCCCTCTATGCTGGAACTCGTTATAGAAATCACCACTGGAAAGTTTCATCGTTTCCTCCCCGGACTTCAGATCATACGTTTCCATAAAGATTTTATCGGTACTTTCCGGCACCTTCACACGCCCGGTCATAACAATTTCGTTTTCTGAGATCACCTCAAAATCGCCAGAACCCTTCTGTATCATTCCATAAAACTGAATTGATCCAATTTTGGGAATTTGTATCACATTTCTAAACCGGATGTTTTCAAATACCACTTCAGTTATCTCAGCACATTTGCTCACACAGAGCGTGTCGAGTAGTAATGTCTGTAAGAATAATATTATTATTTTTTTGTAGATGATAATCTGTATAAGAAAATAATTTAAAATATAAAATATATTTCTAGATTTCGATCTGTTAGATCTCATCAGTGTAGCTCAGCTAGTGAGAATAAAAACACATTTATTATTATTATTATTATTATTATTTTTTTTTTTTTTGCCCTTTTGTTTGGTTTTGTTTTATAATTTTAATGTATTATTTTCTTTTTAATTTAATTTGTTTTAAGTTCACGGAACTTCATTTTAAGGGATCTAACCTGTTTAATCTGTTTTAATGGAGTTGAGAGACAATATGATTTTCATTTATTTATTATTATTATTGTTATTTATTTCTATTGTAATCCTTTATCTAATTATTTTATGTTTTTACTTTAAAAATTATTATTATTATTTTATATTTACTATTATTATTATTATTATTATTATTTATATACACCTTTAAATTTTTTCTCTTATTTCGAATACGAGTAATGCGTCGCATTAAAATTCAGATTTTATTACTTCGCAGACCTCGCTCGGTACATTGGGACTGTCAGGGAATTCCATATTTTTTAGAAAACCCACCCCAGCCCCTTTTTATATATATTTTAGTTAATATGTTTCTGTGTAATTGTTAGTTTTCCTTTTTACTTTTATTATATAAAGAGCGATCGGTTGCAATTGCTTTAGTCATCGGAGGAGCTCGAAAATGGCTAGAGCTTAGCCGAAACTACGAGGCGTGTTTTTTAATTAAGTACCGTTTTGATATTCCGCCGATTCAGCGCTGCGGTCGGTATTCCGCGCTTGCGCGATGTGTACCTGCATCTATTGGCAAGGTTGAGATGCAATTACGGCAACACTGGTCCTTGATTACGTGTGTTAGCAAGCTTTTAAAATGGCAATGCCGATTGAGAGTCCCGCCAACTGTGAAGTTCGGTCTGTTCGTTTTCTAAGTGAAAAGGCTTAAAAACGATCGATATTCATCGTGAGATATGTGCAGTTTACGGACAAAACATTATGAGCGATGGAATGGTTAGAAATTGGGTTCGGATGATGACGAACGAATCTTGCACATTTGTGCATAAACGCTCGAACCCACTTTTTAACCATTCCATCGATCATAATGTTTTCTCCGTAAACTGCACAGATCTCACGATGAATTTCGATCGCTTTTAAACGTTTTGCACTGAGAAAACGAATAGCATACCGAACTTCAAAGTCGGCGGGACTCTCAATCGGCATTGCCATTTTAAAAGCTTGCTAACACACGTAATCAAGGACCAGTGTTGCCGTAATTGCGTCTCAACCTTGCCATTAGATGCAGGTACACATCGCGCATGCGCGGAATACCGACCGCAGCGCTGAATCGGCGGAATATCAAAACGGTACTTAATTAAAAAACACGCCTCGTAGTTGCAAAGTGTAACTGAAGTGTGATAAAAAACATAGTAAAAAATCGTTTTATTTATCCTTTAAAATGAATTATCACAAAGTAGACGCCTTAACAATCCAATATATAATTTAAATGTTAAATAGTATGACTGGGTTACTAAACTAAAGAAGATATTAGCACTTGTCTTAGCACTCATCGACCACTCAGAGAAGCCTTTGAAATTAGTTGAATTACTCGGTCATCCCTTGTTAAAGTTTCAAGTTTACTTTTTGTTTTAAAAACATCCATTAGATTCTTCAATTAGATCAAAAATAAAGCTTTTATTGAATGTATTCCATGCTGTAGGGTATGGAATAAATTCTATAAAACCTTTATTTTTGATTTTTGCAAAAATGGCTCGGACAAGACAATTTTTTATTTAGAATTGCCAATTTTTAATGAATGTATTAATTTTTTCCACTATTTTTGAATGAGCAACGACGCCATCGACTATTTTTTTCAAATGATAAACCCATTTTTTAATGCGGATTTTAAAAGGGATATTTTTCCTGCGATCAGCGATGTATATTATGATATAGGTCACATAAAGAAATTCCCGAGAAAAATCATTTCAAATGTTAGAGTGAAAAAAGACGAAACGCGAAATAATAAAATTCTAAAGTAAATACTCAAATTATGCACCATTTACAGTCTGACAATGAACTAATCGAAAGATAAATTCTTTTTCAACATATTTAATAATATCTGGAGATATTAATCGTGCTTGACGATGAATCCTCGTCTTTAAATCATCTAAATCTGTTGGGCGTGTTATATAAACTTCACAATTGTAAATGGTGCATAGTTTGAGCAATTTTGGAATTCGTGACCTCATGTATGTCTATTTACTTATGACAATGACGTTTTAAGTGTCAAAGTCATCAAAAGATGCGTTTGAATCATGGATTAGATATTGACTCGAAATTATAATATTAACATATTGGCGCGTTGACGTAGCACGTGGTTTCAATTTATTTTGATGATTCCACAGAGCAGTTGTCCACGGTTGACTTTTATCTAATCTAGCATACTTTTTTTTTACGAAACTGGTCCACCTTGAGAATGAGCAATATATAAGTTACATAAATAAATAAATTCCCGGGCATCTTAGTTTGAGGGAACTTTATCCACATTTTTGATTTGAATCATAAATTTTGTAACAACAAATTTAATATAAAAAATTTAGACTTCCAGCTTATTTTCACTCGTGCTCCAAGTTTATGAGACCCACTCCCTGATTTGGAGCCATATACAACAAGATCTGAAAATGTATTTGAGAAATGTGAAATTTCATCACGCGAAGCTATTTGCCTTGTCTTGATTTTCTGTTATGGGGAAACTTCCACTACAACTTTCTCTCGCCTACAACAAAATTTATCACGCTTAGGCAGGGTTGTCTAAATATGACTTGACTCTAGCCTGCGCTTGCATGTAAGGTGATAATATTGCAAAATTTGTTGTTAGGATTGAATTTCGTAGCGTCACGTACTTATGTGTTGACACATGGCAATGTAAAAATCGTGAAATGGGATGTTTTAATCACGGATCAGAACTGCCATTTTTAATATTTTTGTCTACTGCAAGGATTTGACGATGATTATTTTAATTTGGCGGTTGGTATTTTTTTGGTTACGAACAATTTGTTTTAAATATTTGTATTATTTTATGTTGTTTGGTATTGTTTACTCGTTATCATGGATTCAAAAATTAAAAATATTTATGAATCCATAATAACGAGAATATATTAGTGGACAGATTTGGAGTCACAACTATACATTTACATTTAGGATCAATTTCAATATTTAAGGAATTGACTATTTTAAATTTCTAATATCTTATAGGTCTGTTCATGACTAGTTATTGACTCGGAACTATTACTGTAATCTGTTATATACAAACCCAACTTAATGTAAAAATGTAGATGAACACGTTTTTACTTACCAGATATGACGATAGTGGTAAGAGAGTCCTTTCGTCGAGTTGGTGCCCTGCGCAATGACTAAACTCCTCATCGGTGATAGAGATTTGTATGTCTTTTACACTGACCATATAATTTAGTTTGTCTTCAAGGCCCGTTCGCCATGTCTCTCCGTGCTCCCAGTGGACTAATGGGGCTAAACCGCAGGTGCCTCTACTAACCGGGTACTCAATTTTAGGGAAAACCCCAGCAACGTTCACGTCCAAGCCAGCCAAGTACATTCTAAAATTCACATAGAGATTTGATATTAATTAATAAAGATATTAATAATGGAGTGTAAAGGTCCCCTTGTAATTAAGGAACAGGAAGTTATTCTAACACATTTAAAGGAAGGCAATTCAGGCTTATTTTAGAAAATGTTGCTTCTAATCCAGCGAGCAGAAGTATGTAAACACTAACTACACTGATACAATTGTAAATAAATCAAACCATATTTTTTAAATACAGTATAATTGCACTTTTTATTCGGATCATTTGGGACAGACCTTAAAGTCCCAATCGCAATTAATAAATATTATATCAATTCTTGTCGCATATTCGGAACAATAAGTTATGCGTCGCAGTGTGCTCTATGTATAAATTTGTATACAACTTATATTGTACGATAGACAGAATTCCGGTTAAGGCCCCTGTATTTATTTTTATATTTGCGAATAAAATCACAATAAACGAATAAACACATGTTCTGAGTTATTTTTAGCAAAAAGAAAATTGTTTAATTTAGAATAAGAATGATTTGCAATTATTTTGTAATAAAGCGTATGTCAGTCCGTTGTATCATATCACGAAGAACACTTCGACAAAATTTGCTCTCGCTATGTAAGCGTACAAAAATTTATCACGCTTAGGCTGTGTTGTCTAAATATTACTGTAGCCTGCGCTTGCATGTAATCCACTGATAGATATTGCTAAATTTGTTGTTAGGATTAAATTTCGTAGCGAACAGCTGAAATGTAATGTTTAATTTTTCCAGAACCATAATTAAAATTTCGAATAATTTGTATTCCTACTAACAAATAAATTAATTTTCTAAATCTAGTCTATGAATTTTATTTTCCCAATACAGTAATGATGCATTGCGGGGGTATTTAGGTCTGTGAAGTATTGGATAAACGGTTATATATTCATAGTGATACGGAATTATAAAAATCAAAATCAAAATGAAATTCAAATAGTTTCTTACTTTCCTATTGCTCCAAGCAAGAATTCAATAGCATTCTTACTCCCCCGTTGCGTCAATGGAATATTCGTGCACCCCGTCTTCATAGACTTTTTCAAAATGGCCTGCAGTAATCCATGCGGAGCTATTTCAATCACAACCGAATCTTTGGGAATGTGTTTCGAGCCTTCCTCAAACAGCACCGAGCTTAAAAGATTATTAGTATGGTACTCAGCTGACGATGTTTGTGCCAAATCACTACCCCATTTATCTTCAGTGACTGATGTACTGATCCATTTGGAGGACCTCTTTGTGGGGTTGGGTATTACATCTTGTAGGTACTTCAACAGGAAGGGGGCTGCTGGTTTGATGTATCTGCTATGATAAGCTATGTTTGCCACGTTGACTAAACGTGCGAAAACACCCTTGTCTTGCAACTTTTTAACAAACTCCTCCATGTCTTCCTTGGGGCCCGATATTGTCGAGCTGTTCTCGCTGTTGTGGCATGCTACTTCGATTGGTTCTGGTAGCTGGGTTTTGATTTGATTATACCCCAAACCTAACCAAATAATATTGAAAAACATTAACGTAAAAGAAAGCCACAGGTCGATATATATATATATATATATATATATATATATATATATATACTATATAAGAAATTATTATTTTTAAAAAGTTAACCCTTTACTAAATGTGTTTTTATTTCTAGGCGAAAAAATACTACGCTTGCCTCAATGAAATATCAATCACTTAATTGATAAATCCCATATTGTTCCTTGCCTTATTAAAAATAATGATTTTTTTCGATAATCCTATTCTCCGTTATTCTCTACGAATCAAGTCTTTTTAAATAATCAATCACATTGAATAATGGAAAATTACTCCACTTCATCAATGTTCGCATAGTTTTATTAATGGGATAATACTAGTTTTTAAGCAGTTTACACGATGCAAAACTCCTGTATTCATACAAGAAAAATATACGCACAAGGGTAAATATGTTACTTTTTGTATGCTCTCATTTTGTATGTTTTGTATCGCACCGATTTGCTATGAATAAATGTCCCTCTCTTCTCACACTTCATGAAAGTTGTTTGACTACAGCACATTATATCAAAATGTGTGTATGTACTATAATAGCAATCTAAGAATATAGGGGCTAGATCGCTTCTTAGTTCTGGGATTCTTTGGCCTGATTTATAGGTCGTTTCTTAAGTACCTAACAGGGCTACTTTTCCGACGGGACCACCAGCTTAAAGTGCCTTGCGAAGTAGCGTGGAGCATGCAAACAATTTTTTGTCAGAATGGCATTTCATATTGCCTAATCCCTTCTTTGAACTGCAGAATTGTTGAGTAATTCAAACTAATTACACACCTCAAAAGTAAAGTGTTAAGTAATAAAATAAAATAACTCCCTGGCCCTATAACAGCTTAAAGCTGTATCAATAAAATGTGCGAAATATATGACAATCATATAATTCTACTTTGAACTGCTACAATAAGTATATTTAGGTCAATTTTATTTAAAAAAGTAACTTTTCTTTAATCACAGCTAGTGTGTACAGTCACAATACATGCATGTGTCTTGCACACACCTAACTTATTGTTGGGAACCTCGAAACTATAGTTATTTTTGTAAGGTAATAATTATATCCTACTATAACATTACAATCGATAAATTTGCTTGAACAAGTATATTACAAAACCTATTTTATATATGTTTGTATATTATGCCATGTTAAATAAAATATCATACCTACTGCTGCCATCATGCCATTTATCAGTTTCGCCTCCAGTGACGCCTTGCCTCTTGAATATGCACACATAATCATCTGCTCGGCGCTGAGGCATCCATCAGCGTACGCACACCCCAGTTCGCCCACCGAGTGCCCGATTATGCCATCTGGGGTGATCCCCAAAGCTTTCAGTATATCCGTCAGCGCAATTTGCACGGCAGCAATGCCCACGAACGAGTGCAAAATATTATCGAACATTGTCGGGTCTTTATCTGTGATAATTTTCAATAGGTCAACACCGTGCGGCTCTAGGACTTTATGAAGTTTTGCAATTGTATGCGCGAATAGGGGTAGTTGCATTAGGTCAGCTCCCATTCCAACCCATTGCGAGCCCATGCCAGAGAAGACGAACCAGGTTTGTCGCTTGTTGCCAGGATGGTACTGCAATTAAAGGCGTTGAAATATTTAGAAATTTGCAATAAAACATACAAACATACATAGCTTCAAATTGAGAAATTGTATTTTTATGAAATTCTTACTTTGGCAAAAATTATACATCTAACCCCCTAGGAGGAAAGTTACACGCCATCTGGCGGCACTACTTCAATTAATAGGGTTAGTTGTATAATTTTTGTATATAGCCACTCGAAATATTGTATGAATTCATCCTCACTAGCTGAGCTACACTGATGAGATCTAATAAGATCGAAATCTAGATATGTAGACTGGTAAGAGGTGGATTCACACTTATATATGCCTTACTTTGGCAATAAATAGCATAAAGTACTAGTAACATTTTGATTGTGACTAATATATTTCAAATACAATAGCGAAGTTCGAAAAATATCCATTCAACGATTTTTTTAAATATTTAGAAATTTCCGATTAAAACATACAAAATCGTGTTTTTTGAAATAATGCCATAAACTAGCATGAAAATAGAATCCCCGTAGTATTTAATTATTACTTTAAAGGGTAGACTAATGTATTAGCAATGTTTGAAAAAAATAACATTGAAGAAGTTTTGAGACATAATAAAATAATATATTTTATCCTTCAGCTGGAGAGACCCATGTCAAACTAGAATGTGCTGCAGAAAAAAGCAATGTGTAAGGTGTGGCCGCAACATGGGCATGCGAAGCGATTCACTTGCAACAGAGGGTCTCATGGCAACCGGCCGGAACGGTGAGGCTGGTCGTGGAACGGTTCCCGGACAGTTGAGTATGGAAGAAGGCCAGGCTGGTACTTGTCTCCAAGCTAGGTGCTCAGCTCCATTTCGACCTTTATGCATGCTGGACTCCATGGGCAAAGTGCTTAAAACGTGGTCTTGAGGAGGATAACACTAACCGAAATGTTGGTTCGATAGCGAGACTCTCCGTCTCGGAGACCTATCGGACCAACAATTCGGGTTCAGGCCAGGAAGGTCTACCATCCTGGCCCTAGAAGCAGTTATGGAGATGGCCAAATGGGCACGTATGAGGGCGAGGAGGTGGCGTTCTGTGCGTTAGCACATGCAATTGGGTTGCGGTGTTCCACAGGGGTCGGCGCTCCCTACCACATTCAGAGAATTTCCTTCCCGGAGGGCACGAAGTTGATCGGTTACGCCGACGACGTGGTCGTAGTAGCTATGGGAAGCTCAAATGATGCACTGAGAGCACGGATTAACCGCAGTCTAGAGGGCATAAAACAGTAGCTTGCAGACATCTCCTTACGAGTTGCGGAAGAGAAGACGGAGGCCGTGCTACTAACTGGTAGGAGGAGGTGTACAGAGATCCGATTTACTATCGGAGATCGTGGTGGACCACGGCTTGACCTTCAGACGACAAGTGGACGTAGCTGGTGCGAGCGCGGCCAAGTGCGCTAAGGTACTTGCAGCTATTATGCCACACATGAGATGACCAGGCCAGCATATACTGAGGTTGCTGGCAAGAGTATCAGAAAGTAACATGCTATACGGTGTTCCCATCTGGCACCATATGGAATACGTGAGTATAAGGGACGTTCTGGCGAAAGTCCAGAGAAGGCGTTTGCTCAGGGTGGCCAGGGCGTATCGGACGGTAGGGATGCTATCCTTATGGTTGCCAGTACCCCCCGATCGAGCTGCTTGTCCTGGATCGCACGGATAGCAACAAGGAGGGCATTAGTGTAAAGACCGCTAGAGCGCGGATCATGATAAGATGGCAGACCAAGTGAGACGAGTTGTAAAGGCGGTGAGAAGTGGACTCGGAAAATGATCCCGCAAATCATGCCCTGGCTTGATAGAGGACATGGGAAAGTTGCTATGCTCTAATACAAGCACGGACAGGACACGAATGCTTTAGGGCGTATCTGTAGCGCGTGTGCTTAGAGCGGGCAGAAGGATGCCTACTGTGCGGGGACCTAGTTGATTCGATACGACTGGTGGGTCACCGAGCGGGCGGAACTTAAGGACCTGGCGACTTAATTCCGGAAAATATGACCAATATAATCATAGGGAATCCAGAGGCCTGGATCTGGTTTGATTGCCATGTTACCACCATCATGGACGAGAGGAAGAGCGCGAAGAACAACAAGCCCCGAGATGGTAGGTGACTAAAAAGTCCCTCCTGCCTTCCAGAGTTTTACATACAAGGCATCGGTCACCATTCATTAATTATAATTTATTTATTAACTAGCTGATGACATTCTAAGCTGTGAAATATCTATTTATTTACTCTTTTAGGCGTGTTTTTTTATTATCTATCTAGGGATATTCATCGATGCCTTTGGCTGTGATATAATTGGGGTGATATAGCCAAGCTCATTCTTTAGGCAGCCGGATAATCATTTATTTGTGGATGCCCGAGACTGTGCTATATTTATTTATCTATTAATTCAGTAACTTATTTATTTATTTTTTACATGATGGGTGCTTCTGGATGCTAATCCCTGTCTAATTTACTGATGTTTCTAGCAAATATTTATATAATTTCAAAATGTGGTGTGTTAACATAGATGTAAGCAACAATGATGTGACATACCTAATTGGGACCAGGCTCTAAATACTAATAGGTATTCTATATATGCGCATGTCAACTATGGGATTCAAATACAGCTCTAAACCTCCCAGATCGAAGGCAAATGAGAGATCGGTTCAGGGCTAGGGTTTCAGTTCACGGGTTTAGGGTTTAGTGGGTATTATATATACCGACATGCAAGGCGAGTCCTACACTGCCCGGCGAGAAGAGCCGGCTGTGCGAAACCCGACTTTGTTTGCAAAATACTATCTAGACTAAGACGAATATCGGTCTCATTAAGTGAAATTCGAAGGCTGTATTGACCACTCTCTGTGTAGAGTTGCCCAAAATGCCAAAGAAAGAATATCACAGACATCTTCAAAAGAAAGGTCAAGTTGCCTATGATAATGTTGGGAATGAACATATCACAACGAGATTAAAGCTGCACCGTTAATGCTGCATGCAGTATGCAAAGTGTGAAATAAACTAAAAAGACAAATTGTTGTCTTCAACAGAACGCAACTAACCATACGTTTTACAAAAATTCAAACTTCGTGGTTAAGCGAATTTCTGTATAAAGTAAACGTTTAAGAACCTATCATAGATTCAGACTATCTGGCATAAAACGAAAAAGGGTTACGAACTTGACCATTCCAGCCTTAAATTAAAGACGAATGATGAGAACATTAATTAAACTATTAAGCACCAAATTGCTGTAATCATAGTTTCAGAACGAATTGGTGCCGCTTTAGATTGCAGCATGTTGGAAGCAAATATGTATTGCCTACATTGGGGGTTACAACCACAATCCTTACATGGATTAGATAAGCGAGATAAATAAAATAATAAAGAGAAACAGTTTTAACAGTGAGAATGGAGTTAATGTTAATATAATGTATACGAAATTAGTCATGTGAATAGCCTCGTTCTCAGTGTTCAAATAAATATACTAATCTATCAAAGATTATGTGTATCACCCCAAGAAATTATATAGCATAAGTACCTCAAATTCACGCTTAATTTCGCCTTCCTTATCCAAAACGGAATACCCTCTATACAAATGCCCCGCTATCGACTTGCTAAATAGCTCCTGTATCAGCCCAAGGTATTCAACGTCCAAATTAGGGCGGCCTTTAATCTAAAAACCAATAAATTAACTTGAAAATCTAATTATCTAATAAATTAAATATTACAGTATCTAAAATTTCCTGAATTCCTGTTTCTGTCCGTGTTGAAGCGACCACCAATCTAGGCAAAACATCATCAATAGGCTTCTTAACCTTCGGGTTCACTTTGAGCAAGCAATGCGCATACGAGGACAATAGTCCAATTCCATTAATAGCAGCATAGCCACCCGCCCAGTCTTTGTTTGTCGTAACTACCTCCATATTCCCATTAGCCAAACCTTTTATTTTCGGATTAGGTTTCCCATATTGTAAAGTAGCCGGGATTTTTCCCGTTTCCATTGCAACTAATACTTTAGCAATGCTAAACAAGTTGGAAGAAGCCTCACTGTGGCCCGTGTTGGTCTTCACCGATCCTATCATTAGCGGTTTCTTTCGATTCTTGCAGTACACTTCATCAATTGCGTTCAACTCAATTTCATCAACTGTCTGAAGAAAGTTATTTATTTATTTTAATCAATTTTTTTTTTTTTTTTGGGAACCTGTATAGTGACAGTTCAAAACTTAAGTAAATGATTGTGTACGCACTCGTACACCACTGTACCACTGTATAAGATAATCTTGTAATGAGAATCTTTATGCTTCTTTTTATAATGACTTGAAATACAGAAGCAGAGAGCAGCGACCTTCACGAATAGCTGCATGATGATGACGATGATGATGATGATGATGATGATGATGATTAAATACACACTCACACCGTCTTATCCGTGTTTATAATTTAGAGTTATAGGTTATTGCGCAGTACGCATATCTGAATGATAAATCACCAGATTTACAAATATTTATCAATTTAAGCACAAAAATGCACTCTAGCCCACGTGTTCGGCTATTGCGGCCGTCGCGCTACCAACTGCACTACGGACGGTTGTAGTCGATAGCACGCAAGATGTTTGTAATGTCTGAAATACCATACCGCCCGCACCAGTATTTCCTCACCCAAATTCTGCAACCGAACGTCACAACCCTCACACGTGACTCCCACCACATACTCATACGGTTCGTCTCCTGCAGACTCTTCAGGAATCAACCTTGCTCCTGTTCTATCACATCCCACTCACGCAATCCCTACACTTCCCCTTCATACAAAAGTATCGGTTTAACACACGCATCCTAGATCTTGCATGCCATTACGAGGTTACCGCCCTACAATCTCCCCCATTTACTATATAAAAAAATCTATATATGGGTTTAAGTATGATTATGAGTATGAGATGTTCGACATGATCCCTTACAGGTCCCCAATTGCTAAAAAATACCTTGATAGCACAGCCATAGCACTCGACCAGATCAACATTACGTGGATCGACACCGCATTTGCTATAGAATTCGTTTAGGAATGAAACCATGCTCGGCTGATCTATGTCCAACAAAGTACCTTCTCTATGACCGTTGAATTGAGTTGAAGTGCCAACTATTGTGGCGTATGATCTTTTTGCATCCACTGCTCGTTGGATGTACATTGCAATTATACCATCACTTCTTGCATAGCCAGTAGCTGAAGGGAATAAGTTAAGTAACACACAGAAACCATATATGTAGAAAATATTATATTATATAATGCCCAGACATCTACTATGTGATCATTAATTTTAGAAGGTAAAAGATCTAATATTAGTTTTCTGTTTTTTTGTCTTGCCTATAGGGGTTTTAGAAATAAATGATTGCAATTATGAGTGTTTAATTTTAGAAAACATATTCTTATTATTGATCAAGTTAAAATTTAAAATATTAGTAAAAAAAAAATAACAAATAGTGTATTAGTTTTTAGATTCTACAAATGTTTGGTCAGGACCAACATATTTCTCCTCGTACATACTACATCATTTCAGAGAAAAACACAAGAGGAAGTACCTTTTCCGATACGTTTATAAATATGATTCCAACGTGTTTGATTTCAGATTTAACTTCGCAGTACTGAGATATTTATAAATTTATAAAAAAAATATCTGGAAACGTGACAACGTTCATCGTTCTATCATAAAACTATGATATACAAGGCTCCGCAGCAAAAGATATAATATTATGTATTATAAGTTTAATTTTTGCAGAGAAAGTTAAGATTTTGAAATCATAGCCTCATCATAAAGGGACGTATGAGACAAAATAATAAATTTTACAGGTAGTAATAACATTACAAGAAATTATGTCCATGAGGGCTTAAACTTTTGTATGCCAAATGGACTCGCAATAAAATGAGTGTTGTCGTAAATACCGGCATGCACTAGAAAATTACTGATATACCATGTGCTTTTATACTCTAAAACTGAATATAAGAAATTTGGTTCATACAACTCTCTTTTATTAATCCTTCATATGAGTACATACCTTCGGCATCAAAAGCCTTAACGGATCCATCTGGTGATAATAAACCCATATCATGATAAAGCCAAGATATTTCAGAGTTTAAAGCTAAATTAGCAGTGCCTATAATAGCAGCTTCGCAATGTCCCTCTCTAACAGCCTCGAATCCCATTTGCAACACCTCAATTCCGTTTATCCAATTACTGTCGTACGCGCAACTTGGCCCTGTAGTAAATAACACTAATTAATATGCCTTGTCTAAAATAGTTCCAATTAGTTACCTTTTAAGTTGAGCCAGTATGAAATCCGATTAGGCATCATAGCTCTAGAATGCCCAGTCACGCCGAACCCACTAACAATGGACTCGTAAAATAAATTATCATTCTCTCCAATAGAGGAGCCCATGAAAACCCCAACACGCTTCCCTCTGATATCTTGCGGATTTACACCTATTAGATATAATTAATAACGGAATTCAATAGGTCACTATATTTAATGTTACCTGCATCAACCAACGCCTCAAAAGTGCGCTCTAACATCAACCGCTGCATAGGATCCATAAAAGTAGCCTGTTGCCGATGTATTCCGAAAAAGGCAGTATCAAAATATTCCATACTGGGGCACATCCCGATCTTATTCGAAACACCTCTTTCACCTTAACATTTGTTTTAGAAAATTAATCCCCTAATTAGCATCACTGTTGCCATTTTACCTTCCTTCCATCGCGTCTCCAGTAACGACTCGTTCGACAAGAGAGACTCCTTGAACTTTTCCAAATTTTCCGATTTGGGGAAAAACCCGCCCACACCGGAAATAACGATTTCGTCCTTTTGATGATCCATTTTGCAATCACTGGACGCACAATACTGGGCCCCGCCAAGGGGCCGCGGTGGTATAAATAAGCGCGGATGCGGCCCACATTTCCATAAATTTAAAATGAATGGAGTTTTGTATGCATATAAATTTACGTTTCCGATATGTTTTTTTGTAGACGTCAAGTTCAACAATTTTGTTCACACAATGGAATTTATTGTAATGTGTTTTTATAATGTACATTATTTCTGAAGTAAATGATAACATGGAATGTAAACTGTAAAAGGTAAAACTAAATTCAGGATAAAATGTAATACTTAAATATTTATGATAATAAGAATGTTGATAGTTGCAATTTATATTGAAAATGTAATAAACTAATGTAACCAGTGCACATTACTTGTCATACATTTCTTATTAATTAAAATAAACGGATTTATTTATATTTACTAAATAAATATTATAATAAATTTGTGTGAATGTGTATGTCAATATATACGCCACGCATAAATTGATATAATTTTCTGGCATACATGTAAATTTGCACACACAAAACACATCACACGTGCCCTACACATAATGAAAATATTTAAAATTTTACGGATTTGATGATCTCAGCGAAATATATCGAAAATAAATATATCAATTTTTTGGTTCTTATCTTCTATCTTTATTTTATTTTTACTTTAATTTATTATTATACGACGACACAGACAATTGAAATCGGAAATATATGAACATGGAATGTCCAAGGATAGAAATAGAAAATGAGCGATATTCTAAGAGAAATAAAAAACACTTAACTTAGGCTTTAGTCCTACTTTATCAGTACTATGCCAGTGATCGAAGTAAAGAAGAAGGGCTCCGGCTGTGAAAAACTACCTGCATATAAATAGTGGTGTTCCCAAAAGTACACGGACCTCAAAGACGTATTATCACTAATAATATAATAAAAAATAAGTTTAAAACAAAAATAACGAACTGGGATTTCATAAATGAAAGAATACTAGCAATAAATATTAATCTTTTTATCGATTACAAAACACAACAGAAAACTGAGTAGCACAACTATACCAAACACGAATAGAACTAGCACTAGAAGACCAGTGTGTAAAATTTTCACCGGAAAAACTATACCGACGGATTATGAATGCCATGAAAGGATATGAACCACTAGGGCAGGCAAACACCAGCAGACGTTATAACGAAAAAGGGTGGAGCACAACAAAGAACAAAAAACAGAAAGCATACCAAAAGCGGATATGTACTGTCGTAAATCGAATCGAATATAAAAGAGAGCTGGCAATCTTTAAAAGACTATTGAGTAAAGAGAAAAACGAATCGTGGTATAGCAAATGCGATTAAATACACAGTTTCTAGGAGGAACGAGGTCAACCAACGTAAGCCTGGAAGCTCATAAATATCTTGAGAACAAATTAAGTAGAAAAAACAACTATGCCCATAATAAGTACAAAGAAATTCCAAGAACACTATAGTAAGGAACTCGAAGAGAAGACATCGGTATACCAAACGCAATCACCAACGACATATAGAAGCCAGGAAATAGCTATACCTATAACAAGGGAAATGATAGGGCAGATCTTAAGAATAATGAATATTGGAAAAGCAAACGGACCATAGGGGATACAAGCCGAACTGTTAAAATATTCACCAAGACCATTGAAGGAAATGCTACCAAATGGCAAAGGGTACACAAAACACACAAAAGGAAGTAAAGACGACTGTATTATCTACAGATGCATTGTTGTCATCGACACACTTTGTAAAGTATACGGGAAAGTTTGATTGAAGAAGAATATGGCCAGTACGACATAGAAGAACAAGCAGGCTTCAGAGCTGGACCATTGTGCATAAATATTATTTTCACAATAACGTAAATCATCGAAGAAAAGGCAGTAACATACAATAACAACATCAATCTCCTGTTCTTAGACTTAACCAAGGTATATGATAGAGTACCTATCAAAAAACTGTGGTAAATACTGGAACAGAGTCCAATTAAAATTTACAATAAGTAAAACAGATGTACAAATACTGCACCTTACAAATCAAAATAGAAAAGACACTCTCAGAGCCCAAAAGGGTTTAAACAGGGGCGTTTGATCTCCCTGACTCTATTTAAGATTTACTTCCCACACACACTTGAGAACTGGCGAAAAAAATCTAAATACCAATAAGTGGTAATCAAACACTATATGGCACATTATAATGAAGACCTGCAGTATATGACTCGAAAACTGATCGCGAAATACCAGAGAGGAAGACTCGAGGTGAACCAAAGTTAAATAAAATACAAGTATGTAATGAAGGACAAAGAAAATGACTTGGAGGACCAGAATATCGGAACTGGGATTAAAAATGCAAGTAATGGCCGATAGAAGGAAATTCAAGAAAGAATAATAAAGGGAAGAGGGCCATGGGAGCGCTAAACCCCAAACTGTGGCCTAAGAATATCTAATAAATGCCTAATATATAACAAGCATAGTGACCTACGGATCGGAAGTATGGCAGCTGATCGAAAGCCAGAAGAAAAAAATAGCTGCGAGTAATAGAAATGAACTGGAGACGAGCGCCCAGAGTATCCTGGCTAGATAAAAGCAGAAACAAGTATATAAGAGATAGGATTAAAGTGGAGGACATTATACAAGAAATTGTAGGCAAACAGTATTCCAGGCTCGTTCATATGCAAACAATGCCCCAGGAAAGAATACCGAAGAAAACAGTGAAATGGACATCACTGAACAGATGGAAATGTGGGAGGCCAAAGTACAACTGGAAAAACGAAATTGAAAGAGCTATATCGGAGAGAAATTTACAATCTACAACAGAAAATCAGTCGGTTCGCACTATTGTACAAGGGGGAGGTCGTACTGTTTCGGTCATTGCGCGCTATTGGTCTAGATGCTCAGAAGCTTATGAGAATACTTGTAGACCTGGATCAGGAAGTGAAAGAAACTCCAAAGAACGTCAAAATCTTGATCTTCGTCTTTCAGCTTTAAGAGATTTTTAACAACATCGCGGGGAATTGTAAATGATTGGTTGGTACTAAATAGTCGAAAGGTATCTACGGCTACTTTTTACAGAAGAGTACAAGCTTTAGGCAGTTGATCCTGCCCATGCACCATCGCATGGCAAGGCTGATTGGTATCGTCTGCATGTCGAATATTATTTATTGTTTATTATTTATTATCTTCTAGTATTGTCAGGAGTATTCGTGCCAGGATTTCGTCTGTCAACCACTGTTCTTTAACAGGTCGCTATTTGTTCATTACTGGTATGCTTAAGCATTAGTTGCCGGTTCACACATCTGCACCTAGGTATGTCTTTATCGAAAGAATAGAATTCCTATACCTTGTGTTGGTCAATATATATATATATATATATATATATATATATATATAGGTTAAATACTCCTGTAAGCTTTTCCCTTTGTCGGTGGAATACCCCTTTGTCTGCGATCCCGATAACGATACACATTTTGTATTCTACTACTTATATAATATACACTGTTCAAATTATATAAACATTCCTGTTTCAATGTGAATCTAATATATCATAGAATGTTTGTTCATCATCTGGCTATAATGTTAATGACTTCGCTATTTTATAATAAATTTGTACGTACATAACTAATATATAACAAGTTCCATACATAATTTTGTATTGGATTTGCATTTCGATTTTATTCATAAACATTTCTTAATAACGCTTATATTGTAGTTTATTAATAATTTAAACCTATTGTGTAAACGTGTGCAGTTTCATGTGTATATTATTATTCAAAAAGATCACACCAAGTATTTATTAAACTGAACTGAACTTTGATGATCACAACGTATTATATCTTAGATCAAAATTAATCCACAAAGACAATATACAAATAAATAACAAATAATAATATTTATCACCACTACGATTTTCAGTGCATTCATTAACTCGACAAGGCATGCTAGAACCGAGGTTATCAATATCTGCCTAGGGTATACGAGGGAGTACCCAAAAGTAACGGGTAATATTTGTTTAATTTTTTTTTTTAATATAACTTCTTGAAAATCGATTTTTTATATTCTTCTAGTCTGATGCTGTTAAGTGCCCGCAGCGGCTTTTTCTTAGCCTCGTCTACGCTCTAAAAACGATCTCCTTTTAGGGTTTTCTTCATTCTTGGGAATAAAAAGAAGTAACAGGAGCGAGAAAGCGAGGTGAGAAACCGTTGTTAAGTAATTTTTCATCAAAAACAGGTTCATTTTCAAAGCCGTGTGGATCGGCGCGTTTTCATGATGAAGCAACCAGGCCCCCGAACGCCACATCACAACAGGTAGTTCCTTTCTCAGTGTATCGTGCAATGACTTTAGCACTGCCAGATAGTAATGTTGGTTCAATGTGGTGTCCTAAGGCAGACCTGGCCCTAGTCCGAGAGGTGAACCACGCGAATAGAACATGAACAGAACCGACAAAGAATACTTGCGGATCAGGGTCAAGGGGAATAGAGCCAAGGCAGACGCATCATCATCATTGTCAGCCGTTTTCGTCCCACTATTGGGCAAAGGCCTCCCCCATGTGTCTCCAGGCTATTCTATCTTCTGAGCGTCGTGTCCACTGTGCACCTGCAATCTATATATATATCGTCCTACCATCTGGCTTTAGGGCGACCAATACTTCGTTTGGCACTTTTTTGGGGTCTCCATACCGTTGCCTTCTTGGTCCATCGATCATCTACAGTTCTCATCAGGTGACCAGCCCATTGCCACTTCAATGTAGCGATCCGTTGGGCCACATCTCTTACTTTTGTCTTGGCTCTAGTCCACTCGTTTGTCCGCCTATCTGCCAGTGTAATGCCCAGCATCGATCTCTCCATCGCTCTCTGAATAACTCTCATTTTTTACATGTTACTCTCGGTGAGAGTCCACGTTTCGGATCCATACGTGAGAGTTGGCATGATGCACTGTTCAAAAACTCTAGTTTTGAGGTGTTGAGGATACTTACTTTTAAATACATTGTAGAGTTTTCCATAGGCACCCCAAGCGAGTTTTTTCCGTCGTTCTATTTCGGAGGTTTGAGCGTCTTTTCCAAAAGCAAGAGAGTGACCAAGATATATATATTCACCCACAACTGCGATAATGTCTTGCTGGATGTGGATTGGTGTAAGAATTGGTCTATTTGACATCACCTTAGTTTTTCCAATATTCACTTGTAATCCTACGCCTCTCGTTGCAGAACGTAGCTCCTCTAGCATAAGTGTTAGTTCTTCGGGATCATGTGAAAGAAGTGTTATATCATCTGCGAAGCGTAGGTTCGATAAATATTCTCCGTTTATATTTATGCCTTTTGTCTGCCAGTCTAGTGTTTTAAAGGCATCCTCTAGGGTGTTGGTGAATATTTTGGGCGAGATTGTGTCCCCTTGCCGGATTCCGCGTTTGATTGGGATAGCATTTGTGTCGAAGGTATGTACTGTTAAGGATGCATTTTTGTACATATTTTTGAAGAGTCGGACGTAACGGTAGTCGATCTTGCATCGCTGTAATGCATCAATTTGTGCCCAGAACTCCACTGTATCGAACGCTTTCTCGAAGTCGATAAAAGCTAAGTATAGAGGTTGGTTGTATTCTTCAGTCTTTTCCATCACCTGTTTAATTGTATGGATGTGGTCCATGGTGCTGAAGCCTTTTCTAAAACCCGCTTGTTCCGGTGGTTGGTGTGAATCCATGAGGTTGGATATTCGATTAGTTATGACTTTCGTTAGCAATTTATATACATGAGATTATAGTGAGATCGGTCGGTAGTTTTTTAGATCTTGCTTGCTACCTTTCTTGTATATTAGTATGACGGTAGAGCCGTTCCATTCGGATGGTATCGTTCCTGTGTCTAGACAGTGGTTAAAAAGAGTCTTTAGTTGTTCAGAATTGGTCCGCCTGCTTGTAGTAACTCCGTTACTATACCGTCATTGCCGGGTGCTCTACCTTTCTTCATCCTCTTTAAAGCGATGTTGATCTCGTTTTCATCGATCTCAGGATCCTCAGTATAATGCTTTGCTAGCTTTGCTCTTGGTTCGTTTGAATTGAGGGTTGGTTTCTGCACTTTTGAAGAATATAAATCCGTATAAAATCGTTCGATTCTTCGGAGGATGCTATCTCGATCTGTGATTACTATTCCTTGTTCATCTATAAGCTGTGTTAATTCTCTCTTACCTTCGGAGATTTTCTTCTGAAAGAGTTTCCTTCCTTTATTTTGCTCGATTACTTCTAGAATAGAAGCTTCTTTGGCTTTAGAAACATCCTTCCTTACATGCTTTCTTTTGTTTTTATTAAGATATCGTAGTTCATCGGAAGTTAAACAATGTCTTTTATCGTTTCGCTCAGCTAGCAGTTGTTTTGTAAAGTCTGTCAGTTTTGAGGGAGGTTTGTTCGTGCTTGGTTTCGTTATTAATGTTTCTGTTGCTTTCTTAAGGTTATTGTTGATGTATTCGCTTAGGTTGTCCGCTGTAATTTGTTCTGGGGCCTATGTTCGTTGAATCGATTTTCCAAGTTTTCACAGAATTTTTCCGGGCTTTCTTGTATCTGATGTAAGTTGATCTTCTTTGAGCCTTTCGTTATTAGCTTACACCGCTCGAGCTTGGTGTTGTACTTTGCATCTTACGAGTCGGTGATCACTTCCTGTGTTGAATCGGTTTAGTACAGTGACGTCATTTACCTTGGTCTTGTTGTTATTAATGATGAAATAAATTTCATTTCTCGTTCTACCATCCGGGCTTTCCCATGTCCATTTTCGGCTTTCCTTCTTATGGTAGAAGGTGTTCATACATCTGAGTTTGTGTTGTTGCATGAATGAGATGAGCATTTGGCCACGGTTGTTTCTCTTTCCAATTCCATACTTCCCTAAACAATTTTCGTCCTTCTTTTGTTTGCCTAGTTTACTATTAAAGTCGCCAATTATAAGAAAGTAATATGCTTTATTCTCAGTGATTGCCTTCTCAATTTCTTCATATAATTGCTCAACTTCTTCATCAGGGTGTGCGGATGTAGGAGCATATACTTGAATCACTTTCAACTCATACCTGTGTGATATTCGGATGTTAAGATGTGCAACTCTTGGGGATATTGCCGCAAATGCCCCTATGTTCTTGGACCATTTTCGGTGGACGATAAATCCAACTCCGTTGGTAGCTGTATCCTCTTCACCCTTGTAATAGACGAGATGGTTAGATTTTAATTTGATTAGATCTTCACCCTTTCTTCTGACTTCACTAAGACTAACGACATCCCAGTTGATATGTCCTAATTGCTCTTCTAATTCGACTAGCCTATCATCTGTAGAGAGGGACCTGACGTTGTATGTTGCGATATTTAAGGAGCAGTGGTTGGCTTTTCTACGTTGTATCAAATTATTGCCTCCCCCAGATTCCGAGAGGCAGACTGATGGTACATCAGTGTGGGATTCTGAACTATACACCTGGGGATTTGTTCTAAAATTTGACATAATCATCATAGAGGGGTTTTTGACATCTTACGCCGCGCTTGTCAGGCGTGTTGGCGAGTCGTAATTCAGCCGCCCAATCTGGATGCAGACGCTGTTTGTAGCCGCCCATTCTGGGTACAGACGCTACGGTATACTTGTTGGTCCGCGGGAGGTATTTGATTTCCCTCCTACCACTCATATCTGAGAGGCATTCCCCTATCCGCCACCTGGGGACGCGCCCTGTAGGGGTTTCAAGTTCCCCCTAGCAGACGCATCATGTGTAGCCATAACTGGGAAGGCACCTGGGGTAGAGGCCACGGTGAAGAGAGGGGGGGGGGGGTCACCCTCCATATCCGGAGATTAGACATTCTGACCACTAAGGAAGATGTCCAAGAGGGCTAAGAAGAGACATGTGGAGTTGGACAAACCAGACCGGCGAGAAATAACACCAACATTCGAGCAGGGAGCCGAGACACTCCTGGCGACCAAACTGCGGGTCGGCCCAGTCCTGTTAAGGCCACCCGCAGAGACGAAACATCCTATGATTGCAGCAGGTACTGGGAAGACTGCCGTCGCGCAGACACATGCAGCGGCCAAGACAGAAGCCAGCTATGCCTCAGGTGCTGTGAGGATGAGGGGTTGTAAATGTACAACGCCCAGTTACCATCAGGGTACGGCATGTTCCAAACTTACCTGGTCCGGATAGGAAGAAAGGTAGTGACGGCTAGATGCCGATACTGTTGTGTGACTGTGGATCCAGGCCACACATTATACCTATGGCCACCCTATGGCTCGAATTGGGGGAGCCACCCCTAGTTAAATTACAGATGCTGGAAGACAGATTCTAGTGGTGGGCGTAGTTAGATTTTCCCAAGCAGTAATGAGGCAGAAATACAGAGACAGCCTAGGGCAGTAATAAAGACAAAACGGGACTGCGAAAGACGTCCCACAAAGAAAAAATAGGAGACGAGACTGACTGACTAATGCAAGACGGTACGAGGGCCTTTGAGGTGGGCAAGCCCCGAGCGACAGAACGTGTCATTGAATACCTTTATTTGAGGGGATTCCAAGGCTGTAATTCAAGTCCAGGGAGGCAAAATTCGCAATGTTAATGTTAGTTTTTTACATTTTCTGTTAAAATTTAATTTATTATCTAATTGATACTAAGAACTTATATACCAGATGTTATTAAAACATGAGTTCTTCTTACATTAGGCTAAAATTATTTTTCAAGACTTCTAAATATATTAATTCAGTGAATAATAGCAATATAGAATAAAATTTTAAAATATATGAATGACTACAATGAAATAAAGCGAATCCGTCGAATTTTGTGCCAGTGAGTGTATAAACTACGAACCATCGGTTGTATGTTTTAACTATTATACATTTTATATTTTACTCAACGGAAAAACTTCCGTGTAATAGTCTATGCTAATTCAACATATATAATCAATGAAAAATTAATCATTTGTAAAGTATACCATTATTTTATCATGTCATTACCATACGGCCATTCTTTATTTTAAATATTGCCCCTTCTAGTAGATTCATTTCCTATTTCTGCCACTGCTAAGATTTGTTTAATTTAAAGTTTTCCTCTGTCTCTTTGCACTTTTTTATTTTACTAACATGCAGTTTGATCTTTTATTTGTGATACGTCTTCATCGCTACTCCGTATCTATCTCACTAACTATTGTATCACCTTTCTCTTCAATTTCGAATAAACTATTACACCAGTTATTTTCATATACTGTTTAATATGAGTATTTACTTCCAGGTCGTAGTATTTGCGCAAATTAAGGTTGTTATTAATTTCAGAAATTATTCAGAAGTCATGAAAAGTGATATTGATGACTGAATAAGAGATCGATTTTGTGGCGATGAAATATTTGACAGCAAAATTCGTATCTGAAAACCCAAATCAAAGATTTGTTTGGAATACTTTTTCAAACTAATGGTACCCAAGCCCCGAACATTTTTGTAGATACATCCAAGAAGTTATTAGTATTCTATTCTACATTGTCCTGTTGCTCAGAACTGAAATATTCTGTATTTATCTTATATCTTATAAGTATATCTTCTCTCAATCTTTAAAAATATAAACAATTTATTTAATTATTAATGCTATTTTCCATATTCTCAGCCATTAAAATTTCTCCGATCCATGAATTTAACAACCATATTATGCAAATATCTATTCTTTTTCGTAGGTTATACCTAAAAATTACTGTTTTGAAGCGTGACATTCTAATATTGGCAACAACTCGATCAATTGCAATAGACTGGACGAAAGGTGCAGGACGCAGAATGTCAATGTTATCTATTTATCACCGAATCTTATTCCACGTCACCGTACCCACATGGAGCAACGAAAGAGCAAATTGGTTTCAAGAATGGCATAAAATTGTGTTTAGTGATGAGTCTCCATTTTCTTTGAAGGTGCACGACAGTCGTAGGAGTGTCAGTATGCGCGGAGAACGCTATGATCAATCATTTTTTTGTTTGACGCCACGCAACCCTCACACAAGAATTTATGATCTGGAGTGCAATATGTTATAGTAGCAGATCACCCTTGGTCTTCATCGTTGGCAACTTAAACGCAGTCAGTTACATTATACAATGTGGAGGATCATGTTGTACTTCCATATCTTCAGGGGTTGAAAAATCGCATATACCTACAACCAGAGATGTTAGGAGTACATTCAAAAAGTACTCAAGTACCGAGTACAAATAGATTACAGAAAATGTACTCAGATCAAGTACATTAAAATAGTACCAGTACTGAGTTCCGAGTACATTATACGTTATTGCGTACTGTACTGACTAAGCCTAACCCAAATAATGTAATAATAATAAAATGAATTATTATGCTATCCTCACTTCCAAATATTCTTTAGTAAATATCTGTATGGCAACTATGAATATTACAAAAAGCTTACAAGTCCTACTTAAAAATAATTTTGAGGACAATCATACCAGTACATAAGGAACGTCCGGTTGCATTAACGGGCCATTGGCACTAATAAGTTAAGGCCTCTATTTTGTTTTTTGTGTAATATATTGTAAGGTGACTAAATTATTAAAATTAATATGTAAATTTTTATATAAAATTAGTCGGTCAAGTAGAAATCGATCAAATGTATAAGCATTGACTAAAAAGTCATTAGTCAATGGTATAAGTAACTTTTGGTTTTGGAGAGTTTTATGGAAAGAGATAAATAGCAACTGATGAGAAGTGGAATGAAGAAATTGGAAATATTGAATTAACGACTATTGTATGAAACGATTACGGCGGAACATTTGGGATTGAATTAATTTGGTATTTGCCTCTTTAAACATATTATATGTTTTTGTATATTAGTATATGATTAATGTTTAAACAATAAAATAAATAAATGTTTATATAAAAAATAATAAATTTGCAAGAAAGTACGTGAAATAATTGGCTATTATATTGGCTTAATTTTCTCTACATGCGTCTTCATATTTTCATCTGAATACATATATAAACTGTAATGACGAAAACAAAGGCAGCTCGTTAACTATATTAATTTTATTACATAACTTTACTAATTATTTTTACTTTTTCATAGAAATAATTTTTTCAGTTGCAGTAAATTTTATTCCGAACATAATATTATCGATACAATATTATACGAAATACAATACAATATTGTTCATGATTTTCGCACCGTTCTGCATTAACAAATTGGTTATTAAATATATTCAAATAATACAGAAATAATGTATTATATTTGTGTAGGTAATAGTAAATAGTAATGCAACATTTAACCGTCAATGATCAAACTGGGGTGTAACAGACCCCAGCGGCGTAAATATTTTAAGAAAACTGGTTCATTTTAAATGTTTTTCGTATTCAGTAACATATCTAGTTTATAGTGTATATTTTGATTTTACTACTATGATAGTATCAACCATTATAATAAGGAATTGTTATTTGTTTTAATATATACACTCAAAAAATTGATCTTTTAATTTGAGATTATTGAGACGAGGAAGTCGTGTGCAGGATTAAAAAGCCATTACGGTAATATTAATTACTTATTATCTTCAGTCATGGAAATGGAGTTACATTTATTCAGTGGTATGTTCAACGTTTCGACGGAAAATACCGGCTTCCCAGCAATATGAATACCCGGCCCATCGTTCGAGAATTTAATTTGAAGTTGTTACATAATATAAATCTAATTGTTTTTATTGAAAAGTATTTGATTACGGCAAAATGTACTTGAGTACACAGAAAGTACTTAATTACAGCAAAACTACTCGAGTACATTTTAATTAATTAAAAGGCAATAATTACAAGTACAAGAACATTTAGATAAAAATACTCGTGGACTGAGTACCGAGTACAACAAAGACTGAAATAATACTTGCGAGTACAGTACTCGAGTACCGCTCAGCTCTTCCTACAACCAACGTTCGCCCTCATATGGCAAGGGTTACTAGAACACGATGTTTGCAAGAAGCTAACATTGTTGTGTTCACATGGCCTGCTCGGTCGCCAAAGCTGTAGTACATATAATATATTTAAAGAAATATTGTGCAGAAAGGGTATAGCAGATGGAAACTAAGAAAATAACATAAACAGGAAGCAGGATTCTGAATACAAACGCGGACAATGGGAATAAAAATGATAACAAGTTAACAAAATAACTCTGTACGGGTGTTTTCTAGAGCGTCTTCAGGATTATACATTGCACAGATATTGCTGATTTTACAGAAACTTTTCCCAGACGAAATGAACCGATTATGAAGAGATTACCTAAATCATGAGTGACACTTTTAAAAAAAATGCAGGTTTTTGGACTGGTAAACCATACATCGACGTACATAGACGACATATTTTTATTATTAAAAAAGATTTGTGTGCTTATTGCTAGTTCTATTATAATATTGTTATATTTATGAGTCTTATACAATTCGCCGCCAATGGCAAGAATAGTCGGCACTTCACCACCAAGGCATAATTTTCTGAATTAGTCACACGATATATTTTACCCAGACTGTTGATCATAATATATGTTTTGGCAACTTTATAATCACCATTGTGTGTTGTTTTTCAAGTCTAGTCGAAATTTGAACAATACAATGTCTACTCGTATTAATTATTAAATTGGATTATACTTTATAATATTAATGTATTGTCATATCATATGGATTTAATGATAAACATTATACTCGGCATGCATTAAGTTACAGATTTTCAATTGTTTCCAATATTTTCCTACAGTTTCAGAATGTAAACTGTATTGCGCGTGTGTGGACTAACAATAAGAAATACATATTTGTAAGAGATATGAATGAAATTGATATTTATTTGCTACTATTGGAAACTAATGAAGTGCAATGAAAATTTCTTTTTTACATTTTTATTTTATTAATATTTTCGGTGAAAATCTACTCGAGTAATTGAAATTAATATTCATAGATAAAATCGTATTTATATATATATATATATATATATATATATATATATATATATATATATATATATATAGTGTCGAGGTTATCAATAAATCAATAGCCTAGAATATAGTTAGTGAATGTTCTTTACTATTTCTCTCCACTCTCTTCTATTTAACGCATATCTTGCCGATTCTTCTTTGCTCAGGTTGTTTCTTGCTAGTATAACAGTTACGCTGCCGTCTCATATTGTTTTGGTCTCCCTCGGTTCTGGTTATTTGTCTTCCTTGTAAGCCAAGCTTGTTTTGCTTGTCTATGGTCTGCCATTCTTACTAGGTGTCCGTACCAAGCTAGCTGTTGGAAAAGCTTTGGATGCTAAAGCATCAAACATCAAGTAGTGCTGGGCCGGTGTTGGCCCGCGGGTCGTAGTTTACTAGACCACTGGACTATAGTATTACCCGAATAGAAAAGGACACCGCATTAGAACAAATGTAGTGATGAACCAGCTCTATAAAGATAAAGTCAGAGAAATTAGATCTCAACGCCTGAGATGGGTCAGCCATGTCATGGGACCACACGCTAGCCGAAAAAATATCCATAGGCCGCCCACGTATGCGAAGGAAAGATAACAGCAGGTCGGACCTATCAAAAACAAGTTGTGCAGTTACCAAAAACCCACACGGGGGTGTCATGCTAACCGAACAATAAACCAATAATAAAATAAAACGTTTCATAATTTCTTTACTATAGCCTTTACAGAACGATAGTAAAACTTAACATATATGACAATTGCTATTGCATTTGAAAAAACTCGCTCTGATTACCATACTTGTTGTATAATTGAAAACGAGTGTGCATTTAATAACATTTCATAGAATTTACGTCACATCTGACGCAGTTTACTTCAAGCATACAATTATTAAGACAAAAAGAATAGCACAAACTAACGTAATACAGCAAGCCCGGCCCGGGTCGTCGACGTTGGCATACAATTAACGACCCTCTAGAATGCTCACGCTCATCTACACATATAAATAACACACGTGCAGAATACGACGGTCGATAACCATTAACAAATTAACTATAACAAATATAGTCACTACTATCTCAATAGTTTGTAACTGATAAAAAGTAGCGTTTTATAATTTGTGCAACGATGGTCACACGCGGAATAATTTTACCTATAGATGATATTAATTTTCTATAAAAAAAAAACACACATTAGTTCTGAATGAGTTTATTATTTTTTCTATAGATAATTTTACACGCTATAATTGATTAATTATGTACTAACTAACAATATTATTTACCAATGAGCTGGCAATGGAACTTCCAAAATGGTTGGTGTGGGAATGCGGAGAACTGGCGCTAAGAGAGTCGACCAAGGGCATACAATGGGTGGAATAATAACAGGGCTAACAAGAAGACTGACTGGGCGAAATGGTTCAAAGGAGGATGTGAAAATACAGTTGGGTATTAAGTACACACTTTCTGTTGGTGCGAAAAACATAGTGGAACTGGAAAACAATCAGAAAGGAGACATACCGCAAAAGACACATGGTTTAAGAAAACATTGAATGGGCCATAGGAGGAAGGAACATAATAACCGGAATAGGGGCAGCGAGCATTATGAACGTTAATGGAAAAGTTGAACCAAGCGCATAAAAGGATAAAACGATAAATACGGCTGGAGTCGGATGGGTAGAGTGGACAAGATGGAATTGATGTCTGATCAGTTCCCAATAACAATTGATTTTGGTAAAATAGATAATATAGACAGTCAAAAGCGCATGGTATCCAGTTATCCATGTGATAGATGACCCAGTACCAAGTTAACTTGGAGTAGAGTTGAAAGAGATGTCGGAGAGTGAGACGCTACTTTGATGTGGACAAAACGAGACAGATGAAGGGGAATAGGGAAGGGCGTTCAACAATGCGGGATGTACTCCAGTGGCAAACGGTTAGAGCTGTTGAACACTTTTACCTAATTGCGCTTCGCCTTCCAAGTAGCGGGAGTATGAAAAAGAATGTAGCATATGTATGCAAGAAAGCATCAGCGACAGTAGAAAATAATAAGGAAAGTGTTAGCAAAAACAAGTGGAAAAGGTGCAGGTATTATTTTTTATGCAGATGTTGGGATTAGAATGGTCAGCACCAGCATAAATAGTGCTGCTAGAAACGAATCACATAAAAATGACCAAGTCTGAAAGGAAAGTATATGCATTAAAAGATGAAAGGCTTGTAAAAATAATTATGGTGCTGAAAATAACTGAAGAAATTGGGAGCCAGTAGGAAAAATATGTATGAAAGAGCGAGAATATTAGATACGTATCTATGCGGTCTAATGTATGAAGGTTGTGTTTTGTAGTGAGTATTCAAGCGGCAGATGCAGATTGTCGAGAGGCTGGAGCAACATTCAAAGATCAGAGACAACTTCTATATTCAATTCTACCACAGACTACCCAGGTATTGATCTGATTAGGGCGTACGAGCATGGAGAGAGAGGAAGAAAACAGTCGATGAGCAAGTACTGCATGCGTGGCAGTCAATACTGGGTGTATAGTATCAATATAGAGTGGGCTATAAACAAGAAAAATAGGGAATGTAAGTGGAGGCAGTCTCCGGGAACATGGGACGGCTTTGGGATCTGAAAATGGTAAGAACTTGCTGTTTCTTTTGTTGAGTAATATCTTGGTTAACCGTTCGAGTTCTTCTTTAGTTTGTTTTTTTTCTTTAGTTTTTCTTTAGTTTTTTCTTTTGGTCGTTTTTGCATGTAGGGATGTCATAATTTCCGTTACATATTATATGGGTATGTATTGGATCGGCCGTTCACACGTCATTGACAGAAAGTGGGTCTCGATGTCCTGGTCCTCACAGGGTATCCAACTTTTACTAATCGCTCCAGTATGCCATATCCCGGACAACTGTATTAACCTAAGGCAAAACTAAGTAAACGTAACTAGACGTGGGTTCGATTCCCACCGGAGTGTAATCTCATTAATTAGAATTCAGGAGCCTCCCATAGGCAATAACCTTCACCTCAATATATATATATATATATATATATATATATATATATATATATATATATATATATATATATATATATATATATATATATATATATATATATATATATATATCGTCATGGCTTGTGCACAGATATTTAAACGCAAGAGTTGAATCAATCACGGTATTAGATATAACACTACGACGAGGTAGAAACGTGAATCCACCGCGCTTTAACTTCCGCACGACAACTTATCATTTATGCTGGAACAAGCCACGGCCCACAGTAACCGGAAGGCCAAAAATGGCCGGAGGGTGTTAAGAATCTCCAGATTCCACCTATAAGAAAATATCAAAAAAAATCGCATTCTGGAGTTCTACGAACCAGGTAAAATCAAGGACCTTACACAAGAAAGCACAAACTAACGTAATATGTTAAGTAAAATGGCAGCGGTGAATCAGACATAAATCACAGACATGGAGTGGCGATTATAATGAACAACACTTGGAAATCAGTATATAATTTGCTGATAATCTCGTAAATAGTCTCCTACAACGTATTACCCAATCCAAAAAACTAAATACAATTTAGTGTGCTCCACAGCGGAGAACTCGGACGCAGAGTGCGAATAATTATACAGATGCAGAAGGTGCTGCAACTAACAAAAAAAGGACGACATACTAATGGGTGACTTCAACGCAAAGATCGGAGAGGGCAGATGGTGATAGGGAATTTCGGCCTTGGCATCAGAAATGACAAAGGAGGCTCGTAGAGTTCTGCTAAATCAACCGAATTACACTAACAAATACATGGCTTTAAACGCCGAAACTCATCTATACACATGGACAAGCCCCCTAACACATGCCAGGATATATAGTCAGACATCAGATTAACTATATCCAATTTCCAGGTTAATCTGCAGACGAGGCGGACCTGATGTTGGTCGAGGAGGTTTGGCCGCTCGTCTCCCAGGCGCCTAAAAAGGAGACCAAAGGCTGCTAGAAAGCCGGAAGGATTACCTGGACGCCAAAAGAACGACACTCAAGGGAAGCTTTCTATAAGAGGAGCTAAGGAAGAAGGACCGGGTCGGGATAAGCCCCGCTACGAAACCACCACCCCTCAACAGCATGCTAAAAAGAAGGTCCGAACGGGACTAAGAACCTCGTTAAGGAGGCCCTAGTAACAGTGAAAGTGGCGGTGGTGCAAGGCGGTTTTGGACCCTGAAAGGCTACTCGCCATCCTCACGATACAGGACTTACCAGAACGCGGACCATAGATATGATTCGCCAAATGCACGCGCAGGCCAGGCTTCTAGTCGTTACCTGCACGGACCAGCTAACTACGGATAGGCTAAAATAAAAAGGCCAACCCTTCGAGGGGGTAACACTGAAAGCGCTGGAGAGAGAGAGGACGTCCCGAAACCCTGTGCATGTACCGTATTCGTATCAGTCGAATACGGGGAGAGGCTAGAGCCCTCCAAGATTCTGAAAAAAAGACGAATCTGTGCACAATTGGTGGCGTTACATCTACAGAGAAGAGACCTTATTCATAGACACAGGCTCGCATATGACCCTGGAGGACAGTAAAATGTCCCACTCTTTCGGCATGGCAATATTAAAATTCCCGTCGAAGACCAGAGGACATCAAGGAGAGGCGGAGTTAGAGGAACCAGCCCCGACGGAGCCCCTCCTAAAACCCCCTGCACCCGCCGAGGAGCGATATATACCACCGAAGGCAGCGCCGACCTGCCCAGTAGGCTTATCGCCCAGATGCAGGCCAACGCGTGCATGGAGATAGAGGAGGGAGTAGAAACGGTCTCGGCAGGAACTTGAACTGAAGGGGATCAGGGTTCTACAGGAAAACCTCCAACATGCTAAGGCCGCTTTGGCCATCACATATCGGAGATTCATATCAAGAAGGCCTAGATACAAGAACCCTGGCTACTCTCTCCGTGTAGTTGCAGGCCTAAACCCGCAGCAAAGTATAGTACTATATAGTAGAGCAAATGAGAAACCACGGGTCTGCATAATATGCAACAAAAGGATAAGCTGCACACAAATACCGAGGCTATACACCTCGGACTTCGATACAGCTCTTCTACCATCACCAACCGAAGGGGGATCGAAGAGACTGGTGGTTATGTTCCGCCTATTTCGCAGGTGAGGATAAGTGTTCCCCGTAGATACTGACAGAAATTGTTGTCTACTGCGAAGGAAGGAACCTCCAACGAATCGTCAGCTGTGTCTCCAATGCCCACCATATCACATGGGGAAGTAACATCAGCCCTAAAGGTTAGTCACATCTTGAATGTATATCAAGCACCGCGCTAAACATAGCCTACACAAGCAATAAACCTACTTTTGTAACGGCAGTATGGAAAAATGTAGATATGATTCTAAGCAAAGGACCCATTAGTAACAACATAGACAACTGACATGTGTCGGATGAAACGTCGTGTTCCTATTATAGGCTCATCAGGTTTGATGTAAGAACACCTTTAATCGTCATGTCCAAATTTAGAAACCGTAACTGGCTAGGATATTATGAATCCCTCAGTGATGCCTTGAGGATAGGTACGGACGAGGTGAAAGAGGTGGTATCAATAGAACTGGTAAGTGACTCTGTGAATTCCGCCTATACGGAAAACTGTTCGGAGAAAACGAAAAGACAATTACCTTGAAAAAGTAAGGAAAGAATTCAAAAGGCCACGGGAAGCCAATACTGGGAGACCCACAATACAAAGGTATCCGATTACAACTAAGAAATCCGCATAGCCAAAAGAGGGCAGCTGGAGAAAGTTCTGTGAGCAGGTAAACGAAACCCCGCATCTGCTAGAATCCGGAAAGTATTGGCGAAAGAAGGTAGTGAAACCCAAATAAGCTTTCTCAAAAAAAAACAGGATGGAACCTATACGGACATAGTAGAGGAAAACCTGCAAATACTCACGAATCCGCACTTTCCAGCCGTTACAATTATCGCGGGTAATCAAACCGCCCGATGAAGCACGATCTTGTGGGCCCTACTGCAGATGAAAGAAAATCGCAACAGAAATATCAAAACAATGTAAAATACGGTGGACTATAAATAAATTCCGCCCTTAACTCGCTGGGAGTGGATGGGATATACCCAGCCCTACTACATAAAGGACTTGTTATTCTCGTCCTTCACCTTTGCAAAATCTTCAGAGCTGGTATAGCCTGGAAGTACATACCGCAGGGTGGCAGAACCCCAAGTCTTGCAAAGGTGGAAAGAACAAACGACCACACACTTAAGTCATATAGACCCATCAGCCTTATGTGTTTCCACCTTAAGACGCTAGAAAGACTGTTAGATAGATACATTAGGGATGATATATTGAGAACTAACCCAATGAGCAATCTAGAATACGCGTAGCAGCCGGTAAAGTTAACCGACTTGGCGCTGGATGACCTAAACAGGCTATTGGCAAAGACACTGGATGGACGGTTAACCGCGACCACTTGTGTTGACGTTAAAGGGGCATTCAATGCTGTAAAACACTCAATGGTCAATGCACAACTGAAGAAACGGATATCACAAGTACTACGGGTACAAGCCAGCCCAGAGAACACGATCATCATATCCACACTCAGCGAGGCCACCATAAAGGCGCGAACTAGAACGGGGTTTCACTGTCTACGCAGACGATCGTTGTGACGTAAAGTAATTAAAATTCTAGTCTAAAGAAAAAAGTGCTGGGAGGAGTGTGGGTAAAAGAACTAGAGGATTGGTTGGGCTCAAAGGACATAGTGGGGCTAGTAGAGACGTGGCTGACAGAAGAGGAGTGGGGGCAGGTAGAGTGCTGTATGCCGACAGGGTGGGACTGGATGACTCAGGGAGCGAAGAAGGAAGCTAAGATGGGTAGAGCCAAAGGAGGAATCCTATTGGGGGTGAGGAAGATAGTGGGAAAATGGAACAGAGAGACGCTAAGAGAAGCTACAGGACTCGTAATAGGGAAGGTGGAAATGCATAGAAGTGCGGTGTGGGTGGGAGCAGTGCACTGTAACAAAAACCGGGTGGAATTAATGGAGGTACTAGACGAACTGGATACGGCAGCAGATATGTGGATCATCGGGGGCGACTGGAATGTGAGGGTGGGGGAGCTGGAAGGAGGGATTGGAGAAGACGGTGACTGGAGAAAAAGGTGCTCCCAGGATAAAGTGACTAACCAGGAGGGTAGAGAATGGATGCAATGGGTGAGAAAGTCAGGATGGGATGTGCTCAACGGTTGCTGTGAAGGGGACTGGGAAGGGAAAAAACGTTCTACGGACAAGGAGGAGGCTCGGTTTTGGACTACGTGGTGGTCAAAGGGATCGAAAGGGAAGAGTTGGTGTGCTTCAAGGTGGAAAACGTAGGAGGGTCGGATCATGTACCGGTGGAGGTGGTCGTTAGGGTGAGGAACGTTGGGAAGGGAGAATAGAGGAAGGGGCAGCAGAGGTTTGGATGGAGCGAGCCGGATTTGGGGGAAGATGGGCTGAAGGCAGAAGCCTTCAAAAGATTAACAGAGGAAGGAAAATATAAGTTACTGGAGGTTTTGAATAGAGTCTGGAGTGGTGAGGAAGAACTGCCGGAAGAGTGGCGTGTGGGGGTGGTGGTCCCGGTGCACAAAGGGGGAGCAGCATCGGTCGTAAATAATTATAGGGGTATTACCGTTATGAATGCGGGATACAAAGCGATGATGACAATTGTGAAAAATAGACTAGCGAGGGAAGTGGATAGAAAAGGGCTGCTGCCGGAATGCCAGGGGGGTTTCAGAAAGGGAAGAGGGACGAGGGAGCAGATTTTCACGCTTGCGAGAATGGTGGAGGAAGCGTTGGAGTGCAAAGGAAGAGTGTATGCGGTGTTTGTGGATTTGAAAGCGGCGTATGACTCAGTTCCTAGGGGGAAACTGGTGGAATGTATGGATAGATTGGGTATGGAAGTGGAAGGAGTGGAGTGGGTGAGAAGTATATATAAAGAGACGTGGGCAAAATCGAGAGTAAATGGAGAAGTGTCTGAGAAGTTTAGGGTGAATGTGGGTTTAAGGCAAGGGTGCCCGCTAAGCCCCCTCCTGTTCAATCTATACACAAGCGAGTTGGAGGCGGTGCTGAGGAGAGGACAGGCTGGAGGGGTCGTGGTGGGGAGAACCAAAGTGTGGATGCTGGCATATGCTGATGACATAGTATTAGTAGCCAAGAGAGTGGAAGAGATGCAAGAGATGTTGGAAAGAATGGGAAGGTACATGGATAGGAGAGGGATAGTAGTGAATGTGGAGAAGACTAAATGGCTGATGTTTAGGAATAGGGGTAGAAGGGGTAGAGTGGAAGAGCTGAAATGGAAGGATGATTGAAAGAGTGAATGTCTTTAAATATTTGGGTTTCTGGTTTGACAGTGGAGGAGGATTTAGGGTGCATGTGGAAAGTATGCAAGCGAAAGCGAGAATGGCTTGGGGAATAGCGAGAAGGAAATGGGAGAGGTTGTGGGGCGGTAACCTCGAAATGGCGTGCAAGATCTGGGATGCGTGTGTAAAACCTATTCTGTTGTATGGAGTGGAAGTGTGGGGATTGCGTGAGTGGGATGTGATAGAGAGAGAGCAAGGTGTGCTCCTGAAGAGGCTGTGTCTCGAAAGGTCGACACCGAGAGCAGTGCTGTTGCAGGAGACGAATCGTATGAGTATGTGGTGGGAGTCGTGTGTAAGGGTTGTGAAGTTTGAAGAAAGATTGCAGGAATTGGGCGAGGAAAGACTGGTGCGGGAGGTATGGATGAGGTGTAAGAGTAGGACGGAGAGTGGTTGGAGAAAGGATAGAGGAAGGATGTATGAAAGAGTGGGTATGTCTGAGGTGTGGGTAGAGGAGAAGCTGAGAGAAATGGGAAACCTAGGAACTGAGGTAAGAGAGAGATTGAGAGATATTGAGTGGCAAGAACGGCAGACTAGAATGAATGAGAGCTCTTACAACCCTGGCTACGTAGAGTGGCAAGTGAGTGGGAGACTCCCGAGTTACTTAGCCAGGGGTGAGTGGAGCAGGGAGGACAAGGTATGCATGGCAAGAGCGAGGTGTGGGTCAGACGAGAGAGGGAGGAAAGTATGGATGGGTTTAGGGTACACCGCGTGTGCGCTGTACAGTAAGGGAAGCGACACGTGGTGGCACCTTAGCGAAGAATGTGAGGGTGTGAAAGCAGAGTGGGTGGGAGACTGCAGAAAGCTGAATGAATGGTTATGCGAGGATGGGGAAGGCGTGAAAATCTGCAGGAGGCTGACGTGGGAGAGGAAAGTGGCAAGGGCAAAGGGAGCGGCGATAGATGGGGGTAATTAGTAATTTTTGGCGGAGTAGTACTTTTATTTATATTGTATTTTTATTTTTATTTTTGTATATTTTTGTTGAGGTTTGTGATGTGGAGGGGTTGTGATGGAAATGCATACATCTGTAAGATTATCAAGTGAAAGGAAAATTCTCGGAAATATTCTCAGCAGATTTCTCCTGGTTCACAGACGGCTCAAAAACAGGGGAAGAAACAGGAGCTAGCATTGTTAGCGTCAACCCGAAGACAAATATTTAAATAAGTCTGGGCATGCTCTCCACGGTGTTTCAGGTAAAAATAGTGGCTATACAACACTGTGCAAGGGATGTGCTGAGACGCATAATAACTGTTACAAGTATTGCCATATATACTGACAAAACAGACATTGGCGTGCGGCACGGAAAGGCCAGAAGAATCGTTCTCTAGGTTCTGCCTGGAAGAGACCTCAGAGCATATACTATGCCACTGCGGCGCTCTATGCACAGTGCACTCCAACGGACTAGGGAACGGAAAATCAAGACCATTCCTATCTATGAATGAACCGACATCGAGCCTTTGCAGCCTGCTAGTCAGGATAGAGCTCATAGAAACACGTCGGGGATCGCAAAATCTCTACAGACGGCGCAGTGGTGTAGGCCCACAGGGGCACTATAATGTGTAGGCCCTGGAAGGCCACCCGTTCCTAATCTCAACTTAATATTAAATAAAACTTAAATCTAACCCTCTTCCGTTGTACATTTCCTTCTCTGCCTTCGTCAATTTCTTTTCTCACGCCAGCCTCTTGCAGATTTCCATGCCTCTCTTAACCATTTCCTTACCTCTTTACCGTCCCCTACCAACTGCTATCAATCCGTGACATTTGAACCCCAGTCCGATTCGCACTTTCCGTTGTCTCTCTTCTGACCCACACCTCACTCTTGTCATGTGCACACTTTGTCCTCACTGTTTGGGGGAGCAGTGAGCCCCCGGTCCCTGGCTAAGTAGCTACTGGGCCACATATTAAAAAGGTCAAGATATAGGATCCCTCTACTGATGCTTATAGGGAAATTAGAAGGTAGTACATATAGGAGTCGGACGTGTACAGCTATCAGGGCTAATGAACATAAGGAACTGGACTGGAATAAGTAACTTAGGAGAACTATGCCAGGCAGCAATAAACAGATCCATAACTATTATGCAATAAACGATAATTCGCCAATGCACATGGGTGTAGGGCAAAAGAAGTAGATGTTATGCTATATTTTATATTAAATTTAATTTGCTTGTAATATTGTAATGCCCTTACATAGTGTATAAGTGTAATTGCATGTTTGTAATAACTTTTGTTTATGTATCGTGTTTTTATGCCTATAAAAGGTTTTACTACTTACCAATAAAGTTCACATCATAATTCAGGTCACCCCTAATCATATTCATTATGTTCGCCGTTCATAAATTTGAATTGATTAGCCTAAATTATAGAGGATTGGTGAAGGTGACTTAACAACTCAATAATATTCACACTTTAATAACCAAAAACAAACAAATAAGACATCTTACCTAAATATGTATTTTACTAAACATCTTGCATATGGAAAGAACAATAGACATGTGCAACCTCTAAAATTGTCTTTTTAAGTTTCATACAATTTATTGCCTTATATTTTTAAAAACTACAATGAGTAATAATGTATTTATAATACATAAAATATAAAGCTGTTACTCACACAGCGGTAGTAAATAGGATCCTTATAACATTGAGCAATAATCAGAACAAATAAGAGATATGTATGGGGGTTGGGTGATATGATAGCTATATGCATGAGTAACAGCGTGCTCCACTACGAACTACTAAGACAATGATATAGTCGTGTTGTGTTCCATAAGCAAAAAGCACTATGATAATAGCATACATGTAGATATTTGTATAAACTTATATTTATATATGCAATTTACTATATTCTCATATATTTCTTCATCTATATAACATTTCTACGACACTGTAGCTTCTTTTAAAATCATTCGTAAATGAACAATATACCCTGAAAATTTTACTTTCGCCTCTCTCTTTCTCTCTCAGTTTATGTTACAAAAAAAGATGCCACTTAAAAATACTATAAATAATTTAAAAACAATACTGATCTTTTTCCTGTAACATATTTGAAATTCTCTTTACAATTACTAACCCTATTCTTACATCTCTTATAATAAGACCCTGTTTTGATAAAGGCTATGAATGATATCTCACATTAGCTGATTGTGGGGTGTCGGATCAGGGTTCCGAGATTGCGACTCGGATAAGTGTTGTGACTATTACAATTATATAATTTTTATCAGTCACAGCTATCTCTTCGTGTAGAGACAATTTTATTTATTATACAAAATTCAAAATATATTATTTATCGTATATTTATTTTATTCACATACGCACACCGCCAAACTCAAATAAGATTTTTTGTATGTACAATTATTGTTGATACATTATTAATTTTTTAGGGTGAATTGAGTTTGGTGGTGTCGTCTTCATCTGTTAGCACTGAAAGTGCCGTGAGCATTAATTCTAGACACAAGCTAACCGTTGATTGCCTGCACAACACGACAACTATGAGAGCCGACATAAGGCCCCTGCTAAACTCACTACGCTTCTAGCTTGTATTCAACATATTAATTTATATGATTTATAAAAATAAAATACTTCATATAAAAGTGATATTGCGTGTTTTTATTAAATTTATTGATTGAGAATGAAATATTATTATTTTTATAAAATTCTATGAATTAATAGTTTTCTTCTTTCCGCAGTTCTCGTTATTGCGCAACTACCTGATTAAGCTTACGCCACATTCGCTATTCAACTTACATGCTAGTATTCAATAATAAAACATGAATCTATATAAAGTACAATTAAGTAAAATCAATTGTTATTGATAACACTGTTCAGAAATTTGTACATATTTTGTGAATCTAAAAATTCTTGATCCATTTAATTTGGCACATAATATTACATCAGTTGTTTTTATACCTATAATACCTACTTTCAAAAATGCTAATTATTAGAACACTCAGTAACACAAAGGGATAACAACAGATTGTCCCCATTTATAGTCAAACGTTTAGATTCAATAAGAAAATGACATCAATAATGAACATTAAAAAACAGTAAATATAACAAGACTAGTTTTACGTTTAACTATCCACTAAGTAACAAGCCATTAAATAAAATCATAAAAACGCTCAATTCTTTAAGAGTTAAAACGAAAAATTAATCGGCAATGAAGAGATAAGATATTGCCAAGTTTTAGTTATATCACTTTAAATGCAAATATGATATGTATTTGCCTCTTTTGCGTTAAAATGATGGAAACTACTCAATTAAATTGACCCTCTGAAAAATTGACCGTTTCGCACTAAAAAAGCCGGATATTCAAATGGCACCAAAGCATCATCACCGCCGAATCTCAGTCCACAAAACAAAATAAATAAGACTAGAATAAAAGCTCCTATACCTAAATTATTGTTTAACGTCTTGCGACAGTGCAATGTTTATTTTTTTACATTTTACGTAAACGTGATCACAGTTAGCTACCACTAACCACATAATTATACTGTCAATAATCAGTACGTTTGAAAAATACTGTATTCGCAACATACAAAAAAAAACACACACGGAGTTTAAGATGGGCGTTTGTATATAACTCTTGGAAAGAATTAAAATTTGGCACAATTCCGGAAGAAACTATATATAAAAACCTGTGTTTTTTGTTTTAATAAAATAATTTATATTATTTATATTCGCACAGCCTAATCTTAATCGAACGAAATATTTAAAAATATCCCCATCACTCCAAATTTACAATTTTGTTTGTCTCATAATATATTGCACTATTACTAAAGTAACTACTATTGTAAATTAAATAGTAAAAAAAAATCGTATTCCAAACCGCTGTTGCTTACGAAAAAATTTTGGTCCGCTCCTCAACCACAAGCCGATTAGATTAAACTAATGCCGGTGACAGAACAGTAATGTAACATGTGCTCTACATTAGTGTTCGGCGCGCAAAAACGGCACAACACACACACCCAGCCGCTTGGAATAACACGCAACTTGTCATGCCTTGTAATAACACTAATATCTACTGAAAATTCAACATTCTGATTGTATCTAAATATATATAAATATGTATATATAAAAAATTAAAAGTAACAAATCTTTGGCTTGTTCCCCATTACCAATCTTACGCGTAATGTATAAATTATCCAACATCTATGACTTTATATTGTCATCGAGTCTATTACTTTTTCACAGATTATTATTTTTTGTTTTGCTTGATTTCATTTTTTGTCAAATTGTTATTACTTCTTTGGATTTATTTATTATTATCTGTAATACCAGACATGTTGGGGGTCGTAAGCTGGCAATTGGCACTCGGGGTGCCATTGCCAGCTCAGTTAATGGATGGGGGCCTTCACGATGTGATTCGGCGCGATATAGTGGTAGCCGGGCATTGGAAGTCCTGCCGTCTCCATCGATATCCTAAACAGAAAAATGCTTCTTATTAACAGGTTATTCGTGTATATAAATGTTATATTGTTTATTATTTTAGTATACATGATTGAATATTGATACTGTAGCGATTGTTCTATTAACACGTTAACTTTATACTTGCAGAAATGATTTTATACTAAAACTAACAGGGTTACAACCAACGTTTTACGTCCTGCGATGTAATCTAATTGTTCAGTAGGGAGTAAAGTGATATTTTAGTCCATAGGGCAGTGATTCTTAAGTTTTTTGAAGCCTGGGAGCACCTTTGAGTATAAAATACTTGCAAAGCATCAAAATCAAAGAGTCAATCTCATACAGTATATGAGGCAACATTTAATTTCGGCTTTCATAATTTCGCGGAACACTTACAAGAAGCTCGCGGAGCACCAATGTTCCGCGAAGCACCGGTTAAGATCCACTGCCCTAGGGTATAAATGATATAAGTGTCTCTAGGCTACCTCAGTTTCGGACCGACTCCCAGCTATAACTTATAATATTTTGAAATGATTAAACGTTTAAAATATTCTTTAAGTATAAAGAATTTATTTAGCCAAGAAAAATAAACGATTTTCTGAAAATCTTAAGGTGGTGTAAGCCTGTTTCAACGCCCTCGGCGACTTTGCGATGACCAATTCATTGACAGCATCAAATTCTCTTTTTTCTTAAATAAAACATCCGCAGAAAAAGCTTCAATGCTTCGAGGTGTGAAGGCAGCTCTAAGCCAGACAAACAAGAATTTACGAGTGGTTTGCCTATTTATTTCATAAGTGAAATGCCATGGAAAAGTATTCCTCAGAGATGTGGCAACTCCTCATCCGCCAGGGTTCTGCAGCTTGCACACAGAATTGGCTGGTGGGACGAGTGAGTAGAAATTTTCAGTGGGCCCATTTTGAGGCCTAAGTGTCATTTTGAGGCCTAAGTGTCTGTAGCTATACTATCCGCCAGCCAACTATCCCGAACTCACTAGAAATGGATGGGAAGACAGAGTTGGTATTCCTCGCCGGTAGAAGGAAAGTGGCCAGTCTTGAACTGAATATAGAAGGAATTAATATAACCAGCCAAAGGTCTCTGAAATACATGAGAGTACACCTGGACAATGATGCTCGCATGACCCAACCCATTTCAGGAAAACCTGTGAGAAAGTCCCAACTGGTTCTAGCGAAGATTACACGCAATATCAGAGAACCACGATGCAGACAACCGAAGATTTTAATTATGGCTGTATCATCAATTGTACTGTGTGTAGCACCAATATTGGCACAAGTCCTAAGACTCAAATATTATACGGCTATGCTGCAGCGCATAAACAAACAAAACATACCAACGCATCTTATATAGAATAGCACAAACAGTGGCAGTTCTGGCAATTGCCGACCTACCACCCATTAGGCTGGAAGTGGAAGAAAGAGTAGCCATCCACAAACATGGCAAAGGACATAAGACATAGGCAAACGCGAAAACGCTAGAACTGGCAAGACAAATGGAGACAAACGGACGAACGAAACTATTTTTCTAATGTGTAACAAACAGTGGGAGCATGTGGACATTTACATAACGCAGGTCCTAACCGGACACGGGGTATTCAGTACGTACTTAAATCGATCGGTAAAAGTGAAAACAGTGAGCGTTACTGTGGAAACAATTCGAATGCGACTGATGGGAGAAGTACAGATCAACAGCAAACCGGAAATGTGGTACACAAGTAACACGAGACAACATCGCAGGACTCCTCCTGGAGACAGTGACAACCTGGATAGCGAAATGTGAATGAATCACGGCGGTAATGAGGACAAAGGAGACGGACAATGCAGGAGGAAGACCGTAGAACACAAGAATACAATCAGACGACCCCACATCTAAAGAAATTCCTAAAGGCTACCAGGATGGAACAGAGAGAAATGGAGTTTAGCTGGTAGGTCGGCCCTAGATGGGTCGGAATCCAGGGCACCCTGAGGAAGAATACCAGCAAGGCCTGCCGGGCGTCTATGAAGATACCCAACCGCAATCCAAGAAAAAGGTTCAAGATAAAATAATTTTGTTAATTTCGTGATTATAATCGTCTCCTAATGAGCATTGGAGAAGAAGAGTTCAAACCGCAATCACCTATCACAGTTTATCAGAGGTTTCCTATGAAGCTATGGTAAATTTCGAGTGATTCAACTCCACTGCGCTTCTCCCTTTACTGGCAGAATGTGTGGAATTGATTTGATCCCTAAACCAGGGAAATCCCAGGACAGCCCAGCGGCATACCGACCACTGTGCATGCTCGATATGATGGGCAAGCTGCTGGTGGTCCATGAAACAAAACATTGGACGGTGCGAATTTTCCCAGTTTCCCAATTTGGAGCACACAAACTACTAGGATGATGACGTCAGCCCATCATCAACATCTAAATGTCCTTCACCCCAATCCAAGAAAAAGGTTCAAGATAAAATAATTTTGTTAATTTCGTGATTATAATCGTCTCGTAATGAGCATTGGAGAAGAAGAGTTCAAACCCCAATCACCTTTCACAGTTTATCAGAGGTTTCCTATGAAACTATGGTAAATTCCGAGTGATTCAACTCCACTGCGCTTCTCCCTTTACTGGCAGAATGTGTGGATTTGATTTGATCCCTAAGCCAGGGAAGTCCCAGGACAGCCCAGCGGCATACCGACCACTGTGCATGCTCGATATGATGAGCAAGCTGCTGGTGTACATGGTTTTGGAGAGGATCACCGACCACCGAGGCTATCGGCCCAACAATACGGCTTTAGGACGGGAAGGTCCACTGACCACTATCCAGGCCATAGAGGCGGTCCTGGATGTGGCTAAATATACTGGCCAGAGGTGGGTCGTGGAGGAGGCATACGCTCTGCTAGATTGTTACAATTGACGTGCATAATGCCTTTAATACGGCACATTGGAGGACGATGGAGAGATGCGAGCCTATGGGTCTCTCCACGGATGCCCTAGGATTGATCAGGAGCCACGTAGGGAACCACAAGCTAATCCTGAAAAGCCCGGATGGGGATAAGCATATGAAGTTGGGATGCGGGGTTCCACAGGGGTCGGCGTTGGGGCCGACCATGTGGAATATATTGTATGAGTACCCCTTCCGGAGGGCACGAAGGTTATAGGGTATGCCGACGATGTAGTCCTATTGGCTACAGCCCAGTGAAGACGAACTGAGGGCCAGAATAAACAACAACATGAAGGGCCTGTGGCCGTGGCTGACCGACAATTTCCTGGATGTTGCCGAGGAGAACACCGAGGTGGTACTCCTGATAGGCAGGAAAAGGTATGCAGATCTGTTTCACTATTGATGCGACAGAAGTGATTCCAAGAAAGGATGACAAGTACCCGGGGTTGTGGATCATGGCATGGCCATCAGAAAACACCTGGAGGCGCCGAGCGCTAGGACAGCCTGGTACACTACGGCACTGGCAGCAATTATACCTAACACCAAAGCTCCAGGCCAGCACACACGGGCGATGTTGGTACAGGATGCCTAAAGCATAATGCTCTATAGAGCGTGACCAGATGGGAGTCCAAATGGAACGAGTTAGATGATAAAGCCAGCTGGACGTAGGCTTATTCCACGAATAGGGTATGCGTTAACAATGGTATTCACGGGTCAGGACTGCTTCAAAGCATACCTGAAACGTATGGTTCTGGAGCAGTCCTAGTAGTGCCCCATGTGCGATGCCTCAGTTGATTCAACCGAAGATGCCATTTTCGATTGTCCTCGCTGGGCTACTACACATGCGTAGTTGAAAGAACAGATAGGAACGGACCTCACGCCGGAAATGTGGTTGGCTTAATAATCGGAGGCCAGCGGCGTGAAATTAAGTACACTCCTATGTGGCCATTGTCATGGGCGAACTGGCCCAGGAAGAACGGGACATACAACAAGGTCACCGAAGACAAGCTGGTAGGTAGGAGGCCGTCCTACCTGCCGGATTACTTGGGTTGTAAGCATGGGTTACCAAGAATGCCCTGGAGGCTGTCCATAAAACAACTTCTATCTTTATTGGGTTATCAGCCGTGAGGCTTTTCCGCCGGTCAAGGGAGAAGCTCAGAGGAGTTTAATCACCCAGTATTTAATTCACAGAAAACCTCTGAAAAACTGTGAAAGGTGATTCGCGAAAATTCGCTCCCCGCTGGGGATTGAACCCCAATGCTCAGTACGAGACGGACGACGCCTCTAACCACTCGGCCACTGAGCTGGGTACTGTCCATATTAGATACGTTTTTACTTAGTTATTTAACTATCATCTACCTATTTGCTAACTTATCCTGGGAGAAGTTTTTACATGCTATTTAACCTAGGACAGCATACACTGACGACGATCCCAGGATTGTTTATTGTTTTTATCTATTTATTAACTGTCTATGCAGGACACGATTCTTTCTTCCTTTACTTGTTTATTTATCTATTATGTACCAATTTGTAAATTAAATCTGTCAGGCATTTTCTGTGATACTGTTAACCAGGGTAATCATGGGTACACCGATTTACTCGTGATACATTTTTATTAATTTATTATACAACAGCATGGAAGACTACAGGACTATAGATTTATACGCATCAGTCCGAAGGCCAATGAAAAATCAATTCCAGGCTGGGGTCTGAATTATCCAGAACTATCCAGGGGTCTGAATGCAAGGGTTTAGTGGGTATATAACTTGTACCGAATTACAAAGCGAGTCCCACACTACCCGAGACCTGAGAAGCGCCGGGTGTGCGTAAATGCATTCCCATTCACAGCAAAAAGATCAACAATTCCCAAAATGCGTCAAAAAATGGAACCCCAAAGGTCGAGTCCGAACTGCAAGGGGCCTTGTCAGCGAAAAAAAAATGGAAGTGCATGAGATGTAAATTGGAATTCACGATAGTGGATCCCTTTTAGGCAGGATCTCACCCAAATGTTGGCCTCCCGTAACTATAATAATTTACCTTACACAGATAGGACATATGGCTTGTTTCCATCATTGTCGGACAAACCTGCCATATACTCCTCTTGCAATAAAATACTAAGCAATAACGCTTGAAATCATCTAAGCTAGAGGACACCTGAGAAGGTGTCATCCTGAGAACGACCTAATTATCCATATAACTGGATATAAAGGTAATAAAGCCTACTATTGGCATATATTCGTTTTATTATGGACTAAGAAATCTACGAAGAACTGTTCTGCGTGAGGCAATAGATACTAAAGACGAATCAATGTTTAATGTTTTGAGATTATTTCATGGAAAAGGCGATTCCTTTATCAAATATAATATCAGAGCCAGCAGATGACACATTTAGTTGCAAAAATCATAGTGGTAGATAAAAACAATCTCTTTAAATCGTCATTAACACTAAACAAAATTCGGAGCAATGCGTTGAATACTAGGATATTTGCACTATTTTATGAAGAAAATTATTAAAACCTTCATCAATAACTCCTTCACACTGAAGTACGCTGGCTACCAAAAAGCTTACGCTTGACAATATTTTGTATCACTTTTTGAGACTGTTTCGAGTTTTTGGATGCTAACCATCCCATTTTAAAAGCAAAATTAGTCAAATGATAACCAGACATTGTTTATTTAACATATACGTTTGCAAAATTTAATGAGGTCAACATTCAGTTAAGTCCTGGTTTTCAAGGAAGCGGCGTCGATCAACGCGACCGTTTTTAACGTCTATTGCACATTGCAAGAAACGTTTTAAGTATCTGTAACTGAATAACTCCACTGTAAATTCACCACTTATTCCCATTACATTGCGGTATACTGCTCTCTGGGTTACGATATTTATATGACGTCAAAAACGGTCACTTTAACAACAGTTGATTTGATAAAAACATAGTCCATGAAGCTGAACATTGGACGGTGCGAATTTTTCCGGTTTCCCAATTTGGAGCACACAAACTACTAGGATGATGACTACCATCAACATCTAATGTCCTTCACACAGACTTTGAAAATAGGTTTGAAGATATGTTGACTATGGAAACACCGTAGTGGATTATCAAACCATACAGTTGATTTGATAAAAACATAGTCGATGAAGCAGAACTTTGGACGGTGCGAATTTTTCCGGTCTCCCAATTTAGAGCACACAAACTACTAGGATGATGACTACCATCAACATCTAAATGTCCTTCACACATACTTTGAAAATAGGTTTGAAGATACATTGACTATGGAAAGACCATAGTGGATTATCAAACCATACAGTGATATTGAATAAACGGATGTCATGTTACAAGAAGAACTGATCAAAATAATCGCAAAAGAAGAACTTAACGTGCAGTTTAGGAAGGGATGTCAGCAATTCTGGCTTCAGAGAGACATGCCTGTTAAATATCCTCCATTATGGACTAAGCGAGAAAGTTTTGGTAACTTTATACCTCGTGGAAGGGGGTTTCAGCGCGGCTGCCAATCTCCTTTCATAAAAAAGAAACAGATTGGAAATCACTCGTCGAGGAGATTAAGGTTGAATCCGACTACACTGAAGACAAATATTAAAATTTTACAATAAAAGCATCAGGCTCATCCCCACCATTAAAATAATTTATCCTTGTGTATTTTTTTAATTTAAAATTTTTACTAGTTCTGAACAGTTTGTCGTTTTGAATTAATAAACGAATAACTATAAATAAAACTACTTCTATTTTTAATTTTAAATATTCTACTCTACAGTAAACCCTATCTTTGGTTCAACACGAACGAACCTAAAAGAGATCCAAGTCCGCCCATTCATGGGACTTCTGGACTTCATTGAAAATACAGAGCTCATAAATGAGGAATAAGAAATAGGAGAGCATAAAAGGTCAGCCGTGGCCGCAGTGCAGTAGGATTGAATATAGCAAAACCAGACTAGTCAGGGGATAAGAAAGCCACCAAAGTAAGTAGCTTGGCTTCAAAAATACATTTGATGAATTTGTACAAAATCAATATTAGGAAAGCGGGGATCTATCCAAAACAAAATAAATCGGCACGTGGTCTACGCAACAAACAAGTTCGGGTTGTATATCCTTACAGTATTGATTTACCCTACTGTAAGAATATACAACCCATTATACATTGGTTTGAAAACACACTATAGGTTGGGATCTAAACTGAATGCCAAATATTGTATATTACTAAAAACGGATAAAACAAACAAATAAAAACATAACTAGCATGTATAATATTCTAGTTCACACTCAGCGCTACAAATCATCCTTTACCTATCCATAGATGAGTAAAGAATGATGATAAGTAGCACTGTGTATGAACTAGAATATTATACATGCTTAGTTATGTTCTTATTTGTTTCATTTAGCCCTTTTTGGTAAACAATTATGTTTAGGTATTTTGAACGTTTAAATTTATAATTTAGTACTACTGCCGTATGCGCCATCGTCCATCCTTTACTTAGCAATAATAATAAACTCATTAAATTCCTCTTTAAATTCCCACTATCATCTAAAAATATATAGTTTAACACACGCACCCCCTCCCCCATAGTTATAAAAAATACAATTGTAGAATCGCAATACTATGCATAGTACACCGACAGGGGTCATAAATTATATTATATAATTATAAGAAACACAATCACCCCGAATCTTTGTGTTGATGTCACGACACGTTCGCTGCCGATCATATGGTGATAGTCAAAGACACCACCATGTTTTGAAATAAACAATTAACTTTAATAATAACTAACAATTAAGTGCTAACAAAATGTATAAACCCATCTATATCTACCTTGCTCTAGGCACAATGGACGCGCAGTCAACTTATTACCACCCATAGAATATATGAAGGTTGCCAGAACCGAAAAAAATGGTATGAACAGCGAGGGCTTAGTACATGACACTAATTATATCCGTTGTTTAAAAGCCGCTTCTGGTGTGCAATTCTTGTCACCACACGTTTCGAACGTACTTAGGCAATTCTTCTTAAATCTGCCCCTAGGGTGCTATTTTGACAGCACATATTTGTGTAATGTTAGGAATCGCACCCATGATTTATTGTTTTAGTTATGCGTAAAGCCCTGGTTTCCTAGGAAAACGGTGGCTTAAAAGCGACCGATTTTGACCTCATTTACACAACACAAAAATAATATTAAGTTATGTAATTGAACAACTCCCTATGTTTATCGTAATTCATTGTGTTTTTGCAGCACCTTCAGGTATTACTCTTTATGGGAAACTATATTCGTTTATATACATGTAAAATTATTTTTGTGACGTAGAAATGACGTCAAAAGCGGCCGCTTTCAAACGACCGCTGTCCTAGGAAACCAGGGCTTTACTGAGTCATTAAAAGTAAATGCAAATATAATGTTAAAAAATATCATTATCAAGCGGGACAATTTGCCCGAATCACCTTTCACAGTTATATGTGAAGATAATGTAAATAGTGATTAAACTCTTATGGCTGATGGACCTATAAACATTTTTTTTAAATTAATGATTGCGCATGAAACATACATTGAAAGTTAATTACATTTATAAAACCCAATCCTGCCAGTTGGAAACTGCTCCGCTAATGCAACAGTTAACGTGTTAATATACTAAAACGGCTATTTGCATGCAACCCTAGATTACATAAAAATCTAATGAGAAACTATAACCACAATATGCCAATAATTGGAGTAAGATATAATTCGGATAAATTACATCTAAAATAAAAATGAAAAATGGCAATGAATGGGGGAAATATTGGACGGTCAAAGCTTACCAGGATCTTCTTCCTTTGGATTTTGGTACTTGATATAGGCTTGGTCTGTTAGCAGGCTTTTTTATATATAGGATCACACAACCACGATTTCAATCACACTACCGAAAAAGAAAATCAGAAAACAAAACAAAAACAGTATCGTCATACTATTTGTTATATATGTATTGATCAAACAAATTTTTACACAGATTTGAGCACAAGAAATAGCTATATATTATAAAATGTGGTCAATATTGAAATACATTTACACTTATACAGAGTAAGAAAAAATAATATTAATAAACAAAACAAAATTTCTACAATCTTGATTTTCTAGCAGCTGATATGTGAAAAAAGCAAACCCCTTATAAAAAACAGGGCGTGGTAATTAAATTTGACGTTATTGAAAGTAAATTACATATTTAGTAACCTAAATAACCTTAATATTATTTCTAACTTTAATTATGTGTGTTTGTGTATAATGAAAATATCCTGTATAGCTATTAAAAAGCTGCTAGCTAAACGCTTAAATATGTATATACTAGAAGCAATATTTGGTTCCTAAAAAACGTACGTTTTTTCTTCATCTTATTTAAAAATACAATTTGTATAAAATAAAACCCTATACTGGTCAATAAAAACTAAAAAATATCTAATCATTATCAGAAAACACACCTTAAAGGTTCACTAAATATATATCGTGTATATAATTTGCGAAATCATGATGTTTTTGCGCCATGCCGGCAATCATTGATTATTTAAACTTTAGCATGATATATAAAATAAGATGCAGCCCAACTACTAGTAAGGGTTGAACTTGTTACGCTCGTTCTTGAGTTTCGAGTTCTCTGATGGTCCCCCGGACGACGTCAACCTCGGTGTGTAGTTGCCGCTCTTATGGCTGCGGTGCACCCCTGTCGTTTGTACGGGCGGTGAGCCGCCCTGGGCGCCCAACAACTCGGTCAGGCCGCCCAGGGCGCTCAAGCTCGTCAGCGCGTTGAGCGCACCCGGCTTGGTCAGCAACTGGGCGAGGGGGATGGCACTGGCCAGGGGAGAGGCGGATGTCTGGCTGGAGGCGCCAGTATTCGGGGAGTTTTGGGCCTCAAGGTTAGCTTTCTGCAGTTCAACACTGGGGAAACACATAAGGATTGTATAATGATCATAAGTGTCAGGGGGGTAAAAACAAAATAAATCTTTAAATCAAGTAATTTATCTTTTATTTGTAAATGATACTGACTAGTTTTTAATTAGATTCGAACGGATTTGATAAAAGTATAATAAGGCGCGGTATATATTTGAGTGGCAATTTTTCAACTAAAATATTTAAATTCATAGCTTTCACTTTTTCTTTTTCTAGAATTGGCATTTTGTATTGAATTTATTTAAGATTTAATAATGAATTCAGTCATTTCGAATTATGATTAGCTACTTCCAAAGTTATTGGATATTTATTAGTAGTAGTAGTTACAAATCGTAACTGGCTATCGACCTTCGAAAGTCCTCCTGCCGTATTTTAGTGTATGTGTATGTGAGTGTTAGGACTTGCTAATTAAGAAAATTATCTCCGAGAAAATGTCGTTAATTGTATCCCAACGACAAATGGTACCTACTACTCAAGGGTGCGATTCTTGAAACAACTCGTTTCGAACGTGTTGGTTTAACTGTCAAAGTAGCTAGGCAAAATATGGACAATACTCGATATGAAAAAAAATCAAATAATTTCGGTTTACTAGCCTTAATGAACACTAAGAAACCAAAAAATCCATCATTAAACGAACTCAAATCGTAAATTGTCAGCATTTTGCGGAGGGATTTTGACAGTTAATTGAATACGTTCGAAGTGAGTGGTTTCAAGAATTGCACCCCAGGCCGGAAATCGAACACTTTGTTAAGCGGAAGAGCTAACCACTGCACCACATCGGCATGTGATTTTTATAATTGTATGTATTTTTACTTTTCGAATATAGAACTGCTGTATAAGGAACTTATTGTCAGGGATGTATTTTTATCGCGAAACAATTCGAATTAGTAATTTTGACCTTTCTTTACGTTTCATAATTATAATAGCCGACATAGACTATTGTTGGAAAATGTTTGTGTGTCTATCTGTGTGGATTCATGTCTGTAAACCAAATTCCGGGACGGATAGTGACCAAAATCGGATGAGAAAGTGAGCTGGGATGATCCCGTGAAAATCTGAGCAAAACTAATCCACAAACAGAGAAACATATAACCATTTCCTATTTCGCACATGACACGTGGCTGCTCCAAAAAATGAACACGCGGCGCAGTGGACATGTGAAGTTATTAGCGGTACCTGTACTATACGTAAATCACGCGAAGAATTTGAAATAAAAATGTCAAAACGTGAATCGAACCGAAATATTAAACTTTAGGTAATAGAATGTATGTAATTTTGTTGTTGGCACTGCAACTTATTTTTGTAAGATTTGACGACCTACTACAGGGGTGGCAAGCCAATGGCACATGACAACAAAAGTTGGGCACGGCATTAATTAAGGAACTTGTATAATAGAATTTTAATCGAGATTCTCTCAGTTAAAAGAAATTATCGAAAACATTAAAGTTTATTATATATCCTGGTGTGACTTCATTTGATAAACAAAACAAATTGGATTGGTTGGAAATTGAAATGCAGCTAATTGATGTCCAATCTAGTTCAATTTGAATTCAAAAAATTATTGAAACAATGAAAGAGTTGAAATTAAATGAAATAGAAAGATATGTGGTAATATGAGTAAAAATATCAATACAAATACTGGAAAGGTGGAATTTAATTCCAGACATTTAGCTGGGTTTTTGTTATCTTAACAATATATTCATCTACATGTGCCTGAAAGTCCTTATTTTTAGAAATGAATAACATAAAAGACTCACTTAGAAGCCGTTTGTCAGATGACTACAGCATTCTGCTAAGTAACAAAGTACGAAACTAATAAAGGGTGTTTCATTTCGAAGTATAGAACAAGTTACAACTAATCCCCTAGGAGGAAAGTCAAACGCTATCTGGCGGCACCACATCAATTAGTAATGCAGACCCATATGGTAATAACCGTCAACAAGCTCATGCCATCAGGATCACCGGGTAGTGCCCTCTAGGGAATAATATTCCAACAGAGTGCTTGAGATATCAGCACAATGCCAATTTTGTAAAACATATATAAGTGTGAATCCACCTCTTAGCAATCTACAGATCTAGATTTCACACTTATATATGAAGTATAGAACTTTAAATTTAATTAAACAGAAAAATAATTTTAATGGCCACGAATTTGACTTTTTTGAAAGATAATGTTCTGCCATTACTGTTTAAATATGATTTCGGACATGTGGCCAGCGCGTAGATGGCGTAATCTGGAAGTCCAATTTGCGATCACTGCGCAGCATTTCTGGTCGTATTTCAGCATAAACGCGACCGTGGCTAGCGCGTAGATGGCGTAATCTGGAAGTCCAATTTGCGATCACAATTCGCAGCATATCTGGTCGTATTTTGGCAATAACGCGTCGAATGTTGGCTTCCAAGTGTTCAATAGTCTCTGGCTTCTCAGTGTAGATACATATGACTTCACATACCCCCAAGGAAAATAGTCCAGCGGTGTTAAATCACACGAACGCGGTGGTCAGTTCACAGGTCCATTTCTCAATATTAATTATTCGTCAAATGTTTCTTGCAGTAAATTAATTCTATCGCGCGTTGTATGGCATGTGGTCTTGTTGGAACCCTATGTCTCTGATGTCAATACCATCCAATCGAGGCACACAAAAATTAGTAATCATGTCTCTATACCGATCTCCGGTGACTGTAACGTTCTGAAGAGCATCATTTTGGAACACATGTGGTCCGATGATTCCTTCCGCCCATAAATCACACCAAACGATAAGTTTTTGTGGATGTAATGGTATCGGGTTATGTGAATTCACTTGTCTATTAAAGACTTGGAAGTCAAAATTTCCTGCAATGTTGCTGAAATACGGCCAGAAATGCTGCAAATTGTGATCGCAAATTGGACTTCCAGATTACGCCATCTACGCGCCAGCCTCGGCGGACACATGTCCGAAATCATATTTAAACATTAATGGCATACAATTATCTTACAAAAACTGTCAAATTCGTGGCTATTAAAATAATTGTACCGTGTTTTATTTAAATTCAAAGTTCGATACCTCGAAATGAAACACCCTTTATAACTTATTTAGCATCGAATTTGCAACAGCACTAATTTATTCTTTAATTTAAATAAATAGAATTTTACTATTGCTGTACAAAATGTATATTTTTGGTTGCAAATTAAGAGCATTAAGTTGATAAGTCATGGATGTTTGATGGCACGTCATTGCCTCATTAAACATTTCTTTACAAAAAAAATGGCATGTAAATGAATAAAGGTTCGCCACCCCTGACCTACTACATTCTACGAATTATTTTCCTGAAATCTTACAAAACAAATTTCAGAGCAACATTTTATAATTCGCGCCATAAGGAAAGTGTAAACGTGATTCCAGGAATGTAAAATAATTGTATAAGTAGTTACAGTATTAGTTACTATTCTGTAAGTACGTATCATCTTTCGGGCCCTTCTACTGAGATACATTTATATTACATATAAACTATGATTTCTCGTTTAAAAAAACGACGTACGCAATTGTCGTTTTTTTAAACGAGAAATCATAGTTTACATGTAATATAAATTGTAATTATTGCGGAATAAGTGACAAGATAATGTAAAAATTTCTACTCGCCTTAATACGACTATAGATGATATACGATGTTCGAAATGAAATCTCTAGCATGAATTCTATCTGATATTTAAAAATCGCTCCGACTGCGCTGCCTACTTTTTGAGAAAGAACAGAGCTGAGTCTGGAATAGTGTACTGTAGTACTAAATCTGACAATACATTTTAGGGCCGGTTCTACAATTGACATTTAACTAGAGAATAATGTTATTCGTGGAATAAGTTTGACTTAGGACCGGTTCTATACTTGATATTTATCTGGGGAATAAGGCTATTCGTGGAATAAGTTTGAGATATTGGCGTTAAAATCCCAAACTTATTCCACGAATAGCCTTATCCTGAGGTTAAATGTCAATTGTAGAACCGGCCCTTATTGGCGTTAATATCTCAAACTTATTCCACGAATAGCCTTATTCTCCGGTTAAATGTCAATTGTAGAACTGGCCCTTAGTGACGAAAAATAATGTTTTGAGAGGCCAGCCATACAAATGTGTGCAGGTGAATTTTTTTTAATTGACTATACTGCCAACATAACTGCGTCAAGGTAATTTTTGTCGGTTATCATATCGGGTATACCAGAGGTCGCCAAAGAGTTGACCGTGGTCAACCACTCGACGATTTGCAGCTATTCCTAGTCGCCCGTCTGTCTGATTTGTGCACATATTGTTTTATACATACACTAATTAGTTAGTGAGTAGAAATAATTGTTTTCCCTCATTAAAATAACTTGATATTGAATATGTATTCGTATTATCTTTGTATATTTTAAATTTAAACTTATTTTTGACTCTAAATTTATACATTTATTATGATCACTTAATATAGTGTGTTCCTGGATTCGGTTGCAAAGAGGGAAACATTTTTATTTGTCATTTTAGATAAAAAGTTTTCCCGCCGCGCGTTGTCTTGGTGCGGCCCCGCCCAATTATGCGCAGTACAGCGTTTTTATCGAGTTTTATTCACTGTTACTGGACCGATTTTGCTCAAATGTTCACTGGTTCGTCCCATGTTGGGATCTCAGTTGATTGCCAAATTTGGTCCGTTGTGCCGCTTTCCCGGAATTTTGTTCACAGACAGACATCCAGACAACACAACACAAATACATCGCATAAATCGGGTTTCTTAGAATATTTTAGGCATAAAACGTAAAGAAAATTGAATTTTTATCTAAATTGTTCGCGACAACAATACCTTCCTTATACTGTACTTGTTCCCCGGGAAGTTATCACTATATTTCGATAATTTTAGATAGAAAAAGTGTAGACATTTTCGCGATGCTATTACCTTCTTTATACATTAGTGATGTATTCGGAAAGTAAAATTTATTATTATTAATATTATTCACTGCCGAGGTGGGTGGTGTGTTACAAACGTTTTTAAATCAAAATATTGAGAATTCCCAAAGTGGACGTCGCGAAAATATTTGAGGCGTCGCGAAAAATATTTGAGGCGTCGCGAAAAATATTTGAGGCGTCGCGAAAAATATTTGAGACGCCGCGAAAACTATTTGAGGCGTCGCAGAAAAAAATTATTGTATAAAGACGAGGATAAAAAAGATAGTAGGAGACGTAGGAGTTTTTATCACATATGAATTATTGATTTAAATTTATACGCATTATCATCGTGGAAATCCTTAATTATTTATTATTATTATGCCCCAGATTAAATCTACCTAGAATCCCTGTCTATCGTTCGTCGCCTGACATATTTGTATACCACGTTACCACAATAACTACAATAGCAGAAGACTTTTTTCCTACTATTTAACTATCCTAATTTTCCCATGCAGTATTCCATTAAAGATTTTAAATTTTAACTTTAGTTATATACAATATTATTTGGACGACTGTATACATTTATATAAAACATTAATAAAGTATCTATAAATTTCTCAACTAAATTTAGTAAGCGCTTATTATCTGATATATCTTTTTCTGATTTTGAAAACATCAAGTAGAAGGTTCTGCATGTTAATTCAAATTGGATATTTAAAGCAATCCACCCTATGTCCAATATCCTTGAACAATAATCATGAACAAAAAAAACTTTTATCTCCATAGGGCTATCAGTCGTGAGGTTTTTCGCCGGTCAGGGGTGAAGCTGAGAGGAGTTTAATCACCCGGTATTTTCCTTAACTTCACAGAAACCCTCTGAAAACGGAAGGGTGATTAGCGAAATTTCGCCCGGACGAGGTTCGAAATCAGGCTCCCTAATGCTCAGTATGAGACGGACGATGCCATTGAGTTGATTATATTTTATCAATTTCAATTTTTATTTTTAATATAATACTTAGTTCTTGCAATTTGTTCTTCAATTATAGCGTTCAAATATTAATCAAATATTCAAGGCGTTACATAATTAACTTTCCTATTGCTCCTCTATCATACGAAATATGGATAAAGTATGTAAACATATTTTTTTAGCGGTAATCGCCCTTATAATGTCCCCGGATTATTTTAACACAATTTGTAAAAAAGTCTTTGTTCGTCATGCGTCTGTGACAAATATTGGTGCCACATTTTTCAAAAATGTATATTCGATAAGGTTAAAAAAATTATTTTATAAAAATATCGAGAATAGTTAAAAAAAAATCAGGATTAAACATTAGAAATGTATACAGATATTAGAACAGAACGTGAGAAGAATGAAAAATTAATATTTTTTTTCTAAACAAATTCTAATCATTAACAGGTTAAGCGCCATGAACATTTAGCCAAACACTCCATTTTAACCTTTTTTTTTGCCAAATTGTGATATTTCTGTTTGTCTTAAACCTATTTTATATAATTTTGGCAAATGTGCCTTATCATAAAACGAAAAAAGGCGGCGGACACCAGTGTCCGCTGTGGCCCTAGAGATCCTTCAGCGTTATCTCGTATATTTCTTTTAAAATCTAAAGTCGAATTGGCTGGAGACATAGCGGACACCGGTGACCGCCATGGCGCTTAACCTGTTAAGAAACATGATTCAGTAGTACATAATTAGAAATCTGAACTGGGCACATCAGGTTTTAAAATAAATATGGTAGTTTAATCTAATCTAACCTAAATTATATAAACATCAACAAAAGTGCATCAAGAGGTGCTTATTTTATTGAGTGATCAGGTAACAGAATTATTTAAAATATCTGGTGTGGGCACTACACTACTTTCCCAATTACATGACCTATTTTGTATTTTGTATAACATTTTCGACATTTTCAACTGTTTTCAACATTTTTGACTTTTTTTGACATTTTAGACATTTTTTACTTATTTGACTTTTTTAAAAGTAAACATTGTATATTTGAAATTCTGAAGTGCAAGTGGGTCGCGAACCAAAAAGTTTGAGAAACACTGGTTTGAAGGATTAAAAAATATATAGAGATTATAATATCAATCGCGTGAAATTTATAAAAATAATGGAAAATTGTCAAATTAAAATTTTGTTTGTTAAAATCTTTTTAAACAAATTCTATTTTAATTATTTTGAAAAATATGATTTAGTTGTAATTAAATATGTGCACTGGACACGTCAGGTTTTTAAAAAAACTGTCTAATTCACTTATGTTCATTTAGGTTAGGGTCCGATATCAATAGTACATATTTTATTGAGTAATATAAAATACAGTACTAAATAGCTAATTGTTGTTAAGCTTCAATTATAAAGTTGATTCAAGTCATATTTACATGTTTCAATATAATTAACATTCATTTAGTTTTATTTATTTCAGGTTGACAGGAGAGAGAGGAAATGATAAAATGTTTATTGTAGTAATTTCTCCTGGTTCAAATAAATAAAATATAAGTAATAAAATTAAAAAAATTATAACTGGTTGTTAGAGTAAAATAACTCCAATAATCATTTTATAATTAAGTTTTCTCTCTCCTGTCAACCTAACAAAAAAATGGATGTGCTGTATTGCTGCTTACGCTTACGCTTACTCCACCTTGAGATTATCAAAAAACGTTTTTTTTGGTCTTGGCTATATAAATTCTTTATACATTTAAGAATATTTTAAATGTTTAATCATTTCAAAATTCGATATATCTGTAGTTATCGCAATTAAAAGTGGGAGCGGCTGGGGGCGGCCCGATCGCAAGGACATGCCGCGGCAGTACCTTTTCTTTTCTTTTATCTCGAAACTACTTTTTTTAAACTGGTGTACACGATATCTCAAGATCTACTTAACCGGTTTTGTTAAAATTTGCAACAAATTTCTATATTATCAACGAAGTAGCATAGAACTTTTTGATTGGGTTGATGAGCTATAAATTTTTAAGTCAAAATTTCGTTAAAAACTAGTTTTTTTTTTCAAACCGCCGTCTATGAAAATATGTTTTTTAGAGTATGCTATGCTGCTTCGTAGCTACTACCTTTCTATATATAAGAATTTTTTTTCAACCGATGCCTGACAGCTAAACTATGTACACCATCAGCAAGGAATTCCAGAAGAGAGTCCTACTTGAAACTCATATCTCCGTTACTTTTTTTTTTAATTTGTTATTCTTTCATTTTGTTCACAAAACTACCACACAAATATGTAAATAAAAATATTTTAATTATTCAATGGCTGCATCAATTTTATTTGTTAAATATATAACTTTTTCCGAGCGCCCAGGTGGTGTAGGGGGGTTACACGCCCCGGTTTCCTAGGACAGCGGTCACTTTTGACGTCATCTACACATCACAAAAATCATTTAAGTATATATAATTGAATAACTCACAATTTCCTACTGTAATTCATTACGTATTTGCAATCCTTTGAGGTATTACTCTTTATGTGAAACCATATTAATTTATATATACGTAAAATTATTGTTGTGACTTAAAAATAACGTCAAAAGCGGTCGCAACTAATTTGAAAATTTAAAATGAACAGACTCGAGAGCAATTTTTCTCCATCTTAGTTTTTGAGATGGTACTATGGAAAACGAGTATATCTTATATGTAATAATTATTATAAATATTTAATAAGAAAACGTAACAGGTAAATATATAATTGTTGCTACTTCTACATACATTTTCATATAAGCTTTTCCTCTTTGAAAATCTGAAAATACTTAATATTGAATATACCATTGCTTAATAACTATACTAAACTATGTCTAATATGTTGTAATTTGATTAAGATTATATTTAGAAAATGAGTTTAATTTTTGTTAGTCGCTATTGTTCATATGCATAAACGCATGTTATAAATAGGGCCCCGTTAAATGTAAAAAGGACCATTAAATTTTGGCCACTTGTTTTAAGGTTATATTCCAAAAGGGGCGTTTAATTTTCTTGCGCCCGTTAAAGTACTAATCACCGGTTACTTAGTTGCACCATTACTTACTAGAGCAATGAAGTCCAGCCAAGTACACATGATTTGTTTTATAATTAAATATGTGTTTGAGCTCATTGCCATTTATTACTATAACCATATATTCGAAATTGCCTGAATTCATTATAAAAAAATTAAATACTAAATCGTTGACAGTTACGATCAACGTTATCCTATCAAAATGATATCCTGATGACTAAAAAGGGTAGAATATAAATAAATATAAAAAGAAAATCAAGAGGTACTTGGTTTGCGAATTCTAGATTGCACGGAGAGCGTACTGGATCAAGTGATGTGTCGTTGAGATGATAAGGATCAAAACCGCGCTTTTGGGTACTAAATAAAAGTTTTGGTTAACAATTGGAAGAACGAAAATTGGATAGCAAAGCGTGTTTTTGAGCATTAGGATGTCAAGAACACATCAAATGATTTGGGGGGAACAGTTTAAAAATCTGGATAGCCGGATCACGTTGCACCTGAAAACCTATATAACAAGAGAAAACATACGCACGCACACCCATTCATTCGCTCGCACAATGTTTCAAGCATTTGTTTGATATTTGGAAGGTAGATTATGTTGTAAATGGTGGGACATCGAAACTCCTTTGGATCATCTTTAAGGACACATTAGGTACAGATTAAAACCTAATAAAATTATAAGTGCTGCATCAGTAATTAAAACAGTGTTAAAAGAAAATAAACAAGCGTGAAGATGTAGCGATTAATCAAAAATGCACCACTTACCTCATGTTAATTAAATATTGAGCAAGTGCCACGGCGTCCGGGTTGCCGGAAATTGTGATCGTGCGCTCGGTGACGCCACTTTCTCTATCGTCACAATTTGAGATCCGGATCATAGCGCCGGAGATCTGTCTGATTTCAGCGATTTTTGTGCCCCCCTTGCCGATCACGCAACCGATCAGCTCGTTCGGCACGGTCATCTCGTGTGTCTGTTGATTCGAGTTTTGCTGGTTGCGCGAGTTGGATGTTCGCAATTGCGAGCCCGCCAGAGCGGCCAGAGCTAGAAACAAATAATTGCAAAAAACCAAACAACTAAACCGCGACCATGCTTACTACCTGCGGGATTTAATCCACCAGTGTTAGCTGGTGTTAAACCGCCTAGTCCTAAGGCGGCCAGACCTGCCAACGGGCTCTTTCCTATAGCACCCATCTGTAACAACCCGGGATTACAATCGGAGCTCTTGTTGCCCTGTAGAGGTGAACATACACATAGTTTTTTTACCCTACCTGCACTGGCGGGTTGCAATATTATACTATAGCTTTATTCCCTTTAACCCCTCGGCTTCAGCCATCAAATCAATCGTATATGGTGCCCACTTTTATTTAGATTATTATTGATCTTAGTTAATTGAGCAATTTACATATGACAAATGTAACTATTTTAAAGAATTGTAAATATTTAGCTTTATTAGGTTTGTAGCAACAAAATTACTTACTTGAACACACAATCTATTGCCAAAGTTTATAGTATGCAGAGCATACAAGTTTGTTTCTAATAGTCTGTATAAAATAGAATTATAGACTAAAAGGGTATTCACAATAAGCGCGGTAGTGCCAAACATTTAGAAGTAGGTATGGTGTGGGATAATTCAATTAGAGGTAATTACCCATATTCTGTCACAGTTTTACCCCGCCTTTGTAAACGTCTGAATATTGTACACGTGTATAATGTATATTACTGATGGTGTACATAGTTTGGCTGTTGAAAAAAAAAGTCTTATATAGTAGCTACGAAGTAGCATTGGATAATTAAAAAAAAAATTTTCATAGACATCGGTGTGAAACAACGAAATTTTGACTTTTAAAAATTCATGAACCCAATTAAAACAATTCAACATCTGAATATTTAACACGTGTGCAATTTCCCTTGCCGCTATGTTACTACTACCACACTTATTCTGAATGGCCCATTAACTTATGGAGACACATTTGTGTGCTACTTAGTCGCATTATTATCACACAATAAACTCATGAAGTTCTTTACAGACCTTAAATTCTCTAGAAATGTGTAATTTGAATGAAATCATTAAATGTTTTAAAATAATTGCAAGGCAAAAAAGTTTCAATTTTATTTATAAAACAGCTAAAAATTGCCAATAAGCCTAGGAACTGTCCGTAAAGTAAAAGTGTGGTGTAGGTGTATGAAGCGATACCGTATAAGCGGCCATTTTGATGTAATTTTTACGACACAAAAAAGCAATAATACGGCTTATTATTCAGAATATGATTTGAAACAGCCTATAATTATTATGAATCGGTAGTTTGAAGAAGGGAACAAACCCAAAAATCAAATTTATAGAAAATTAAAGGAAACTTGCTAGAATTTCTACATGGATCGATTTTAAAAATTGACATTACTATTTAAGTTTGGTACGCAGTAACCATATGCCGTTGTTGTATTAGCTAAATATATTACAGCTTGTTGTGAATTTATTATTATTATTATTTAATTTTGGCGCTTGTTCCCTACTTAAAACTACCGATTCATGTATTGTAGTGGATGAAAAGAGAAAGCATTTTTTTGAGTGTATTCAAATAAGTAATTGTGTCTGCTAATTGCAATAAATAACCCTGTTAGAACGACGACACCTTCAAAATTTTGATTTTGCTCCACCTGAATTACCATGTAAACAAAAATTGACAACAACAAAATAATCACGAACATTACAACATCGGGTATGTGTCCGCATGCATAACGTTTACTACATGGGTAAAACAATGTTAAGGAGCAAGCAGAACAAATGTTTTTTGTTTTAATCACATCGAGTACACAAGACACAACTACAACTAGTTTTGAGGGTCGGACTCAGAGTGTGTGTGTGTTTGGTTTAGGGGGTGGGTTTGAGGGGTCACCAATACGATCAACTTACATCTGGCATGAGATGCGCGGGCGGAAGGGCTGCCTGCAAATGTCCGTTCTTGAGGGGCTCGAGCGGCATGAGGGGTGCCACGGCGCCGGCTAACGGATGGCCGAGGGGTAAGGGAGGAAAAGTGTTACTTACGTCTGTGTGGGCAGGGACGGCGTAGTTGCCTTGGATGGTATAGGCCTGTCCACCGGCAAGGATCACGGGGCCACCCACTTGGGGTTTGGGGCGGTAGGGGATGGTTGCTCCTTTGGGAGGGGACTGCAACAGACAAATACATTTAGAGACGGGTATTGCGGATTGGGCCTGGTGGTTGTACCTCGAGCATGACATTGCAGATGTGGTAGATGCACTGGGTGATTGCCTCACCAGTTCCGGATATGGTGACAGCGCGTTCTGTGGAGTTCGGCAGCATGTCGGAGGCAACTTGAATGGAAACGCCGGTCACCTCGCGGATTTCTTTGATTTTCGATCCGCCTTTGCCGATCAGTGACCCACACTGGCTGGCAGGCACAATTAGTCGCAAAGTTATTGGTGGCCTTGGCACACCACTACCACCACCGGTGTTCAAGTCCTGGAACTGAGAACACCACTGTTTGCGACAAACGCAAACAAGAATTAATCAAGTGGTACACGATAAATTATTGTCTTTTTTACAAATAGCATGATGACGCTTTTGACGTCACTTTTACGTCACAAAAATAATTTTACGTGTAAATAAACGAATATGGTTTCCCATATAGAGTAATACCTCATACAACGTACTGCAAAACAATGAATTACGGTGAAAAATTGTGAGTTGTTCGGTTACATATACTTAAAACGATTTTTATGCTGTGTAAATGACGTCACAAGCGACCGCTTTTCTAGGATACCAGGGCTTAACCTAAAAAAGTATTACCGATTTCGAAAATTAAAATTGTAATTTCTTATAATTCAATACTTCACACTTGTGTCACATTTCTGTTGAAGGTGCGAAATGACCTTAAACTACCTCTACTTCAGTTTTTTCCACCACTTTGTGGGCGTGGTCTGAGATATTGAAGTACTGATGCTTGGATTACAAAGTATCTGAATAATTAACAGTATGCTCACTATTGCATCATTGCTACACCCTTCACGATCAGTAGTATGGTCACGATTTTAGACTAATGATATTTAGACCCTTTAGACTATTACAATTATAATGTCTGATGTTATGTTACGTTAGTAGATTGGTACGATTCTCTTACCTCTTCGAATTTTTTACAAATAAGTGAGAAGGCTTTGAATATAGCATTGGTGGATCCTGTAACTGTGACAATTCTCTCGGGGCACGATCCGTCAGATATGTTAATTTTTGCTCCGGACTATAGAATAAAGAAACAATTTGTTAGAAACATATAATGGAGAATTATTCGGAAAATAGGGCTTACCTCTTCTCTGAATCGCTTCACGATTTCCCCCTTTTTGCCGATAATACTACCCACTTCCTGCAAAAAAAATTGTATATTAATATTTATTCAATTGTAGTACTAGCTTAAATATACATATATTAGCGCCTTTCGTTTATCACTCTGAGCTGGTACGGGCTTGTTTCTTGTTTTATTTGCCGCTTCCGATGCGCATAATTCTACCTCGGCCCTTACAACCGGCGGCGCACGACCGCGATACTGCAAGCCATGGGACGACTAGCAATGCTAAACCATGCTAAACGAAAGCGCCTTTAATAGTGTTAGAGCACCACACTGGGCGTGGGCACCGTAACCCAAATCGTCCCCTGCTTAATTATTAAAAAATCTTTATTACTCTTTATATTTACATAAGTGGGCGCATAGCTACTCAGCCATAAAGGGCTTAGCGGGAATTTTTGCGATTTAGAACGGTTTTTAGTGAGTTATAGATATGAGTGTGAAATCCCGACATCTGGGCACTAGTCGGCTGCAAAAACTGTTTATTGGCAACATGGCAAAGGGCACGCTTCATATAGACACACCTATCACCGTCTGGATTAGACCAGCACTTAGTCCAAAGGATTATCTCTTTGAGCTAAGTCCACCGCCTCGATACCTTCGAGGGATGCAGAGACCAAGAGTGAAGTCAGTTCATGGAGCGCGCGATTGTTACATCGTTGGTCGAGCCATTGCGCGGCGAAGATCGCCTTCTTCGGGCTCGGCGATTATTGTAGAAATGAACACAGTAGTAAATATACATATTGGAAAATTTAATGTGATTTTAAAGTAAATACGTCACATTTGTTGGTCCTTCGAAGCGAATTCGTCTTCAAGCTGTTTCAAGCCTTCACATGTTATGGTCATTTGAACCAGATCTTTCTCAAGCTGTCACAAATATGTCTAGTAACTAGTAATCATAAGCATTGTCAACCTTTGAGAATAATTCGTTGTCACCCTTAATTTTTTTTACAATTAAAGTCCTGTGATTAGCCCCAAGATTGCTGAGATATTAATGTTCTCTCTAATTAAACTTTGATCATTTATAGATACAATTAAAAACTAATTAGCAGGATGCATTGCAATCTCTTTCTTTCAAATACCTAATCCTTCATGATAATAACTGCTTTGCAATTACTGCAATTAGCTGCAAGATTTAATTTTTTTAAACTAAAATTACTAATTTACAAGCTCTTTCATCATTTCCAAATGGTCCATATACCTCTTTTCTTGTAAAAATTAAAAACACTTTTGTTCTTCTTAGCATGCTGTATCCTCAGTGAAGATGAACCCATCTTTATAAATAAAGCACTGATGGCAAAAGTGGACTAACCTTAAATTAAAAAATCTTTTATGTTATTATTATCATTATTATTATTAGTACTAACATAAAAATTGATTTTTTTTTATTTGAGGGTGGTCCACTTTTGTCCTCAATGCTTCAAATGTAAAAGACTTTTATGGTTGCAGAATTTGTTTCAGGGTCAGTTCTTAGATGGTCGGTTAAATTACCTTAAACAGAGATTAACGCTGAACTCAGTTCAAAGAGTCACGTGTCGATACATTTTAAATACTGCGAATAGACACGTGACGCTTTAAACTTAGTTTACAGTTAAAATTGGTTTAAACTAATTTAACCGACTATAAAACAACTGGCCCTCAATGATATATTCATTTTGACACACACTAACCTCCTTGGGCAAATCAAAATGAATCTAATTTGTTTCTCTCTAATATTTCATTAATGGTAAATTTGCATCTCTAATGTGGAGTAAATATACACTCCACATTAGAAATGCAAATTTACCATTAATGAAATATTAGAGGATTTATTCAAATACAAAATAATGTGCATCATATTTTTGAGAAAGTGTTCTAAACAATTATTATATTTATATTTTTTGAACATTGTACAAGAAATATAAATATAATAAAAAATTCTCAATATATCTTTAAATTTAAGGTACTATGTGGAAATTGTAACAAATTTAAGAACTTATTTTTTAAATAAATCGTTTAAATGCATTTTTTCCCTAAATACATTTTATTTTATTAGTAATAGACACTATTGAAAGTCTGGTGATTTGGCAGTGATTTTCACATATTTACCCGATCCCACCCACTACTAAATATAAAGATATGTATGTATACGTATATTCAAAATGACTATTTAACAAACAGCCAGATTCAAGTCAAATAAATAAAATTATAGCTGAAAGAAGACTTTTGCATGTTTTACATAATAGTATTCAGTTAGCTTGTAGAACTCTCAGGCTTATCCGGGATTCTTGGATAGAAAAATATATTGAGATTCAAATATAACATCTCCGACAAAACAATTTATGAAACAAATGTGTATAGAATTGAATAGAATCGAAGAGAAATTAAAGAATTATACCGATTCGAATAAAATAAAATTTTTGAGAAGAATCTTAAATTTTGATTCATAATTAATTAATTAAATCGGAAAGTTGTATGAATGATATATACAATTCATAGAATTTTCTTTTATACACTCTTAGATTTTATATAAATTTAATGTTATATTTTGAGAAAAATCTTAAATTTTGATTCATTATTAATTAAATCAGGAAGTCGTATCAATGATATATAAATTTTATAAAATTATATTTTATACAATCTTAGATTTTATATAAATTTAATATTATATTTTAACTTTTCATTCGTAGTCCGATCGTGGGATTTAAACTGTGAGTAATAATTCCGCTCGCTCTGTTCTAGTCGCTATGTTGCTTATTCATTTCAAAGTTTATTAATAATAGGGTTTAGGTCAGTAAGGGTTTCATAATCAAGATTGAACTTCACTTCAGGTAAGTTCGTTTGATCTAGTAATTATGTAACCATCCCGCTCTCAGATCACTAAAGTGTAGATATTTAGAACCAGTAAATATCTTATAATCTAACTGTGCCTGTGATTATTTTTATAGAAAGGTCTTTAACCCGTTCGTTCCTAGTGATTTCGCAAAGAAACCACCTTTTTAATCATTTATTTCTAGAGAGATCCAGGGGTAGCTTTTAGAACCCAAATACGCCAAATTGTACATGTAGTGCTATTTGTTTCCTCCTAACTGTAAATTAATGTTATCATTACTGTATTTGACTCACTCACTCACTCACACTCACTCACTCACTCACGCACTCACACACACCCACACTCACATTCACTCCAACTCACTCACTCACGCACACTCAATCATACTCACACTCACTCCCGCACACTCAATCATACTCACACTCAATCATACTCACACTCACTCACTCACACTCACTCACGCACACTCACTCACGCACACTCACTCACGCACACTCACTCACGCACACTCACTCACACTCAGTCACACTCAGTCACACTCAGTCACTCATACTAGATATTGAATGAAGGCAAATATTATTCATAATATTTATTTTGGACCTGAAAGGGTTAAACATAATTTCACTCATTTTGTTCCATGAACTATACAAAATATATACATTTTCCCTACGTCATTTTTATTTCATAGCATTAATTTATTTACAATCTTGCATTTTATTTCATATTTTTACTTACAACAATACCTTCCCTATCGAGCACCGTTATGAGAAAGGTATTATTTTCGCGAATAAATCGAATTACTGATTTTGACTTTTCTCCACGTTTCTTGAGTTTTTTAGTAGACTATTTTTGGAAAATGTTTGTGTGTAGATATGAATTTGTCTGTCAACAAAATTCCGGGAAACGGCTGAAAGGATCGCGACCATATTTGCAAATCGGCTGGGAAATCGTTGGGGCTGATTATGTAAAAAGTTGAGCAACATATGTCCACAAAGAGAGAAACAAACTTGATAAAACCGTTTCCCAGCAAAAGTCATTTTCCCGCCATATGGATTTCAGGAACGCCAACACAAATATCTGCCCAAAAAACTATTGGTGTAACTTGGGTTGCCTTATAGTTTAATTATATGTATTAGCGATTCAAATGTCAACAGTTTTCGCCGAACTAGTGGGTCAACAGATGATCTTTGTTATTGCTGCTATTGATAATCTGATTAGACAAAAAATACATGATTTTGATCACTTAGACAGTAATGTGTGGTTAATATACTTTTAATATATAACTAGACAAACCTTGCACATATTGTCACAAACACGATGAGATAATACAAATTGTATGCTTAGCGATAATCCACTAGATTTTAGTTCATTTTCTGCCCCCAGATAAGAGTACCGACTAGTTTGAATTGCCCATAGTATAAAATTGAATTACACACACACACACGAATCAAAATGAAGCAAAATACAAATATTGTCAAATATAGTCTACTATTGTGAAATGTCGTTAACATTGTCAAATATAGTCTACTATTGTGAAATATCGTTAATATTGTCAAATGTCATCAAAGTATTGACAAAATATTATCAAATAGCGTCAAATATCATCAAAGTATTGTCAAAAGATTGTCAAAATTTTGTCAAATAGCGTCAAATATCATCAAAGTATTGTCAAAAGATTGTCAAATGTTGGCAAATATTCTCATAAATGACAATGTAATTCGGAAAGTCGTGTGGTGTCCACACCAGATATTTTAAAAAGCTCTAGTAACCTTGACATACACAATGATAATTATGATATAACAATGATTTAAGTCAAATTATTATTGTATTATACGGATTATTATTATATTTAAGAATAATAAACAATACGATAATGTAATATTAATCAACAGTTTACTCTATGCGTAATGGATAAAGTAATTAACTGTCTGTTATTGATTAACAGCAACTTGAAGATGTATAAAGCACACATTTGTATTGGTAGTTTATAATTTATTTCAATTGGTCATGGTAACCTTTAAACAGTGGTGATAAGTATAATTAAACATAAGAATAGATTAATGAATCACGTAAAATTATATTGTTTTTACGATATTGAAACAATCATACACCACACATAAACATGAGGTAATTCATTTTTTAATTGATATTAATATTAATCACAAGTGCAATAGAAAGCTTACTGTAGATATAATTAATATATTAATGAAATTTCTTTTTTAATAGCAAATAGAAAATTTATTAAGTATTATTTTTTTAATGATACTAATCAAATAAAATACAGTTTTTTGTTAAACATCGTCACCCTCTAGCCTATTTCTAACAAAATAAGTTGCAGAACTAAAACAGCGTTTTGTATTTAAGATTGTATTCCATTCGATTTTCCAATTTCACAATTGGTGCCTAAACAAAGTGTTTTGAATTTACAATTGTTTTCCATTCCATTTTCCAATAGGTGTAATAAAAGTATAATTGTAATCCCACCATTAAGAGTAATAATCGTGTCTACTTTCTATGGAGTACATTGTGTCATTGTATTAAGCTTTTACTGCTTTTATAGCGCATTTTCACATGTGAATGAGTTAAAGAATTATTCACCTATAAACTCAAATTATTGTATTATATGGATTATTATATTTAAGAATAATATCATAAATCGTAAATTTGGCAACATGCGTGGTGTGTGCAGGGTCGTAACTAGGCAATAGGGACACGTGTCCAGAGCCCAGACGGAAGGGGGCCCAAATAAAGGACGCAGAAAGATCGAAAAATATTTCATTATATTTAAAAAACTGTACACCTTTCCACAACTTTAAAGAGTACACTAGATACATTTTAAGTTTAATATTAATAATAAATATAAATATAAAGACTATTTTCTTTGTATGCGTGTTATATAAATCATAAATTTTGTTCCTTTTCAAATAGAGTGAATCTGAAGCGAGTTTAAACTAGATGCTCATACCAAAAGAGCACGGGTTGGAGAACCCGTCTCAAAACAAGAAAACTGCACGTAAATGAAACGGTGTTCCTTGATATCAGTGGAAACATACCTAGTTAAAAAATATTTAGCTCCCTCCAAAATATCTTTTTCTGGTTGTGCTACTGGTTAGAACTATTATTTTGGGGAACTGGGTAGCTTTACTTAGTTCATAAAATCTAGTTACCGCCCTGGATGTATATACCTAAAATTTATTATCCAACTATGCTAAACGATAAAGTTGTTTTTTATTGATACATTGATACCAAATCAGTTTTCATACCATTTAAATTAAAATATCCTGTCTATTTTAATAAATTTATATTTTTATTTGAACTAATAAAAATGCCGTTTTGTTGAACATTTCAAGAAAATAGAAGTGAGTTTAAACTAGATGCTAGATGATAAACTTATCCCTATAATCCCCATAATATAAAATTATACCTATAATCCCCATAATATAAAAACGAAGACAATGTTTTGAAGCCAACCGACATGCTAGTTTACTTTTGTGCTGCACTGTCAAACGTTGTAGTAGCAGGTTCAAATCCCATCGATGGCGATATTTTTTATGTTATTTATTCAGTATTTAATTGGAGTATTAAGTGTTTTGAATTAATAGAAATCTTTTAAGTAACGGTTTGGGGTATTACATATAAAAAATTAATGTAATCTTCGTGCAATAAACATTTTACTCTTTGGCAATTGAATCATCATACCCCGTGGAACGACGGGAATTTCATCTAGTAATTAAATAAAAGACTTCTGTGTAGGATAATCGAACAATAGTCGTGAAGTGTCTCCTGACGGACATAAATAACCAGGTTCTAGTCCGGAAAAGACAGGCTAAATAAAATGATCACCCAAACTCAGAAAGCTAATGACCATAGTTGAGGAAACTCAATTAATGTTGCAAGTCATTAGCGTGTGTATTTCTTGCATTATTAATTGCATACACTAAGAAACCTATTTCCTCCAGGCTATTGCCCTGAGGCCTTTTGTTGCATTTCAGCAATATGTGAAAGTGCATGAATGATGGCTATTTACATCCTAATAAACTTAAATATCACATACAATTTCACCAATTACCACGCATGCATCTCCAAACAGGTGTCAAGATAGAACAATTATCATCACCATAATAAGAGAAAGGTACAGCGATGTTATGTAAGGTGTTTGTAAAAATCATGATTTTAACATTTCAATTTAATTTCTTAAATACATATTCGTGATTTTTATTTACTGAAACATCTCCGAGCCTTTCTCATATTATGATAATAGATTTGAGGAGAGAATACAAAATAATATTTAATAAATATAATTCATCTGTAAACTATTAGTGTTGGGCACTTTATAATAGAAATAATAAGTGTGTCGAATATTGTAACTATATTATCGTATTATCCATAGCTGTAAATCTATTAAATTTTAAAGAGGTGCATAACCAAACAACATTTAATTTAATATTTTATCGGAAAAATGTTGAGTGGATATTCTTGTTTTTAATTGGTTGAGCTTTTTTCCAAAACATTTTTAGTGTGACTGCCATTTATTGCACCCGTGCCAGCCACTATGTCAGGGATGGCGACATAGGGAATAAAAGATATCTAGTGTGGGCACGACTTTCAGAATTAATTAATAAAAATTAAATAAAAATTTGAGTTATTTCTCAAAAACTTGATTTGATTCAATTTGGTTGGATTCCTTCGATTCGCTGTTATTTGATTTTATCCTTATTTAATTTAATTTATCTTTAGTTAGTCTTTAGTATAGTCGTCCTTCGTCTCATTCTGCCTCATATTATTTTGTCTTATTGTGTCTAATTGTCTATTATTGTGTCTTATTATGTCTTATTATGTCTTATTATGTCTTATTATGTCTTATTATGTCTTATTATGTCTTATTGTAGTGTCTTATTATAGTGTCTTATTGTAGTGTCTTATTGTAGTGTCTTATTGTGGTGTCTTCTTTTGGTGTTATTGAGGTGTCTTCTTTTGGTGTTATTGAGGTGTCTTCTTTTGGTGTTATTGTGGTGTCTTCTTTTGGTGTTATTGTGGTGTCTTCTTTTGGTGTTATTGTGTTTTATTGTCTCGCGTTTTATTGTCTATTGTATCTTATTTTGTCTTAAGTTCTCTCCATTTTCATTACTACATATAACAGGCGACTATTGTCGCTAATTCCCCGCACGATTTATGTATGATACTGGCGGTAACTGACTTTGGGGCGTACACGTGCAATATGTGTAATAAGAAATGGTTTTATCAACTTTTTGTCTGTGTTTGTGGACCGATTTTGCCCCAATTAATCAAGTGGTCACCCCAACATGTTTTCTCAGCAGCTTTCCTGGAATTATTGTTTATAGACATCCACACATTTTCTAAATATCTGGTGTGGACGCACCACACGACTTTCCGAATTACATTGGCATTATCCACGTTTTTCACATGTGTGCATTTTCTACTTTTTTAATATTTTTGAGAAATTGTCGACTTTCTTAGAAAACTCGACATTTTGATATTTTCAGATTTTCACATTTACACATTTTCATTACTACATTTAACATGCGACCATTTTCGACTTGATATACGTCACGCCGATGACGTACTAGCGAAATTTTAGAACGGTGACAACCGGCCGGAATACGAAAACCGGACTGCTGACCAAGGAACTCAACAAAACAGGACGCAACCACCGAGCAGAAAATGAAGTAGAGCACCCATCATGGTATCCAACGCATAAGGATTATCATAGAGGCGATTGCAGTTGCGGTACTAAGGCTGCCACATAAGACATAAGGAATATAGCCAAATACCTCTTCGTAGATTCAAAGATGCAAGCAACAATCAGGGACCTAGAGGTACATCACGCAACTGAAAATACCCAGGAAACTACCACAGTGACAACAGAACCAAAGTCAAAGAAGGAGGAGTCAATACTGATTAAACCGACTAAGGGGCAAACGTATTCGGACCTAGTCCGGAGGATCTGGGACATTGACTGCGGGGACAGCAATGTCGCCCGTTTCGGACACCCTTAGGGTGAAGGGCAGTGGCGCCAAAGCCGACCACTGTGTAAGGCCATTAGCGCGAAGTAACCAGGAACCGAGACAAAGTCAGGAGGTCCGGAGTAACCAGGAACCGAGACAAAGTCAGGAGGTCCGGAGTAACCAGGAACCGAGACAAAGTCAGGAGGTCCGGAGTAACCATACACATAAGAAACCTGGATTTACTGACGACGAGAACCGAAATTAAGACGGCCATCAAGGCGGCAACCAAGAGCAGAGAACACTATAGGATAGGTGAGCCGAAACGGTACGCAAAACATCACGGTGCCAATAACCGAGAAGGGGGCGGATGACTACAGCTACAAGGTCGAAAGTAGGTATGATTCAATGTAGAGCCACCAGGAGGAAAGTGCTGCCAGAAGGCTGCAGCCGTTGTTGATTGGATGGCCACCGGGTGCACGTGTAGTGGGGAGGACAGAAGAAATATATGCCTGAGATGTGGCGAGGAAGGCCACTAGGCAAGACAGTGCAGGAGGCAGACTCCCAGAAGCGCTGCAGCCGTTGTTGATTGGATGGCCACCGAATCTACGAGTGTAGTGGGGAGGACTGAAGAAATCTATGGCTGAGATGTGGCGAGGAAGGCCATCAGGTAAGACAGTGCAGGAGGCTGACTGCCTACTGCGCACTATGCAGGGCAGGGGGTCTCCGATGTCCAATAAAGAAAAGGGCGAAGGAAGAGGCAACGATCAAGGCCAGAGGTGAAGGTGGATCGGGTCAACCCAACGTTGCGTAGAGAACTAGTATGACACAAACAACCCTGAAGATCCGGGATTCCAGCCCTAAGCCAAGACAGCGGTTGGAGAGCTTAGTCTGCCTTGAAGGGTATAGTAATGCTAATGGTATGTGAGGTTTAGTCGGTAGGACTCCGTTCGGAATGCGGCGTGAATCAGACACTGTTCTGATCGATGAGAATGGGTGTCTTTAGAAGATTCCTCATCACAGAGATAATTTTAAAAAAGGTATCATAGTATGGCTGTAATAAATATTAATTGTGACGATAGCATCGTGTTATCAATAGTTTGTAGAACTATCAAGTACAAAACGGTATCAAGAATAGGAAAAAATAAAAACATTTCAGCAGATGGCGCACAGGACTGAAAATAAATCGGCAGATTTGGCGAAATGATTGCAAGACTATTAGGGACACTAGTTTATGAATACAATTAGAACATTACCCAAAGCATAAAATGCGATTAGAGCTTTTCAACATTATTTGTATATATAGTCATAGTCATAGTCATGGTCATAGTCATAGTCATATTTATTTATTCATACAAATAATTTCTCAATTGTACTAATACATGTTTAAAGAGATAAAATATACAATTTATAAAATCTCCAAAGCTCCGAAATATTGATGAATATCAATATGCCAAGCTTGATATCCATTAATAGAATATTTCGTTTAGAAACCGTATGATGAACTAATTAAGAGGTGTGCGTTAATGAGTAAGCACTTTCAATACAATGTGGCTCAAAAAGGAAGTTACCTAATTTTATTTTCCCTTTTGTGGATATTGTGTTACTTGCAAGTCGCTTTCGTTTATCATTCTAGAGCTGTTCAGCGCTGGTCTTAGCTGGCTGAGAATAGCCCGCAACAGCTCCCGAGCGATAAACGAAAGCAGCTGCAGTGTCCGCCAGAAAGTTAACACATATGGGAAAATATGTTATTATTAATTTCTTGCAAAATTGTATTGTTTCAAAAAGTTTTATAACAGATTTATAACGAATTAGACAAATTATTTTGACAAATTATATTAAGGTGATTTTATTATCGATTATATTAGCTTAAACCGACTGTCCATGTGTCCAATTTTCTGGCGGACACTATAAAATGGCGCATTTCTTTTTCAGTAAATTGTAAGGGATCGTTCATAGAGTCTGTGAAAACAAGTAAAAACATATCTATCCTAAATATCTAAGTGACAAAATCATAAATTTGGCAACATAGAAAAAAATTGGCAAATTTAGGTGCACATACATTTTATTATCTATCTACATTGACTAAAAATCACCTTACGTTCATCTAATGGAGCATTTTGATGGCAAAAAGTCACCGAGTACCTGATGTCTGCCTGTCAGCATCTGTCGGTCGAAACTTGAACTATTATCAATATGCTTAGTTGCCATATGTAGCATATTTTACTTTTTCCTACAAAAGATGTTTTTAGGTTCATAGGAAATACCTGCTATGCTCCTCAACAATCTTTTCTTCAATTCGTCACTATCCAAGTCATAACAGAGGTATTAGGAATGGGCACTGAATTGTTGTCTTTTAATTGAGTATTGGAATTGGTAAGTTCGATTTTTTAATTGGTAAGTTACAATTTTACGGATCTTGTGAAGTTAGTTATTCATAATTTCCATTTGTATATAATATTATAGAAATGTGTATGATTCAATGTTTCAAGAAAATTCACAGCTGAGGTGATCCTGTGTACGTTATTTCTTCGTTCCGCGACGAGGTGCGAACCATTCGGAGAAGCAAGAAACGATAAACGAAAGCAGTTTTGGTCGGTTATTAGTCAATGCTACCTATGTTAACGTTAAAGTTGTCATAGAGACCTATTTCTTTTTAAATGAAACATTGATGCCAACATCACATCACATTTATAGAATAAAATCTAAGTTAATATTTATTGAATAGAAAATGCGCCATTTTAAAATCACCGTGTTGTGTTAAGTATTGTTTCTATTAGGTCTGTATAGTTGTATTGTTTTATGCATTATAGGGATGCCAATAATGGTACATAAAAACTCTCTCTAAAAAGTTTCAGGACCGCCGCTTTCGGTCTAGACGCTGTAATTGTCTTTCATTGACTCGTATAAAATTATTCAGGTAGATGTAAAGACCATTAATTCTCTATTGTTACATATTATTGACAAATAATTTATTATTCTATTATGCGCATATTTAACCTCATCAGACACCGAATAGGACTCCGACGGCATTAAACAATAAGAGAAAGGAAGGGCGCGTTCGATTACTAACAAACACGCTTTGTTTTATTGTAAAATGATAATCTTTAATTATAAGTATCCATAAATATAGATATGCATGAAGCAACAATTATCAAATATGCAACTCATTTGAATAATATTATTTTTTAAATAACAGCTTTAAATGTCACACAGAAAAATATATTTTTAAATACCAGAATTGAGTTACTTATAATAACTCACACCTGCTGCTTATTAGTTATTTATAGTCGGGATATTGCCTACAATGTTTTGATGACATATATATTCATAGTAGTATCATGGTAATTTAATATTTCTTCATTTCTATTTACATGTGTCACATATTTTAATTATAAAGTATTATTATTATAAACTTATAATAATAATTTTGTATTTATAGTATTTATTATTAGGGCATATTGGGTAATGTAAAAAATCGATAATTCAACAATACTCCTTGTATGAAATTACAACATAATAATTTCAGCAATTAGTTAAATATAATCCAATAATATAGCTGTATATTTACATGTCAGTACTATGACAGAACATGGGTAATTAGCTCTACCATAATTATCGCATAGCATTACTGCCCAATTCTGAACGTCTGAATTTTTATAGCCATGCAAAATATTGCTTACCGCTACGCTATTGTGAATGGCCCATTAATCCAGTCGAATTAGCTTCAAATAGCTTAAAATTTCTATTTGATATTTTATTGCACATTACTGTCAAGAAGGGTCACTAGAATGACAATATGGTAAAACAACAAATAGTTTTTGTTTCATCATATGCAGTCGGACGAGAGAAAATTCAACTAGTATATTTTATAATATATATAATTGCTCTAAAACAAAACGTATGAATAGTTTTTCAGCTAATCACAAGCCTATTGGTTTCGTACGATTGTTTATTAAATGTATATGTATTATAAAACAAATAAAATAGAATAATTAATTAAATGAATTATTTTATGTATTGCCCTATTCTTAAATCGCAACACAAACAATTGGCACCGCACTAAATAATTGACCTGCGTTGATTTTAGGACACAGTACCGTACAGTATTACTAATTATATCACTTGGCAAATAATATTTGAAATAGCGTCGGGTCATGCCATGAAAACCATCTCTCCCCTTTTGTTTATCACTACGGCTTCCCTAATCCTATTATAAACTCACATGTGAACACACTACCCTGCATGTGAATATTAATGTGTAGGTACTATTACACAATAATCCTAATTTTATTTTTAAACACCATACTAATTTTTAATTAAAATACTTGTTTATCATTTAGATCGGAATTCAGTGTGACAACTCAGCAGCGTGTAATGTGAAGGTCTATAAATATAAATATTGGTCAACTAGGAAACTTTGCTACACAGCTAATATAATTAGAATTTTAAACTATATTTAAGTCATACTATTGTAGTCACATCGTACTTGTATTAGATATATGTAAAGCCATGTCCACGTTTGTAAATAGTATGAAATCGCGCATTTTATTTTCAGCACGTACGGAAAAAAGTCTGGGAAAACCAAGCTTTAACTTACAGAGATATGAACAGGTAAAGTTGAAAATTCAACCTACTTGTTTTCTTGTATTTTTTAACAAAGCGCATTATTATTACATAATTTAGGAAATCGATCTCTATAAATGTGCTGTAAAAACTGATCTAGCACCTATGTTTAATTTTAACAAAAAAAACAGATATCTATGACAACATTAAGGTTGGATAGTTCATAGCTGGATATAGTTTGTTGCGGAAGAGAGAGCAATACACTTTCCAGCGAGTTACACTATTTATCCTACGACCCACGGCATGTGTAATTTCCGTTTTTGGGGATGAATTTTAAATTTATGGAGATATTCTGTCTCAATATTTCAGAAATTGCCTACATTAATATAAATATTGTTTCTAATTTAAGTTAAGTATCGTAATCGTAATAATTTATAATTATTATTATTTATAAGTGCACTGCAATAAATGTTTATACCGTCGGTTTTCATTACATTCAAGAAAAAGCTGCCTAACATATCGCTTCTTCGGAAGAAAAACGACACAAATGTATGCCCTTTTTGTTTAAAAAGTGCTGTAAGTTTAGTTCAAATGAACGAAATGCGCTCAATGTTTTTTCCATTGGAGACAGTTGTCTTCCCAGATTGATTTGAAGATTGGTACAACCGGGGCCGTAACTAGACAGAGGCAACAGGGGCATGTACACAGTAGAAAGGAGGGGCCCAGAAAGACCACAGAAAGATCGACAAAAAATGCGTTGCACTAAAAAACTGTACACCTTTCAACAATTTTTTACAAAAGTCTAGTTCAAGTGAATGAAACATGTGCGCTCAGTGTTGTTTTTCCATTGCAGACAGTTGTCTTCCCAGATTGATTTGAAGATTAATAGAACCAGAGCCGTAACTAGGCAGGGGCAACAGGGGCACGTGCCCAGAATCTAGTCGGAAGGAGGGGCCCAGAAAGATCGATAAAAATTGCACTATATTAAAAAACTGTACATCTTTTAACAACTTTTTACCTACTAATATTTAGTGTATTGTTACAAATTAACTACAAGTTAATTGTACTCTATATGGAATTGCAATGCATTTACCGAACAAATAAAGCTTTACAGTAAAAGGATATATCACAATTCTACGTCTACGTTAGTAGCTTTATTTAATTCATAATATCTAGTGTAGGGGAGCCCAGTGATGAGGTCTTGCCTCGGGCCCAGTGATGAGGTAATTTCAACAAACTCGATAATTTATAAAATATAATAAATTAAAATATTTTGGAAAATAATTTAAATTTTGCATTGTTAAAGCGTCTACTGTATGATCATTCTTTTATTTTAAAGAATTAATATTATCACAGCTCTAGACTCAATTTCAAGCTCCTCTGATGGCTAAAGAAATCGATCGAATTTCTTGGAGGAGCTAGAAAACGTTTAAAAAAGTTAAAATCGTTTTATATGTCCTTTTAATTCAAATTAACTGAAAATTTGGCAATTCAAAAAAATAATATATTTGTTACAACTGTACATAACTTTTTGTACTCATGTCCTAAGACAAGTCATTTCCCGCATTGATCTGGGTGCGGAAATACGCACTAGTGCAGGAAGTAGCCAGTGTTGCCAACTTAAAATTCGTTACCAATGTAAATGTATATTTATAGATATCAGAATGCATGCAAGCACAGCGTACACCTATTATACTTCAAATAGCATTAGAAATTAACGAAATGGTACTGAATAAATACAATTATGAAGATTATATAGACTTTAAATTATATGTAATTGGTAGTGACAACCTATTTGTCACAACAATTTTAAATACATTTAAATAAATATTTAGTATTTATTCGTACAAAAAATAAGATACATTATTCGTACGATAAGGCCGTTTCCCAAATGCGCTCTTAATACAGCCTTCGGCTCGTGCTGTAAACTCATTCGCTCATTCGGGAAACTTGCCTTCCTGCACTAATAATGTAATAGTAAATTACATTATTAGTGCAGGAAGGCAAGTTTCCCGAATGAGCGAATAAGTTTTTGTATTAAGAGAGCGAATTCGGGAAACGGCCTTATCGCACGAATAATGTATCTTATTTTTTGTACGATTACATATAATTTAAAGTCCATATTTTCTTCAAAATTGTATTTATTCAGTACCAATCGTTAATTTTTAATGCTATTTGAAGTATAAGAGGTGTACGCTGTGTTTGCATACATTCTTATATCTATAAATACACATTTACATTGGTACCGAATTTTAAGTTGGAGACACTGACTACTTCCCGCACTAGTGCGGGAAGTAGAATTTCCCGCACCCAAATCAAATCAACTATTACAATATAAGATATACGAGTGGCATTTTGGCAAAATTTATGTTTGTTCCGGGGAAATGTGCATGTGCAGGCGTAAATATTTGCAATTGTGGCTAGGGCTATGAATATTTTTTACTGAGACTTAAATCGAATGAATACTATTAATAATAGTTATCGGTAGTTGTCAAACTATATGAACCGTTATTTTTCAAAGTGGTATGTATAAGTGCATTTTTTCATATATCGAGATAATTAAGGTTTAGCGTCTCAATTAATTTAAAAATATTGACAAATGTTAATCAATTCGGATGATCTTTCTAACACTATAACCCTATCCAATTTAATTATGCAATAATAATTATTAAAATTGTTAAAGTAATAAACGGTTTCTTTTTAGCTCCAAATGGACTTGACCACTTTCAATAATACCATATTGTAAGAAATAAATACAAAAGGAATTTAAGTCCATATTTTTATAGACATTGGCTTTACTGATAAGGATTTTTTAATGTGAAAATTATAATTCAAATGAAGACACGAATAATTTAGTTTATTAATAATTAATTTGAGTTATATTAAAAAAGAAGATACAAATAAACAAGTGTAAAATATAATTACTTCATCAAGATAACTAAAAAATTTACACTTATTTCTCCTACACCGGTAGCATAGTGAAGAGAGAAATACAATGATATGATGAGTTATACCAGTAGCATAGTGAAGTGTTCATGGTAAGTCAGTAGACTTACACACCATTTATTTACCATAAACTTCACTATGCTACTGGTATAACTCATCATATCATTGTATTTCTCTCTTTTTATAGGTATTGATGTTTCAAACAGTAGAAACATAGTAATTTTGCTGTGATGTAGGATCTTCCTGGTTTTCCAAATAAAAAATTACTTTAAATAGAGCATTTTCTTTCAGGTATTGATGTTTTAGACAGTATAAACATAGTAATTTTGCTGTGATGTAGGATCTTCCTTGTTTTCCAAATAAAAAATTACTTTAAATAGAGCATTTTCTTTCATAATAGTATTGTAAAAATGTTATGCGGTTCATCTCTTTTAAACCTCATCCAGCATATTTTCAGCCATTTTGTAATTTCTTCGTCCGTATTTTTTTTTCTTGTTTGATATTGCCTCTTCTAAAGATTTTGTTGAAATATAGTCTTCTCGTTTCATTTCATACAAAATGAAGATAAGTTTTTTTTGCAATTCTTTATTGAATTGTTGCATAACGAACGTTACTTTCCAAGGCTTATGCCCGTATTCACCAACATCCCATAAACTTTATAGGTCCCATAAGCTATTGAATGGATAAATTGACGTCATTGTGACAGAATATGCCAAAACAAATGTCAAACAACTTGAATAGCGCTTGCAATTGGAGCTTTTATGATACGTTTTGTTTAATTAGTGAGTGTTTCCAATAGAGAGAATCTAAAGTAACTACATTCCCTAAATATTTCTATTATTGTTGCTATAACAACGAATACTTATGTGTTCAATAGCTATTGATAGATTTATTGGAACGTCGGAGAATACGAGGGTGTCATTTGACAAAACAATTAGAAACTATGATGAATGGACTTACGATAACATTTTTAGCTAAATTCTTTTGATTACTTCATCAAGATATAGTGCTCCATTGAATGTATGATAATAAATATAAAAAGAAAATATCTATATCTTACTAAAATTACCATTAACTATTTTGTTTTCTCCAAAAGTGGACTTAGTTAGGAGAGCCACTTTCAAAAATAACGGCTCTTATGATGCCTATTGATTAAGAAGCATCGACAGTAAAACAAAGCGTACAGTGTAATTCATGCTTAAGAAAATATTCATGATTAAGAATTGTCGATGGTCTAATAATAGTGCCTTTCGTTTATCACTCTGGGCTGATACGTTCTTATTGTTGCTTGTTCTATTTGCCGCTTCCGATGCGCATAATTCTACCTGGGCCCATACAACCGGCGGCGCACGACCGCAAGCCCTGAGCGATACTACACACCACGGGAGCGACTAGCAACGATAAACCATGCTAAACGAAAGCGCCTAATATAGACAAAATTTGCCGCAACAATGTATATTTCTCAGTTAAGCTTACTACAGTGGTTGGGCAGAATGGAAAAAAAAATCAAAAATGTAATATTTTTCACAATTAAGCTTACAGTATAGTAGGTAGAGATACAGTGGTACATATTATAGTCGAAATAAAATCAATCTAGTATTTTAATAATTATTGCTAGTTTTTGAGAAACTAACTAATTTTATAAAAAAAAAACTTTAAATTTTATAGAGCTATCAGCTTTTGAGGCAAGGGAGAAGCTCAGAGCATTTGAATCACCCGGTATTTACTTAACTTCATAGAAAACCTCTGAAAAACTGAGAAACATGATTCACTTCTCGCTGGGGATCGAACTCAGGTTTCCCAATGCTCAGTAGGAGACGGACTTACCACTTGGCTACTGAGCTGGCTTACTTGAATCCAATTTATAAACATGTGATTCAATATTCTTATGGTTATAAAATACATAAGATAATAGAATATTTCAATATTCATCACGAAATTTTAATAGATCTTCCATACTTTGTGAGACTGAGTAAATGGTAAAAAGTCTCCATATCTTCAATGTTTTCCCAACCATCCAGTCTCAGAAAGTATGTAAGATCTATTAAAATTTGGTGTTGAATATTTAAATATTCATTATTATATTAAATATTATTATCTCATGCATTTTATAACCATAAGAATAATGAAAGTTGCAACTGTGCAAGGACAATGGAAATATTTGAACAAACATTAGATAATGTCATTTGACTCATCTGTTAATTAAAATAATGTAATAGTTAAGACTAATTGTATAATATTTTTTATATGTATATAAAATATTTATTCAAGAAAATAAGTTTAATCGCCAATATTTAATATGTGATCCGCATGATATAATTGAAATGAGTACAAATATTGATAAATCTTAATAGTAAGAAGTTATATATTGTTTTTTGTTTGTTATATATTATGTTGACTTTGTAAAATAATTATTGTTTATTGTGACAAAATAGTCAATAAAAACCAAGTAGTAAGTATATTCTAATTTTGTTACCGTAAATGATTCAAAACAGTCTTACTGATTTCTCCTGTCTTATTTTGTATTTAATTTCATCATAAATCCAACTTAATATTATACCGCCTTTCGTTTATCACTCTGGGCTGGTACGGGCTTATTGTTTCTTGTTCTATTTACCGCTTCCCATGCGCACAATTCTACATCGGCCCTTATAACCGGTGGCACACAACCGCAAGATCTGAGCGATACTGCACGCCACGGGGGCGACTAGCAATGCTAAACCATGCTAAACGAAAGCGCGTTATTTGCTTATATTATAGAAATAAGATAAAGTTAGACAATATACAACAAAATTTCATTAAAAACCAAATCTATTTGTGTAAATAGGTATTTGCAAAATCAGAGTAGCCATTTTATAGACTACATGATTGAAATACATAAAAAAAACCGCCTGGACGCCACAAATCCGGATTAGGCCCAGGCGCCGTGTAGGCGAGGCGCAGGCGCAGGCGCGACGTCGCACAGACGATTGTGATGTCCATATGCAGTAAATGGGTGGACATTGCACCTTATGTTTAAATAGAGGCGGCGAGGAAAAGTTATGCCTTTCGCCTACCGTGTCTTAGGCGAAGAGGCGAAGAAGCGGTGCCGTCGCTGCGAGAGGCACGACGCTTCAAGCCCCCTCTATATAAACATGTGGTGTAATGCCCACTTAGGTGACGAGGCGCGGGCATTTGCCTCGTGCCTCTCGCCGCGCCGACACCGCGTCTTCGCCTAAGACACGGTAGGCGAAGAGGCGAAACTCCGCCACGCCGCCTCTATGTAAACATAAGGTGCAATGTCCATCCCTTCACTGCAAATGGACATGTGTCAATTGGACCTTAGATGCAGTATTTTGTTTATTTTGGGTTGCCATAAACAAACAAAATATTGCATCTAACCTCATATACATACAGTCAGTCACAAAAGTTTACATACACCCATCAATTTATAATAACTCTTCAATATAACGAATATAATTTTAATACACTATATTTTGTACATTAACAGAGTTCATGTAAAAACAAAATATCAATAGAATTGCAACATATACATTTATAAAGCAGCCACAAGCTAAATTTAACAGGTCACAAAAGTCTACATGGAGTAAACACTAAAAAAAATACAGTGAATTCCTGGTTGTAATTTTATATTTCAACTTCAACACATTTTGGGATAACAGCTAGTAGATTGAAATAGAATTCTTGGTGAGTCAATTTAAATTGTTTCGGAGTTTATAAACATGACTAGAAAATATCTGTGGATACTCAAAATCTAACCATAAAACTTGGAAATGAGAGAAAATCTTATGATGAAATATCCAAAATTGTTGGTAAATGCTGTGAAATAGTATAGACAACTATCAAAAAAATACAATTCAAATAGTTCTATCATTGATAAAAAAGAGCTGCCCATCAAAAAAAAAATTGAATGAATGTGATGAGTCAATTGTTAACAAAATCAAAGAAGATTCAAAAACGAGTGCTCTCACACTTGCAGCAGAAATTGCTATAATTTCAAGTATATGCAGAAACAGTGCAGAGGATACTGAGATTCAATAGATTCAAGGGTAGAATTGGTAGGCAAAATCCAGTGATCTCTAAAACAAATTGACAAAAAAGGATTAACTTTGCCAAGAAACATGTTAATAAAGATTTTGAATTTTGGAAAACTTTCCAGTTTACTAACGAAAGTAAATACAATATATTTGTATCTGATGGTAGAGGGAAGAAATGGCAAATGTATAATGAAGAAATGAAATGTAAAAACTTGCTAGCAACTGTTAAACATGGCAGTTGACCAGTCATGGTTTAGGGTATGATGTTGACTGATCTAGGAAATTTAGCATTAATTGATGGCACAATGAACAATATCTGGATATTTCACATCAGAATCTAATACTATCTGATGAATATGGGGGCTTGAAAACCAAGAGATATTTCAACAGGGCAATGATCCAAATCATATTGCATTTAGTCACCTAAACAGCAACAGCACACATCTAAAATTGTATTCGAGGTTGACAGGAGAGAGAAAAACTGATTATAAAATGGTTACTGGAGTAATTAAATTGATCCTGATTCAAATAAATCAAATGTAAGCATTAAAATAAAAAATGGATAACTTGTCAGAGTAAAATAATCCCAATAAATATTTTATAATCAGGTTTTCTCTGTCCTGTCAACCTCAAATAAAATTTTATATGTGTGGTGTTGCTGCTTAGGCAACAATTTGTTGTTAAAGAATGGATACCAAAACAACTACATTCTCCACTCAAGTAACTGATCTAACCCAATTGAACATATTTGGGATGAAATAGAACAAAAATTCAAAAACATAAAATTACAAATAGAGTAACACTAAAGATTACACTAGAGAAAGTATTGGCTGCAATGTCCTCAAGTATCACATAGACTTTACGGTCGTTCTAGATAAGACAATTCCTTGACTAAAAAGTTAGTCAAGATGCAATACAATCTAAATTGTATCGTATCATACAGCAAATTATTTGAAATATTGAATTGGATGGTAGATCAAATGGAAAATATAACGCGTTCTATTCGTCAAGGACAAATTGTATGAGAGGAGGATATATTAATTTATTTCTTGAACAACTTTTGAGCTAAGAAATTGTCTAAAACGACCTTTAATGATGTCAATGCCAAGATATATCTGCAGGGAGATATAATTTTAATAGCAGAACCTTCCAAATACAAATCAGCCACCTAAAGCAATTTGTTGTGTTACTTATTAATCAAATATTTAGTTGTTCTCAATCTTCTAGAGCATGTAGACTTTTGTGACATTTAAATTCTATATATTAAGGGGTTACCCCACCTTGGTGCTTGGAAAACGAGGTATAAATTTAAAAAATAAAATTGACGCAGTTATTGAATAAATATAATATTTTTTATTTTACACATATACATGGTAGTTGTCAACATGAAATAACGAATTAAAAAAATAACAAGATATGAGTTATCAAAAGGACCCTTTTCTGAAATTCCTTGCTGATGGTGTACATAGTTTAGCTATCAGGCATCTTTTGAAAAAAAATATTTTAAAATGTCTTCTTATTTAGAAGGGTACTAGCTACTAAGTAGTATAGAATAATTTAAAATCCTTTCTTTTTGTAGAAATGACAGCTGTTTGACTAAAGAAAAACAAAATTTTCACTTTTAAAAATGTATAACTCATGAACGCAGTACCAATCAAAAAAATCCTTTACTACTTCCTAGACAATATTAAAAGAATATGTGTTGCAAATTTTAACAAAATTGGTTAAGTAAATCTTGAGATATTATGTACACCAGTTTGAAAGAAATAGTTTTGAGTTAAACAAAAAGGAAAAGTTACTGTTGTTGCAATCGCTACCGGAGTTTTGAGGGAGCCCCCAAGACACACACTTCCAATTGCTTTGGAAATACTTTGAATTTGGTAAACGATTATACATTTAAAATATTCTTTAAAGTATAAATAATGTATTTAGCCAAGAAAAATAAAACTTTTTTTTTAAACCTCAAGGTAGTGTAACCCCTTAAAGGGTTTCTAAAATATATTACACTTCTACTGTTATTATCTATTTAAATAATTGCTGTTGATGTAAAAATACATATGTATCAATATTATTGTTATAAAAATATTATTACCGAACTATTACACATTTAATGAATGTATGTAGACTTTTATGACTGACTGTATATGCCCAAAGAATAAACAATGCACACATTCATTAGTAATGTAGATGACATAATAACAACCACACACAGTATTATTTAGTCACACTAATATTAAAACTACAGTAATATGATTGTTCGTATTTACCTTTCCTTGCATAATAAGCCGGATGGTGAGTGTGACTGAAGGGTCATCATTAAGTGGTTTGTTTTCTAGATCCATGATTAGTATTGTGTCTGTAGGGTTTTGGAGTTCAGGGAAGGAAATTCTGAAACAATCACAAAAGCACAATTAGTAAAGCAATCCATTTATTTACATAAATAATATAATCACAATTCGAATCGCAGGCGGCCGTGGCGCAAACAATAAAACAGCGGCGACGAAGACCGGCGAACGGCTTAGAAATCTAACCTTTCGTTTATAAATAAAACTAAACGTGCAGCGGAAAAAAGCACGCCATAGGTCAAAGCCCGTTATCGCTACGAGGAAGCGGAGGCTCGCGCTGTGTATGGATGGTGGGGTCGATATAACCTCATGTACAGCAATCAATAGGCCAGATCGCGGTGTTTTGGATGTACGAATTCGCGTATTAGGGATTTGATTAATTTGTAATATACTTACATGGAACACTTGTATAAAAAGAAAATAAAATTATAAGGACGCTACGGAGTAATGCCGCTGTCCACGTGCTTGCTTCATCTGACAATGCTGCCAACTGCACGGAAGCGTCATGACGCCGCCAGTTTTGCGCGCCACACCATGCCGCGCGGCAGATTTGAATTGCAGGATGCATACAAATATTACCATGGGAATTTAAATATAATTTATAAATAATCATTATTTTACCTTATTCTTTATTGCTTTATCTTATTTACCTGTGATCACTAAAGAGTAGTAGTAGTTATTGTATTTGTTACAATTTATAACTAGCTAGCTGCAAGTTTTAAATCTAGCGCAATCTAATTTACGTGTTAGAATCAGTAAAGATGTTACGTAATTTCGTAATTTATAAAAATAATTGTTTTATTATATTGTTTATGAAGGCTACGTTATTATACAATATAAAATATACTCGCCAATTTTCAATTTTGTGTAGTATTGGTTGTAATCCTAATATATTTTAGTTTAAATTTGAAAATGGCAAGTTGAATTGCCAAAATTATTGTAAAAGAATATAATGGGCACTACCAAATAAAAACTATGGAACTACCTAGAGTCGCTATGTAGAGGGTGCAATGAAGAAATAGAAACAGCAGAGCATGTAATATGCCTCAGCCCAGCTCTAGTAAACAGTAGGCAGCTAATACTAGGGGAGTGCTGGCCTAGTATAGCTAGCATAGGCAACTCCTCACCCACCAGAGTTCTGCAGCTCGTACGCTGAATTGGTGGGACGAGTGAGTAGCCTGAAAGGGAGGTTTCACAATGGGCCCATTTTGAGTGTCTGTAGCTATGCTACCCTCCAGGTAACTATCTAGAACTATTTAGATCTAGGTCCAGAACTATCTATAGTCGCTAAACTTTCGTACTATCGATAGTTGAAAAACTATCGAAATAAATTTAAGTTCTGAGAAGTTCTGCGAAAAATTTGTCGATAATAGCGCACTATCGATAGTTTTTAAGTTGGTTACCAGACTATCAATAATTTCTAGTCGACTGTTATCGATAATTTTAGCTCGAAAGTGCCCATCGTTATTTACGACCATAGTTTCGTCAATTCAATGTCACCGATTAAATCCTTATCCGGCCGAAATTCGCGAATACTGCTTTAACTGATGATTAGTGCTTAATTAATGATTAATTTATTAGTACTACAAAATAACCGGTGATTAGTACTTTTAGAAGTCCAGAGCTTTAGTTTTAACACACATTTATAAATACGGGAATTAACATAATATATAACTACAGAAATCTATCGACAGTTATAGACAAAAATCTATCGATAACTGTTAGCATAGTAGAATTCATTCGATAGTCATAAATCGAGTTTCCACTTTAGATTAAAATAAAAATATCACCACTTTTCACAAAAGAATATTGCGTTTTTCTGAAGGTTTAAAATGACACCCCTTATTGCATGACATATAGGTTGTTTAATGTTATCACTTTTCTATGTTTAATTCTTGTACTTGTTTATACAGCTCACTCGTATTAGTTCTCTTATCCAGGCTCTACAGTATAGTCAAAACTTTAGTCTGCTCTATTTGTAACTTATTTATGTTTTTTTACTTTACTATTTCCCCATTCATTTATAAGGATCATGAAATACTAAGCAAAATAGGCGTTTTCAAAATAAGTTTTCAAGGTGCAGGACAAAATAGGCGTCACGGCATAGGTGGAGAATGTCAATTTACTTCAACCACGCAAAATGTAGCTAGTTTTCCTAGACCACTGTTGTTCCCCATGTAGAAACCATCGAACTGAAGCGAATGCAACAAACCGTAACCCTCTATCTCGTGTAGTTATGGAGCACTGTACAAAATAGGCATTTTCAAAGCAAGTTATCGAGATAAAGGGCACAATAGACGTCAAGGTATTCCCCCACAAGGGAACACACCTTGACGTGATGTGGGGGCGCAATAGGATAACACCCAAAAAGCCCTACTATGACCAAGTACATATTCGGGACAAAGATGGCGTCGTATTGCTAAGAGGTTCGGGGATTCAACAAAACTATTTGCGTGACTGAGCCTCTACTAGAGACATTTCCCACCTTTGAACTATCGACCTCACTTGGTCAACTCTTCAGCCACTCTTCTCGTTTTTGACCCCCATGGCATTAGGTATCGAGGGCTAGGGGTGACCCCACTTCGCTTCATCTACCAACAACGGATCCACGGTAAGGACACGGTGATAAAATGACAAAACGGAGTCAAACCTGCAAACATACGAATATGAAAGATGTCTGACGAACCGATGAAAAAAGATACGGTGCAGAGGGTCGGTACCTCAGTACCAGCGTTTATGGGGTCTGAGGCAGGCAGCACGGCGTGGACTTCCAACAACTGCCTTGGCCCACTGGTGGAATCCCGGACCGGGGGTCTCCAAGAAACGACCGAAGCAGATACAGAAACTAAACTAAACCTTTTTGGGAACACCCGGCTTTGGCGAGATTGCCCCCACAAAATGACAGCGGGAGGCGTAAAGCAGAGGGCTCCCTAGACATGGTGGACGCAGAAGAGAAGGATCTTATAGAAGACGTGGAGGCGGCCCAATTAAGAGAGCTGATGACAAACTGGTACTTTTTGCAATGGAGACCAGAAAACTGAGTATATCAGTGAAGGAAGACATCGCCAAACTAGAAAAGCTAGCGGATCGGATGGCTCGGGACAGCAACGCCAAAAGGACAGCGAGGCGGATGAAGAGAAAATTACACTCTAAGTAGAGGAGCTAACCAGACACGTGGAGAAAATGAGAGGTGAGCTCGCTGAAATGGAACAATTAAGGGTCAGGTCCGCGAGGTTAGAAGTGTGCGTCCGGAAGTTGAGGACAAGGGCCTCAAGTGACAGGGCCGATACAGTATCGACTTGCCGCCAGACTGTAAATGAAAAACACAACGCAGAGCAAAGGGCGGCAGAAGCGATCAAATACCTAATGGGGGAGGGGATCTGCGAACAAGCAGGCGACAAGTATAAACTGGGAGGGGACAGACAGGGGCATGGACACCTTGCGTCTGATCGGGCTGGATGCCATAACTTCAAGCCGGTCATCGAAGGGCACACCACATGACGACCTGTATGAACAGGAATTAGCCCCATGGAAAGCCTGCCCTTCCAGAGATATTATAATCCGTACGCCGAATCCAAATGAAGAGGCGAGGGAGGCGAAGAAGAGGATCTACTTCCTAATGGTTGACACTGGGAACCAAGAGGCGTGGGAAAGGTCCCTCTTCCAAGCCCTGGGGGAACTTTGACAGGGCAGGGAGGCAAGATACAGGTTATGGTGGAGGCCCCCGGGTTTAAGCTGGGGACCCTAACAAAACTAGTAGAGTACTTTCAAGAACATGGGGAACATGAGGTGCATCCATCCAGTCAAAGCAGCACGATGGGGGAAATAATCCAGAAACGGCAAGACACAAGCAGCAGAGGGCCGTGGCGAGACAGGAGCGGCAGAGGGCCGCGGAGAAGAACGCACCATGCAAGGAAGTCGGGAGCGAAGCCATACTGGTCCAGGCGGAAGGGGTATTCCGACCTCTTGAAGAAGGTACGGGCAGTAAGTACCGAAGGTTTGGAGGTACAGGTGTCCCTGGTCTCAAAGTCCAGTGATGGCTTCTGGATAGTTCTGGATAGTTGGCTGGAGGGTAGCATAGCTACAGAAACTTAGGCCTCAAAATGGGCCCATTGTGAAACCTCCCTTTAAGGCTGCTCACTCGTCCCATCAGTCAATTTTGCGTGCAAGCTGCAAAACTCTGGCGGGTGAGGAGCTGCCAATGCTGACCATACTAGGCCAGCACTGGATGGCTTAATTAAAATTGAAATAAAGAGGGGAAAGGACGAGTAGCTAAATGAGGCTATTGAGAAAGAATATGCCGAAGTCCGGGCAACGGTAAGGAGATCCTAGGCGTCGGTCATCAAAATGGACTTGAACGAGGTCACCGAAAAAGAGGAAGTAGTGGCGACGCTGGTAAAACAAACGGGCGAGGGCATGTGTCCAAATATGGGCGCACAAAATGAAAATAGAAAGGACTAAGCAAATGATGGAGGCAGTCCAACGGCGAGCAGCACTAAGGGTATCGAGGGCGTATAGACCGCGACAAGGGAGGTAGTCCTGGTAGTCGCCAGAGTTGTCCCCCATGAAACTCCAGGCAATATGGATGGAAAGCCCTTACAGGGAGTGATCAGTACCGACTACCAGAAGCGGGACGGAGAAGAAAGCTACAACACGAAAACTCTGGCAGGAGCGGTGGAGCGAGATGACAAAAAAAGCTGTTTGGTCCGGAGGTTGATACCAGATGTTGAAGCTTGAACGTACAGGAAACACAGAGAAATTAATTATTATATCACCCAGGTCCTCACGGAGCATGGGTGTTTTCGCGCATACCTGCACCGCATGGGTGGGGAGGTAACAGATAGACTGCGAGGACTAGAGCGATAGTGTAACGGTATGCTCGCCGTTTTTGTCTGGGATGGGAGAGCCAACGCCTAGCCCTAAACCGGGAAATATAAACCCAGATAACACCTGAAACAATAGTGCCTCTGATGCTCGAAGACCATAGGCCTCATAGGAGGTCATAGCGGAATTCATCAGAGAAATTATCAGCCAGAAGGAGGAAGCGGAGAAGTAGAAGGAGATCCACCCAGATCTGAAGTAATGCGAGCGCGGTCCTGGGTCTAGGCTAGGTGGGGGCGGAGGTGGCGTTTAGGTGGTTGGTCTATCCAACAGGGTCCATCCAGCACTAACCGGGGAGAATGCCAGCACGGCCTTCCGGGTGTCTTTTGAAGATTCTCCACCTCAAGGCAATACAAAAAGGCGTCAAGGCATTGGCTGTGAATGTCATTTTCCTTCAACTACGCAAAATCAAACGAGTCTTTCCTCAATCACTTTTTCTCCCCGTATAGAAACGACCGAGCTGAGGCGAATGCAATAAATCCGCAAGCCTGTATCTAGTGTTGTAATCGCGATACTAAGCTAAATAGACGCTTTCAAAACGAGTTATCGAGATAGAGGGGAAAATGGGCGTCAGGGCAAAAGTGTTTTCCTTTAACTGCGCAAAACATAGCTGGTGTTTTCTCAACCACTATTGCTCCCCGTATCGTATAGAAACCACCGAGCTAATGCGAATGCAACGAACGACAACCCTCTATCCCATGTAATTTTCCTACAACCGCGCAAAATCTAGCAGGTCTTATCTTTTTCTTTCAACTACTGTTGCTCCCCTTATAGTTATTGTAAAATGTTCATATTTATATTGATTATTTTATTTGTAATTTGTAACTTCTTGTGTGATTGTTATTATTGCGCAGTGGTCTCATATTGGTGATTGTTCGATTTGTATCATCTCTATTAGGGTTATATTATTTGGTATTACATGATATAATATGAAGTTATTGTCACTTTGTTCTGCTATAGTGTTGATTCGAATTCTTGTTTATTATTTTGTAATTATTTTCGGTTAGTACGTTATTGTATTATTTTGTTGTGTTGTTACTATTATATTTATTCATGTTTCCAAGTATGATATGTTGCTTTTTAGTTCAGTAAATGTAATATTCGGTGGTTTGTATTGTTCTGTACATACTTCGGATTATCTGAATAGACCATCGCTAACTACTAACAACAATCTCCTTAAGGTAATGAGGCACCCATGAAGGAACCGGCGCGATTACAACCCCATTAGAGAGCGGACGGGTATTTACAATAACAATCCCAAGAGTAAGTCTACAACCCCCTTCAATTAATAGGACCGAGATAATAAAAGCAGTACATCCCTGGCAGTACTATAGTTCCAAACATTCTCATTCATTATACATCATTAATCATTCTCATTAACTTCTACACGAACTCTTCGAAGACAATACAACCAGCTAATATTGCCGATCTGTAGAAGTTAGCTCTCACTTTAAATAGTTGTTCAACCAATATACAATAAACTTTTTAAACGTGTAAGAGTTTTCCTCAATCCTGAGGTGGTGGCAGCAAAGTCCCAGTATTCTACACATCAGTATATATTTGTATTCTCCTCTTTTATGACTAGTGATGGAAATTGTATGCTGTTGATTGTTTTGTTTGCTATTAGTTTATAGTTGGCATATTTCCGTATACATATTGTAATTCCACCTCTTCTATCTCTCGAGTTGAATACTGATTCGTTGTTGTTTAGTTTATTTAGATGCTTGTTACGTGGCGTTAGTGGTCATGTTTTGGTTAATGCTATGGTCTTATGTTGTGTTATCGGGAATTGTTATCCAATTCATGGTATTTATTCAGATTCATATTCATAGCTCCTGATGTTATGAAGATATATGTGATACATTTTTCTATTTTGTTTTCGGTTTTACTACTAAGTTTTATCTAGATCTGCATATTTTTATTACCGATGTCCTTCTTCCTGACGAATACATTCCCGCTCTAGTCCACACATGTTTATATTTGTGTTCCATTAATTTCCTAGATTTGGAGAAGAGGGTATTTGTTATTTGGATTAGATGCTCGTTAATATATATTTCATTGTCTTTACTTTTCGTTTGCATTCGTGTGTAGTTATTGAGCTAATTGTCTTTGTTGCTGTCAAGATTTTTGTTTGTAAATCTTTTTCTTTCAGTTGCACAATTATTGGACTTTTTGTAGACTGTCCTTTCTATATGTTGCTATTATTGATTCTGATTCAATGTGTGTATTTAGTTTGTCTATTACCTGTATAAGTATTTCTTTTATATTCTCGTCTTTATTTTGTTATTCCGCACCTGATAATTGAGGCTATTCGTTATCTTTTCTTTTTATGATTTCTCCATTGATTTTTCTAGTGTCTTAATGCGTTCCTCGAGTGTTTTCTTTTGTTTTATTGTTTTTCTTTTGTTATCTGTCAGTAGTTTCTGTAGGTCTTTATTTTCCCTTTCGATCTCATCGTACTTAGCTCATATATTCAACTGATTTTTGCAATTCTTTAATTATATCTTGGTTTGTAATTTCGTAATGATCTGTATTTTCATTTTGTTTGAAGTTCCTGACATATTTGTATCTTTTTATTTTGTATTTTATTTAGGATATGAAGAATTTTTAAGGTTTTTTTTGCACCCGGTGTTTTCCGATGGCATGTGCGTGTTAATACATACTGACGAAATCATGTAAATTAAAAGTAGTCATCGTTTCAATAATTAATAATAACAACAATACGCATTCAGTTTTATTAAGAAAGAACATATACATTAAAATTAAACTAGAATAGTTCAGTAATAAATGGACGCTACTGCAATTTGAACCGCTACACAGCAACCCGACTCATAAATCAAAATAAATGCGCCAGCAAATATTTTCAAAACAAATATTGACTTACGGCTGACGTGTATTACGTTCGCCGCATTTTAAAAACATGTAATTTTATTTCAGAATCGATATTAATGATATTACTGATAAGCATAACGCTATAAATATTGTGTCTCGTAAATATTATAGCAGGAAATTGAACTCGCAAATAGCGCTAGGAAATATGGAAGCAGTAGAATAAAATTATTCTCAGAATTTTATAATTTAATTGATCAATATATTAACCATTTATGAATTTTTTCAATTAGTCAAGTAAGAAGACGAGGAGGTCAATGTTATATAAACATACTAAATTAAATTAATGTCAGACTAATTTAAGAAAACTATTGCGATTCATCGCTTAGGATGATTTTGCTCGAAAAAGCAGCATCCACTTGTTGATGTTCAGTAATCCATTCAACGAGGAGGCCATTTACCCGATGTGTTATCCTATAAATAACCCTATCCTATGTACTTTATGATTCAATAAAAAAATCTAAGGACTAAAAACTGTGTTTTCTATCTAATTGAAATCTTGCGTTAATTTTGGGACACTCTTTATGAGTTTACATGGTGTCTGTAAACTTATAAAGGGTGTCCCAAAATTATATATAACAAATACACAAGGTTTCAGTTATTGAGATTATGTCGTAATCACACATAATAACAAGTTATTATAAAATACAAAAGTTAAGACCATTTGCATTTTGGTAGCAGATATTTATTGGCTGCTGAGAGGTTATTAGTATTCCAGTTTTATAATTTGAGAAACATCGCGGACCTATTTGATTATTGAATCCTCATCACCGGCATCTTTATGTACATATTAAATATGCATCAGATTTAATTTTAATATCTCTTTTTAGTAAATATTTTTCTTTAAAGCAACTTTTAGCAGTGGTTTCGTCGGGCAAAACTATTTTAATAGGACATGGTCTATTTGCTATTTTACCAAGATGAAAGATTTTAATTGGATTCGCTTGTACATAAATCGATCTAAACAGTCTTGTTACTGCTCATTGCAGCTTACAATTTTACTGCCCTTACTCGAGTTATTATAAAGCGACATACATTTAGGCAGTAACCAAATTATATATACCATGATTCAATCAATTTTATTGACAAGTCTAGTCATACTTTACAGGAAATTTCAGAAAAGCGTATTGTATTCTAGAGTCTTTTGAAATTGCGAATGGGCATAATTTTTGTGGACATGAACGGTCCACTTTTGTTCGGATAGTTAATGGATAACACGTTTCTTTTAGTTGTTGGAAAAATACATCTCGATGGGTATTCGAATCCTCGGCCCCTACTTTTGAACTGACAGCACAAGAAACATACATGACTGGTCGGTCGGCTCACAAATTGTTTTCGTTTTTTTTAATTATATATAATTATAGCGATAATAATGATTGTTTTATCATTATATTATATTGTTTCATCCCATGTGTGTTAATATAGATATAGGAACACACAATTCTCGAAACCATATTTACAATTCTGGTTTTGTCTGTGTTGCATATTGTCTACCTATTTGTTAAACAAAATTCAATTTTTATTCTGTGCTCATATCAATTTCAAATCCATCCCGAAAACTCGTGTGCGGAATGCTGTCCATATATTTTAAAACAATACTCATCACTAGTTAAAAATATCAATCAATGTGGGAGAGACTGCAGAGAGATTGATCGTAATTGGCATATTAATATATGTTTTTACAGCAAAATTGTATAATATTGAACTAAATGATATTAATTTATATGTGTAGTCATAATTATAAAATATGGAAATATTCGACTATGTTAGAATGAAACGTAAAGTGTGTTAAATTGGCATATCGAAATTTATCACCGTATGCTATTCGTAAAAAGTAGTATTAGTTACTGTATTTGTTATAATTTGAAACTGCCGTGTATATATTTATTGAGTGGGCGGTGCAGTTGCACTTGTTGTAAACCTATAAGTGATTTCGACAATTTATTTCTTCAATAAAATACACAATTTAAATTGTTAATATTTTTACTTCAAGTTTTCATTAAATCATGTATTTGATTGAATCTTGCGCTCCTTTTCAAACATCATTTACATACGATTTGCAAACATTTTATATTCTTTGTATGTAAGTAATTATTGATGTACATCTTCATGCAATCATTGCAAGGATTGCATGAAAGTGTACATCAAAGCTGTTTTCGTTTATTACTATTTGCTGCGCCGGACGAATTTTTTCTTGTTCTATTTGCACTCCCGATGCGCACAATTCTACCTCTTTCGTTACAACAAGTGGTGCTAAGTTTTTGACAACACCAGTATGTACAAAATAATATTAAATGGATACACGTCGATGTAGTGTAGTGGTTGTACCCCCGCTTTACTCAAGAGTGAGTGTTGTATGCATGTGTGACGGATAAAAGATTGGAGAGTGAATGATAGAGGAGCTTTTTTTGTTATTAAGGTTCACGCGGTACTAAGGCGGCTCAAATCCAACAATAGTACCTTTTATTAAAGCTAAATTTATTATTTCAAAATAAATGTGCGGTATTAACTTTTCAAGCCGATGAACTCATCTTCGAGTTTATTCAATGTGTCACATCGGTCGACGTGGCCATTGGCTCTTTTCTTTGTCTTAACTTTAATTTTATTTGCCAATTTAAATCCCTGAGATTTAAGCAGGTCGAAGGGAATGTGACGTGACACTTGCAAAATCCGCTAGTAATTTAATAATTGAGAATTTCAGAACATTGACGTCCAGGTAAGCCGTTAGGCAGGAACTACTACACTACTAACTAGATATCCGAGGCATCCTAGGTTATTCCTATTAGCTCCGGCGAAGGTGCGTTACGTTTACCCCCGCTTTAGGAACGGGCGGCTAGGATTCGAATCCCGGAGGATTTTCTGAAGTAGCTGGTCCTCACATACTCATATACTAAACACGGCATAAGGACCCGAAGGTCGATAGCCAGCTACATAATTGTAACAAATAGAGTAAATACTAATACTATTAAATGGAAATCTGTAAAAACTTTGGGGAAATAATGTGTCTGCATAAATATGAAGAGGATTTAATATTTGAACACTTCTATCTTCTTTGTTGTGTCATGTGTAAATCTAGTAATCTAGTGCGAATTAAACAAAGCATTGTCAGAATTTTATAATGAATTTGATATCTAATTGTATGTGTGTATAGTAATGTTTTACATATTATTTGACAATCAATAAAAAACTAATAAATATGCGCCAAACGCTTTAGATCAAAGAGTGTGAATGTCAGTGAAAACGTAATTAAATGAGATTATGTACTGGTTAATTGCGTTTAATTCCGATTTTCGAGATTTAATTCAGAAACCAGTTTATCTGTACACTTGCTGCAAATTAAATTGGCCTTTTGACCACTCGCCGTGGAAGTAATACAATTAGTGTTATTCAATTTACCGTACTTTGTTTGGTGTGAAGTGACTGAAGAGTGAAAAGAGATTATCCCTGACATTTCATTCTAACAATCAAGACATGTAAAATGTGCGGTAATTAATTCCTGAACAATAACAACAAAATAATGCTAAAGTTAATTTTCTCATAATGTCACGAATATTATGAGTACATTATTTAAAAATCTTATTTGACCAGTGCACATTACTTTCTATCATAATAATGTGGTGTGCATACTAAATTGGCGTCCGATTGTCCAAGTAGACAGTCGGTAATGACATAGTTAAGTAACAATAAACCTTTATTCAAGCGAATGCACCCATTAAGTAGACGGCCATTTACAACCTCATTAGAATTCGGAGGGGTATATAAATATCAATCCGAAAGATCAAATCCACAACCCAAACCCTAGACTTCGTCTTTAAATTATAAAAGTAGTTCCATACATTCTTCCAAAAGCTCTCAATCTCATTCGCTCATTCACTCTTCAAATGCCATACCGACTCTTCAAAGAGAACAGAACCATCGAGCTATAGGTTTAGTTATTACCTATAATTATTGGTAATAACTATTTCAAGCTAAAAGTGTATACTATTATAATAGAATAATTTTTTTTAAACTAGTAAGAGACTTCCTCAAGCCTGAGATGGTAGCAGCGAAACCTTAGTTTTCTACACATCAATAATTATAATATAATATTATTTTTAAGAAATACAATCTTTTTTGTTGAAAGAAATAAAACATTTTAAATTTTAATTTTTCCATAATTTTTATATCATTTTATGCGATTGTTATGCAATATGTATACATTCCTAATTCTTAATTCTTAATTCTCAATTATTTATTTTTATAACTATTCACGATTTAAAAACAAACACACTTTACCTCAATCGAATGCATTATTTTTGAAAAATTAACGCAGGTAAACTGTCATTTTTATCAGATATACTAATTTTAATTTCTAATAAAATACTCGAAATAATCAATAAGAATTGTGTACAAAAATAACTACTTTATCATTACTTTTCTTGCAAAATTGGAAAAGTGCAGTAGGCAAATATGGACTTTCCCCCGGCCGATTTCCACCAAATCCTAAGCAAGATAAAGCTACGTGATAGAATAGCCTTCCAGACATCTTCTGGAATCAGTTCTTAGAATAATCATGATCCTGATAACGAGATTTTTTGCTTAAACTTGGAAAAAGAAACTTTGAATTTTGACCATAAATCTAATGTTGAATGTTGGCAATCATCATGGTGAGTCGTTGATATAGCAGATCGAAATAAATCGGTAAACTACAGTTGAACCATTTCCTCTATTGGTTATTCAACCATGACATTCGTCTCAATTCCTGGCTTCTACGTCCTTGTATTTTGCCTCGCATGATCTGCAATCTATATCGTTCTACCCGTATCACGTGGCCGAAATATTTCAACCCTCTGATCTTCATTGTGTTCATTCTTATTATCAACTGGTCGGTCGTTGCCCTTTCCACCCAGCTTATCTTTAGTATCCTTTTAGATGCCCACAACTCAAATGCCTCCATTTTATCGATTCTGTTCTTCGGCATCCAGGCATCTATTCCATAAAACATGAATAAAAATACATAACATCTCAGTAGTCTAATCTTAAGATTTAAACTCAACTCGTCAGTATATAAAGGACTTGTCATTTTGTTAAACATAATTCTTGCTTGTTAAATTCTCAATCTTATTTTCTATGGCTCGTCATTGTTATTGTTGATAATTGTTCCTGGATGTTTATATTTTCTTACTATTTCTATCGCTAAGATGATTATGAATTTAGTTATTTTGATGTTTAATGTTAGCCCGTTTTCCTCACTTTTTTCTACTATGTGGACAATTATGCTCTGCAAGTCTGTCAAGAATTCTACTATCACTGTCATGTACGAACTGTAAGTTGTAATCTGCTTTCCATTAATTTTGACTCTTAATGTTTCTTCCGATATTATATATATATATATATATATATATATATATATATATATATATATATTATTTTAGGTCTGACTCTATTTTCCAATGTCACTTGTAAGTCTTGTAAATGATTAATTTATTGTAAATAAAGATTATTATTATTATTATTATTATTACTGTTTGGATTATCTCATCTAAATATACGATAACGAGCAGTGGTGAAAGTACGCAACCCCTCGTTGATTATCTATATTTTGTGAAAGCTCGTTTCTCTTCTTGACATGGACGGTCTGGTTAAGGTACAAGTTGCACATACTTCTTATATGTTTCATACCCAAGTTCTTCTTTGGGGACATTTGAATAAGGCGGTTGTGTCGGACGTTGTCGAAGGACTAGTTTTGGTCCAGAAAACAAACTAATGTAATAACATCCATGCATGCAGCGCCAGTCTTGTCCCCATAGCGTTATTAAAACCAAGTTGTCTCTCGCTGATGTCTTGCTCCAACTTTCTAAAAATTCGCTGCTGTATAATCTTCAAGAATATTTAAGACTGTAACTTATTGGGCAAATTGTTCGTTGGTCAATGCATTTCTTTACATTTGGCTTATTTGGTAGATCCATGAAGATTAAAACAATTAAAAATCTGTAGGAATAATGTTAGTATTTCATCAAAATCCAAATGCACTGTAGTTTTTTAATCAATTTTATTGCGTTTGTGACTTTATTTTCGTTATATTTAAGCCCATTTCTCTTATTATTTCTGGTTGTCTGTCATCTTAAAACAGTTCTTGGATGTACACCTCCAAATACAAATTAACATAAAATACATAATCGCTTCTATGTCTTCTTCCTACACACTAGACCCTCTGCCCACGCCAATTTTCTCTTTCACGTCAGCCTCCTGCAGATTTTCACGCCTTTCCTCTCCTAACCATTCATTCAGCTTTCTGAACTCTCCAACTCACTCCCTCACATTCTTTGCTAAGGTGCCACCACGTCTCGCTCCCCTTCCGACACAGAGCAAACGCGGTGTACCGCAGCCTCATCCACACCTCTTCTGACCCACACCTCGCTCTTGCCATGCGTACTTTATCTGCCCTGCTTTGTTCTTGTAATTCTTCAATTTTATTTTAGTTACAAAATTTCGTCAGCCAGCTACTCTGTCGGTTTTGTTCTAGTATTATCTTTTAGTTTGAGCTCGTTGCCTCGTTTATACCATACCATATGCAATTTGTAACTAAAAAAAAAAGACCTTTATTTGGCATATCAGCCCAACCCTTTCCTTTTACACACATTCCCAAACCGTACTTTCACAGAAAGAAATAAAAAAAGAATACAAATTAACATAAAATACATTTTTCTCTATCCATTAAACTAAACCCCCTCTGCCCTCGCCAATTTCCTTTCCCAAGTCAGCCTCCTGCAGATTTTCACGCCTTTCCCATCCTTTCCTAACCATTCGTTCAGCTTTCTGCACTCTCCAACCCACTCTTCTTTCACTCCCTCACATTCTTTGCTAAGGTGCCACCACGTGTCACTCTCCTTCCTACACAGCGCACACGCGGTGTACCCCAGCCCTATCCACACTTTTCTTCCTCGCTCTTCTGAATCACACCTCGCTCTTGCCATGCATACTTTGTCCTCTCTGCTCCACTCTCCCCTGGCTAAGTAGCTCGGGAGTTTCACCTGCACTTGCCACTCTACGTAGCCAGGGTTGTATGAGCTCTCAGCCATTCTCACTTGCCTTTCTTGCCACTCAATATCCCTTATCTAAGTTCCTAGGCTACCCCTTTCTCTTAGCTTCTCTTCTACCCATACCTCAGACATACCCACTCGTTCATACATCCTTTCTCTGTCCTTCCTCCATCTACTCTCTGTTCTACTCGTGCACCTCATCCATACCTCCCGTACCAGTACTTCCTCGCCCAAATCCTGCAATCTTTCCTCAAACTTCACAACCCTCACACACGACTCCCACCACATACTCATACGATTTGTCTCCTGCAACAGCACTGCCCTCGGTGTCGACCTTTCGAGCCCTAGCAGATTCTTCAGAAACCAACCTTGCTCCCTTTCTATTACCTCCCATTCACGCAATCCCCACTCCATACAACAATATAGGTTTTACACACGCATCCCATACCTTGCACGCCATTACCAGGTTACCACCCCACAAACTCCCCCATTTTCTGCACGCAATCCCCCAAGCCATTCTTGCTTTCGCCTGCATACACTCCACATGCATCCTAAGCCCTCCTCCACAATCTAACCAAAAGCCCAAATATTCACTCTCTCAATCAGCCTTTCCTTCCATTTCAGCCCTTCGTCCTTACCCCTCCTGCCCCTATTCCTAAACAACATCCATTTGGTCTTTTCCACATTCACCACTAGCCCCCTCTTATCCAGGTATCTACCCATTCTATCCAACATCTCTTGCATCTCTTCCACTCTCTTGGCCACCAGCACCACGTAATCTGCATATCAACATCAATTTGTAACTACTGTGCCTGCATTTGTGCTAATATTTTTTTTAATGTTTGTCAGTTTTTCGTTTAGTTTGTTGCGACTTCTTGTCATATACTTGGATGATGTTAGTTACAATTTAGGTTGCTTCAAATTGTATCAATGATGAATACGGTCACCGATTGGCTTAATCTCATGTCAACCAGTATTGCTACTTCGTTCTAATGATGTGATCCACATTTTCGGAGTAATATATCTTTGTACAATTAATAGAGATCTCGCCTGAGATCGACCATCTGGTTTAGCTTAGTCCCATCATCGTCGTTCTGAATCGGTACATTTCTTATATAACATTACGCAATTATCCCGGCTCATATATAGATTTCACGTTTCTTGTACCGATTTTCCAGATTGTTCTGGTCACTTAAGGCATGCCAGGGACTGAGGGGCATTTTATTTTAGTCATCTATGATAATATGTACTAGGGATATCCTTGGGATTTTTAATGCAGTAGTTTCCCGTTGCCTTTTGTATTCTCTTACAGTTGACCACTTGTTGGTCCCTCTGTATTTAGAGATAATTTCATGTCTCCAGGTCAAGGTAGTCCCTTATCCTTACCAGCTCTTGCACCCTATGCTGTTGATTGCTTAAACCGACAATTATTTGGAAGCGACCATCAACTTTTGCACTATCCCTAAATGTAATAGAGTGCCACTTCCGTAACCACTTTACCCATGATCGTCACCTCCGCCTTGCTGCTGTTATGATCTTCACCTGTATCCCTAGGTAGGGACCCTTACTGTTTTCTATTAGCGGGAGTTAGCTAAACCCAGGTTTTTTAAAAGGTTGGTACTCCCCCTCCTAAGCCAATTACACAGCTTTGGTTTTCATCGTCTTCTTGACCCTGAATGTGTTTACTCTCAAACATAGACCTATTTCAGTTGTTCTGTCCTGCGCTTTTTGCGCCCTTCTTAAAGTCCCGCCAGCGTTCAAGGTCTTCCCAGACTTCTTTTCGTTTCTCTTTGGCGCCACTGTGTAATTAGATGTACTGTCCACCTGCTAGGGTCCTGCCTTGCCACATCACCCGTCCATCGCCACTTGAGTTGGGGGTTGCGTAATTTCTGGGACTTGTGTCATTTTACGTTTTTCACTCTGTCCCTCAAACTAATTCCCAACATAGCTCTTTCCATCGCTCTTTGTGTGGTTTGCATCCTGTAAGCACATTTCTGCGTGAATGCTATGGTTTCTAGGAAGTATGTTGTGACTGGTGGAACACACGTTTGGCAGACCTTTAGCTTGTGGTTTCTAAGAATTTTTGGGTATTGAATATGAATCCCTACTTGCCGAATATAGCCTACCTTTGTGCGATCCTTCTTGATATTATGTCTCATGTTGATTGTGTAGAAACGTGGGTAATTTTGATAGCATTAGATAACGCTAAGTATCACATTAAAATCGAAGACGATATGAAGACGGAAAAAATTCCAGAAAAAGACAAAACATCAATTAGCAAAGCACACCCAAATGGTGTGCATTGCTAATTGAGGTGATGCCGCCAGATGACGTTTAACTTTCCTCCTAGGGGTTGGTTGTATCATTTTTGTATATAACCACTCGAGATATTGTGTGAATTCATCCTCACTAGCTGCGCTAAAATGATGAGATCTAGATATGTAGATTGCTAAGAGGTGTATTCACACTTGTATATGTTTTGTACAGGTGCAATTAGTTCTTGCCCCTATATATTTTCGATCTTAACACCCTCATGTTTGTATTTTGCTATATAGTAGTAAACTCAATTTTATGATAATAACGGGCCAGCTTGCAACAACTCTAAAGCCAAATCAGCAAAAGAATGGTGCAAACTATGGTTTTATGGCTTTCATTTCAGGTTCTTATATAGATCATGATCTTTCTGTATAATTATCCATGTGATGTATGGACAAAGCCCCAACTGCCGCGATGATGATGAATTGATAACATTGGATTGTTTTAGATACTTTCCCCATAGTACGTACATTCCTTCCACGTATTTGTGTTACTACATAATGTAGAGAGTAGGTTAGGTGGTACGAAATCTCAGATGGACGATTATGTGGGCCTTAAAATTCATGTCAAGTCTATACGTCTCGCGAAAAATCGGGCGCCAAGATTGTAAATATAATTAATTTGATAGCGTTTTTAAAGCTTGAGATTATTCTTGATCATAATGAGCTTGTGAATAAATAATTAAACTTTTATCTATTCTGATTAATTTGCAGAAGTTATGCGCGAAATCCGAGATAATCCGCATCGATGGTACCGCACCAACATTTCACTCCAGTAACGATATGTTCATATACATATTATTAAATCTGCCTTTATTACCTCCTGTTATTAATTTATCACAAGGATGTATCGCTCACTTAACTTTACTACACGGTACTAATAAAACGGATTCACTCCATGGCGCACTAAACGGACTAAGAATATATAATCGATTTCGCACGTAATAGTTTCAGTTTTAATAGTCGTCAGTAAAATTATATTAAAAATACACAAAACACCATTAAGCATAAAACTCGTTAAATTTGCCCAAAACCACCACTATAATTCACGTCCTGATTAAGAAATCAATACCGTCGACAGTCGACACATTCGAGCTATCCTTCAACTACATATTCACGCGTAAATTGTTGATGATACCCCGCGTGTGTTTGCCGCTGATAACAAACGTGATTGTAGTAACTTTATATTCACGGGGCGGACAATTGCGTCTGGGATTTGTGCATCCATTAAAATAATGAACGCACTGAATTATTTAAGTGGTCGCGACACACAGCGAATTAAAAATTCTATCAAGCTAAATCGAAAGTTTGAATAATATATTTACCCTCTAGTTGGGAGAGAGAGAGCCGTAATACAGCGAAAGGGTGTCGCAGCAACTGAATTACCATATCGGAGTTAAATCCAATAGCCGAGGTAATTGCTAAATCTAATTATGCACTTGGGCGAAAATGCCGTATCATATGCGGGCGTGACGTGCAAAAAAATTGTGGAAACCACACCACGCTTTTGTGGAAGGGTGGTTTCAGGTTTTATATCATGACATGCTATCATTATTCAGTATTGTTCATAAATTAACTTTAAATAATAAAACATTATTGAGGACTACTCATGTATTAAGTGCATATTAATTAATTTTTAAATGAAATCAAGTGGAAAAACTAGGTAATTTTCTAATGCCAACAAACTGAAAGGGTCATTAAATGCGGTCGCACACTCTTTCCTGAAAAGGACTGAAGCCGGATCTAATTTAAAATTGATGTATTATACCTGGCAGCGTGTTCCGGGTAAGCGCATTTCAAAGATATTTTCTCTGCACTCGACGCTACGGTCCTGTTGAAAAAGGTTTTAATATTTGCTAATAGACGTGAGTGGAATACTAGTGGTTGAATTACTATGCGAGTGGAGTCGTTGCCCGTGTAAATCGGGAGTGAATTTAACACGTCTATCAGATTACAATGACTGTGTGTTGATAGTCCTCTTTTTATATCAATTTAAAATTCAAAATTATTTGGTCAGGTATTAGTTGAATTATTATATGTTGGTATCGGTAATAATTCTGATATTCACATGCACGTTTCTACGTTCTGTAAATATAGGCGTTTCTAAGTTAATATAGTTACCCACATATATATTCGGTCATGCGAAATAGCCCCCACATTACATCCCTGATATAACTATACTTGCTAAGAAACGCCTAGATTTAGAGTGCGTTGGTGAAAACAGGCATTAGACCCGTTATGAGTTGGTAGACCATACAGGCTTTCTACATTGAGCCATAAAATGTAGAAATTCGTAAGTCTAGAAATCCCGGGATATCTATTTTTGCCGGCAATTAAATACAGTATTTGCAAAAATACCTGTATTCGGTATTTTAACTATTTTTATATTTTAGATCAGCATAAATACATATTTTGTTAATAAAATATCGAATGGTAACTTAAATTATTGTTAATATTACTATTATAATACCACATTTATATATTAAGGTCATACAGCACTCATGGAAATGTTAAATTTCTTATACAACCTTGAATTTGACTTCATGTTTCATACATGTCAAGATGATATGTTGCTATAATCACTTTTCCTGTGATAAAAATAAAGCCAAATACATTTCACAGTGTTTCCACAATTTGTTTATTACCATGCCAACAAAGTCTGCATCGCTGATTGCTTCATCCATTAAGGGTGCTCGCGGGGAGGGGTGCCGTTGCCCTTTAAGAGTTAGGGGAGGATGAGATGAAACGGAGGCTGATTGAATCTGAATTTCCATTCGGCACGTTTGCCGCGCGCAGCAAACTGTTATCAATCAGCGTCATTTATTACCGATAAACTTGTTTCGGGGCCCCAATATTTTTTTGTCGCCGCTGCGGGCTTGCGGCCAATCGACTACTGGCCCTGTTAATTTCCGCACATGTACACAAAAAAATGCGGGCGCCCTTTGCCATTTAAATTGCAATCGAAATGGAATGATGCTGGGAATGGTGCGAATTTAATTAAAACAAGCGCGAAATTACTTTTGCAGTTTGCAATATTAAAAAAATAGTTGTGGTGTTATTGAATCTTGAAATAACTCACATAAACGATTGTTTTATCTTTTATTTACTTTTTTATACGATGCCTACTGCAGTATAGTTTTAAACAGATATTAATTAAATATATTTATCTTATTAGGAATACCAAACTTTGTCTATGAAAGTCGAAAGGTTGTGTTCCAAACAATACTGATTAGTAAAGAATTGATTACACTTTCCTTGTGGACAATATTATTTGAGTAGCAGAATCGCATTACAATGGTTTTATTCTCTAAAAGTATTGAATTATATGTTTTCTAAGTTTATGAAAAATTATACCATATATCATTATAATATAAAGACGTATACACAGTTTTGAAGCGGACTGACCTGTCATTTATGATTTTTGTGTTGTTAGTACATGTCGTGGCAAATCGTAGACAGTAATAACAACGCGATAGTAGTATAGCTGCGCCTATTGTTATCTTAGAAGTTGCAACTGTATAGTCAGAAGAAGTAGTAGAAGACGCAGGGCGCACAATTACGTTTGATCATGTTTTAAGAGAAAAAGTATACACATAGTCTTACAGGCTCAGAGAAGTTGATGACATAGATGATTCGTCATAGTAAAAAAAAGACCTTTATTTGGCATATCAGCCCAACCCTTCCCTTTATAAATTCCAGCCGCAAAATAAACAATACTTTCACAGAAAGAACTAAAAAAAAAAAATAAAAAAAGAATACAAATTAACATTTTCTACCCACTAAAATAAACTAAACCTCCTCTGCCCTCGCCAATTTCCTTTCCCACGTCAGCCTCCTGCTGATTTTCACGTCTTTCCCATCCTCTCCTAACCATTCGTTCAGCTTTCTGCACTCTCCCACCTACTCTGCTTTCACTCCCTCACATTCTTTGCTAAGGTGCCACCACGTGTCACTGCCCTTCCTACACAGCACACACGCGGTGTACCCCAGCCCCATCCACACTTTTCTTCCTCGCTCTTCTAACCCACACCTCGCTCTTGCCATGCATACTTTGTCCTTTCTGCTCCACTCTCCCCTGGCTAAGTAGCTCGGGAGTTTCCCCTGAACTTGCCACTCTACGTGGCCAGGGTTGTATGAGCTCTCAGCCATTCTTACTTGCCTTTCTTACCACTCAATATCCCTCAGTCTCTCCCTTATCTCAGTTCCTAGGCTACCCTTTCTCTCAACTTCTCCTCTATCCACACCTCAGACATACCCACTCTTTCATACACCTTTCTCTATCCTTCCTCCATCTACTCTCTGTTCTACTCTTACACCACATCCATACCTCCCGTACCAGTCTTTCTTCGCCCAAATCCTGCAATCTTTCCTCAAACTTCACAACCCTCACACACGACTCCCACCACATACTCACACGACTTGTCTCCTGGAACAGCACTGCCCTCGGTGTCGACCTTTCGAGCCCTAGCAGATTCTTCAGAAACCAACCTTGCTCCCTTTCTATTATCTCCCATTCACGCAATCCCCACACTTCCACTCCATACAACAATATAGGTTTTACACACGCATCCCAGATATTGCACGCCATTACGAGGTTACCACCCCACAAGCTCCCCATTTTCTGCACGCAATCCCCCAGGCCATTCTTGCTTTCGCCTGCATACACTCCACATGCATCCTAAGCCCTCCTCCACAGTCAAACCAAAAGCCCAAATATTTAAAGCCATTCACTCTCTCAATCAGCCTTTCCTTCCATTTCAGCCCTTCGCCCTTACCCCTCCTGCCCCTATTCCATCCATTTGGTCTTTTCTACATTCACCACTAGCCCCCTCTTATCCAAGTACCTACCCATTCTTTCCAACATCTCTTGCATCTCTTCCACTCTCTTGGCCAGCAGCACCACGTCTTCTGCATACGCCAACATCCACACCTTGGATCTACCCACCACGAACCCTCCTGCTTGTCCTCAGCACCTCTTCCAACTCGCTCGTATACAGCTTAAACAGGAGGGTGCTCAGCGGGCACCCCTGCCTTACTCCCACATTCACCCTAAATTTCTCAGATATTTCTCCATTCACTCTTGCTTTCGCCCATGTCTCTTTATACATCCTTCTCACCCACTCCACTCCTTCCTCTTCCATACCCAATTCCACCTGTTTCCCCCTAGGAACTGAGTCATACGCCGTTTTTAAATCCACAAACACCGCATACTCTTCCTTTGCATCCAGCGCTTCCTCCACCATTCTCGCCAGCGTGAAAATCTGCTCCCTCGTCCCTCTTCCCCTTCTGAATTCACCGTGGCATTCCGACAGCAGCACCTTTTGCTCCACTTCCTTATCCATTCTATTTTTCACCATAGTAATCATCAATTTATAACCGGCACTCATAATGGTGATCCCCCTATAGTTTTAAACGTCCGAGGCCTCTCCCCCTTTATTAACCGGGACCACCACCCCCACACGCCACTTTTCCGGCACTTCCTTCTCTCCACTCCACACCTTGTTAATACTCTGGCGCACCTTCTCCCTTCCTTCCTCCGGTAGCTTTTTGAAAGCCTCTGCCTTCAGCCCATCTTCCCCGCTACCTTTCCTAGTTTTAACTGTGCCAGGGCCAACGCCTCCCTTCGCACCACCTGTCTCACACTCGAACTGCCCAGCTCCACCTCAGACCCCGCCATCTGTTTACAACTCCTCTCCCACTCTGCTAGCTCTATGTTCACTTTGCCCTGATTCACCCTTCCCTTTAAGATCTCCCACATCCGTTTCTCAACTACACACTCCCTCAACCTCTTTTCCACTTTCTGCAACTCCTCTATTTTTTTCCTCTCGCACTCCCTTATCGCCTGATTAACCCTTTCGACTGCACATCTGCCGTACCTCCAATTCACCATTTCCCTCCGCCACCTCGTCTTCTTTATCTTACACTCCCCGTCGAACCAACATTCCCTCTGCCCTCCATTCTTCTTCCTTACCACCAACGCAGCTGCCATTACTCTCTCCAACTGGAGTATCGACTGTACCTCCTCCCACTTCACCCCCATTAGGTTTCTCTCATACACCGCAATTTCTACTTCGCTCCATCCAAACCCTTGCTGCCTCTTTTTCTCCACCCTCTTCCAACCTTTTGTCCTTCTCAAGACAACCTCCACCGGCACATGGTCCGACCCCCCCCCCCCCCCACATTTTCCACCTTGAAACACTCCAACTCCTCCCTTCCGGTACCTTTGACCACCACATAGTCCAAAACCGAACCCCTTCCGTGTCCACAGAAAGTCTTCTTCCCTTCCCAGTCCCCTTCGCAGCAGCCATTCAGTTCATCCCATCCCGACTTTCTCACCCATTGGATCCATTCTCTACCTTCCTGGTTGGTTACTTTATCCTGCGATCGTCTTTCTCTCCATTCTCCGCCCTCTCCGATCCCTCCTTCCAGCTCCCCCACCCAATTCACCTATTAATTATATATAATTTAATAAACTAAAACCTGAAAATGCTAAGGCTCTGTTGAATAAACCCTAATGGATTATATTGTAAGATATTGCATAAATTCTTGTCAACTGTCTATTTCATAACCTCATGTACACAAACAGACTCAGGGTAGTTGCAAGATGACGCGTTGATTTATCGCAGAATTGTGTTCAGCAATGAGGTTCATTCTTGATTGTCCAGAAAATTTCCCATGGGGCTACGTAATTTCATTGGTTTATGCTAATAACACACCAATAGGTGACACCTTGGAAGGTAACATAGCTTTTGTTAGTAATGGCATATGGCTTGGAAAAACGATCCAAGATTGGACTAAATGACTAGACTTCGTCAAACCGCCCCGGTGGCCAACGAAACACGCTTTATAATCAATCAACCTAATATACATAACTGTACATTTTCAATAAGTAAAACATTTGGCAGCAGATCTTTACTTTTTCTTTTCCATAACACCATTTATTTAAAATACAACATTATGTTTATTGTATGCATGCATAAAATTTGGCTTCAAGAAACTTGCAGCACACCAAAATGCAGCACGGTGCTGCTTTTGGTTGAGAATCATGCATGCTGGTTTAGTGAACTAGAATCTTAAACATTGTGCTTTGTTTATGTTTCTATTTGTTTTTAGCCGTTGTTAGAGAATAAGGAGTAGAGGTTAACGGGCACTTCAGAGATTGGCGACATTTGCCGTACCTTAGTCTATGATTATGCCCCATTTTTCGGGAAACTCCCGTAACGTAACTCCCAATAAAATGCCTGCGCCCCAACTGTTTGATAGCAAACTTGTATAAACTCATAACTAAGATTATCATTAATAAATTTGAATCATACCAACTGATACAGCAAGCGGGCTTTCGGAAAGAGTACAACACAACAGACAATCTGCAAACAATCTGGACACTAATACAATATACCCATATTCATCATAGTATTCGTGGATTTCCATAAAGTTTTTGACAGTGTCGAAACCTTGGCATTCTTATCAGCAATGGATCAAACTAGAATTGTCTTTTTACTATAACTAACAAAATTCATCATCACTATCTCTCCAAAACGTTTCGCTCTGGTACTTGAAAACATCTACAAGTCACTGACATGGGACAATAAAGCCATTCGTGTCGATGAAACCTATCAAAACTACCTACCGATGATATCGTCATAATAAGCAGCGATATCCAAGAAATATTGAAGTTGCCAAAACAACCAAATGCAGTATCCAACAAAAATTGAACTGTAAATTAATCTTAGCAAAACCAAAGTAGTTAGTAGTACAAGGGAATCTCTAAAGATCATAGATAATGTAGAAGAATACAAGGGGAATCAATCAATCAGACAGATGAGATAAAGCCGGAGGAGGCACTAACTCACATGCCTTATTCCTCAGCATACATTTGGATTCCGCGAATAACCGGCCACTAAGAGTAAGTACATCGAGTAATAGAACAATTTAATTACACCTTCGAAGGTAAAAAATACTGCTCAGCCGTTTTTCTATACATTGTGTAAGTGTCCGACAAAGTTTGGCACCAAGGACTGCTAAGTAAATTAAAAATTAAACTACCAAGTGTTTCAACTATACCTAATAAATAGATGTGTTCATGGTCAAAGTTCAAGAAGATATATCAGAATTCTATCCTATTTTATCTGGTGTCCCACAGGGAAGTGTTCTTGGTCCAATCTTGTACCTACTATTGCTGCAGATATACCACATACCTTCACCAATACATTTGCCGGTAGCACCGTTATCCTCACAACCAGCCAATTCCAAAACATGAATCTGAGAAACTATAGGATTCCCGCAATAACATCAAGAGCTGCTTAACAAAATCGAGCATTAATTCCAATGAGTCACAACACGTCTAAGAAGAAGGAAGTGTCCGAATGTCACTTTAAATGGACAAGATTTCCCCAAGGCAACAGCGTAAAATTAATTGGAATTCATCGTCTATCTAGGACTCGCCTGGGAAGAACAATTTAGCAAAAAAGAAAACAATTAAACTTTAAATACTTTAAACTACAATGGTTAATCGGATGCAAATCAAAACGTTCACTAAATAATAGGTTAACTGTGTGTAAAATCATCTTAAAATCAATATGGTCATACAGAATACAACTATGGGTCACCGCGAGTAACACAAACATTTTAAAATTACAAATTTCATTCCAACACTCTGCGGACTATCACTGATGTACTCTGTATCGTCAGTAATAAAACCGTATCACATGACCTGACCATCCCATACATTCCCCATGGAGCTAGTGCGCGAGTGAAAATTATTATTCAAGACTTGAGCAACACGCATACATCCTATCAAACAATCTTGAACAACAGCGAAAGTACCCACAGACTCATATTCTTTAGATTTAATTCATAGCACCGAACTTACTTCAATGAGCTCTAATGTTAAACTAAAAGCAAATAGGCAGCCGCGAATGAGCATGTCTGATGAACAAATGTTAACACGTATGATTAGCCCTACAGGTGATACAAACACGATCAACGGCTATGCAGACGATCTGGCACAATGGTCTCCAGGGAGAGACGGTCACTCCCACAGAGTCCATCAAGTACCTGGGCATCAGAATTGACCACGGGATGACTTCGCTGCACACGTGGCAGAGGTGGACAAAAGAGCAAGCCATGTCACAACAGCTCTTGGCTGTCTAATGCCGAACATCTCAGAGCCGCGGAAGAAAAGAAACGAAGGATGTTAGCGCGAGTAGCCAACAGCATCATGCTATATGGAGCTCCAGTCTGGGCCCAAAAGATGATTGTGAAGAGGACGAAATGTTTTATGGGAGCGGTTCAAAGACGAGCGGCCCTCAGAGTAGCTACCGTCTACAGGGCCACGTCAATAGAGGCAGTGCTCGTGGTGGCTAGAGAGCTCCAGGCGAGTTGATAGCTGCTAACAGGGCGGGGGAGAGAACGGAAACCCAAAGGCAATGGCAGGAGCGGTAGGTAGGTATTACCAAACGAGCAGCTTGGACCTGGAGGCCGATCCCGGACGTCGAGACCTGGACTAGTAAATAACACGAGATCAACTAACCCCTCACACATGGCCTGACGGGACACGACTGCTTTTGGGCATACATCCACCGTATGAACCGGGCAGTGATGGACATGTGCAGATATTGACCAACGGTGGTCTCTGAGTCGGTGGATAGGGACCGAGATCGGTCCGCTGATGCTAAAGGATGATAGTAAATGGGAAGCTATCGCCCACTACATCATAAGCCGAAAAGAGGAAGAGGCGAGATAGGACGAAAATTCACCCAGGCTTGAAGTAATGCGAGAGCCGATCCATGCCTTGCGTTGGAAACAGGTGGGGGTTTAGCTGGTAGATTGACTAAAGAGAGTTGAAATCGAACACAACCTAGCAGTGAAACAAGGCCTCCCGGGCGTCTATGAAGATGTGTCGGATTGGCAGTGACCAGGCCTGTTCCCAATGGGATCACGAATCTTACTATGCAGAGCACACGCTCTTCGAATGCCTACAGTGGCATTTGTATATGAGTCGGCGAACAAGCGAGGTCGGGGTGGAACTAGTTACTGCAAACCTTACGGAGACAATGTTACAGGATGAGAGGAAATGGTGGGCCATTGCAACCTACATTAACAATATTCTGAGATTGAAAGAGCAACAGGAACTTGGTAAGCAGAGGCATGGGCTACCCAGAAACTGAGTACTGAGATCTAGAACCAGATGTGTTAATAGTATAAGGCCCCTTCAACTCGAAGAAGAGTGGTAAGGTTTGAAGTGAGGTCGGAGATGGGTGTTAGTCAGTAGGTCTGTATCGCTGTATCGTGTAGGTATCTAACACTTCCCGGCAGAAGACCTGGCGCCCATGAAAGTTAACCCCCTAAAAAAAAACTCCACCACACACACGATTAGTTAACCATATAAACATATAGACTACGAGTTTGACATTAGATGGTAAACATGGTCATATAATACTGTCTGAAAACTACTAGACCTTGCCCTTTCCACTATTGGCTCAGGGTAGCAACTTTTAAGGGTTATAAATTAAAATATACAAAATATGAAAATATAAACCGCAACAGATAATAAGTCTATTACTCCATATCGAAGGCAACAAGAAGATTGTTCGTGATGCTGTAATTTTTATGTAGACACCCTCGCTTAACAGGTTCGAACCCGTACCGGGTCGTCGGTACTATCTACTACTATAAATTTGGTAATATATAATAATCAGCGCTGTCGTGTTTGTCATTATTATATATTTACAAATTTATATTTCTATCAAATTATTTATTTTTACGCAATAAAGACTCTTTCTATTTCACTTCCGATGAGCTCCAGAAAATTATACCATACATCAAGTGGCTATAATAATGGTCTATCAGCTATAATATTAACCCAGTAATCTGAGTATCTGTAATTATGTATATGCTAATAGTCGCTGGGATAACTAATCTGGAGATTAACTTTATAAACATTTGTTTTCCTTATATTTAGAATCAACACGGTTTCATTGATCAATTTACTTCAATTCTTTAAATGTATTTAAATAATTTTCTAGGGTCAGAATAATTAATAACTCTGTAGGAGCATTTAACAAAATTGGTGGTAGACCGTTAATAACAAAAAGTAATAGACCTGCAATACGGTAAGTTTATTGCTTCTCCCGGAATATATACTATATTAAAACTCAATTTTAATATTGAATTTATATATTTTTTCTTTGTATTTGCTTCTTAAAGTTTTCTTATTTACAATATTATAGTAAGTAGAAAAAGAACAGTTAATATTAATATTAATATTAATGTCCATGGACATGACATGTAAAATATAATATGGCAAATTCATGCTGCTACTAAAAATTGTAAATTATATTCTAATAAACTCAGAGCGAAGAACTCAACTGAAAAAATTCATTTGTAATTTCTGCAAAATCATACTGAATTATTTTAATCTAGACAATTTAAGTTTTAATGAATATTCTCTCATAAAAGTTACATCTCACAACATATTAAACATTCCAGGAATGTGCTCTTCAATTAAGGTCGCTGGTTTTATTAAAAATATGCTGGAGGGGGACGCGAATATATTTTTCTTTGTTTCTCGCGATATTTAAATGAAAAATACAGGGTTTTAAGCCGTGTTGTACGTTTATGGCCGGTTCCACATAAATCAGCGCGGTTAATGTACACTTTAAAGACCTTTTGAAATTATGACTGAATTTTATCCCCAACACCGGGGCCAAAATTAAATTAGCACTGGGGCGGGGGGAGGGGTTTATAAATGTGCGGCGGTCTTTTTAGTCGTTGGGGAAGACGAGCGCACAAACGTTTTATATATCGTAGGTGGTTTTACCTGTTCTACTGTGGTGAAAAATGTGAGCGTAGAGAAAAATGAGGGGCATATACTTATGTTAGGAAAATAAAAAATGTTAGTACATTCGTATATGAGATCGGAAATAAGACAGAAGCGAAGGACACATCTATTTTTTTTAGTTTTAAAGGTTCAATATTAAAATTATATACATCTAGCAGAGATAATTAATTAATATCAGTTTATTATTGATATCTCTATTATTAATTATTGGAAGTCACTCGAACATCAAGAAGAGTAAAGTAATGACTTAAAGCCTTAAAATATTTAAACTTAGTATTTAGTTTATACTGTGTGATTCATTTCATATTTTTCAAGCAAAACAACGAAAATATGTGAAAAGATATTAAAATAATATCATGCAAATGGCTGGTGAAATTATTATTCTGTTATGAAAATATTTTGACTGCGTACCATCATCTCCGTCTATATCTATATACTTTGCAAAGCAAATTTCGCCACAATGAATACGAAAGTAACTGTAAATAGATGCGGTATATACACATACACACCGGCTTCAATTCTCCGCGCTTTGTTACAATTGACGGCCGGTCCGGTATATAAATAATGCAAACAGGACGTGCAGGAGGACGCGCCCGAATTGGAATGAAAATTTAATTAACCTGCAAACACACTTTGGAAATTAGCAAACAATTGTATTATCTAGTAAATTGTTATACTCGAGATTTCGGTATTGATTTTTAATAAGAACCCATCCAGGCATTTCTGTAATGCAGTGAGCATCCAACCATTCTTAAACTTAGGATTTAGTATTTGCATAATATGGATAATATTAGCAATATTTATTTTTAAAAATACCTCAATTCAAAATGATTGATAAGAGAAACATTATTTATGTTTCATAAATCTGTTCTAGCCAGTTATATGAGACATGAATAATGCTAGCAATATTTTCTGTGTTAAGTATGTATGTTAAACTAGACTAATGTAACTACATTTTGCTATTTTTTACCTTTGTCTGTATAATGTAATTTTATTTTTCTATGAACTGCTTCATGGTCGTTATGAATCATATACAACTTTTGAGCTGTAATAATAGCTACTAAGGCTTTGATAGTTCAGCAGTATAAATAGTCTAAACATGCCGAAGGGTGGAAAACTTGTTTACCACATATGTCTATAATATAACCCTAAAACCATATTTGAATTAAAATAACATCAGAGTGTGAAGTGTGGAATTTAATTTGATATTTGGGCCATGCATCCTCCATAAAGAGATGACGGAAGCTATACCGAAACCTCATTTTGAGCATATAAAAGTCATCAGCACTATAAAACACAGAATAATACTATTTTTATTGAAATATAAATGCCAGCTTTTATATCTATACATATTTGAGATTTGAAATATAAAAGAAATACACATTTCAAAAAGAAGAAACTAACATATTTATTTACAAACGAATAATATTCGCAGGAATAATGAATTAAAGGAAGGATAATTACTTTCCATCAAAAACCTGTATATATTTTTTCAATTATCTCGTATATATGCCACCCTCATATATTTACCAAAAACATTTTTTGCTCACACATATTTTTTTCATTATATCATCAGCATGCTGCTGTGCAACTTATATAATATTTCCGTCAGCCCTTGTATACACGTCAATCAAAAAACGAACGTATATGCGTTTCTCCCTCTCAATGGATAAAAGCAGGGGTATGATTACGCGAGAAGCTCTCCACCACTCGTTCGCTTTATATTTTAGTCGAGCGCTCGGGTGCCGGTACGTCGCTCTGTTTCTCTCCCACCCGTCTAAGTTTTCCATAAATTCAATTATCCACTCCTAAACTACTTTTATAAATACAATTATAACTTAAATTATACTCCGCGGGAGACGAGTAACTACGGACAGATAATTCCCCGAATTGTTCGTCATCTGATAAATAAAATGAATGTAATCGTGTATAACAGAGTAACAGACGCACTTTATTGCTAAGTGGATATGCTATATATTGTAAGAGATTGTAATATCGTAGGATTATAAGCACAAGGGAGTGTGTTATTGTCATGTCGCTGTAGCTGACATTCGGTCACTAATGTATGAAGTGGGGTTGTCAAATTTTCAATACAGCATATCTTAATTTTAGTTTGTTAGTAGAAATATTCTTTAATATATCTCTGTCCTACTCCTAAAAATTAGTGTCTAAACATTTACCTGTATTAGGCTCTTAGCCCAGCTTTTAGCCAGGATCAATAGATGTTCAATAGAGTTCATAGAACAGCGTTTAGGTAAGAGTTGCACGAAATTGTTGGAGTTACATACTTCGGTATTTACTATAACTTCAAAGGAAACCTGAGCGCATTAGCACTCCTACGGGATTCATTTCGCAGTAGCGATCTAAATACTTCATATAAGACGAAATGCGCCTGCTAAAATGCAGTAGGATGATTTTTGAATTTTTCTTCAAATTTAGCAGGACTTGGAATATTTTATTAGTGCCAAGTAATAACTATGTGTTCTTTTGCACACATCAGCATATACAAATTAAACAATGAGGGGTATTATGTTATGTACTACCGTTTTCTGTTTAATATATCTCTGCCCTACTCCTAGGAATTTCAGTTTGATAGAAGAAAACTACTCTCTGGCACTACTTCTAAAAATGTGTATTTAAACTATAGCTTCGTGAGAATCGTACTCTGCTTTCAGACAGGATAGAGAGATGTTTAATGGAGTCATATACCTCGGCATTTACTATAACTTTAAAGGAAACCTGTGCACATTTGCACTCCTAAAGAATTCGATTCAAATTCATGATCCAAGTGGATAATATTAGATGGAATGCGCCTTATAAAACCAATACAAGGGAGATTTTTCTCAAATATATATATATATATATATATATATATATATATATATATATATATATATATCCATATATATAATATATTTGAATATTTTTTCAGTGCCAAGTAATAAATAGGTTTCTTTTGCCGTTAAGCCCTGGTTTCCTAGGAATAAGTGCCTTTTTTCACGTCATTTTGAAATCATAAAAAAGTTGTTAGTGTATTTAAATAAATATGGTAGCCCGGAGGGCGCACAGTGGGATGAATGCCCGACCAAGAGGGAAATAATTCATACAGCTACTAAATATTATCATAAATTTAAAATTATAATTGTTATAAAAAAATAACTGAGAAAAAAATTATAATAATAATAACAATTAAAATTTGTTTATTTTTTTCATATATATTATTAAATTATATATACATAAAAGGGTCCAAATAAGAACATTTTGACAGAAATATAGTTTACTAAAAAAACAAATAAACAAACAAACAAAAATTAAATGAAACTCTTGTGCCAAAATTAGTCGTGATGTTGTAATATACATTAGAGCTTGTAGCTTGATTTCTGCAGACATATCTGTAATGGAAATACTGCTTTTTGGTGGGTAGCAGGATTCCCTTTCTGACTTTAAACTGCAGTAAGAAGCATATACGTCTAAGCCCTTCTTTAAGTTAATACATACCTTGAACAATAACCTCTAATAAAAAAAATATTTTACGTACAATTATTACTGAAAAACATTAACACCATACGCTGAAATTTAAACGTTGGGTATAATTCTAGTCGCTTTTTTTATGAACTTTGAGATGCCGTCTATTAAAAACTACTTAATATTTTCTGAAAATTTGGTGTTTTCCCAAAGGTTTGAACATTTCTTAACATATTCCCGTTTATTCCGTGAAAATTGGACTAATTTGTTTTTTTCCTTTTTCTAGATTGGGATTCTATCCCACTGTGGGGCGGTATACATCAATCTACTAGAAAAAAATATGAATTCAAGTGGAGTGTAGTGACTTATTTAATTACATATACCTCAATAGATTCTTGTAATATGCAACGTCAAAAGCGGTCGAATTCGAATCAACTAGGCCTAGAAAGTCAAGGCTTAAGGGCTTAAGCGCACACAAATTAAATAATAAGGGGGAATTTGTAGACCATCGGGTAAGGAAACTCTTCTAACTGTACTCCCGTTTCGGAGTTTATATAACTAGGAACTAACTAAGATCGATACTTGATTAATTATTTCTTTAATTAAAATGTTTCTTAGTTTATCCGCAATGACCCTAGATATATAATTTGCTGACCAATCAGCATCAAATAACTTTAGTTGATGACCTTTCAATTAATTGAAATTTTGAGTCCATCTTATAATATTCAATGTTGAAGACTTGTTTATTGTAGGAAGGATATCATGGCATGGTATTTTTGGAGAGTATTAGGTTATATTCAAATTCTTATATTATTAGGTAGGATTGATAGGAATTCTTCCACATTTTACTGATGAAATTACGATTTTTACAAACTGTGTATGCTTTAATATCAAATTTATTTTTTTTATTATCGTTCTACAATTTTAAATTTGTAAAACATATAAGTGCGAATCCACATCTTAGCAATCTACATAGCTAGATTTCGATCTTATTACATCTCATCAGTGTAGCTGAGCTAGTGACGATGAATTCACACAATATCTCGAGTGGTTATATACAAAAATTATACAACTAACCCCCTAGGAGGAAAGTAAAACGCTATTTGGCGGCACCACATCAATTAGCAATGCATACCCATATGGTAATAGTGCCCTCTATGGAATAATATTCCAAGAGAGTGCTTGAGATATCACAAAATTGGCTTTGTGCGGATATCTCAAGCACTCAGTTTATGAAAATTCCGTGATTATGAACGAATTTAATTCACACGGCAATTCATAGGGTATTAAATATAAACGGTTTGTATCTATTTGTACCCTAACAGATAGGAGTCAGCGGGGAGAAGCCATTAAGGCTTCATTTGTAGATGTTTACTAGATAGAATTAATAAATATGCAGACTATACAAAACTTTATTAGGATCGATGAATCTACAAAAAATACCAGAGCATTAGAAGGAAAGCATTCTCATTTACAAGAAAGAAGATAAGATGAAATGCGAACACAACAGGGGAATTGTACTGCTAAATACTGTCGACGCCAATCCTCCAAAAAACATTCCTGTTATTAGAAAACCCGATAGGGGATTATCAATGCGGTTTTGGAAAAAAATAGATGAACACTGTATAGAATGATAGGAATGATAATAACCAATCTGTTTATAGGTTTTAGACAAGCTTATGATAGTATCCTTAGAGTAGAACTGCGGAAGGCGATGATGGAATTATTAATCATAAAATGTTATCAGTCTAACCGAAGAATGTGTAGAGCAGTCCAAAAGTACAGTATGAATACAAAACAGAATCACTGAAACAAATGTCTGAAGCAGGGGGGTACGCTGTCACATGTTCTTCAATATAGTCCTAAAAAAGGCATAAGAACAGCAAACACAAGCACGGAATTGTATACAAACAGTACACCAAAAGTACTGCTTGTCTCCGCGGATGTCATCGACCTGGTGGGTAGATGAGTAATTAATGTTAAAGAAGAGTTCACCAAAGTAGAGAAGGAGGACCAAAAACTTAGTTCTGCCGAAGTCAGGTACCGTTCCGGTGTCCGAGGCACCTAGCTGGGAAGTGAGAAAAGAGCCGGGCAACAATGGCCAAAATTCTGCGAAATATCCATGCCAAGGAAGGCGGATCATAGAGGAAAGTGACCAGTATACTGGAGGTAGGAGGAGGTAGCCCGAAGAAGAAGTTAACGCGGGTGAGGTCAGCCGCTTCATCTCGTAACGAAGAGATGGACAGGGCAGGAAGGAATTCAAGGAATGGGTCCGAAAGAATCCCCATCGACCGCCTTGAGGAATCGGTCTCCGCTGCCGGTGGCCTATCCAACTGGTAGTATGGATTCCGCTAGTATAGAATCTAGCCGCCGAAGCCAACAACGGCCCGCTGAGGTATCGTAGCCACTGCGTCATGATCCTACTCGACGCCAAGAATGAATTTAAATGCTCCGCTAGTCGAGCATAAACGGGACCCGAGTATCCCAGCAGACCTGAGTGCGACAGATCGGTCGGTGATATACCAGGCAGTAAGGGCCCGGGGACAAGGAATACCGTCACCTGCACTGTCAGCCAGCCACTATGGATTCTTGGCAGGCCCGATGGAGCACGAGTTTGGAGCGGGCGTGGACCCGTGCACTCTTTCCAGTCACCCCGTCGTTGGAAAATCCCTCCTACTGACTAACCCAGCTACTAAGCGATCGTTGATGCTTTCAGGCATATCCAGTCAGAATCAATAATGCTAACTCCATTGGTTCCTCGATGTTCGGATGTCAGGATAAGTGGGACGCGGTGGCTCATTTCGTAAAAGTAGTCATCCGCAAGAAGTTTCAGCACTAGTTAAGCCGAACCCAAGAAAGTATCCTTAAGACCGCAGAGGAATGTTACCCTGGCAATACCAGCGGTCCACACGGGAAAGAATAAGATGGGGTAGGTCGACTATAGATGAATTGGAATCCAGCACTCTATACGGGGAAGAGTGGCAGAGAGGTTTGCCGGGCGCCTATGAAGATTATCCCCCTATGTTGCCAAAAATGACTGTTCTATATTATTGGCCGCGATTTTGAGGTCCAAGAATTTCATGTACTTCGCTTCACCTAGTTTATTGTAAATTTGGGGTCTTGTGCCCCTGAACCCTTCCTGAGATCCTGTTTTGCTTCTTTTAGTTGTGGGTCTATTTTCTCTAATATTTTGGCGAAGGTCTTTTCTTATACCGTTTTTACTATCTACAGCAGCGTTATTTCTCCATTATTTGCATAGTTCCTTTTGTCCCCTTTTTGTAGATTGCTGGCAATATTTCATTCTCCCAATCCTCCGCACTTTGTTTAATAGTGTTGTTAGTATGTCCATACCTTTTGCTCCTATATTATTGTGCATTTCGGCAGTTAATTTGTCCCGTCCTGCTGATTTGCAATTTCCAATAGAAAAAAGTGCAACAATTACTTATGTGCAACAATTACTACGTCCACTTAATTTTAATTTTAGAAAATCGATTTTTTCTATCAATATGCTGTGAAATCTGATCTGGCATCACGTTAGCATAGTTGGATAACACACTTTTTGTGTACATAAACTGGCCCCAGCCAATGCCACCTATATTACAAATGGTGTTGCCCTAGCACATATGTTGCCAAATTTACAAATATTTACTCTTTTCCTATACTCATTACCCATTTTAACCATTACTGTGAAAAAATAATTCAACCGCATGTCCAAGTGCGGGTCGCGAAAAATATTTCGGGGTCGCAGAGAATATTGATTACAGATCATTCGGGATGTTTTTCTACACATACCCATTCTTCAGGGGGGCGTTTGAAATGTTTAAGTGCAAAAGGGGGCTGCGGACCAATAACTTTGAGAAACACTGACCTAGCCTTTACTTATCAAACCAGTTGAATATTGTGAAAATATGTTCATTGCCCTCAGATTGTCGGGTTATGTGTTCGTTAAATAGCATGGATGGATAACATAAAGTGGAATTTGGTTTATTTACCTATGGGTCTAGGTGCTTATCATAGAAACCTGTTATTCATACAGGAATAGATTTTCGTGAAATTAATTTTAATCCTGCCAGCGTGTATAATACATATACGGAAAATATTTGTATTTAATTTCAAACTCACTAAAAGTAAATAAGTCCCATACACAGTATAATAAAACACGCTATGAAAAAAGTTTATTTGTTTTACAATATTGACCTCTATACGCTAGCATGCGCTACCTACTATCAAAAATTTGATCCTAGACAAAAGTCCTACATTCAAATTTACGTATGGTTATAATTTATTTTGTAGAATCGATTACTATTCACTCACAATCAAGGTTTACTACTATTACAAAACATACTGTACGTGAATCGTATGAGCCAGTTGTATAAAAAATTCACTATTTTTAATTATAACAAGATTATAGTATTGAGGATTATGATTATAAAAATTATAAAATTGAGGCACTGAGGACAAAAGTGGGTTAACTCCCAAATTAAATATAATATATATATATATATATATATATATATATATATATATTTATCTGTTTTCTCAATGTTAAAAGTGGGTGTATTATCTGCAGAAAGGTGTCCAATTGTTATTTGATTACATTAAATATCATAATGTGGTTTTCTGTGTCATATTTATGCTAGCACTGTTAGATATTATTGACGTGTAGTGGCTGTTAATTAATTTTCAATATAGGTTTGTTAGCCACACATATAAAGTAAATTACATAATTATTACAACACACAGAGTACACAGAGATATTTGCCATAGTATGATAGAATTTACAATATTCTCAATTATAATTAACTCTGCAGCCGAGCACCTCAATTATTGCTGTATAATATCGCAAATGCGATTCCAATTATTCGAAGTAGGTCTGATTTCGGTATTATCTATATGCGGCGATCTTGGGGTCCTGTTATGTCCTGCCCCCTCTGGATCCTATGCGCGCGAGCGACATATTATAATAGACCGCATATTATGGGATTCTTGTGACATTCTCCGTGAACTCCCCTGTGACCGTTTTGCAGGCTGTGGGGGAACTCACGTTAGCCAGAGTGCCATAGTGAATTCTCCCCAGAATACGGTAATATTGAATATAGAAAATTTGATATTGAAAATGATATTGAATATGACGCAAATAGGTCATTATAATGTATAGGTGGTCCAAATTTTAGCTCTCAACATTAAGATCTCGTAAATTGTGGGAGAAGTTTAAATTGATATTTTATGGATATTTTAATAATCTGACTATAAAATGTAATAGTTTGCTTTTGTCTTTCAGATATGTTAAATTTGTGTCGTTGTTAACCATAAAATATGTCGTATATTATTTTAATCATATGTGGGGTACCTTTCAATATTTTTAATATTCTATTAGCGATAAACTGCAATCGATATCAGCAATATATAGCGATATAGATTTCTGCGATAGATTCATCCTCTATAATGTTTATATCGCACCTTGAGACGACAACTGTCGTAACTTCCAAAATAGTTTTTTGATAAATGCATTTTAAAGATTGCAATAGTTCCAATAGCTTTGCCATTAAAAATAATCTATTTTTTATGTAAATAATAATTTGGTTTATTCTAAACGCAAAAAGGGCGTGTTAGGAGCGTTAAAATATGCATAAAAATTATTAAAATCAAAATCAAAATCTGAAAATACATTTTGGAAGTTACAACACTTGTCATCTCAAGGTGCGATATAGAAGGAACTGTATTTAAAGAAACACATGCATAAAGTTGTGGCTTCATAGATAGAAATTAATGAATATTGATCTTATAAATAAAATTTCATTACATTCCTTCAATATGAACGGTTTTCTGTGTGCCGATTTAATTATATATATATATATATATATATATATATATATATATATATATATATATATATATATATATATATATGTTTATATATTTATATATAAATGAACACCCAGTAAACGTCGATGTATTTTGATGAACAAAGTTAACATGGACAATGAAACAAAAACACTTTCTTTTCGTTTGTAAGCGTAATAAGTAAACACATTATCATATGATGAAACGTTCTAGTTTTCTGCTTTGCCCTTTATATATATATATATATATATATATATATATATATATATGCGCTACAATAAACCCCATATCGAATGAAAACCATAAAAAATTCATAAGCCCCTCTCTGAAATGCGATAGATTTAAATCGTCCTAATGAAAACCATTAAAGTATCATTTTTTTACGACCAGATATATCACTCGACGCTCTCATTAATTCGTTACGGGAAATTTATCTTGCAATTTCCACCTTTCCGCATGCTCGCCGGCATATCTTACAAAGTGGTTCCCTCTTGCTTTTCATAGCTGGAGGCACGTGTTTGCAGTCTTGCGTGAATTAATTTACTCAACTGGGATTTTTTAGACTCGTAATGGGTTTCATTAAGTTTATGTAAATCTGTATTTGAGGACAAGACTTTCAAGATTTGATATTTTTATCAAAACCAGCACTGGATTTTCATGTTTATCAGTTTCAATACAACTTCTGAATAGTTATTATTACTTCAATAAAATAACTGTACGAATATGTTTAATCATTCGTTTTAATATTTTGATATGAAAATTATGTGACTAATTTAAAGATAGTTTTTTCTTTAAAACTAGTAAAGAAGAGAGACATAACTATTGTAATAGGATCTCAGTGTTTCCCATCGGACGCTACCCTAGCTGGTCGATGGGATATCCTCGCCGGCTTAGCCGAAGGGTAGGGGAAACATAAAATATCCGCGGATTAAAACAGGAGCGGTAGAGCGGCATCATAGCTACAAGTGAAAACAACCACTAGAGAAGATAGAAAACTTCGATTAAAAAGTTCTGGCCCTCCAGGCTGGGGGTTGAAGTATCGGGCTAACTCCTCGATACTCAAAACATAAAATGTTAAAAAGACAAACTATCGGTCTATGAATAGAATAGATGAACAAACGACGAACTAAGTTACTAAAACGGAAAACGGTTATGGGAACATGGAATATACAAGGCCACACAACCAAACTGAATGAAGTAATAAATGAACTCACAACACTACAAGTGGATACAACGAGACGAAAAAGAAGGAACAGGGATCGGAAAAGCTAGGAAATTACTTATACAGCGGCGTCCTAAATCACAAACGAGCACAACAAGGTTTTTACCTAGTGATCCACAGAAAACAGGCCATATAAAATAGAATGGGAAGTAGGGTTGTCAATCGTACTCCTTGGGAGAAAAATCTTCCTTTGGGATATAATGTCCAGCCATTCTTCCTCTTGCTAAAATGTCCGTCTTTCTCTCATTTATTATTATTATTTCGTATTTGGACAATTTGATGGATGAGAATTTTATTAGTCTGTTTTTTTAAACTATGTTGATGAAATTAAAAAAAATCTCACAGTAATTTTTAACCACTCCTAACATATTCTAGCTTCCCTCCCCGATGCGTCCTCATTTTGAAACAGTTGGCAATCCTAATGGGAAGTAATCAGTGTGAGAATAGTCAAGGTCAATATGTGTATACTAGGATATAGAGCCGCGTCATGGGAATATATACTATCAATGGTGAAGTAGAAATAACCACCAAAGACGATTCTATGAACGGCTGAATGAACAAATTACAAAAAATTGAAGCTCGCGTGAGGTCTTGGAGATTTCAATAGCAGAGAAACGGTAAAGATGTGCTAACGAGGTAGTAGGAAAGTAGGGCAAAGAACAACTAACAACAACGGAGAAAGACTAATAGGCGTATGCAACCAACACCAGCTTACAATACTGAACGGAGTCTACCAATATAAATCAATACATAAATACACGTGAACTTAAGAAACAAGGAACCTCAAATCAATAATGGATTACATAATTATAACATAAGACACAAATAAGAATCCAAGATGGAAGAGTCTATAGAGGGGCTTACTGGTGGGACAAATAATATTGCCAAGATGGAATAGATATCATAGAACACAAAGAGGATGAAAAACGGAGCAACTTAAGGCTGGGATTTCGCCAATACTTTCCTTATAGCGAAAATTGTGTAATTGTTTCCAGCTTCTAGGTAAAACTATGCTATGGAATGGCATACATGCAAAATAAATTAATAAAAACACATCATACTTGGTATTGAAACTTAGTTTGCAAGAATTGATGACCAAAATTTGTAGTTATAGCATGTTAAAGATGCAACTGTATAGAAGGAAACAATCTAGTAGTTTAATCACTCCCAAATATATATTAAATAATCATATATCGAAAATTCAAGATAACCAGCACCTTTACATCCATAAGTATATTGATATTTGAAAAATTGCTGCGCAAATAAATATCTCCTACATTTCTAATGCTGGAAACATTGGAATATAACTAAATGTCGATAAGGGTCATATTCGCAAACGTGAAATATACTTTATCGTAGAATTCTTTACATCATATGGTTGTTTTAATCAGATTAAAAATTATTTTTTACTTGGGTTAGTTTTCAATAGATGTCGCGCTGGCAATATATGATATGTGATTGCATTGCTGAGAGTGCCAAAAACTAGTTCTCGACAAAGTAAATTGATATAAACATCTGATTCATTAGATACGACATGATAAAACAACGTATTGTATAGACTTAGTTAAAATAAGTAATGCGTTGACCACCATCGCAGTTCAATTTCAAGAAATCATGAACTTCTCCTCGCATATAGATGCCGCCACTTTGCAGGCTATGTCGGCCATGATGCTCAATATATGCGATCAAAATCCCACCCTTAAAGAGAGGAAATACCATTTACCACTATTTTAGTGGTATGGTAATTTTGGTTCATGTACGCCTCCGAGGCGTATGAGTAGCATCAGAGAGTTATTTTAGTAGGGTTGGATTGTCAGGGTTAAACCAACATAAAACACAATGCACATCACAAATAACAAAAACAAATAGAAGTTATTGCACGGATACAACGTGTTTAGTCGGACTACCGATGAACTTTTGGTCGGGTTTTTTTGTCACCGGGTGACGAGCAACAGCTTAAGGTAGCAACTTCTTAAAACCATAATTTGCAGAGCTAGGCTTAATTCTATATCTGACTTTGTCTGTTAACATGGCATTATGGTCAGTAGCTTTCTAGAGTTAAAAAACTTCCATCTTTATAGCTATCAGCCCAAGATCTTTTCCGCTGGCAAAGGGAGAAGCTCAGAGGATTATAATCATTCGGCATTTACTGAAATAAAATCTGTGAAAGGTGATTCGCGAAGTTTTGCTCACAACAGGGTTTCAACTCTCGCTCTTCAAAGCTCAATGCAAGACGGACCACTAGACCACATATCTGGGTGAGTTTTATTAATTTTTACATATCCAGAAAACATTCTTTCGCTTGGATAATTTTTCAACAATCGATATTGCGATCTTTAGAGAGAGAAATAATGTTACTAATTAGTAATAGGAAAAGTATATTATTGTTAAAAGCAGCAAACCTGAAATCTCAAACTTCTGTAATAAATAAACACAGTGAGTAAGCATTTCCTTTATGGTACGTTCATATAGACTGGGAAAAATGTGACAATAATCGTAAATTTAGCAACATTGATGCTGTGTGCAGTTCTCAATGGAAAGCATATGAAATTCTACTCCTTATGGACGAAGTAAAAGTAAAACTAATGCTAATAAATATAAAGAAGTACGAAGAAATTTAACAAGAACAATTCGAGAAGCAAAGGAAAGATTGATTTCAGATAAATGTGAACACATAGAAATACTACAAACAAAATGCGATAACCGCATAAATAAAAGAGAACAGGAATAAATAGAAAAGGACAACCCTCTAATATTAAACATAAAAATGGAAAAACAATTAATAGAACCAGCAAAATAATTTTCATGATGGAAAGAATAAATAGAAGAACTTCACGATTCTAGAAATACGAGAACCAAACAAAATACAACAGATGGACCAAATATAATAAAAGAACAGGTTTTCTATGGTAAAAATTGTAATAAGCGGAAGGGTAGTCGGACCAGATAATTCCATGTGAACTCATTACATTATTACATTAATAGATGAAGATCAGCTCGATGTTATTCTAGACCTATTTAATGAAGTATACAGAACTAGAACAATATCAAAGTAATGGATACTATCTACAATTTCAACTTTACTAAAGTGATCAGTTGAAACAAATTATTAGTTTAAAACATCAATCTACATATCTAGATTTCGATCTTATTAGATCTCGTCAGTGTAGCTCAGCTAGTGAGGATGAATTCACACAATATCTCGAGTGGTTATATACAAAAACAGTACAACTTACCCTCGTAGAGGGAAGTTAAATGCCATCTGGCGGCACCACATCAATTAGCAATGCACACCCATATGGTAATAACCGTCAACATGCTCATGTCATCAGGATCACCGGGTAGTGCCCTCTAGAGAATAAGAATAATATTCCAACAGAGTGCTTGAGATCTAATAAGATCGAAATCTAGATATGTAGATTGCTAAGAGGTGGGTTCACACTTATATATGTTTTATACAATTGGCCTTGTGCTGATATCTCAAGCACTCTGTTGGAATATTATTCTCTAGAGGACACTACCCGGTGATCCTGATGACATGAGCATGTTGACGGTTATTACCATATGGGTGTGCATTGCTAATTGATGTGGTGCCGCCAAATGGCGTTTAACTTCCCTCTACGAGGGTAAGTTGTACTGTTTTTTTAATTATTAGTTTGATGAGCCATACATTGAAAGCAATTTTAAAAATTATACACAAAGGAATGTACAATAGACTTGTAGAAGGGATAACCCAATTTGGCTTCAGGAAACGGTTTGGAATAAGCACTATTCATCTTTAACATACTACCACAGAGATGCCTTGCTATGAACCAGGATATGCACGTCTGTTTCATAGGCTATGAAAAGGCGTTTGAGAAAGAATTTTCGTAAAGATAATACACTGAGAAACAACTCGGAAAACTCGACTCACTTGATGTGTATCATGAGAATACATATTATCGAAGCATTATGCTGGTATTGAACAGCTATCGTGAGGTTACAGATGAAATACAAATATAAAGTGGAGTAAGACAAGGGTTGTATTATCCTCTATGTTATTTAATCTGTACTCCGAGGCGATAATGAAGGAAGCATTAACAGGCTGGAGTTGTAGTAAATGATCAATCAATAATCCGAGCAACGCATATTATATTATATATAGTCATTGTAGCAGACTCTAATTGATCTACAGAGAAGAGAACAGTTCAAAAGATTAAGGATGTTACACTACAATACGGTTTAAAATGAACATGAAAAATTCAAAGTACATGGTAATACCAATATCACAAACACCAAAAAATATGTGACTGACAAACCCAGCTTGAATTGCGTACCAAAATAGTGAGCAGCTACGTGTTCTCTATTCTACTCTATGTAATGGAGACATGGACTTTAAAACAACTAGATATGAAAAAGTTGACAACTTTGAAATGTGGACACACAAAGAATCAAACATTAAGGTAGTGAAGCTAATGAACAAACAATTCAAGATATACAATGAAAGAAACTACAATATCTAAGTCACATCACGAGAAGGACGAATTGTTCCAGGTGATCGTGCAGAGGAAGATAGTGGACAGACGTAACATCGGAAGACGCAGAATTTCATAGTTGCGCAATTTGAGGGAACGCTACAATACAACATCCAAGGAACTATTTAGAGCTACCTATTGCAAAGTGAAAATAGCGATGATGATTGCAGACCTCCTGAAAGAAGATGACGCCTGGAGAAGAAGAAAGCTTTAAGTAAACATTAATGCGTTTTTTTTTCTTTCTTCTCCTAGGGAAAGCAGTAATTGAAACATGAAAAGAAACGTGAATCTTTATTAATAATTGCGTTTTGTTAAATAAATTGCACGGAAATAGGTAAGTTGAATTTTCAACTTTACCTTTTCATATCTCAGTAAGTAGAAAATTGGGATATTTTCTACTATTTTGCCCATACTAAACGTTTATCTACTTATATGCACACTGGAAGGACGCGCGAGTCTCGCAAATCAAAAAAGTCGGAATGAAACCAGAGTTGGGTTTTAAAAAATTAATTTATTAACTTTAAAATATATTTAACATTATTATAATTCACATAGTTATTCATTGCCGCTCTCATTTTATTTCTTTTGCAGTGATATATTTCATCAAAAAATGGCTCCAATGATAGTTGTCAACAATGAATGGCAATATTATATGTACGAAATAAATTGTTGCTTCGCGAACTAGTTGATACAAGTTGATCTGATTAAAATGTTTAAAATGTTGAAATTTCATCTAGATATTTGCATTCATTCGGTACAAAGTAGAACGTTGATAACGCTGTTTTGTCGCAACACGTCATTAGGTTTGAAGTAATATAAATGTTTTTATTGAACAAAGGTTGAACTTTGTTATGAGATTAATTCACTTATTGATATAAATCAGAAGTTCCATCTTCATATTCTTTCTGCGATTCTAATATATCCGTAGTATGTGATAAAATAAAATATAATGAATTTATTATGATTTCTATGCCCCAAATATAAAAGCGTCCGTGAAGCGGTATTGTGCAGTCATTTAAATAATTCTTTTTCCCGCAAATTCCCGCAGGTAGGATTCACATAATTAAATACAAAAATGTTTAATTATTAACAATGCTTCAGAGCGAATTGGAGCGAATTGATTTATTTTTGTCCGAGTAAAAATTAAAAATGTATAAATTTTTATTACAAATTGTTGATCATCTGCAACAATAAATTATATAGACCCGAAAAACTTCTGTAATCTTTAAGATATAATCCTTTAAAACGATAACGAATAAATACAACGATAACGATAGCATACAAGAGGACACAATTATTGTGCCTATAACTTTCCAATTGGAGGCGTCTCATCAAATGCCTAATGATCCTGACTTATTTTAGTTTGCGTTTTGTAATCCCTGGTTAATATCGAGAAATGCTAACAAATGTTCCGACTATGAACTAATTTTTATGTCGTTACATTCTTGTTTCCGACCACTGTACAACGTACTGTAGAGGCAGTTGTATAAATAAATCATTGAGATGTATAATATAATTTCTCTACACCAATCAGTGAAAATTAGAACAGTAATATATAAATTTAAAGAGAATCAATAAAAGTAAAATATATATTTGATATTAATAATGATAATATTGATAGTAATATATATATATATATATATATATATATATATATATATATATATATATATATATAAGACATTATTATGTTTGTACATTAGTGAATTGATTATCTATTTAAACACTCCATTATATGGAATTAGGAATTCATTCAATCTATAATTCCTAATACTAACATTCCATGTTATTGAATGTAATTCACAACAGCATTTCAAATTTATATCAAAATACAAGCCGAATTCGCGGTTAACTCAATTGTTCTACTACCATAGCGTCAGAAATTGTATGAAAGCACTACCCGCGTTACTACGCGGAATCTGAGCAAACCTTATTCTCTGACACCACATGAAATCAATTTTCCGCCGCACACATTTCATATCGACTCTATTATATCTAAATACACAGGTTAATTAAATTTGAATGAATCTAATATCCCCCATTGTTAATTTTAATAAGAACATTCATTGTACCGCAAATACCGCTCTATTAAACCGTACAAAATACAAGCAAATTACTTTTTTTATGCCCCAGCGACCGTGATCCATTAAACGGGTCGACATTCTGACACATTCATAATATTTCAGTCGCACCACGCCGCAGCTCGTAAATGGAAATAAAGCACCTGCGACTTTCTTAAAGACTTTTTAAATGCACGGGCGCAAGTAAATAGACGGTTATTTAAACGAATCGCGACAAACGGTTAGTCCTCAGAAGGGGCTATAAATTTTCATTAGTCCCCCGTAAGCAGCAATAAAGAGGCTGGAGTCGTCGCGTAAAACAATTTCCTCCGATCGTAGTGGGGCACAGACTTCTGCCAATTTGCATACATTTGATAGCGACGGAATAACGTTTGACGTTTTGCCAAGTAATGGAATCAATATGGCATGGAAATTGACTGAAAAACAAGAGTTTTTAGGACACTGTACACCTTATATGTAGTGAATAAACGTGTCGAGAAAATCTGTTATTCATAGCTTGTGAGATAAACGCTATGGTATCCTACAAGTGAAGTATCATTAATCGAATATAAATATTATTGTAACCGCTTTCCGAAAACATCCTACCACCAATATAAATCTTAATTTACAATCTCTGTAGTCTTATTTTGGGACACTAGGCGTCGCTTGCTAGTAGATAAAGGTCAATTTAAAAAGCTGATAAAATCCGGTCTGTTTTTATTTTACGTCACTCTTTTAGTCTCAATCAGGATATTACATTACCAAGCGTTGTCTGTTTTGTCTGATCTACCTATTTATTAATAGACAAAAGTTGAAAATGCTGATTAATATAGAAATACGTTTATTTTGGTCTTGTTTAATTATAACTTACATGACTAGTATATACAAATATTACAATACGGTATTAATTAAAAACAAAGAATATTTCAAGAAAACCACATGTATTCAAGTCAATATTATTTTAGCGAAAATACGATTTAGAAAGTAAGTTAACGCAAAATATGAATACGTAAACGCTGTTTTCCTACGTGCAAATTCCTTTTCGATACATGTTCGTACGTGTAAATATCTTTTGAATAAAAATATACTTTTCCATCTTGAAAACTTCGCATTCGCCCCTCGCAGCGTGGCTTTTGTAAGTATGTATGTGTGGGGTTGTATTTCATACATTGGGATAAACTCAAACTCTTGTAAACCGTGAAAATTGCATCGAATCTTTTTAGAGCGCGCGGAAATCTTTGTGGGCGGCGCGCGTGTAATTTACCGAACGACGAGATCAAGATTACCGCTCAATAGAAATGCCGAGGTAAAACTTACGAATAGGTTTTTTTTTACGGCGGTAGAAATGTAAATATACGACCGGGGAGTTTCATCGGGCGGAAATTAAATATAAGCAACTTAAAAAGCAACTTGAGAGAGTAAATACACCTGCAGGTATTTGCATGTGCAAATTTTGTCGCGCGCTATTTTCTTGGGATATTTACACTTTTAGTAGTTTGAGTGGAACAACTCCAGCTTTAATTGAGTCATAGAAATTAAAGTTGATTGAGGTTTAAATGTAAATACATTGCGAGATAATGATACTTTTAGATTGTATCATTTCCACGTTATTGATGAATTTAATCGAATCAGCTGAGTGGCCGGCTGGTTAGAGTCGTCGTCCGTCTCGTACTGAAAATTAGAGAGCCTGAGTTCGAACCCCACCTGGGAGAATTTGGGCGAGCCACCTTTCACAGTTTTATCAGAGGTTTTCTGCAAAGGCAAGTTAAATACCGAGTGATCACGGCTTACTGTGGACCATGACGGAGGAGAGAGGCTACAACTTCGTATGTGTTAGCGAGGCAAATGAGAAGCGGATGAACCGCAGCCCCCGGGTCAGGCCAGCAAGCGAGGGGGCAGGATTTGAACCAGCCCTGGCGGAAGAAACCCTAGTCTCGTAGTCTTCAGCATGTATGGTATTTTTCCGCGAACAGAGGCATGAATGTAATGAACCGCTGTCTAGGGCAGATCCAGATGATCACGGCGGGAAGGAAAGAACGCGCGCTAATAACGAGATATTTAAAGCTAAGTCCCTGGAGTGGGAATGTGAAGTGGCGAACGAGCGGGACAGAACACTGGCAGCATATGTAGTGGGAGCAGAGCTTATTGTATTAAACGACAACTCCTCGACTTTCATCCGGGGAAGGCATCAAGAGATCTTGAACCTAACTCCCAAGAATGGGGCGTAGAGTCCGAGAATAGCGGGTTCTTGACGAGGCCACGCACAATGACCATCTGTATGTGAGTCTCCACGTCGGGGAGACCCCCACCAGGGCTCGGTAGAAAAGTGAGGAAAAGGCCCGGCTTACCCCCGCATATTAGATAAGAACAAGTTTGTGAAGGGGACGCAGACGGACACGCAACGCCCCGGAGCACCTGATGACTAGGACGAGGACCGCACGTACCATCTCCATGCGGGTGCCGACAGGAACTGCAGGGTGATGTACTGGTGGAACGACAGCATTGCTGAATACCGCCGGGAGTGGCTCAAAGCTCGCCATGCATATACACAGAAGGGGCGACGGGGCGGCACAGAGATAGCGGCCGAGACATACCTTGATTACTCTCAAGGAGAACTTGAGAGCGGACCTCCTAGAAACAAGCGAGTGCGTTGTGTGGGGGCAGTGCTATAAAATTGTCCCGATACATCTGAAAGCGAGGCCGCTTCCGCATAGTCCAACAATAAACGTCCCACTGGGGAAAACTTTGCAAAGATGAGGAGAGATGGGTCTATTGGTGCATACCACGAGACTTTGAAAGTTACCTGATTGATAGGGAACTAATAGTGGGAAAAGCGCATGGTATTCAACAGGGGCCTTGGGACCAACTCTGTGGAATAATATGTACGATACTATTCTGAAAGTACTGCTGCCAAAGGGCTCGACCCTGATAGGGTATGTGGACGACGTGGCCCTAGTGCCTACGGGCAGATTCGAGAAAGATCTGAGGACGAGTGTGAACAACGGCCTGGGGGGCATGAGACAATGGCTTGTGGAGCACGCCCTACTTGTTGCCGAAGAGAAAACGGAGGCTGTATTGTTCATAAGCAGGCATAGATATGCGGCTATCCGATTCACTATCGGAAGCACAGAGGTGGTGCCTAGAACGGAAGTCAAGTCGCTGGGGGTGGTGGTGAACCAGGATTGACCTTTAGGAAGCAAGTTGGTGCAGCGGAGTTGAGGGCGGCCAGGTGTGCTACGGTACGGCAGTCATTGTGCCTAATACGAGATGACCAGGACATCACAAAGGCAGGATGCTAGCTAGAGTACCAGAAAGCATCATGCTGTACGGGGCCCCGTATGGAATACTAGAGCATGATGGATGAACTGGTCAGAGTCCAACAGAAAACTGCGTTCAGGGTGGCCAGGGGCTACCGGACGGTATCACAAGACGCTATCCTGGTAGTGGGGGGTAGCCCCCCGATTGAGCTGTTTACATCGGAGCGCATGAAAAAGCACAGATAAGGCATCAGTGCCAAGACAGCCAGAATCCTGAGATTTTAGATTAGAAAATATATTGAACGAGATTTTATTGAAGAAATTAATTGTTATTTTCATACAGGAAATGATTTGAAATTGGTTTATAAATTGAACGTTTTATATGTATAGGATAAAATATATGCGGGATTCCGTTCTCTTGTTTTCGAACGTGGATATATTACGTTCTTTGCGATTTGTTATTCTCGAGTTCCATCGACTTTAGTAAATCCTTCTGCTATAATACTGGAATATTAATAAATATATGTGTGAGGTTTCTCATCCTGTGCCCAAATTAATACTTAAAGGTTAACTTTTTAAGATAAGTATGTTTATAACTTATATATAATAATTAAATTCCATTATTTATCCCTGATACCATTCCATGAAAATCAGAAAAAAGGACATTAAACAGATTATAAACAAATGGGTAAATAAGGTGAATATTCGGTGACAAAATTTAACGTTTATGGAAAAAATTAGTATATTCAAACCAAATTTTGCATGTAGCTATTTTCTTACGGATCGTTGTTTATAACATTCGCGTGAAAACGATCAAATTAACATGCTCATGTAGTAAGTACGGTGGTTAGGACACCCGCTTTGCCAATCATTCGAATCTCGGCCCGCGTAGTCGGTATCATTTGTCGTTGGGATACAATTAATAATACATAGTAATAAGTCCTAAACTCAAATACACATACACCAACACACGTCAGAAGGTCTCGAGTTGCATACCCAAATACATTAACTACTACTGAAAAACATAATGCAACATTTCACGTGATTGTTATAAAAATCTTTTATCAATCTATTTTACTTTTCATATAATAATATACTTTATTTTTGTAACATATAATCATAAAAACCTACAGTAACAAGGTCAACTAGTCAAATGTCTAAAATGTTATATTTTCTTGCATCTGGATATATATGGTATCTGTCCAAATATGGGCACTTAAAAAATATACTAACTGGAGGAATCCCTCGGTGCTAATGACTTGGCGAAAGCCGTGTATTGTTGTCCTGCATGTGCTGCTTCTATTTGTCTACTTCAGTCCTTTCCAGTACTCTATGTTGAAGGCTGATCCTTCTGTGTAGTTGTTCTTCACGAAGCTTCTCTCGAATAGATTTGTAGTTGGCTATTTCGCGTTCCTGGAGGTCATATTCTCGTAGCAGGTCTACCGAACAGGGAGACACCGGGCCCAGACGGCCTCAACAACGAGATCAAAGCTGTAGCATCCCTGGTGGCTCCCGAACTCAAGGCCATAGTCAACAAATGTATGGATAAAGGTAAGTATCTCCAGGAGGTGGAAGAGGGCTAAGCTGGTTCTCATCCACAAGAAGAGGAAAGCAAGCTCAGACGCGGCGGCTTATAGGCCTCTGCGCCTTCTCCACGACCTTGCAAAAACCTCCGAGCGGCTAATTGTCAACAAGCTAGGCAAGATGACAAAGGACGCCGGAGGCCTCTCGCATGCCGAATATGACTTTCGAAAGGGGCGCTCTACGATAGATGCGATCCTGGAAGTGACCAAATTCATCAACGAATGCAACAGCGGATCACGAAGGGGCAGAAGGCACTGTCTAATGGTCACCCTCGACATCAGCTCCAACTCATGGAGCTGCATCAACACAGCACTGAGGGAATTAGACATCCTGCACAAGATGGCGAGAGTCATCAAGACTTATCTGAGTGACAGGCAAATCAGGTATGCGGGAACCATGGGAGGACTGGATGACACGAGGGGTGCTACAAGCATCAGTCCCGGGGTCCTTAATTTGGAACCTGACTTACGATCGGGCGCTAAGGTCGATGCCTACCGTCATAAAAACCATCGCTTTCGGAAATGATATGGCGGTCCTGGGACCCGGCAAGGACATGGCGGAGACAGGATGGAGGAAGCGCTGCTACGAATGAAAGACTGGATGACAGAGATATTGCTTCTCCAATTCGCGACCGGGAAGACTGAGGCAGCCTTCCTGACAATGAAGAAGGCGGGACGCGGAGCAGTGACCAACCGTCTACGCTATCTCGGAATCACGCACGAAGATAATGTCAAGCACTCTGCGTAGGTGTTGGATGCTGCAAAGGGGACGGTGATCGCCTGACTTCTCCCAAATATCGGAGAAGCAGGTGAAGGCAGGATGAGGCTACTGGCAACAGTCTCAATAAGCAAAGTCCTCTACACGGTGGCGACCGAGTGTACCGTACGGTCTCCACCTACTACACATAGGGAGGGCCACCACTTTCCAGGCCATTGAGTAGGCCGTCGGGAAGAGGGACGCTCATAAGACGAACAGACAAACCGCCACAGACTGATGACTGGAAAGCTGGTCCACCTGCACGAAAGGCGCATGGACCAGGAGAGCGGGCCCGACATCAAGTGATGGGTGGAGAGGAGACTGGACATCTGGACCATGGCACAACCCAACTCCTCACCATGGTATCTTACAGACATACCTGGTGAGAATTGGCAAAACAGACGACGACACCTGCTGCTACTGCCACCGGAAACCCGACGACACTGTGCACACCCTGGAAACCTGCACCCAGTGCGTAGACGATAGGGGAGACGGTGATTGAAGAGCGAGCAATCATAGAAGGCATCGGCAAGGCGATGCGCGAGTCAAAAGAGAAGTTGCGGGCGGTGACTTGCTTCGATGAGACGGTCATGCGACACTAGCTTAAAGACGACCTGATCTGCAACCAAATGCGATACAATAAGAGCTTCTATTTTTGTGAATGGATTGTTTCCCAGAAACAGTTACACAGAGAAGATCCCAAAAGATCTCAACAGAAACCTGCGGTGAGACAGGCCAAGTGACATAAAACAAGCACGAAGCAACGGAGACCAGAACAAGATCGAGAATGTAGTGGATCCAACACCTGGTGATGCTACCCCTACACCCAGTACACATTGCTAAGGGGGCAGTGACCCAGCCGATGGCCAGGCAAGCAAAAAGACTAAGTGTGCCAAGCTCCCTCTCTGGTGAGGGGTTAGGGATATTTAGTTGTTAGGCACCCGGTAATTAATACCCTAATACCGGGTGAATCCGACACTTCTGACGAGAGTAGTGCGTTGGTTTGTCATCACCCACCCGCGTTAAGAAAAGTCTTCTGTGAGGGTGCGCCAACCTATTCGATTGCGGTCTCGATAAGAATTTATGCACTACTAACACTTTTTTAATATAGTTTATCTTGATCTTATATAATTCCTCTAGGTCGGATGCTTTGAGGTGGTGTGCGACTTTGTTTAATACGTATGTCGCTATGCGTTTTATCTTTAGGTTATAGAGTGCCTCTGCGTAGTCAATCGATAGTTTGTGTAGGTTATTAAGTATTTTGATTGTTCTTACGGCTAGTATTCTTTTGTTTTATCCGGACTACTTTTTTTTGTGCTACATATAATATCAACCGGGTAGGGCTCAGGCTGTTCTAGCGCTACAATTTTAGTTTATGTAATAGGGCTTGTTTTTTGGGTGCCATCGGATATATGTTTAGTATTGTCTTTCGGACTGGCATTTATTAATATCAGCATCCTGCCTTAAGTATAGTACTATCTACCCGTAGAAGGCCTTCCGAAACTTTATGAAGCATGCACAAACGGCCGCTATAGTCTTACCTAGCTCCACTTTCGATTGGCATAGTTGTCGATTTTGTGGGCATGAATCCATATTGTTCGCTTTGGTTTTGGATATTAATTAGTCACTTATTAATTTCATTAGGTTCTTACTTGTACCTTGTTGGAGTGCAATCCCCTGTAGCAGTCTGTATCTGCTGGGCACCCTTTTCCCTCACATAATGCTAGCTCCATATAGTTTTCCACTACGTAGGTATGTTTCCCTGTATAATAAGGGCTGTTTGGTATCACCTCTCATTCGGTTTCCAGTATTTAGTAGCATTTTTTTATCTGCTCATTTGATATTTGATCCGTTCCTATAGCTTCCTATGTTTGCTTCTTTCAATAGATCTTTTTTGTCTTACCGAATAGTCATACCACTCTCCATATTTGTTGTTGTTCTGCTGGAGTTGTGGGGTGGTATTTGCAGTATAAAGAGTATTGAAGTGTGTTACAAGTGCTTCCAAAGGAATGTGTGTTCCTTAATGGGTTGCCTTCTGAATAGGCACCACTGCTGGTTTTTGCATTCAAATATTCTTACTAGATTCTCTTCTATATGGTCCGTGCGCTTTGTTTTTATTACTGTACTGTACTGCTTTCTGTAACCATGGAAATCGAAGTGTGTTGCAGGTGCTTCCAAAGGAATGTGTGTTGATCCTTAAAGGGTGGCCTTCTGAATGGGCACCACTGCACGTTTTTGCATCCAAATGTTCTTACTAGATTCTCTTTTATATGGGCCATGGTGCTTTGTTTTTATTACTTTTATGTACTGCTTAGTGTAACCATGGAAATTGGTGTCTAAATATTTTAATTCTATGCACCCTCTTTACATTTCTGTACCCTCTTCATAGAACCATGGCTTGTGGAATTTTCTAGGTCGCTTTATCCTTGCTCTTTCATTTTATTATTGAGCGTATTTATATCGCTACTGAAGGCTACACTATTAACTGCATATTCTTTTCTATATTTTACAAATGTAGTAGGGTCTAAGTGTCTCTGATATGACATTTGTATATTGTCTATGTACTATTTTATATAAAGTATAGATAAAGTATCATAATCGTACGGAAAAAATCTTTATTAGGTTCTCTGATCCTTTTAAGACCATCTCTGGAAAATGTCTACCAGTCTATTATTTATCTGTTATACATTTTTACGTGGAGGGTTATAAAAAACGTAAAAAACTACTAGATATTATGAAATGAACTTTTGCATGTGGCTAAAAAAGTAAAAATAGAAATGGATAGATTTTTATAACTATAAAAAATAATGCACAATTTAAACGATGAATTATTTCACAAATAAATTATTCTTTGATAATTATGATACGTATGTGCACTGGCCACATCCGATTTTTCTATTATAAATCCTTACTTATTAGTAATTTGCCATATGGTATATAGAATTCATATCTCAAAAGAATTTCTTTTTGGTGTCATTGTTGGGTTCATAAACAACGAATATGAAGAGGTTTCCGTCGACTCATTATATCCGACATTTACAAAGCGCACGTAAGAACTTCCAGCAAACGGAAAACGTAATAAAACTCGATTACATTTAATCCCGGCAGCACCGGCAGTGCCCTTCAACACTACTCTCCCATGGTGCAACTGCATGGCCGCATGCATATTGCTCGTGCTGGCCTAGGGCATCGCTTTCTAAATTTATTCACTGCCATTGAAGATTTCCACCGCGTAAATTACCGGCCTGCAGTAAGAAAAATTCTACGCCAAAAACTTGGCTATTGCTTTCGCATCGTATCGCAAAAGTTTTGGCTTCCAGATGAAACGGCGGGGCCGCTGCCAAATTAATACAAAGGGGTTATTAAATATTGTTCAACGTACATAAATAGATGCTTAATTTCGTGTCTTTGTAGATGAAATGGTACGCGAGGTTGCTTGTAAATTACGAATTTATTACAAAATTAATTTAAGCACGACGGAAGTTGTCGGTTATTATTGATCTAAATATCTTTGTGAATATAATTTATTGTAGTGATTATTATATGATAGGTGTATTTACACAGGGAAGCTGAGAGTGACATGTAAAGATTAGCATTACTATATCGACAATTAACAAAACTTGACAAAAATAAAATCCAATAATCCAAAAAAAGAGATGATCGATTACAATAGGAAGTAATTTGTATGCACACAAGAAGATTGGGTGAAAATTACATTCCGATAAAAATGGATAATTAATCAAAAGAAAGACATCTCAAATTTGTATAAGGGGTTACAGAGACACACCTTGGTTCGCGTAAAATGAGGTATAAATTTAAAATATAAAATTGGCGCATCCATTGAATTTATAAATTATTTCTTATTTTACACATATACTTGGTAGTTTTGTAAGCACTATTAAAGAAGAACAAATTAAAAAAATTCAAAAATAACGGAGATATGTGTTGTCAAGTAGGACCCTGTTCTGAAATTCCTTGCTGATGGTTTACTTAGCTTAAATGTCAGGCACCGTTTGAAAAAAAAAGTTGTTCTTATTTAGAAAAGTAATATCTACGAAGTAAAAGTAGTATAGAATGATTTAAAAAAACTTTTTTATTTATAGAAATGACAGCTTTCTTATTTTATTTATTCGTAGTAGTTATCGTATCATTTAACAAGTTGAGTTAAATGTCATTATAAAAATAATTTACAGTTTACAGCTTTATTATCACGTATATCACAGAATTATATAGCAATCCCTTTCGTACTTCACCATCGCCCTGCGAGAATTCTCTAATACACGCCTGATTTAATTTGCTCATAAATGAGTATAACTTTGATGCTTCATTAGCGCTGCGGTAGGACACACACATAGTCGAAATGTCGGATGGTATTATAATCGATTGATGGGGAAACCTATTAGCATTGGATGCTAATATGTCAGTCTGTTTAATACAACCAACTTTGAGCGGATTTGCATTCATAGTAAACATGACATATAGCACACACAAAGTAACTTTGTGGACAAATGGGACGAGCAGTGTCAAAGCCAAAATTGCAAAATATTCTTTCCTGCGCAGACTGTTTTCAATCTATTGTATATTCTATATCAGGGCATTAATCAAAGAGCCTTACTTTTTTTAGTATACATACAAATATTTAGTATAATATTACGGAAAATATTTCACTATATGACTACTGATTTGAAAATTGGATGAGAATCAGATCTCTGTACAAAAAAGTTAACATTATTAACACACACTTAAGAAGATTGATTTTGTTTCTCTAATTTTATAATAAAAGTAGGTGAAATTCTCGTCGTCCGACGGTGTATGATGAATCAACTATATCGCTAACTCCTCTGAGCTCGTGTGACTGTATACTTTTCCTCTCAAAATATTACCAGCCGCAATATACTTTATAATCATGTCAACAGATACCACTATCCTACCACCGCATTAATTTTGTCCCCATTTGACGAACAAACCTGTCAGTAATAAAAAAAATTGTCACACAGTTATTGACAGCGGTGTCGATAAAAGCGCCCGTTTTTGACGTCATTTACACATTACAAGATACGTTTTAAGTATATGTAATTGAATAACTCACCAGATTCCAGTGTAATTCATGAAATTTTTCCAATACTTTGAAGTATACCGCTATCTGGATTACCAGATTTATTTAAATATACGTAAAAGAAATGTGTGACGTCAAAATGACGTGAAATACGGCTGCTTTTGTCGACACCGCTTCCTAGGAAACCAAGGCTAATACCGTTCTAAAATGTGATTTTTACAAATTCCATAATTTAAATAAATTACTTTGAAATTGATGGATATTTTAAAATAAAAAATAAATTTTACGTAAAGGTAAAGTTAAAAGTATTAAAATTATATAGACGTATGACGTTTTTATGTTTACACTTATCACAAATATCATTGTAAAGTATACATTAGTATTACATTTGTTTGTCGCCTCGGATCAAAGCTTGCAGTTAAATACAGGGATAAAAGGTAAACCATTCCATGTTTACAAATTGCGTATAGTTTCATTTTACTCTGAAGTATAGAACTTAGTGCACTGTACAATTTAAAATAAAATTACTACGCCGAGTAAAAAATATATAATGTTTACTAGTGACATATATGTTTCTCCGCTCGATGTGAAACGAATAAATATATACATTTTTGCCAGCACCGAGTGAGTCTCCCAAATTAAATTGTTACTCCAAATATTGATCCGAATATTCCCAAATCGTCCCAATTAATTCCATCGTTTTAATAAACCCGAAATTCCACGTGGGATTTCATCACGGCGTGGCAGCTATAATAGGGCCAATTGAATTGATCCGCGCGCCTAATCAAATAATCCGCTTATATCCCCACGTATCTGTTTACGGATGTATATAATTTCCGTTTGGAGAGAAAACTGACCTGATCCATTAAAGTCACCGGGCGCGCACACACACACACATATCTACATGATTATCAATCCCATTTGCACCGTTTGAACTGTTAAGCGGAACACTCATCAATTTCACTTGTCAACGCAAATGGGATTTAGGTACGCGCTGAAAACACTGATGGTGAAAAAATGCTGTGCATGATTTTAAAATGAAATGAAGAAATTAAACACATTAATGGAAATTTGTTTTGCCCATATATATAATATATTTAAATGAATTCCATTTGCCCATACAGTTTATTATTTGAGATGCTTTTATAACATTATTATTATTAACTAGGTGAAATTCCCGTCATCCGACGGCGTATGATGAATCAAATATCTCACCAACTCCTCGTTCGTATGACTATGTGTATACTTTTCCTCTTAACACATTATCAAACGTAATATTGCGCGTCCTGTTCCTTCTATCTATGCAGTTGCAACTTCTGAGATGACAATGGACGCAACTATCCTACTACGCGTTTTTTTGTCTCCATTTGAAGAACAAAACAGTCAGTAATTAAATATATATTTGTCAGGACAACACAAAACTCATAAATGACGGTCGGATGGAAAATATTGTCTTTTCTATTTTTATATTATAGAGATATAGGAATAGTCAGTTTAAAACGAATATACAATTGAAGCAAGGGTCAACACTAGTACTGTAATTATTGTTTATACAATAAAATATTAGTGGCACATAACAAATAAGTTTCTTTTTCCTTTATAATGGAATACCAGCTAGTAAGAGTAGCAATTATACCATTTAAAAACATTATTATTACTAAGTAGATTTAGATACAATCGTTATATTATGTATTTAATATAGCACTACATGCCTAGTGAGTCTTGAGTTACTGTTTTTTTCGTCTTGTATTCTGTTTAAAGTTTGTAAAGAGGAAGGCGGCTAGCGACCCAACTTCTTACCGACCACTATGTCCCACTAATAGAACCGCCAAGGTCATAAAGAGGTTGATAGCATACCGGATGATCGAGGCCCTCGAGGAGACTCTACAACAGACAATTTGAATTTTGGAGAGGGAGATCGTCAATCTGGCCATACGCACCCTAATCACAGAAGCTAACACGGTAGACGGAGGACACGCAGACACTGCATGATGGTCAACCGGGACGTAACCTTCAACTCAATACGATGGGTGACCATAATGGATGCCCTATGGAGGAGAAGAGTACCCGAACCCCTAATCAAGATGATTGGAGGATACCTCAGTGATAGTGAGATCGGGTACGGCACCGAAGGGCCATCAATATTTGAGGAGACAGGGCTTCCTACAAGGATCCGTTGTCCTGGGCCCCTTTTGGAGCGTCGGTGTCGCACGCCCAACTCCTATACGCAGCACCGATCTGGGTCAATGCTACAAAGACCCAGCGCAACGCGGACAGGATAACGAGGGCGCTCTTCGTCTTACCCGGGCATACCGAACCATATCGATGGAAGCGGTTGAGGTCCTCGCAAAGACAATACCGGACGACCTACTAGTGGAGGAGCGGGCCGAGGCAACAACGATGGGAGGAGACACCCTGCGTGACTTGGACTAGGAAGATCATGCCCCAAATCTAACCATGGATGAACCGAGAGCACGGGCAGCTGGACCCCAAGACCACGCTAATCCTTTCCGGCCATGGAGTATTCCAGGAGTATCTACACCGGATAGGAAAGACTATATGCCGATACTACAGTGTGACATCATCTTCACCTGCCAACGGTGGCACTAGGAGCGCATCCCTTTGTGGCTAGAGATGGGGAAATAGCCTCAGAGGAATTTGAAGACAAGAGGTTGTAAAACAAATAAACAATGAAACAAATGCAAACTGGGACGCAGTGGTACGGTTTGCCAGAACAGTGATGATTCGGAAATTCGACGACGACTTGAGGGGTCAAGACGAGGCTGAAGACACATGCCGACACCCTTCATCCTTGATGTAGAGGGGCCCACACATTGTCAAACAAATTCTGTGCTACGTTGCATTGCATAATTGCATCATCCATACACTTGGTTAAATTTTGTTCAAACTTTCGTTACAAGTTGGGAATTGTACGACAAGCATGTCCTCATGTGCTATTGCGTCATTTGTTATTGCATGTGCCCTAGATAATGAGGATGTTACCAAAAACAAAAAGAATTCCGATAAAATAATGGTTAAAGAAAATGGCGACTCTTAGCCACGATCGCCTAATTTAAGAACTACAGTTATCATCCCCTCTTGATTATAAATAATATTTCACAACGCGTTGCGCATTCCCGTCATCCAAAAGATTTCAAACATATTTGAAACTAGTCAAATAATTGTGCAACGAATCAAACGCAGAAACAGCCAAGACTAAGAGAATGACGGAAGACGGCACGAGGGGCTTATGAAACGGGCAAGCCCCGAGCGACAGAACGTGAGGATAGTTTTTGTCGGTAGGCGGGGTGGATCAGACACTACCCATGCCTTTAACACCTTATGGTGGGAGTGAGGCATAGGTGTATAGAAAATTTCCACCTCACAGAACAAAGAAAATATGGGAAACAGAACAAATATTCACCACAGAACAACACTTTAAAAAGCGGCCAATAAATCGGAAATAAATAAACTTACATCCCTTGTTATTATTAATTTTAGATTTTATGTTTTATCGAGTGATTATTACCTATGTTTCGCCACTAATTTCTATTTTATTTCTATTTAACCCTTAATTAGGCGTACTAGGGTATAGCGTACCCTATCGGGATATTTTTTGGCATTAATTCTTAACCCTGCTTGATTGGCACGTGACGCCTCTTCTAACCTTTTATTAACATGTTTACTTGAAGAATTTATCTACTGCAGTCACTCTCTATCATTAATTACTAACAGTTTAGCGAAGACTTAAGAACTTGAGTAATTTGGGGGATAACTCCCCACGCGAGCAGCAATGTGTTCCAACAAAGCAGTTGTGCTTTTATCAACCATGTATGACCAGGAGGACATTATTGCATAATTAGGGAAGTCTGAGATTGGTTAAATTCCAAACTAAACTTTAACTGTGATTTCTCTGAATATTGTTGCAATTATTTATAGATTTATAAATGACTGTGTATACTATGTCAATGTTTAAACTAGGTTTTTTATATACTTTAAATTAAAAGCTATCATTATTCTTATAATTGATTGGAAGATATTAATTTATTTGCTTTACAAACTATTAAAAATGGGCGAGGTACAAATACCCCGCGCGATCATCGATGGTATTAAACATGGCACGCTTAATTAAGGGTAAATATAAAAATGGATAATTTAATTACCTTTTCTTATGTCTTCGCGTGTGTGATTTCTGAAACAAAATAAAATAATATTAGAAATCATATATTTATAACAATTTGCATAAAATAATTTACGCTTACTCTTACAATCCGAGTAATATATCACTGCTTGAGAAACCAACATAAAACCGGCTGCCATACAATTCTGACAACAGCTAACAGGGTGTGCTGATAAAATATCCGTACCATGGCATGATGCCACGCATAATGAATTACAAACATGTTTTTCGCAATATAAGTAGTAAAAGTTAAAGTTTCTTGTAAAACTGATAGAATTATATGCCGCACATATTCAGACCATGTCATGGTGGGTTGCAAATTCGGACGAGGCACGTGGGCGATCGAAATAGAAGGTGCGGCGTTAAATTTATGATTTTACCAAAATTGAAAAATGTAATGACGAATTAATTCACCATCTTTTAGTAAACTATAAAACTAGTTTCTGAAAAGACTATTTGTGATACAGTTTTGGATAGCCTGATTAGTCTACTTTCTGTTATTAATAAAAAACGTATAGGTGGTATATTTTTGAGATATCGATGGAAAACGGTGTCAATGATTCTAGAAGATTTTCAAGAATTAAAAAGAATTGCTTATACAAAAGTGTATACAGACATCCGAGAGGAAAACTTTTAAAATGTAACTTTAAGCCTGCCATACAGACCCAACAGCAATCTGTATAATATTCAGAATGTTTGAAAGAAAATTTAATAATTTTCCAGTCGTATCTCTAATAAAAGATTTATGTGATATTAAAAAATAGGAGTCATTAATGAGTTGCCAAAAGTTTTGACAAGTTTGACCTAAATAGAAGGTTCTTCGAAGTGTTTAGTCTAAATTATGTATAAACTGCAACAATTTGATTAGCAATTAGAAATTTGTGTGTCTGTCGGGAATATCAGCTTAAACTACAAATTACCGTCGACGATCCTGTGTTTGTCGGATTCATTATGCATTCGGATCGTAATTATATTTGCATAATGGTAATTAAATTACGCATTCTGGAGATGCGCATTATTATAAACCACCTGCGGGTTGGGGCAATAATTAGGCCGCATACAAATTACAACCCGCGGCGTTTTATGCAAAATATTTTTAATTTAAATATCTATCTACAGATTTATACCAATACTGATATTATTAATTAAATTCGCATTAGTATATATATATATAACCCATTGTGTTTTCAGAACAGCATTTTATTATTTTTAGGAAACATGAGCATTTTATTTAACAGTATTGTTTATATTTGTGGGTTATTTGCTGTGTATTGTAGCGTTAAAAACTGAAAAAAATTAAGACAACTAATTCACAATAAGCGGGGTAATGGTAAAAGTAGTAGTAAGAAATGTTTTGCATGTCTATAAAACCGTTGAGTGAAGAATCATGAATCTTCACTCAACGATAAAACTGAAGACGTTCTTAATTAGGCAGCAATGGACTGGGATAGTTAAGGTAGAGCTAACATTATAATTAAGAGTGTCCCACTAAAGTGGAAAATTTAAATTTTAATTAGAACACATTAGTTTTTTTGTTGAGAAAATAGCAACAATTTCAAAGTAGATGTGGGAAATATGTATGAAACAACATATCTGATCAATGCCCTCCTCGGCTTTGCCGGCACATTTGCGTTCTTTTGAGGAAATTTTCTTCGGTTATACAGAATCGTATGTCCTCTTTCAAGGCTAGGGTGGTCGGTCTTGAGCACGGTGTCATACACTTTTGACTTTAAAGAGAAAAAAAAAGCAAAGGGAAAAGTTAAAAGGCATGTGCGATGGAATCTTCGAAAGACACCCATGCATTCGGACTACTATCGCTGTTGTAGTAGTGCCGGATTCACCCTCCGTCTTGTCCGGGGCGCCTACTGGTGAACCAGTTCTGTCGCTAGTGGCTTACCCGCCACTAGGCATACTAAGCGCCCCAATACCGTCTCACGTGAGTCGGTGGTTCTTGTCTCTTGTCCGGCCTTGTCTGTGTTATTTCTGCACATCAAGTTGGTATTTCTTCCGTATTACTTGCTCTGCGAACCTGGCAAAGGCCCTGCAGTTCTCGTCCGCCTCTGAGCGAGCCCAACTGTCTCTGAGTTGGTGGGTTTACCCTCACCCGGTGTCACCGGAGGCAGTTGTATGGAGTGTGCGTTTGGTCATCTATGCAGTTGCAGTACCGGCATCTCGGTGTCGTTGCTTTGCCTATGCATTGCAGGTAGGCTGAACCGAACCCTAGCAGCACCTGCGTCAGCCAGTGGTCGACCTGTCCGTGTCTTCCATCTATGAGTGGCTCCAACTGTGGAAAAAACTGTAGAGTCCAGGTCCCTTTGTCCGTATTACCCCATCGATCAGTTTGGCTACTACTGACTAATAGTGACGTCACGCTCATACTAATAGTATACCGTAACGTCAGCATTTGCCACTACTAATCACTAGTAGTAACCAACGGACAGGGCAAAGGTCTTTGCCACTCCGTCATTGTACGTGTCCTAGACTCCTTCGTTGCATCTTTCAGGGCAGTGGCCCTCTTAATTCCTAATGCATTTGTAGATCTACGACCGCTCTTCCACAAGTAGATACGCTGGTATGGACCTGCCAGCACTATTACGTCCGTCGATATGGTCCTGTAAGCTCTAGTTATCCTGAGGGCCCCGGTATGTAGCGCTCTACTTAGCTTGTCTGAAGTTCTCTTGCATCGGACCAGGCCGGTGTTTCCAGGAGTCTTCTTTTAGACTCTCCCGGTCCACTAATGTTCGGCAGCCGGGCTACGTTCTTGGTACCTGGGCTTGTGGCCTTTGTTGGCCTCAAGTATAGTGCCCGGATACTTGATTTTCCTATGATTGGATGTATGCTGCCCAATATTAGTATCGTGTTACCTGTTTTTCCTCTTTTAATCCTCTGTTATTCCACCTTTTGGTGGACAGCTACGCTATTTCAGTCTTATTTAGTTTGCCACCTTGTGTACTGCCAGTCTCAGCTTTGTGATTGTATCTTTTTGTTTCGGTCCTAGAGCGATTAAAGCTAAGTCGTCGTCTAAGGCGATCCATGTTACATCCGATGGTAGTCTCAGACGCCATGTTCTGTAGGAGGGCCAGGATGGAGCACTATGGCATCCCTCCCCTCACTTCCTATCTGTTCGTCCCCGTAGGCCCTTCGTGAACTATTTCTCTGTCATTTAAATATGCCCATACGATGTTCCGCGGGGCTTTGGGTATCCTTTTGCGCTTGAGCATTGCTGTAGTAGCCACCCATGGCAGTGCATTAAGCCTTGAGGATGGGTATTGCGTAGTGTCTACGTGTCTTAAACGGCCCGGCAATTGCCTCTGCTGCCTTCCCTCGGACCGCCAGTATGACGTCGGTGGTTGGTTTTTCTTGATGCAATACTGGTTTTCATGGAGCCCTCCATTTCTCTTAAGGGTCTCCACTATTCGATACGCGATCATGCGCCCTACCATTTTGGCTGATCCGCCCAATAAACAGTTGAGCTTGTTTCTTTTAGCGGTTTCTAGTGCTTGGGTATAAGCACCAAGCAAGTAGACTTGTTGACGATGTCAGTTATATCCTTATATCGCTGGTGCGACGTCTCGTATGGAATACCATCAGGGCCACAGGCCTTTCCCTTAGGTAATCTGCTTATTTCAGAGATCACCTCCTCATGGGTTCCTCCTAGGATCATCAGCTTGTTCTTCTGTCTTTATCGTGGATGTATTGGCTGGGAAAAGCGCCTTTGCGACCGATCTAACTCCTCCTGGAACCGTGGATTCTGACCGAGGTGGGCGTGGTCCGATTTTCTTCATTATAATCTTATTGGATAGGCCTCATAGGAAATTTTCGACCTCCGTACACAGATCTATCCAGCACCTCAATTTCAATTCAATTCAGCATACTGAAAGTACCGAATTACGATGTACATGGCTTTTTTAATGCTTTCATTTTCATGATAAACATGCCATCCTGCACAAAATAAACCTTATTATTCCAAGAAAAATTAACCATTCTTAAATTGACTTCTTTAATATTTAATTTATATAACTTCTCATATTACTAATAATTTATTTTCCAGATAGATCATTTTCAGTATTTTACAATATAATCACAAATACAATTATTATACAGTATTGAATTTCAAATAAAAAGTTATTTGAGGTACAAATAAGAATTCTCCCACTGTCGGTGGCCTTTTCCTCATATAAATATTATCCTTGGTAATAAAGGTTTCTGTTGTAATTGAATACTAAATTATTTTTGACTATTTTGTTGATTTCTGAGTAAGCTTCTGAGTTATTTAGTGCGATTACATATTTTACCCATAGTTCACATGATAAACCGAAAAATATATCTATTGAAATGATTAAAACCGTCAATTTCATCTAATAAATCTTCAATTAATTTAATCAAACTTCCGCATTTCTGTACAAAACGAATAAATAAATAACGAAACACAGCTGTTTTTAAAACCAAATGGTTCGTTGAAATCGTTGCAAATTATATAAAATATGTATTTGTAAATTGGCTACACTCGTGAACGGCATGATATATGGTTACATAATGCAGTCGCTCATTATCGACGTTATTGTACTGAAAATATCACGGTTGTATCAAATACGATACACCACGGCGAGTGAAATAATCCCAGCAGATTTAAAATAGCTACAAACAATGCAATATCATAACACATTTTGAACACAGTATGAATATCTTAAGCCGGCCATACACGTTCCGGTATACCGGAGAGGTTTACCTGCGGATAGACCTGTACAGGTAAATCGGACCGTATGTGTGTGGACAATTTGGTAAACCTGCACAGGCTTAGTGACCTGTACAGGCAACCGGAGAAGAATCAGCCGGCCATACAATTTTTTTTAGATATAATCTATTAAGTCAACATGTATTGTTGTGGAAATACTAGTTTGGATAACTGTGCATTGCTTTAAGAAATTACTTCCTAGAAAGTTCGATGAATAATTTTTAAGTTTATGTTTGAAATGGAATAAAAATATGTGTAGTTGATGCAGGGGTTGTAAATGGAATGAAAACAATTTAATAATTATAGTAATTGATAATCGTGGGAACCATATTAAATAAATAGTATGTATCAGCTGTATATTACTTGTTCATATTAATTAAAAGTAATCGATTGAAGTCTATATATATAATATAGGGATACTGTCTTTTCTTTTATGTTTTTGTAGAACCAAAAGTCTTTATAGTACATTTTTCTGCTAGTAAAAAAAATCATATTACAACATTTGAAAATCGATGCACAAGTTGCATAGAAATGATGAAAATTGGTAATTTTAAAAACTGTAGTAGAAATGTCTGTGAAATATTATTTTTTATGCTTGGGGTGCAAAGAGTCGTCGAACTACATATTTACAAAAGTGTCAAAACAACACTCTCAATTTCAACGCCAAACAACAATAACCCCATCTAACTAAATCCACTGTTTTAAAGGTAATAAACGTTGCTGGTTATTATATCAAAGGAATGTAATGCAATTGTACTTGTAAGTTCTATATAAATTGAAATTCTATCTATGTTGCCACTATTTTATTTACAACCTTTGTATATATTAATCAGTAGAGTATACTTTGCTTTCGTTTGTTTTTAAACAGTCTATAGCAAAGTTTCCTTACTATAGACATTTCGATAGTATTTTTATATATTATTTATTGTTTATTTATTTTAGTATCCATCACCATAACTCTATAAGGCACCTTACACGATCAATAATACTGTCAGTACTAATACTTTCACTGTTTGCTTTAATCCTCCTTTTATATTTATGAAGTAATCAATTATCCGGATAAACATCAGCATTCTCTTCATCCCATGATTACTATACCTTACACTATAAATAATACTGGCAATATTTTAAAATAATGAACATTTTAAACATGTTTATGTACAGTAATACTGTCATTATTCTGAAATATTGACAGTAATATTGATCGTGTAAGGTGCCTTTATTACCTTACACTGTCAATAATACTGTCAATACTAGTACTGTTAGTATTTACGTCAATCCACCGTCAATATTTATCGACCTTACACGGTTAATCCTTAATGTCAGTATTTTCATCAATAAGGCACCTTACACGATCAATAATACTGTGAATATTTTAGAATATGTGTAAAGTAGCTTTATCTCTAAATTTAATAAATTATCGATCGAAAAACGCGATAGAACTTATGGTTGAGCTCTCTGGTTGAGCCATACACGATCCACTCTATTTTCTTTACAAGTACATATTTTTCTAAAATTCGAAATGTATATAAAACTTATACAACTAAAACAAATTACAAATAAATTGTTATTCACCCGCAGATTAATTACACTTGTAAGGCAAATATAGTACAGTATCTGTTTTCTTCTACTGTAAATATGTTTGAAGTGAAGGATTGAATAAATCCAACCTCGAGTCACATACATTGTTGTGTTCGCAGGATGACAAATCCCGCCGCCTCCATCAGAGCTGCGGTCTTACAGTGTCCGTTTTGCAGGGAACATTTGTGTCCCGGCAGAACATCTTTATCCGTATTTCTTTGCAGCTCAGTGGGGTCGGATACAAATTAAATGTCCCATGTTAATCATTTAAAATGTTGGCCGCGACAGGCGGACATAAAACAAACTTTGTGCGACCATTTATTTCAGAAGCAGGAAACGCGCAAGTATAACGACTGCTATTTTATTTAGAGAGAAAATTTATTTTGTAGAACTCTTGCTTTATTATAAATTATACATTTGAGGGCCTGGAAGAAGAACATGGGCCGCGAAAAACAAGAGCAAGGCTAATGAGCATATTGTCTTTTTATTATAATTTGTACAAATGTCATAACAATAGTTTGATATTTTAAAAAGCGGCCTTTATTTTGGCATATCGAAAAAAACGCAACAACGCACAACAAAATCTATCTCCTGTTTGTAGACTTAACCAATGCATATTAATCGGGACTTATCAAAAAACTGGGGTAAATACTGAGCCCAATTGGCTTATAAAAAAATGCAAGACAGCTTTTCTGGTACAGACATGAACAAGGAATGCGTGAGGATAGAATACCCAAGCAAATAATGCAATGGACACACCTACAGACGGAAATAGGAAGGCCAAGGTGTATCTGGCAGATTGGAATGAAAGACGAATTTGGCAAACGGGAACCGGAGGGCGTCGAAGGACACTATCAAACTATATTTATATATATATATATATATATATATATATATATATATATATATATATATATTCGCATATCCATCACCCTACTAATATAATACAAAATACAATAGTAACCTAGAAATAAACTGCAGCATCTCCCTTCTTACTTGAATATTCCATGTCTCTGCCTTCCTCTTTCCCTTACTTCATCTCGCAACCCAATTATAAAAAAACACGAGAACTTTATTGGCACAATATGAATCAGAAACTCTTTGTACTTTGTACTATCATTGGAAGAGTGAGAGTCGTGGGTTCGAACTCCGATCAAGGCTCTTATAACTTTTAAATACAGTATTTAATGGAGTATTAAGTATTTGGAATTTATTATAATTATCAAAGTAAGTTTCTTTGTAATTAAAAATCGGTCGACGTTACATTTTCATCAAATAATGTTATATCCAAAATTGATTCTGAGCTCTTCTTTGAAAGGTTGGGGTAGTACCTGTATTACCTACTAATAATTTATTGCAATTTATTATTTCTTCTAAAATATTACCTTTGACATCAGTTACAGTTGAACCCCATAATTTTTACTTGGCATTAAAATCGCCCCCTATAATATATTTTTCGGAACTGTTTATAATAATGATTTCAAGGGTTGAAATGAAGACATTAAGGGTATTTTTTAATAATTTATTATTATATTCGGCTATATCCACCGATATTTTTGTATAAATTTTAAATCTATCCATATCAACCAGTTTTCTTTTCCCCAATTAATAACATTTGTTTCTTCATTGAATTTACATATTTTTATTGCCACATCTAAATTTTGATCAGTGTCAGTGTCAGTATTAACTAAATTTTTATTTGGTTCAGAAATTATTAAAATATCAATATTTTCCTAAAAGCAATATTGTTCTAATAGGCCATGGGCTGCTCTTAATCTATTTAAATTCGTTTGAATTATTTTCAGTATTATTATTTTTAGATTTATTTTAGATTTATATCATTTATCAAATGTATATATGTATATGATTCACAAGTCGTACTATCTGCTCTGTGTGAACCACTACATGATTATAGCAATTTTTAGTTTTGTGATTATCTTCTCCACAATTTAAACATTTTAGTTTTCTTTTTTCTCCCTTGTAATCTGATGAAAGAGAGTAAACAATCTGTCAATTCTTCCTTAGTTTATATAAAATTCAATCAAATATTGATTATTAAAGTAACAGAGTCGAGAGAATATTGATTCCGAAGAAGTCAAAAGTTGTATATAGTAAGGACAGCAAGGAATACAATTAAACGTTATTAGAAATAAATGAGATTTATGTATGACAATTATTTAAATAACGTTGTCGGACTTAGCAGTGTATGACAATTATTTAAATAACATTGTTGTCCTTAGCAACTTTAAAGAACCCGCGTGATGTAATTGTTTTTAAACACGGTACGGCGCATTTTAACGGAAGAATACGATGTGTCTATAAACAAAACTTGTTGACAGTACACCACCTCGCTCTATTCTGGTCAATACAAAAACAAACGTATTATCGTAGATATATGATATAGTCGGATTGAAAGAGGAAATATTGCATGTCAAGGTAGTTAAAGCTATTAAAAGTTATTAAACAGCTTAAAACAGCTACCTGAACAACTCTAACTGATTTTACCAGGTTTTAGTGGATATTAACAGCACATGGCATATCTGCAGATATATATATATATATATATATATATATATATATATATATATATATATATATATATATGAACATGCAACGCACGTCTTTAAAGTATTAATATTCCTCGTCCAATCAAACTATATGTATGATAGTAGGAAGGACGATGTCTTTTATTAACTAACATACAACTAAATATAGCTAACTGCAATATGGTATAATACTGGAAATGATAGTCATTCTAATATATTACAATTTGTTATTCGGTGGAGGTAAAAATTATTTTGCGAATATTTCATATAATAATTTCTGAAACTTACAAAAGGGCATTGCAAATTCATAGAATGTTCCAATTAAGTCCGCAAAACACATTATAATCTGGATCCGACCCTTATTATGACCATAATGAATGGAGTCGCCGCGTCCTTTCTTAAGCAATTAACATTAAAATCTGAAAATTACTTTATAATTGAAGACTTTATTTTATCTACCCCTCCTGTTACTTTCTAATTTATTTAATATAAATCAATTTTATAAAATCAGAATAAATGTTTGTCGCATTCCATTTATTTAAATAAATACTGTTGTAGGGTTATATTTTAATAATTTCTTATTTTTAATTTGATTAATTTTGCAAACTATTCGGGATACTTACAATGTATTTTTATATTCTAATTTTCTACAAAAATCAATTGGACTATATATTTTACAACGCCTCCGTGTTCGCACTAAGCAAGCAACAGTATATGGTGTCTTTTGTTGTATTGTTATTTGGAGCTATGCTATTGTATTGTAAACTTTATTTGTGTGGTCGGTTTCCTACGTGAAGAGCGAAATTTGTTCGTGTAAATTGTACACTTGTGTGAAAACTCCTCCACTCTAAAATTGCTTTTTGCGGTTTCGTTTTCTCATGTGCCCTCTGCAAGTAATAAATGTGATAATTTTTACTGCAAATAAGACATACCAATAAGCAATACTACAATGAAATGATATTAGAAAAATATTAAGAAATTAAGACACCCATGCATATACAAATACACAGATTATAGCCAATAGACATGACATATTGACACATAAATTCAAATTCAAAGACATTAATAAAGATATTCTCATGCCATTTTGCTTGACAAGACAATCAAAACATTCAAAACTGAAACACCCAAAACAAAAACACTTTACACCTTAACACCTTTATGGCTAACAAAACTCAAACAAAGAATTTATTTTATGTGTTTTATTTATTATAGATTAAAGGAATTTTTATTTTGTTTTAGTTGAAATATAATATAATATTGTATATAAAAATGTAATATGGCAGAAAGTCATTTGGCCAATAGTCTACATAAAGATTAATTCTCTCTTCATAAAAGTAACAATCTTAGTGTTCGTTTCTTTAAAATCAGAGTCGAAAATGTTACAAAACACAAAAATAGTGAACCGTGCCGACACGTAGTCTCTCTAAAAATTATAAAAAGCTTCTATCTTTATAGGGCTATCAGCCGTGAGGCTTTTCCACCGGTCAGGGAAGAAGCTCAGAACTTCACAGAAAACCTCTGAAAAACTGTGAAAGGTGATTCGCGAATCCCGCTGGGGATCGAACTCAGGCACCCCATTGCTCAGTGCAAGACGGACGAGCCTCTAACCACTCGGCCATTGAGCTGGGTCAAAAATATAAATTCTGTTAATACGTATTTTAATTCATTATATTTTGATGTACAGAGCTACAAATTATAAAATTATGTTTCAGTAAATATTTTTTCAACTCCAAAATTTTTTTCAGGTATCTCATATTTAAAGTGCTTTTATAAAACAATACGTATTACGTATGGCAACATTGTATTTATACTATTAGTGTTTGATATGTATCAACTTTTAAAACTGCTTCTTCTAATTTTATAGCATTACAAAGAAGTTATATTAAGATAATCAATAAAAGTAAGAATCATAAGGGTAGTTTCTTTTTTAACATTAATTATAATAGAAATAAATCAAAATATTAGATATAATTTTTTTTGGCTTTCTAATATTATGAAAGATTTTTATTATTGAGAGGTTAGCTGCAAGTTCGGAGAGGATAACTATAAACCGAAACCGCGCTTTTTCTCCTAATATTTGTTGTACTTGTTTGTGGAGCAGAGTAGACACCAAAAAACCCATGGATGACTACGAACAACAAAGAATCTGATATGAGTACGAAGCGAAGACATCCGAAGATAATGTGAAGTAACTGACATCGTCCGCTGGATAAGATTAAAATATGTACTACGAATGTATGATGACAAACAGAAAAAAGAAACATCTCAATGGCAAAACCGAGCACAAAGAGGCTTCAGGTTGTCCACCAAAGAGTACTCCGGATCTCAGGAAGCATTTGAAAGCCTACACCACTTCTTATGTCAACAAATAAGGTCATTTGTTGACATAAGAAGTGGTGTAGGCTTTCAAATGCTATTACTATCACGTTATTTGTCTCCATTTGACGAACAAAACTGTAAGTAATAAAAATATTTGTCACGACATGACAATGACAGGTACTCGATCTAAATGCCACCATCTATGGATAACACCCATTTCATAAGCACAGCACACACATACACACACAACTCCAAGAAATCAGAATTTCATTGTTCTCACATGATTTTCGCAGACGTTTAATATCGCTCGCGAAATGGGGATGTTGGAAGTCGTTAAAATGATCTTGCCGAAACGAGGTTTATGGGGTAAAGACCGTGCGTGATGCAATGCTCGTGGCGGGCCTACGCGGAATATAATGCCTGTCACGAGCTTGAAATATTGCCGCAGCATTTTCCGAAGACACTATTTTCGTGTGCGATTCGTTCAAACCGCCTGCGGAGTGATTATGACGACGCGTCAGGCGTCACTCCCGCATCCCTGTTATTTCTGAATTCATTGAGATTAAAATGGGCGGAAGGGGACTGAAGTTGTTGCACCCTACTCATTTTTGAATTAAAAAGCATATGAAAAATATTTGATGTCTTGGTTAGTAACGAATTTCAATTTCCCTAGAGCTGTTTGTATTATTTACAAAACATACGTATTAATATACATTTATGTTATCAACTATTTGAATATTCTTTATTAATTACTCTTTTTCTTAATTGCAGAGTAATGGAAAATTTACCACAAAGATATTTGCCGCTGTGCTGTTCAATCACATTTTCAGATTTAAATACCGAAATACGGGTATTATAGTTTGTTCTGGTATTGTAATCTCTATCTAAATCTAGCGATAAAAATTACGAAATATCGTTAATTATCAATATAATTTGTTACGGCATTGCATAGTCCAGTAACCTAGTACATCATAAGTTGCATTAAGTGGGGCTAGTTAGTTTCGTTCTTTTTCCTTCTATGGGATGTGTCTGAGATGCAAAATCCAAGTTTTCGAACTCGGCAGCCCTCCGGAACACTTTTGAATCTTTCAAATACTGCTAAATGTTTGCACTATTTTCGGTTTCTTTCCATTTTGACCATGAAGGAGCCTTCCAACAAATACCTATTTATGCATTTTTGAACTAGATTAAATTTGGTACAATTTGAGATCATGATGAACTCGGTAGCGCTAATAGTTTCTGAGATACAGCTTTTCAATGTTTGTCAAAATCTCCAAACTTGAAAATTGTATGCTAATTTATATATTGCATCATATACAATTATCTTTATATCTTTTATATCTTCAATAACCTATCTAACATGAGTTAGTGAAGTAAACATATTTTAATTTAACATTTTGAAAGAGGTGGGAAAGGAGTAGGAAAGGTGGGATGGTGGATTCACTGTTCACAACCAAACGACTAATTGAAATCCAAAATATATTTAACACATATCTTACTAAAAGTGTAAAAGATATGTTTGATAATGTTGTTTTCACCTCTTTGAGGGACCAGGGCCTAGGAAATCCGCCAAACCGTCTTCTTCATCGTTCTCAATCGCCTGAAATGAAATGAAAAAATTATACCTATATGTTCCTCGACTACTTCAATATCTCCGTTATCGTTGAGAAGCCTATCCATCTCGTCGTCGTCGAGGTCGTCCAAGCAGACGGTGTTGTCGTCCACTTCTATTTTCATTTCCGGTAGGTTTTCGCAGGACTGGACATTGCAGGTCCCGCAGACAAATGAACAATTCAAACCTGCTTTCCTGCAGCTGCAAGCATTCCTGAATCCCTTCTTGTAACTACAGAAAATCATGTTCAGCAGGTTTGAGGGGGCTAATTCCCTGAACATCATCTTGGGAGAAAGGCCTTGGGCTGTAGCAACCCATCCCCATTCGAGCGCATTCTTTTTGTAACCTAGCCACTGCTGCACCTGGTAGTATGTGCGAAACGAATATATCTTTGCAGCATCTTGCGTGGGAGGAAGTCTGGCCAGGTTGAAACTGCTCTTGACTGCAGCCTTTGTGAAGAGCATGTGCAGCTACAATCTTCCTACGATAATAATCCAGAATGTCTCGTTTATATGTGAGAATCAAAGTTTCCATCTACAGTTTGAGCAACTCAGGGATTACAGAGTTTACGTCATTCTAGAAATCAATTGAATGTTCGTAGACAGCTGTGTCATAAACTTGTGATCGAATGTCTTCCCGAATGATATCAGCAGCTGCCTTCACAACTGATAACCTCTCATATTCAGGACTTAATTTATTGGTTTCTTCATATCAGACATTGGTAAGGATCTTGTGTCCAGTATTCTGGAAGCAAACTACTGTTTTTTAAATGCTAGGTCCGTGATGAGTATATCGTCCCCATACTTGTCAAATAGTCGTATTTTTTATGGTTCAAGTATCAGGTTTTTCTCCTTCTATCAGGTGGACAAGTAGGAAAAAACGGCACTCATCTGCCTGTTCATTAAGATAAACAAAAATGCCGACGACCACCGCTTGGAAGTCCTTTTCTTGGTACTTTATACAGCCGCCTTTGGCAAAACAGATCGTATCTTGCGTCGAGTGCTACCAAATCAGTCTCCTCTGAAATTCGTTCCTTTATTTTCATAGCCCACTGGTCATCTCTTCGTGCAGCTGCTTACAATATGTTTGAGTTCAACTTTTTCTCAACATTAATCACAGTATTTCTTTGTTTTGTGGTTTCCTCTTCTGATCATCAATAAATTCTTGGGTGAGTAAACGACCAGACCTCAAGGTCAACTTTAGTCATTTGGTTGTGAACATGACTACCCTCCACTCATCCCACCTTTCCCCCTGCTCCCCCACCTCTTTCAAAATGTTAGATTGAATTATTGTTTACTTTACTGACTCATGTTAGACAGGTTATTGAAGATATAAAGACAGTTGTATATGATGAAACATGAAAATTACCATAAAATTTTCAAGTTTACAAATTTTTCCAAACTTTGAAAAGCTGGATTTCGGAAACTATTAGGGCTACCGAGCCCAACTTAGTCTCAATCTCAATTCTAGAGAATTTAATCTAGTTTAAAACTGCATAGAAAGGTCTTTGTCAAAAACGTGCTAATTCATGGTCAAAATGGGAAGAATTCGAAGAAATTGCAAATTTTGAGCAGTTTTTGAGATATTCAAAAGTGTTCAGGAGGTCGAAAACTTAGCATATCCCATACATGAAGAAAAAAAAAGAAACTAACTACCCCCACTTGATGCAACGTATGCCCCCTATAACCATGACAAGGTTACTGGACTATGCAATCACTACTCAAATGGTATATACCCACGGCTGTAACTATGAGTTTTGCGCCCTTGGCAAATACGTTTTCTAGTTTTTATAGTAATAGCAAACAAAGCTATTTTTATTTTTCAGCTAATGAAGAACTGTTTCTCAGTACAGCTGGCAGTATAGTATCAATCGTTTTTATATATGTCGGCGCCTAATTAATTGTTGGTGCTTAGAAAAGGGTTTATGAACAATTTAACCATACCCACGGAACAAGGGTGCGTTACGCATCATCTGATTAGTATTGCAATGCCAATTCTTATTTGAGAACTCATTCCCGGCAAGGGGTGTGGGTAGAACTAGTTGGGCGCATGGATATACCGTGCGTTGGCGTTAGCCTGCACTACCTTCTCAAGAGATTATCAGTTATTGCATAATCAGTGCTTTAAGTTAGTTACTCAGTTGTTAATAAAATTGTTAGTTGATTGTGGGTTATTATTTATTGTGTATTGAATAATATCCTCCAAAGAGCACGTCCTAAATTTACCGAACCAAGTACTTGACCTTGCTAATTGTTATTAGTAATAAAACATCACGATAGGGGCTTTCGTTTAGCATGGTTTATCATTGCTAGTCGCCCGCGTGGCGTGCAGTATCGCTCAGGTCTTGCGGTCGTGCGCCCCCGTTTGTAAGGGCCGAGGTAGAATTATGCGCATCCGATACGGCAAATAGAACAAGAAACAATAAGCCCGTACCAGCCCAGAGTGATAAACGAAAGGCAATATGTGTGTGATACATCTGTTCTATACCTCACTCTGTATCTAACTCGCTCCGACATATATTTTCGCTCCCTTTTGTAATTACCCTAACGACCACTCAAATATCTACAATGTATATAATCTACAGCTTGTTATAATCGATTGAAAATACAATAATTTACAGTATCATTTAAAAAAGAAATAACAAATGAATTTCAGAAAGATATTTTCTATTATACGCTTATAGTAATAAAAATAAATAGAAACATAAATAAGAATTAAATGGTAACTCTTTATTCGTATTTTGTGACTATAGATGATTTCAAATTATGATTAATTCCACTTTTTATTCTTATTTCTTGTTTGAGTCAGTAAAACTTATTTATGCTATTAAAGCGTCATCCTCAAATAATACCACATATTTGTTCGGCGTTAGATTTATCCACAAGTTGACTTTATAATTTTGCAAATTTCATATGTATTATGAATAATAAATTCATTTTACTGAACATTACGTGTCATGGTGAACACGACGCAGATCAGATTTAATACTCACATATAAAAGCTCTCTTCCAGCTCGTAAAACTTTAATTACATAATGAATAATTTCTACTGTGATGGCGTACATTTTTGTGAAATGTAATATTAGTTCTTGAACTAGATCACTTACTGATTTCCTTTATGAGAAACCTGTCGATAAATAAAATGTGAATTGTACCCTATGATAATTTGTTTTATTTTCGGATATAGAAAACTTTATTTTCAAAGGTTGTCTAGATACCAAATCAGAAATTATTATATACGATGTGTCGCAATATCAACACTGTAGTTTATAGTGATATTGATGTGCTATAGTTTAAACTTATAAATAGCACAGGAATATCAGTATAAACTACAGGGTTGATATTTGGACACGTCTTATATAACAAATTCTAATTAGGATTAGAACATTTGTAGTCAAGTTATTATATAAAAGGATTTTTAATTTGATAACCGTATTAACGAGTGGATAGAAATAGATTAAAACTAGGAAACAACACTAAATCGCAGTTATTGAGAAATGCAAGAAGAAACCATCTCAACAAACATCTTTCTCAAGAGAATCATGAATTCACACAGAGACAAATATTCGAGAGGACATCCAATTCCATTCCAATCGGATCTCTTGGTGGGACATATTTGAGCTACGCTGCATATTCACATAGAATATTTAGAATTAGAATTGGTACCGAAACATAAGAGGCCTGCGTCAGATAGAAAGACTCCACATCGTCGAAAAGGAAGTACAATGATGTAGAATAAATAGCTGCACAACGTTGGGTAAACCAAGTCAAAGGAGCCACGGGTTCGATAGTGTGTGACGCAGAAACACGATCGCGCAACTCAAATAAGTGGCGTGGTAACGTTAAAAGTAGCACAACAATCCGATGACCACTTCAACAGGACTCCTCTGTAAAGAGGAAATACAAAGAAGAACATAATGCGTAACATTCTAACAAACTTATAATTCTATAGGATAAATAAAACGATTTTTTACTATGTTTTTTATCACACTTCAGTTACACTTTGCAACTAGTTTCGGCTAAGCTCTAGCCATTTTCGAGCTCCTCCGATGACTAAAGCAATTGCAACCGATCGCTCTTTATATAATAAAAGTAAAAAGGAAAACTAACTATTACACAGAAACATATTAACTAAAATATATATAAAAAGGGGCTGGGTGGGTTTTCTAAAAAATATGGAATTCCCTGACAGTCCCAATGTACCGAGCGAGGTCTGCGAAGTAATAAAATCTGAATTTTAATGCGACGCATTACTCGTATTCGAAATAAGAGAAAAAATTTAAATGTGTATATATAAAAAAAAAAAAAATAATAATAATAAATATAAAATAATAATAATAATTTTTAAAGTAAAAACATAAAATAATTAGATAAAGGATTATTACTTCGCAGACCTCGCTCGGTACATTGGGACTGTCAGGGAATTCCATATTTTTTAGAAAACCCACCCCAGCCCCTTTTTATATATATTTTAGTTAATATGTTTCTGTGTAATTGTTAGTTTTCCTTTTTACTTTTATTATATAAAGAGCGATCGGTTGCAATTGCTTTAGTCATCGGAGGAGCTCGAAAATGGCTAGAGCTTAGCCGAAACTAGTTGCAAAGTGTAACTGAAGTGTGATAAAAAACATAGTAAAAAATCGTTTTATTTATCCTTTAAAATGAATTATCACAAAGTAGACGCCTTAACAATCCAATATTATAATTCTATTATTTATTATTATTCTAATTTTTGTGCGGCGAACAAATAATACCGCTTAAATTGACATAATTAAATTTCGTGAGGGTAGAGGCCCCTTATTTTCTTTAATCTAGATTTAGTACTTGGGAAACTATTATATGGCGTAGTAAATCGCATTATTTGAAATTAATAAACAAAATTATTAGAAAAACAAATTACAAGCGTAGGTTGATATATCTTGGGAGCGCAGAAAAATAAATTAAAATGTCCTGCAGTAAACAGGACGTCTAGCATCCTTGAGTTAGAGTTTGTTGTATATTATAGGTTCAAATTTATTCGTCGGCCAGCGACCTCTTTTTCAATAGCTAGTACATTTATATATTAAATGTATAAGTAACGTATGCTTGTCTAGATATCTAGATCCTGGGTGACGACCCCAAGAACAATTATATTTCAAGACATGTCGTGACTAACACTTATAATCACTACTGTACGGAAACAAGTGAAATGTGAAAACAAATCCCGTTATAATGCGTTTTATTGGAAGCAGTCGTTTTTGATGTCGTTTTTACATATATATATATATATATATATATATATATATATATATATATATGTCGGAGCGAGTGTAGATAGTATATACAGGGCGGTGTATTAATTAGATGTATCACATATCTTGATGTTTCATTACTAATAACAATTAGTATGGTCAGGTACTTGGTCCGGTAAATCCAGGGCGTGCTCTTTGGAGGATATTATTAGATACACAATAAATAATAAGTCCTTCGCCACAATTAACTAACACATTTTATTTACAACTGAGTAACTAACTTAAAACACTGATTATACAATAACTAATAATTATCTTGAGAAAGCAGTCCCGGCCAACGCCAACGCTCGGTATTTCCATACCGACGCGCTATGTCAACTGATTCTGCTCAAACCCCCATCGAGGGTAAGATCTCAAGTCGCACACATTCCTTAAAATCGACCTTCCTGATTGGCTTCACAACTAATCAGAAGCTGCGCAATGCACCCTTGTGCTATCGTTATGGCTTGAAAACGATTATTATAATCAAGCGCCGACACGGCCAATCTGACATCTTGCACGTCCTCGTGCACTATTTTATGGATTCGAAACATCACCTAAAGACAAACATCAATCACTAAGATATTCAGACCATTTAATTTCCATGCTTCTCTACAAATTGTTACTCCTATTATGGGCAACATACTAAGTTACATATAACCACTCGTCTATCCTGACAATATGCTACTAGTTCTACACCAAGCAATCATCATCTCATTCGCACATCCTAACAGGTAAATGTGATTTGCTATCGAATCTATCTATCAGTAGAATCTTACATATTTCAGCCCATCTGACTTTTATTTCAGATAATCGAAACTGACATCGACAGTACATCGATTTTATTTCTCATCTGATATTTTGCAGGTCATCGACACTGACTACTTTACAGTAAGTCGATCTTGCATATGTTAGCCCATCTGACGTTTTACAGATACATCGAAACTGACTACTTACAGTAAATCGATCTCACATATTAGCCCATCTGACATTTTACAGATAATCGAAACTGACTACTTACAGTAAATCGATTTTATGGCTCATCTGACATTTTACAGATACATCGAAACTGACTACTTACAGTAAATCGATCTCACATATTAGCCCATCTGACATTTTACAGATAATCGAAACTGACTACTTACAGTAAATCGATTTTATGGCTCATCTGACATTTTACAGATACATCGAAACTGACTACTTACAGTAAATCGATCTCACATATTAGCCCATCTGACATTTTACAGATAATCGAAACTGACTACTTACAGTAAATCGATTTTATGGCTCATCTGACATTTTACAGATACATCGAAACTGACTACTTACAGTAAATCGATCTCACATATTAGCCCATCTGACATTTTACAGATAATCGAAACTGACTACTTACAGTAAATCGATTTTATGGCTCATCTGACATTTTACAGATACATCGAAACTGACTTCTTACAGTAAATCGATTTCACGGTGATCTCACATTTTCAATAGCATAAAAACTGACTGCATACAGTAAATCGATATATTTCACATTTTCAATATTGTTGGTATGATGACCAACTATACAAGCAATCAAAACATCCACACAGGCAAAACTATCGTACTTATTCGCCGACACTGGCACATTTCTGATAAATAAGTCATTACTAGCAATAAAATCAAACATTATTACCTCATCAGTATCCCCACTCGTCCTCGTCACGAGAAATAATCTCAGAAATTTACCTTAATTATTATTTTCATTTTCTTATTGTTTATATCCCTTTGAAATACGTTCTTTGGTAATCACTGGTTTCGTACGTTTGGCATTAAACCGTTGCCAACTTTCAATTCATTTCAACCTAAAATATAAACTGGAATCTGCCCCTATTATTTTCTGCTGCATTGTATCCTGAGATAGTTTGCTCCATGCCCTAGTGAGTTTCTCATCTATTCATTTGCACTTTTCTTGTTCATTATCATCTGGATTGGGTATTAGCCAAGGCACTGGAAACTAAAGTTGTAAATAATAACACATCATATCTTTTCATTGTTCAACTCAATTGAACATTATGTATTCAATCATTAATTTTAAATTTTAATACAATTCAATTCTATATCTCTATTAACTTTACTTCCTTTAAACCAGAACCACAAGTAGTTCCATTCATTAAAATTCTGTTCATTTTTCATCCTTTTACTTTGCATTTAAATCTCATCTTATGTTCTTTACTAATTGATGATTATAGGTACGTTATTTTAATTATTGATATGTTATCAATCCGAAAACTCCATATTTTACAACACGTTGTCAAAATATTACTGTTATTATATTAATTATATTCATTTATATTTTTCATTATTCTTGCAAAACCGGATTAAATGTTAATAATAAAATATTGATTTGACAATATTGAAATAAACTTAAACTTCCCATTTTATGTAATATTAATGAAAAACTAATTCTGTCTGTTCTTTATCATGGATTCATTATCCTTCTTCCAAAATTTATATAATCTTTAAACAAATTACAAAACGTATCTAAATGTTACGAAACATGGTCGGTGTCTTCACCACACGACTTTCCAAACAAAAACTAATATTATATCAGAATTTATATTTTGCAAAAAAAACATTTTTTTTTTTCTAAATTAAATTAAAAGTGTTGCATAATTGGTTTTTAAACCTTTTATTATATTTCCAGCTCAATACATGTTCACCAAAATATTATTATTATTATTTTTATTTCTCTCTTGATAACAGCAATTTCTCTATACACTACTGCTGTACTCAGAAACTAAACATTTTTAGACATTGACCACCTACATGACTATATTACCAATTAATTAAGATGTCTGGTTTAATTGCAGTAGTATTACTTAGAAAGTAATTAAAATTTACATTTGTCATTTTTCACACAAAAATGAGAGTCAACATTCTAATCAATTCAATCACACAGTATTATTTTGTATTGAAATTTGTAATCATTTCCATTTTTAAAGATTTACCATTAAAAATTACTATTTTCTTCTTCATTAAAATAAGCAATTAGAAATAATCAAATAAATAATAATTTATTTTAAACCATTAGCAATAATTGCTATTAAGCAAATATAAAACATTCACTGTACTATTGTTATATAAAACAACAATCATACAAAACAAAAATCAATAAAAATAGGAACGATCTCACCATTAAATAAAGTTAATAACTTTTAATGTCCCTCGTTTTCGTCCTTTTTGTTTGTCTCTATGGGAGTACACCTGATGCAATAAAACCTTTTTCCACTGGAAACCCAAATTGCTAAGTAGATGGCGTCGTCTCATCTTTATTATTTTTTTTAACGGGTGTTCCGAGATTAGGTGGCAACTTATTATCGCTTAGGTTTAAATGGGCAACAGCACGACGCTTCAAACTGATATGATGATCTGATCGAAATAGCGTCTGCCGATACCAATATCACAAATAAAGAACCATATAATCCACCTAAAAATTCTCTAAAACAAACAAAAAAATTCTTCTCGGCACCAATCAACGGGTAACTGCACGGCTTTCAAACAATGAATCCAGAGTCCTTTGATTGATTCTTTCAGTCCAATATTAAGTGAGGCAAATGTTTTTATTCTTCTATTCGGGTACTTGTTTACGTCGTTCACTTTGTTGATTTTCGATTTCCGCAAACAATTCCATAACTTTGCAGGCAGTACCGTACTCAGGGTGGGGCTAGCGGTGTAATTGCATCGGACGCCAAAGATGTATGGATCACTACTGTTCTGATTGCAGAAATTTTAAGCCTTATAGCACTTTTTATATTCGCCAGTAAAATTATTTCCTTCAATTTCGGTCCATTAACAATATTTTGTCCATAAACATGCTCTAATTTCTTGGAGTCCGCCACTGGGCGAAGCAGGTAGTTGCACTTGAAGCGCCCCCAAAAATCATATAGACCGGCAACCTTTTTTTTTCTTTGCCAGATGGCCTATTAAAAATGCCGGGTCATATCGTTAGTTGACACTTTTAAAATTCGAATTACGGCTTATTTCTGGCTAGCATTCGGCATAAATAAAATCGAAATACCTCGCTTTCAATTGGTCAGTCGTTATACAATTTTGGTAATCTATGGTAGCGTCCTTTATACCAATAATCAGCTACTGCGGTTATCAGGTATTCAGGTAATCAGATACGGCAGTTGTCAGGTAATCCCACTTCTGATGTCGGAGCGAGTGTAGATAGTATATACAGGGCGGTGTATTAATTAGATGTATCACATATCTTGATGTTTCATTACTAATAACAATTAGTATGGTCAGGTACTTGGTCCGGTAAATCCAGGGCGTGCTCTTTGGAGGATATTATTAGATACACAATAAATAATAAGTCCTTCGCCACAATTAACTAACACATTTTATTTACAACTGAGTAACTAACTTAAAACACTGATTATACAATAACTAATAATTATCTTGAGAAAGCAGTCCCGGCCAACGCCAACGCTCGGTATTTCCATACCGACGCGCTATGTCAACTGATTCTGCTCAAACCCCCATCGAGGGTAAGATCTCAAGTCGCACACATTCCTTAAAATCGACCTTCCTGATTGGCTTCACAACTAATCAGAAGCTGCGCAATGCACCCTTGTGCTATCGTTATGGCTTGAAAACGATTATTATAATCAAGCGCCGACATATATATATATATATATATATACATGTAAAAACTAACATGTAAAATGAATATCGTTTTACAAACAGTAGTACCTAAACATCATACAAAAGCGCAAAACAGTGAATTATTAAATACATATACTTAAAACGTATTATAACGTTGTATAACTAACGTCAGAAACGGCCGCTATTACGGCAACGTTTTCCCAGGAAACTAGGTCGTAACAATTTAATTATACTTAATTTCAGAATAATACACATGTAATATAACAGATAATATTACCAAAATAATAAAATATTGTAATTACTCATGTTAAAAGTAACTATACTTTACAATTAATTATGTTGTACATTATATTATGTGAATAGCTTCCTTAATATTAGTATTATTACTTTGGAAGTTCCATCTCGACGTTGATGGATAATTATATTCAATTCAGGTCACGGTAATTTGTCTCTAATATTTGGAAGTAATTTAATAATCATTCTTGTAAGAATTTGAAGCTTTGTCATTAATTAGCAAGAACACTTTTAATTACATATTTATAGCCAAACATATTGCAAAATTATTAGTATATAATGCGAAGCTTGATTCTATACAAAATGTAAATGAAAAATATTACTCGAGTTGTTTCTAAATATTCTAATTAGTCATAACATTGCACATTAAATAGACTTTCATAAAAAAAAACTTGTATCATTATAGGGCTATCAGTAAATGAAGCTCAGAGGAGATTAATCGCCCTGTATTTACCTTCATTCACACACAGCTACTAAAAAAACGAGAGATGATACGCGAAATTGTGTCCCGATAGGGTTTGAACTCACGCTCCCAATGTTCAGTAATCTCCTAATATTTGCATTTCACAGAAAAACACTGAAAACAGGGAAAGGTGATTCGCGAAAAACGATGGGGTTTGAACTCACTACCCACTGTTCAGTACCAGACGGACGGCCGTCTTGAGGAGTTAGAACAGTTGCAAAAAGCGCCATTTCAATCGATTCATTCTATACTAACTGAAAAACTGTTTTCTAGTTTATGAGACTTGTACTTTGCCACCAGTGAGCCATATAAAACGAGTAAATTCTGTGAGAAAAGTTAAAATAAATCTACTTTGCCACCAGTGAGCCATATAATAATCTTATAGTATAATTTATATACATGGGTCTGCAATTCAACAATAATTTTTATCTTGATGTAGCTTGTAAGTTCCAAGCTTTTTGTTTATATCATTGAGCTCGCTCTCGGTCACAATCTTCTCACTGAGTTTTTGTACGTACAACGTCCTCTATATAGAACAGTGTTTCCCAAAATGTGGTCCGCTCAGATACTAAAATGGCATATTCGTTTTTTTGTACTGTCCTGCCTTGGTAGTAAGTCAACTTTATGGCGAGGATTATTTCAATGGGCAGCCTTTCCAACTTACCATCAAAAGTGAACTCCTTTGAAATTTAGTATTTAGGGCTACTTTTGACTAATTACAAACTATAATAACTAGAGCGTGCTTATGTTGGATATTTCCCTTCACAGTTAATATTTGTTAATTTTGAGAAACATAGTTTCCTGAATTATCCCGCATAGACATTAAATGACCAAATTAAGTAATACTTAATTTTGAGGCTAAATCAGTGTCAAAAATAATTATGTCATCATTAACTTGTAATTTAAATTTTTTCCATTTTATTTATTACGATTTTTTTACTTAGTGTAAACGGAAAATATTAATCCAGATGTTTCTAAAGATTCCCATTTGCCATATGACTAGTAATTGAATGAATTTTGATTAAAAAAAACTTCTATTAAGGGTAATCCGTAAAGGGAGAACCTCAGACTAGTTTAATCATATAAGATTGGCCTTGTGCTGATATCTCAAGCACTCTGTTGGAATATTATTCCATAGAGGGCACTACCCAGTGATCCTGATGGTATGAGCATGTTGACGGTTATTAGCATGTGGGTGTGCATTGCTAATTGATGTGGTGCCGCCAGATCGCGTTTAACCTTCCTCCTAGGGGGTTAGTTGTATCAATTAATTTATCTTTGGTGTTCTCCAAATTTTTAGGCAATTATAATTGTCCGTCCTGGACCAATGACAATGTATAGACGTTAAAATCCGCAGTGAATTATAGTCTACGTGGAATTATTTTATTCTTATTCTTTTATTAATGAAACAGCTAATAGAAGAAGAGTACGTACCCTAAAAAATAGAACAGCAAGCCGGTTTTAGACAAGCAGGTCGTGAATAGAATACATAAATACAATTACACAGCTGCACAAAAAAAGGGCGGAAAGAAACACAATCTATTCGTACACTTTTCGAAGGCCTACGATACAATCCCTATGAATAGGCTCTGAAAAGTGCTTGAAGAAACAAAGATAAACATCACTATAATGTAATAAAAGCTGTACAACAGCTATTCAAAGGACACATAGCAAGATTAAAAATGGGATGCCAGCTATCAGAAAGCTTCGAAATCACGAGGCTAAGGCAATGATGCTGCGTTTCCCCCACACTATTTAGTATTTATATCGACAAAATGACAAAAGAGATGCCAGGCACTCACCTCTGAAAAGTTGGAACCCCAAGCGTAGACCAGTGACCCTAAGTTATGTTAAATCATCATCAAAGTGTTAAGAGAATGGAGGAAAGTATCTCATAAAATAAGTGTCTAATTGAAGGATGATACCACGCTGTACACGCACCAGTTGATACTAGCACAAGATAAAGAAGATCTACAATTCATCCCAAGGAAACTTCTAAAGATTACAAATCATGGGGGCTGACAGTCAACAAGGACAAGACAAAGTACTTATGTGTGGGGAAAACGGAAAACCACGGATTCTCCAAGAAAAGATAGTCATCGGCAGTCTAAATTCAATGCTATGGGCCAAAAACATCTCGAAAAAAACTATAAAGCTCCTCTTCAATTCTATTCTACATACCATTGTACTATATTTAAGCAAAACGTGGCAAAATTAGCAAGAAAATAGAATTCTGGTGCAGATTGGCTGGAAATCAAGGCTGAACAGAGTTCCAAATAAGACTATAAAAGATAATGGAACTACTGACATAATCCACGAAATGGAAAGGAAGCGACTGAAGTGCTACGGCCATATGGAAAGAAATCGTTTAGATTGACTCATACCGTTAGGAAACTCATAGTAACAAAGTTAGTAAGACAAGAGATGGAAGTATCGGCCACAAGACGGCGTACTATCACCTCTTTTATCTTCTTCTAGTTTCGCTCCTATCGGAGATTGGAAACCATCATTATAATACGTGTCTTGTTGATTGCTGCCATGAATAGATCGGCGGTTGTCCATCTAACCATTCCCTCAGGTTGCTATGCCACGTACCCATTCTATAGTTCGGTTGTTAATGTAAATAGGTGGCCTGTTCTAGTTTGGAATTTTTGTTGTTGCTATTACTTTGGTTTTGTTTTAATGTTTATATCTAGGCCATATCTTTGGCAGTTGGTGTTTACTGTTTCTATTAGGTGTTGGAAATCTTCTATGTTGTCAGCTATTATTTTAGTATCTTCCGCGTAACGTATGTTGTTGATCGTTTAACTGTTAATGATAATACCCCTCGTTTCTTCTGACAGTGCTTCTTCAAATATACTGTATACATTAAATAGCAGAGCCGACAGTACGCACCCTTGTCTGACTTCTCGACATATCTCAAACTCCTCACTCAAATCCTGTCTTGCCGTTCGATGCCAGTAGAGGATAGATATTATTTTTACATCTTTGCTGTCAATATTTTTCTTGTAGTATCTTTAGCAGCGTCGAGTGGTGAATTATGTGGCGCTTAGTTATAAACGATCTTTCATAACTACTAGACCAGTCATGCTTTATACAAGGCCACACCGACGACATAGCAATACTGGAGCAGGTGAATTTAACGGCGTCACATCAGAACTTCTGCATGGTACCCTCAAACACTTGGAACGATGGTGTGTAGGAGAGGGCTTTAAGGTTAACTTCGGAAAAAGCAATCTACTACTATTTACACGTAGAAGGAACATAAATATAGATAAAAAATACCGACTATGTTCGACAGGGATACACAAATAAAGCGACAGGTTAAATATCTAGGTATAACACTGAACTCAAAACTGATCTTCAAGCCAAATATTGTTGGAATGACGAGCAAAGTCGTGAATGGGCATGTAGGCAAATGATCGGAAACCGCTGCGGACTAACACCAAAAAAGGTGTATAGGCTCGCACCAACAATCTATTGGCACTCCTCAGATGGGATAAGCGGCAAAAAATAGCTTGTCGTGGGTGGGGGTTGTTGCTATTGCACCTGTTATCGGGAAATTGTAACAACTCTCACGACTGCAATAGATGTTCTATAGGACCTGCTTCCACAGCACATTAATTTGGAGACATATGCCAAAATAGCAATCTACACAACAAATTCATGGAGGTCGTACGAATTACTTACAGATCATACCAAACTGGCGTTAGTGAAAACAGAAGAACATAATGTAAGACTGCGTTCCAATAGGACAATAAATACAGTCCACAATACTTGATACGACGGAATGGGAAAAATCAACCTGGTTAAATGGATTCAAAACCAATAAAGGTACAAGAATAGGAAAATATGAGATGGCTCGGAAGCACAAGTGTTCAACTGAGCGAGTATATCTCCGTGTTCCATGCAGAAACCTTTAGACTCTAGCTAGAATAACTCCAGAGTTGTCATAGAATGCACTGAAGACCTGATGATACTAGGAGCCCAAAACAACGTAACACTTTGTGGGTACCGGGACAACAGCGGATAAATTGGAAAAATGCCGCCCCTTCAGTGATTAAAAATTCATTGTTCAAAACCAATCTGCGGGATACCATATAACACCACAAGGAATATAATATTCTGGGATTAATTGAAGATACACAGCTCATGAATGAATGCTAAGACATTGGGTAGTATAATAGGTCCGCCGCTCTTTACTCTCAAATGTTTCTTTGAAATCTATAAATATGCAATGGAGAACCATTTTAAATTCTTTGCATTTTACAGTCATCAAGAAGATTTGGCGCATGGTCGATCGCATCTCACGGAATCCGAAATCATACAGATGTGAAAGGGCAACATATGACGTACCCCTCATATGTTGCCTTTTATTCTTATACATCTTCATCAACCGAAGCACTAGACCCTAGCCAGAAAAAAAACTGCGACGAAATAACGAAAGGCAGCGTATTTTAGCCACCTTCTTCCAAATGATAACTCAATATTTAGCACAAGGTAGCTATTGAGTTATCAAGTACTACATAAACAGTCAGTTTCGATTTTTCAATTTTCACAGTAAATGGTATACATAGAAGAGGGCCAAAAGACTTTCGGTTGTTGATTTGAAGCCTATTTGAGAAAAAAGACACGATTACATCTAAAATTATTATTAAACATATTTGTTATTTTATTTTTTACGTTTAATGGTAAGTATTTAAAAGTGTCAACTTGTAGTAAGGAAATCATAACTGACTTTTGCACTATTGTGTATTCTTATTGTAATATACATAATTGTCACAGCCTAGTCTATATCTATATGTAATAGAAAATCCAGTAATCCTACTGTAAAGTTGTCGTTAATTGAAACAGAAAACGTTAAGAAATACAGAATAGGTTTACATGATAGTCATATTTAATTTTATTTGAGCCGTTACTTTTAAATTAAACTCCGTTCCCCCGAAACTGGTTTTAAATGTATCCACGCAGGATTAAAACCCAATTAAGGAAACTAATCGTGGCGAACTGTTCAATTCGATTTCCCCCCGCTAAATAAAATTAATAACGCGGCTGCTTTCAAATTAAATTCATCAATATCTCGTCGTGTCCATTGTGTCCAATTTTATTCTAGTTACAAAAGGAAACTTTGAAGTAGCCCTGAATGTATTGCCGGTTATATCATCAAATTACTTAATGGGAAACTTGCCGAGTTTGGAACTTTCGATTAGAAATCAATTAGTGGGCGGCCATTAAAAATTTGGAGGCAATTTAAGACCGCATATAGGAGATTAAAATTTTACGAAACGTGGTTTAATAGTTGATTCGTTTAATGGCGTTTCGAGTTTGTGCCAATTACTTTTAGAATTGTTAAGAGGGTTGCAGTTTAGCGTGTCTGTGATGTGATACGGCGCTTTTCGTGAGAGTTTATTGGATGATGAAACCTTATATTCTACCTGCGTTTCGGATAGCGTGGTTCATAATGACGTGATATTTTTTTGTATGTTGAAATAATACGATTACTTTTTATTCCTGTTGATTAAGTAAATCTCTTATTAATTCTTTATTCTATAAAATTATGCATGCTGTAAATCTAATACTATTAAATTCGATAAATGGATCAAATTAAAATAGTTACCAATACTAATTTGTATTACTATTAATTACTATGGTTAGAATTGACAAACTAGTTTATCCAAAATACATATATTCTTCATAACATTGTTGCTTACTCCAAAACCAGTAATTATCTAGACTAAATAAATTTATATATAATTTTTCATTAGTGAGAAAATTATCAAAAAGAAGAAAACACATTTAATTATTACAAAATGACGAATTACAGGGCTAAACTCAATTTCGTATGGTGAAATAATTGAAAAACAAAATTGAGAAAAATAGTTTATTCTTCTGAACTAAGGACACCTTTGAGTTATCCCTTAAGGCGAATCTCGAAAGTCGAAATACGGTTTCATGTTGACCTAATCGCGCGGTCTTCTCTAGTCAACATTTTATAATTTTCTGAAAAAATGTTTGGATATTTCTCCACTCTAAGGATGATTTGATAATTTTTTAGGACGAAAAAGTTAATTTTTTGTCTCCAAATAATATGCAACAGTAGTGAATATTTGCATCAGAAAAGTATATATTTACTCCGATTTGTAATCAAAATTCAAAAGAAATTCCTCTAAGAGATTGCAGTTTCATATTTCAAGTTTTGATAAATACAATTTGATAATGCTTAAGTACAGTAGCATAATTTATAAACATCCGTGCAATTATCACAAAATGCTCGATTATTTCGAAATAAATGTATTTCTCGGTGCGTACCCCTCCAGTTTTTCCTGGGGCGAGGGCTTCTACACTCCGCAAAAGTAGAAGCAGCAGTTCCATTAGTCTCATAACGCGTTTTTCGGATAGATTTTCAGCTCGAATCCTCGAACGACATTTTCGAGGCCTTAACCGGCCGAAAAGCCTCATGGCTGATAGCCATATAAAGATAGAAGTTGTTTTATACTTCTATCTTTATACTTCTATCTATATATTTTTCCGCAGATCAAGGAAGAACTCAGAGGAGTATTAAAACCCGATATTTACCAGTGACTTCACAGAAAACCTCTGAAAACCATGAACGGTGATTCGTGAAAATTCGCTCCACACCAGAGGCTCGAACTCCGGCTTCCCAATCAGTACGAGACAAACAACGCCTCTAATCACTCAACCACTGAGCTGGGTGAATATTTTGAAATATCCATTAATTTAGGTTTATAAACTGTAGAAATACAATATGTTAGCCGAAGTGTTGTTAAGAGACTTAATAAATTGATAGTTTAGAAGTTGTATAAAATTGTCCCTATATTTAATTAATTTAATATCAATATGTAATAAACAAATATTAATATTTTTAATTTAAATAACGTATATCACTAAAATATTGTTTTAAATTTTAATAACATTATTTTTAATAAAAATGCATTTTGTATGTCTCAAATAATGATAAAGTTACAACTGCATGATATTAAATTTGCATCAACTAAAATATTTTCATTATAATTTAATTATCTTATGAATCATGACGTTATTTTAATTTTGATGTATAACCTGTATAATATTATGAAATTATATTTTTGTGCCAATTAGGGTATTCTTGTATAATCACGACTGCGAATTATCGCATTTCCGCAAAAAAAAAATAATAACGCCAAGATAATGTGATGAATGGGCACGGTAAATATGATTTGCACCGGCCTTATTTTTTTTCCACCAAGCGTCGTCATTACTGCCAAGATTACGTTGTTATACATTAATTAACGCGCTTGCTGTATAACAGGAAACCCGTGATGATTAATGCCTAGCAATTGGAAAGGCAAGTGGCGTGGATCTAAATGGAAATAATGATGTGTAAACATGTTAATGGAATTAATAAAAGTGGATTTAGTATAGCAATTTCCATTGGTTAAACTAATATTTGTTGGATGCTGCGGCGATACAACTTAAAATATTATAAATGACACAAGTGATACAAAAATTTGATACCAGGTAAATTTTGACCTCAAAAAATTGTTGTAGGTAAAGTACCTTTATATCACAAAATATCGTAAAATTTTACATAGATAAATTGTTCTACATGGTAAATTACGGCCCTATGCAAAAATTTGATACCAAGTAAATTTTGACCTCAAACAATTGTTGTAGGTAAAGTACCTTTATATCACAAAATATCGTAAAATTTTACATAAATAAATTGTTCTACATGGTAAATTATGGCCCTATGCAAAAATTTGATACCAAGTAAATTTTGACCTCAAATATTTGTTGTCGGTAAAGTACCCTTATATCACAAAATATCGTAAAATTTTACATAAATAAATTGTTCTACATTGTAAATTATGGCCCTATGCAAAAGTTTGATACCAGGTAAATTTTGACCTCAAAAAATTGTTGTGGGTAAAGTACCTTTATATCACAAAATATCGTAAAATTTTACATGTGTGTTTCTGGCATGTACACGTTTGGAAAGTGAACTGTGTAAAGCACCCCTTACATAATTTAAATAATGAGTTGTGTTTGTATAATCATTTAAGTCTTGTTTATTGGTGTCTTTCAATAACTATAGGATAAGGTATGTTTACATAGACAATTCTAGGTCTATGTAAATTTAGCTTACCTTAACGTAATATTGTGACATTTAATAGCATCAATAAGTTCATGTGCGGAAAACCGCAGGCTGACGGACTGTAAGCTTAACAATCACACAGATAGGCCTGACGGAGAGGCCCTCTGTAAGAGTGTTATCCAGGACTAAGATTAAACCAGAGACCATGTATATATATATATATATATATATATATATATATATATATATAAACACACTTTATTGAGCTATCGACCCTTTTGGGGGTCTTTCTGCCTGTGTTGGATTTACTTGTGTACCTTGCTTAGTTACAGTTAGTATATAAAATAAAAGATATAAAAAATAAGGTGTGACTTACAAGAAATAAATATATAATAATATAAATAAACCCAAAGTAAAAGGTGTTCCAAATAACTGTTCAACAAAAACTAATGTAATTCCGGTAGAATACAGGATGTTATGTAATTCGAGGGCAATCTCTTAATTGGTGGTAGAGGTAAGTTGATCTTGCAAAGATATGATTTTTTTATTTGTAAATTCGTCTTCGTTTGATAACTGGAGTACATTTAAGTAGACCAATCAAAGCGCACTTCACATTGTGTACAAATAATATATAATCACTTTGCCATGATAAAAATCTGACACTGACATATATAAATCTTAATCAAACTCAATAGCGTCAGACATTTTTTTGTTGATGTTGACGTGCAACAAAATAATTTAGCTACGTTAAGATTATATGGAGAAAGGTTCCCGTATAGAAGACTTCAGAGCAGATGGTTATTTTCTAATCTTACCCAGCTGTTAATGGATTCTGAACAATTTTAGAGAACGATGAGGTAACTTCTAAAGTACTGTTAGTGTTTATATCTGTCAAAGATAGCGATCACCGGCTACGAAGCGTAGGTTCAAACAATAGGTATGACACCATTCGCAATAGTAGTGAACGACTTTTGATCGCTAGCACCTTTGGTCTCGTAAACCAGGGGTCGTGAGTTCAAACATCACAGGATGCGGTCATATTTTTCTTAGGCTCTTCCTATAAAGACAAAACTATGAATTTTAGCGCAAATGTAATTTTAAGGTGTAAGTCTCTTTAGCTCAGTGGCAGAGCACTGGTCTTGTAAACCAGGGGTCGTGAGTTCAATCCTCACAGGAGGCAATAATATTTTTCTTGGACTCTCAAGGACCAAACAATTTCAGAATTTTCAGAAGCAAGGAAACGTATATATCGGGTGAATAAACTCCTCTTAGCTATTGAGATAGTCTTTTTATTAGAAATATTTTGGATTATATTTTTAACATTAGGTATAAATACAGTTTTGTATCTTGTATATATCATCACCGTTATCTAGCCCTGAGATAGCCTTTGATATCTGAATCGCTTTTATACATATAGATTTGCCTACGGTAAATTAATGTCTTACATATAATATAAGGATATGACCTTATTTTGGGGCTAGGGAATTGACCAGTTCTCAGCAAATATATGGATAACAGGTGTCTTGTAAAGCAATGCCCATAGGAGAAATATTTATTTTTTGAACATTAAAACATTATAATTAAATACTTTAAATCATTAATATTTGTGTCCAGAATATCTATTAGTAATTATTTTGTCAAAATCGGAAAATGGTTGGCAAACATAGACATTCCTCCAACATATTTCCACAAAAAAGCTAATCAAAACTGTGAGGTACAATGCAAATTTGATTTTAAAATATACAGTAGTCTCCGAAAACATGGGATCTCTTTTGGTCGCAGACGTCAGACTTCGATCGAACATTTTCCAGAGATGGTATTAAAATATCAGCTGACATAAAGATGATTTGTGCTTTATTTATTTACTTTGTCATACACAAATGTATTTACTTTGTCATTTGTCGTACGATGTATGGATAAAGTATGTTCCCTGATGATTTTATGTCTGGAAAATCTCTGGCCATCCCTTGTCCGTCCGGCTGTGAAACATTTTTCCATCAGGTTTTCGCAAAATACGACTGCACATTTTCAACCAAATTTTGCGTAAGTCTATCTCATGTAACTCCGTCTTGATCCGTTTTTGGTGGAAATCGGTAGGGGAAACGTTCATGTTTACTTACTGTAAGTTTATTTTTTAAATTTTGCAGAATAAAATATTATAGCGTTCACAAAATTCTGTCTGTATATAATTCTTATCGATTGTACAGTAATTTATTTAAATAAATAATTATCTCAGACAGAATTCAATTCAAATAAACTTTTGAAAAATACAGTTTCGATTGAGGTAAAGTAATTTTTTGTTGAAAATATTCATAATAATTATAAATATAAACAATTTTGAATTAAAGATTAGGAATTTATACAAATTTGGATAAGAACGCGGAAAAAAAATATACAAAATATTGAGACTTAATATTTTATTTCTTTACAAAATATATCTATTTTAATTATTATCTTAAGTATGGTATGATAGTATCCACTGGCCACACACACACACAGATTTTTTTAAAGAAATGCAATACTTTATAAAGAATACATAGGATATAGTAAAAATAGAAAAATAATTTCAACGTTACGTATTTTATGGAATTGGCACCGTAATTAACTTAATAAATGAAAACCTAGGGGGAAAATCGGTTAAATTCTGCTTCAAGAGATTTTGAGAAAACGCAATTTAAAGACAGAAAATGTGAATAACAGTTCTTATTGAAACAGGTCTAGTCGTTTAAATTACTGGAAGAATTGTATAATTTGACTGAAAATGGGAGGCGTTGAATATCACACCGCTTTATTATATAAACTTAAAAATTACTAGATAACTTAAACTCCTAAAACAATGAAAGACACTATGGTCTTTTAATAAATGTGCCTGTAGTCATTATGAAAGTATTATGGGGAGGGAAAATTTAAATATTATTCCTGCTTAATTTTTTTTCTATTTGAAACATTAAAACTAGTCACTCGGACTAAGCATTAACTTTTTTCGAATATTACAGACTAAAACTTAATTACTAAAATAAATCCAACGACGTCCTTTACATTGTTCTAACTTGGTATTATTTGCCCGTCACAGACGCACTGTAGTCGTTTTTCACGTACGTGAGATCGCGTGGCTTGGTTCTCATTAATCATCGGACATAGTGCTGATTGTCATGCAGATGAAAAGCTACTGCGTTCCAATGAAGGTGAAGTCTGGCATCATGCTTGCCAGCGTACCTTTTAACCTCCTCCTTTACAGTTGGCATTCGAATGTCTCGATGAAGATCTGCATTGCGCACATACCAGGGGGCATTCAATATGTTGCGATGTACTTTGTTTTGGAAAGTTTGAATGGACTTAATGTTGCTATCGCTGGTATCGCCCTAATCGGATGCCATACAGCCACACCAGTTTTAATACCTGATTGTGGATTATTATTTTATTATGTACATACTGACAGAGGAGCCAGTAGTGCTGTTTTTATTTTATTTCTAATTTAGCTCTTTTCTTTTGGTCATGCAGCTTCCACCGTAACTTAGTATCCAGAATCTTACCAAGATACTTAGCACTAGGCTCATAAGGTGCAGTAGTTTAATTAATGTTCAAGAAATGAGTTTTTTCTAATTTATTATTGGTAAAATTTCTGTGGATTAATTTCTGCTCATTGAGCTTGATTCTCCATTGTTTAATTCAATTAACGTGTCTTAATGAGCTTACTTGGTCCTGTACATTTGTAAGGAGACTAGTGTCATCGGCAAATGTATCAAACGGAATTGGCAAGTCACTAGTACATAGAGAATGGGTCCGAGGACACTTCCTTGGGCACCTTCAGCTCGTAAATATTTTAAATACGAGTACTCTTATTCATGCTTGATTCTAAAAAGTTTTTCTGAGATGTACGATGTTCAAATCTGTACATGCTGTTTTGATAGCATTTTGTTCAATTTGTGGACTAACCCTACATGCTACCTTATAAAAGGCGTGTGCAACGTCCAGAAATACTGCAGAGCAGACTTTTCTACCTTCATGGACGCGCTCGACAATATGCGTCAATAGTAGAGTACTTAACTCTAAAACCAAATTGAAGGTCTAGTACTAATTTGTTATCTTCAATTACGTCTCATGATCAGTAGCTATTGAAACAATTTCAACACAATCAGAAGGAGTGAAATAGGTTGGTAGGACTTGACACCATTCGGTGGTTTAGCTGGTTTCCTAACATTATTGCCTCTGCTACCTTCCAGTATCCTTGATCTCTCCTTATAGGAGGGATATTCATAACATGTCACTATCTTCCTAGTTGCTTTCCAGATGGAGTAATTGGTCTCTTTGTCGGGTGAGAGTTTCTGTAGGTAGGATTTTATTGATACTTCCTTGATTTTCTTAATTTCTCTACTAACTTTCCGAGTTTTATTGTTCAATATAGTCTTCGATGGAACTCTGGATAGTTGCCATCTTCTTCTTGGTCTTTCAGAAGTTCAGCAAACAGTTATCTTTCTGCTTATCGTTCCTGGCCCAAGCTCATTGATCTCTCCATATAGGAGGGATATTGGTAACATGTCTCTTAATGTTCCTAGTAGCTTTCCAGATAGAGTGATTGGTCTCTTTGTCTGGTGAGAGTTTCTGTAGGTAGGATTTTATTAATACTTCTTTGATTTTATGGACTTCTCTCCTAATTTTCTGGGTTTTATTGTTCTATATAGTCTTCGATGGAATTTCCATGGATTGTTGCCATTTTCTTCTTGGTCTTCGTTTTTCCTTGACTGATCTCAATTAGATAGCTGATTTTGTCACGTGAGTAATTTCTTTAGTATTGTTGTAAGCAGCTGTTTCGATGCTTTTAGTAAGTTCAGCTTCCCTCTCTATATGCTCAATTTTTCTCAACTTAATATTTAAATTAACGTTGTTCTGGAGCTCACTTCTATAGCTTTCCCAGTTAGTGGTTTTATTAATAAGACTGGGCTTGACTGCTCTTTTAATTACAGATTGTCTTAGGTCAAGACGACGGTTGAATGGTCCGAGTCCAAGTCAAAATTTTCCTCTGCCTCAATGAAGCTGGGGGAATCATTTCTTGTTATAAAGATCTGGAATTTTGTTGATATCTGTAGGCCAATGGATGGGGTTGCCTGTTGAGTGAAAACTCCTGGTGCTAATGGCTTTCCTCAATTTCTTTGGTTGTGGTTAATCTGGAGCCCCAGTCAACGTGTTTAGCATTGAGGTCCCCTCCCACTATAAACCTCTTGCTAGGGTGTTGCATCAAGGTTAAGTAGTCTTCTTCTTTACTTTAAGATTGTGCTTGGGTGGTCACCAACTGGTTGCACCAACTTTTAATTTATTTTTTGTAGATTGTATTCCAACCATCGTAAGTTGAATATCTACTCATTGTAGATGGCATTCTTCGACGTACTTAATAGACTCCTTAATTATAACCGCACTCCTTCCGTTGGTGGCTCGGGTTTCTGGGTTAGTAGTGTCGTATATTTTGTAACCTTTTATCTGTATATGAGACTGGCTTGTCATATGTGTCTCAGAGATGAGGCATATATATATATATATATATATATATATATATATATATATATATGTATGTGTGTGTGTGTGTGTGTGTGTTTTGGGTATTAAGAAATACTTCTAAATTGTATTTTTTCATGAGTATGCCATTGACATTCCATGCAGCTATTCTTAGGTCTTAAAAAGCCATAGGCTTGTTGCGTCTTAGGTATAGCTCATGTGCTCATATTTTCTAGTCTCTCAAGTCCTTCATGAACTCTCTCAAAAGTTTTCATCATACTTTGAATTAGTTGCATCATTGATAAATCGAAGTTATTGCAGGGTCTTGTTGAATCATTAATCACTTGTGAAAACGTAACCCCAGATCTGACTGTGTTTGATTGAAATGTAGGTTTTGTTTCAGTGGCATTATCTCTTCGTGTTTGTAGCTCCTTGAAGATGGTACAACCCCTATAGCTTGTGAGCTTCTGCACAATTGATAAATTTTGCAGGAATATTTTTATATTTCTGTCATGTGATTATCCGCACAATGAACACAGCCTGTCACTCTGTTGCAGAATTTCTGTGTATGCCCATGTTTTATACTGTGGTACAAATGTGCTGCTTCTTACTGTCTCTATTTTAACTTTCATACTACTTATAAATTCTATGTTGTAAATTCTATTAATATCCTCTGTGTTTTGAAATACTAGCATGTATAATGGGAGGTGAATAGTTTCTGTTTTGTTGTTAACTGTATTTTTGTATGACTTCTTAACTTAACTTAACTATGGTCTTAACATTTCTTCCAATTCCGGTTTAATATGTACCACGCTGTTTGATTGGTGCAAGTTCTTAACCATTACTTTGATGGGTCTAGTAATCTTGTATGTATACCATTCTATTATAGTTTCGTTTCTAATTGTTGCTAGTTTTCTAAATTCTTCCTCCGAGTTTTCATTAATATTGCCCTGCTAATTATTCATCATGCTTGATTTATATTCAAAACCTCCAGGTTTTAATTTAAATTTGACTGCATTATAGTCTTTTACATTATTTAAGATGAGTGGTGGTGGCTTGGCGATTGTAGCATTTCTATTTATCAGTTTTGGAAGGCTATTTGCTTGTTCAGGTGGTATTGTAGGGCTATTTGTAGCTTGCTCGGCGGTTCTGTTGCTTTGCGCTTTTTGTTCTTAGTAGATTTAGGCAAAAGTCAATCTGTTTCGCTCTCTACTAATCTGATTTCTTAGTTCTAGTGAACTGGGCTATAACTTTTAACCATTTTTCTGTAGAATTTCCCTTTGCTATGGTCCAGCTAAAATTTGGCTGTGCAAGGTTGCGTTTTGTTCTCTTAACTGCTTTATTTCATTCAGAGCATGCTGCAGTTGTATTGTAGATATGAGATTGTCTCACTATCTGCTAGTGCTGCAAGATCTGCGTATTACTTGCAGGCTTTTTTATTAACTTTGTTATTATCATCGATCTGATTATTTTTTTAATTGAACTGCACTGAATTACTGTAAGTATATTCGTCGCATTGAATGCACGATTTTTAATAGTATATTATTAATCAGCGGTCGGTGAGACACCGACCACATAATCTTCCATGCAACGATAACGTTCACTCGCTTCTAAAATATATCTTATCGCGGCAGGTACACAAACGTCCGTCTTCAAGCACGCACTGTTCGCGACTTAATATATGAACTTGAATATACTACATAAGCTAAACTCAAAAATAATAATTTCTATCTATAATGTATTTTAGTAAATATTGAGTGCAATTGTAAAGCGATGTTCATGATATATAGCTCCTCGGGTTATTGTCATGCGTAACGATTATATTCACAACAGTTTTTGCAACGGACTTATATATTAAAATAATCAATATTTATGACTTAAAATTAAGGCCATTATTTTATTCATGTTAGGCGTACTGTCCAATAATTTCCATCACAAATTTTACAGTAGTTATCGAGTAATTTGATCATAATTGCATGTATTTATTATAAATACAAAAAGACATATTAGGGAAAACAATGTTGTAAAAAAATGATGATGGAATAAGTGTAATTTTTAATTCTTACCACTGTCTCTAACTTTGACGATTGCAGCCCTGCAGCCTTGTTATAATTGATTATTCGGTATATGAACTCACCTGAAACTAAAAAATATACATTAATACATATTAACCAAAATTATTATAAATATAAACTAAAACCATTCTATAGAATTTGTCGACATAGAAATAAATACCAGATACTTGAATGATATAATATATATATATATATATATATATATATATATATATATATATATATAACGGGGCGATTGCCCATGTAATTTTCTTAAGGATTTCATATGAAAGTTTACATTCCGTCAAAAATATCATCGCAAATGGATGCAATTATCGCATTGTGTAGCGCAGGGGTGGCTTGCGGACCAAATGGGGCTTGTTGGATCTGTGTGCAAATGTAAACAAACATGTCAGTCAGTCACAGGAAAGCCGTCAACTCTCGTACTAACTTAAGCATGACTCCAGACCTTATTGACCTTTTTCGACCAGATTGATAACAGTAGAGATCTCTCATCGGATCATTCCCCAGTGATTAAGACTATCAGCGAAATCCCAATACATATAGAACCATAATTCACTTCATCGAGTAATAACACCAACTGGGAAGCATTCAACACATAACTGGAAACATTGGTCGAACTAAGAGACCCTTTAAAATAAGTTCTGGTGATTTTAAAGGGTTACTGTTATTAATATGGCCGTAAAAAAGATCTATAAGATCGGGAGTCATATAGAACATGCAGTAGATAGTCTATAACTAACAACCAAAACACGGTTTGGAACAGCACCTAAAACCTACTAGTGGTGTCAATTACCCTCTTGATTTTCGAAACCTTGTTATGGATAAAAGAAAGGAGCGCGAGGAATAGCAACAAAGTCGAGCACGTCAAGATAAAATATTGGTAAACCAGTTAGCAACCCGGCTGAAAAAACGATTTCAGAAACCAGAATATTGTCATCTTTCTCCAGGGCTTAACAGCGATCAAGGATACGATCTATTCTATCTGGAAAGTTTTGCAAGGATTTAAAAAAATCAATCACCCGTTAGAAAAGATAGGAACAAATAGCCGAAAAGCAATAAAGAAAAAGCGGAGGTTTTCGCAGACCATCTAGAGGAAACAGTCAAACCATTTCCTGGATAAAGCAATGAAACTCTCCCTGCAATGAGAAGAAACGACTACATGAAAATACGGCAGGCTACTGTCACGAACATAAAGAAGTCATTAAAACCATAAGTGCCAAAAAGCCCCCGGGTACTGTCTTATTACAGACGTAGTAATGAAGAAGCTACCAGATAAAGCCTTAAGTTAACTTGCACATAATCAATTCCATTATGACACATCTCAAAGGTAATTAAAAGTAGCCGAGATTATAATGACCTTCAATTCTGAAAAAATGTGAAACACCAAGAATCAATATTGGACGATATTTATGGTTTTTGGTTATCATCTCGAAGATTTTGGAAAAACAACTTATCAACCGATAAAGACCACTCCCTTCTAGAAGTGAGAAACTAGATACCCTCTCCCCAGTTTGGTCCTATAACAGCCCACACAACGGTAGACTAAATACATAGCATAGTTGAGATAATAGAATATAATAGAAAGCAGGTGTGTTCCACTGTTTTTGACTATAATGGAAAGATCGACAAAGAACTAAATGAGAGATTCTTAAGGAAAATATAAATTAAGATTACACATTCAAAGGATAAAAACGCCTACATATAACGGTAGAAGGCATCGATTACATATCTACAATATAAAAACCAAGACTATGGTTTGAAGCCGACCGACCTGTAATTTTTTACTTTTGTGCTGCCAGTGAATGTAGTGATAATTGTTTGTAATGCTGACAGTTTTATTCGGCAAAGGACGTATACAAGGGGATACTAGGGTAGTTACGTCTATTGTCATCTTAGAAGTTTCAACCGCATATTAATTTTGAGAGGAAAATTATACAAATAGTTACAGGCTGAGATGAGTTGGCGAGATAGTTGATTTATCATACGCTGTCGGATGACAGGAATCACCTAGTAAATAGATAAATAAGAATAGCTTACATGATGATCTCAAAGGGGCCATTATCATTAAGTTTAAAATGTTAGATATGTCTAAATTTATTTAGTTGTAGTTAGGACAGCAACCAACAATATCTAGGTTTAACTATATATTTAGTAGTAGATTGAAATTTGGTAATAACAACAGATATGTATTCATCTTGATGAACTATGGTTAATATGTCGCTGGTGTGCATCAAGTTTGCACTGTCTCGCCAATGTTTGAGCATAATTAAATGCCCCCGTAACAATGTGTCATCATTTGTTTACGACTATATGTGGAGGGTGGTAAATTGATTGAACCCGGTCGCAAATTGGCAGAGAGTTCACGGTCCGTAGCGAATTCCCTACAATGCAACATATTATCAATTAAACACGAAATGATCATTGCAGTATGCAGGGAGTAATTATATTCGCTACATGTTGTTGCTGCTGCCGTTGAATATAGACAAATAGTTCACGAACAATGTGGCGAATAATTTCCAGATTGATTATTATTAATTATACTCTACTTCATAGCATTGAAAATTAGAGTAGAGTTAATAGGGAATATTGAAATACTTCTAATAAACACCCTATATGCAGAGGATACAGGTGGCATGTGAGTGATGTCTGAGTCCACGTATTTTACGTATTGTGTTTGTTGCTGCAAATTGGATAGATAACATTTCAGTCTCATTTCCAGTATAATTATCCTTTATATAAAAACATACTTGAAGTTGCATTAAAATCTCCTTTCAAAATCAAGGGAATTAGATAAGTGTACTGTTTATTCTTTCTTTTTTCTATTTTGAAATTCGGGATTGTTCTATTTTTATTCTTTTGATGATTTAATTTCTATATATGTATTAATAATGTATATGAAATAATTTACACATGTCAAATGTACAGCAATTAGACTATGGTTAGTAGAACACACAATAATAGAAAATACTATCAGAACAGTATTATCTTACACTGTAAATCGCAACGAATAGTATGCAACAAGCGAAAGCATCTACCAATTATACAATTATATGTAGTTTGCTCAGTCATTCTCCTCTTGAAAATTATAGAATGCCATAGTTTGAAAAAATATTTTCAGGGAGACCTTAAATAAAAAGCAGTTTCGTGGGGATTCTTATAGAATTTTAGTACATGGTAATTCTTATTATTATTATATTTAGACTTTCTTCCCACTGCTTTTACCAATCCGCCGACTTGAACAGCCTGGCGTGAAAGAGTTTTTGGTGCAGTTGGTGGTTGTATTTTGTTTAGTTTTCTTGATATCCATGATTCAGTATTTAAATGTCTTTTAATATTTGTTCAAATATTTTGAGTTTATATTTTTTATTTCTTTAGGTAAATTATTGAAATGTTTAATTCCTATATTTATGCCATTCTGTAGCGCTGATCAGACTTTTGTTGTTGCTGTAACACTTATTTCTTCCTGTATCTTGTTGATGTGTTTCTTCTTTCATTTAAAAATATGTCGGTTTTAATTACCCCCATAGTGCCCCATAGTGACTGGTCGAGTGACCATATGTTACAGTATGCCTTTCGATAACTGTAGGTATGTTGACATGCCGAAGACATTCCAGAAAAATAAGAGATATATGGCAACGTAAGTATCTTATAGCAAATTAAGATATATTTGCAGTCATATCTACATCCCAAGGTACCAATAATCCTAATTACCCTCCTTAGCAGCCTAAATACTGTGTCTATACAAGGGGTGCCCCAAGCATAATTGAAATAGGCTGAAAGATGGCTTTGAAATAGTGATTAGTCGTTAGATATGAATTAGTTTATTATTTTATATTATATATCGCGAGAAGCGCAACATGTAATTCGCTTATTAACTGTACGAATGTTACAAAATCCCTTACAAACTATATGTATCATAAAAAATCACTTATATGTATATTTTCAAATAGAACAGTCTCGTGGATGAGAGACTGTTCTATTTGAAAATATACATGACAGCAAATAACAAGCAATTATTGAGTACGACGTGCATTTCAAATTCAATTTGTTGTTGCGAGCAATCACAATTTCAAGCAATCATAATATAGCAGAACGTACGTATATGAATGCTGATTTTTCTCTATATAAATCTCATTTTGATCTGTATAAAAATAACATAATGTAATAACTTGTATCCGAACATATCAGATCTCATTAATTTGCTGGATGTGAGTACAGGATTTATATGTAATATTCTGTGAATAAAAATAATAAAGCTAATATTAAGATTTCATTGAAAATGTAATATCTGCGTCTCTATACAATATTTCCGGAATATCTTTACTTGCAGGCTGATTGCAGATATTATTAGAAACGGAGGGGAATAATATTTTTATTTCACTCATTTAAATGTTCTTGAATTAATTCTAGTTGCATCTATACAATAGTAAATAGATGGGGATCATTTAAACAAGCAATAGTTCAAAAATAAATAAGTGTGAATTCACCTCTTAGTACTTTTTATAATATTTATTAAATATGGTAAAAATTAAATTTTATCTTTGTAGCACTATCAGCCGTGAAGCTTTTCCGCCAATAAAGGAAGCAACTTACAGAACTTCACAGAAAACCTCTGAAAATATGAAAGGTGATTCGCGAATCGAACTAACGCTCCCTCATTAGGGAGCGTTAGTTCGATTCGCGAGTCTGCTTGGACTAAGCATTCTTAGTCCAAGCAGACTCTTACCACTGGGTTAACTATGATATTTTTGTGTATACAGTTTTTGTTTACTCCTCGAGTTATATATTTTATTTTAACTGCGTATATATATATATATATATATATGCAATTAAGAGTTAATCTGAGCGAATCAAAAAGTTGTTTGTTTTTTGGCATATTTTAAGGTAGTATGTCGGGAATTGTAATTACTAGCCTCCAACATAGTATCATTGTTTATTATTTATAGTTCTCCTACAAACATCTTACTATAACTACTTCTACAATCTCTACGAGAATTTGTTAAGTACACACCCGCACACACCAACAATTTAATAACATCGCTTTACGCTCGAGTTGAGCGGATTTACCACACTCGGGCGGTTGATACATTCATCTTGTTAACACCTAAGGTTTCTAGTTAAGACCACGGTCGCATGAAATATTCACACATCCATAAGCATTACTATTAGCGTACGCGCATATTCACTTGACTTCCTGCTGTTCCCGCCGCACGTGTCGAGCTGGGACGTATATAGTTTGTAACAATAATTTACATTTATTACGTAATATATGGGATCTCGCGAGCATATAGAGTACATATTCAACAACCGACAACTTTGTATTGTGTGAAACAGTGAGTAGCCACCGTTAACAAAGCTGGAGACAAACATTGTTTAAAGTTTATAGCAGAATAAATAGTTATTAAACGGTTAGATTGACTATTGAGATTTTTATAAGCATTGTTAAATTCAGATGCCAATGCCGGCAACAGTCCACAGAAATGAGGTTGGGTGGAAATACGTCGGGCAACCAATGGATTGAGTGAAAAAGCAATATACTTGTATATACTAATTGTTTATTCAAATTAGAAATCTAAAGCTATTTCTTAGTTTTTGTTTGAAAGTCTGATATTTTGTGTTGGTCACTTAAATTAAGGTATCAGTAATTGAATTTCAAATGGCTGATCTTCAACTAGTTGACCTTCTCTATCTTATGTACGGTGACTTAATTTTATCTTCGAAAAAGTGAACACAGTCCACCTATTGGTCAAATGGCGGTATCTATACATCTTAGTGAACATCTATGGATCAACCTAAATTATATACAATTTTCAATTTTGCGATATTTTAGTCACTATTATGAAATGGATGTCACAAGTTTGCCAACAACGACATTTAGGCAGCGAAATAGGTTATAATCTTATCCATTTCACTAACTTGTGATATTTGACGTGAAGCAGTATTACACTAGTATTCGCGGAGTGTGGGACAATACCAACGTCGAAACAGTTATTTATTTGGGTATCATAGGTAACAGACCAATTTAATATTATAAATATTTTGATGTTTCCACCACTACAAGAAGTGGTAACAACAAGGGTTTGTTGTGATTCAAAACTGTCACAACACTTGGAATATTACACCCTATCATCTATATACTATTCCTCAAAGTACCTTTATACTTCGACATGCGGTTTAACCGTTTACCGAAAACCAACATTCATTTATTGTGTTCATGAAGAATAATCCAAACTTTCCTACGTTTGCAAAAATAATCTTATTGTATTTAGTTTCTAATTCTTATATAATGAATGATATTAGATTATTACGAGGCTAGTCCCAGAAGTACCTGACCTGACATATAGATTAGAGTTGTTAATAGAAAAAAAAACTATGGCAGAAAGTACCAACCATATAAAGCTTAAGTTTGAAATTTGAAAACGCTACGTTGTTTAGTGTTTGTATGGTAATCATCAATTGTGAACGCTCTGAGTAAATATGTAAACATGGAAACAATTAGTACTCGTTATGTGATGCAATACTTTGAATATGAAAGGTTTCAATCCAACGAATATCAAAGCCGACCTAGATTTTACTCTGGGGGCGTCTGCTCCTTCGTTTACAACAATAAACTATTGGGTGGCAGAGTTTAAAAGTATGAGATGTCAAGACGAACATCGCAGAGGTCGACCAAATGAGGTGAACAAACATATGACCGTGCTATACATGCATATTGACTAAAAATTTGGACTTGGGAAAGCTGTGTGCCAGATGGCTGCTGCGTTTGCTCATAATGGAACAAAAACAGCGAAGGATGGATCAATCGAGTTTTGACGATGTTTCACAGCAATAAAGTCAAATGTTCACATGGATTCATAACCATAGATAAAACAGAGGCCCATAACTTCACACTTAAGACGAGGAAGAATGATAACAATGTAGGGGATGAAAGTCGAAGGCAATTTAATCTGCAGACAAGGTCAGATTTTTGCTTCAACGGCCAGTATTATCTGAACTTATACTTTGAGTCATGAAATTAAGGAAAAACGACCGCATTTGGTAAAAAACAATGTGTTATTTCAACAAGATAATGCACCAATTCATACGTCCGTTATCATGGTGACCAAAATCAATTATTTAATTTACTTTTGGGACTACCCAGTTATTGTTACTGATGCGTAGATATGTAACATCGATGTTGACAATATAACTCCTGGGACTATGTTCAGTAAGTTCAGAATGATCAGTAAGTAATAATAAACAATTGTTTTATAGTTTTCATGCATGTAGATTTATTATATAGGCAATGTAATTAATGTAAACCTATTGAATGGTCTTCATCTTCTTCTTCATATCGTCCTTTTCTGTGCAGTATATTCATCTTATATGTAATCATACAACGCTTCTTCTGGATTCTCTAGGTCTCTTCTCTTCTCGCGACATATCCCGCATATTATCACTACTACCATTCATCTCCTTATCTTCTCATTCCGAATTGGATCTCTTAAGTTTTTTTCGTTTTTAACACAGCTCTCTCTATCGCCCTTTGGCAAATTCGAAGTTGATTTATATTATTTTGCTACAGGTAGTATGCACTCACCCAACTCCAGACAACCTCCCACTAAGCGGAGGTGGGTTCTGGAGGCAGTAGACGACGCAGCACTGATCCAAGAAATAGAAAGCGCACCACCAACCTCACGAGCAACAGTGAAACACAATGATAGATGAACTTACATCAACACTGGAATAGGCATACAGCAGTACAGTGCCCACGAGATACAGCGCAAGTGGATGGAGGACTATGGACTACTGGTGGTGTGACGAATTGGTTTAGGGGCGCAACAGGACAAACAATGTCAGTAGAAGACTCCAACAGGCCAGGAGAGCGGTGTTGAAGGCCATCTTCCCAGCCAGCAGGGATATCAGACAAATGAACGAACTAGACAAGGAAATTACAGCACCAACTCTGAACTGATGAGGACATAAAGCAGGTAGTGGCACAGCTTTCAGGAAGGAAGACACCGGGGCCGGACGAGCTCCCCATCGAGCTAATCCGGGCAGCATCTCCTGCGATTACTGACCTGGCTAACAAATGAACCGATTTATTATCGACACCTCTATCTTTTGGACGGGTTCACTAAAGTGGTGTAGCGCCTGGTTACGGGCAAGATCATGGACATTTTTGAGTCAACAATGACAACCAGGCTTCGCAGAACACGTTCTACCTACGATGCCATACTGACAGCACTCAAGATGGTGACAGAGACGAACTCTGGCACGTGGAGAAGACGGAAACACTGCTTGATGGCCATTCTGGATGTGACCATCACAGTGGCACTGGTGCGCAGAAAAATACCAAACGCCCTGCAAGATCTAATCAAAAATTACCTAACTGAGAGAGAGAGGGGGGTAGTGTATCAAGGCCCCTCGAGCAGCCAAAGTTTCTCAGTAAGGGGAGGGGTACCGCAGGGCTCCGTCCTAGGACTCGTCTTTGACGTTCTTCACCTACAACTATCGGAAGACGTAACTAATATTGGTTTTGGGGCGATCTTGCTGTGGTGGCTCGAGGGAGCGAACGCGACGAAAAGAAAACAATGCTAAGACTAGTAGTCGAGGAAATCGACACGTAGATGGAGAACCCTGGACTCAAGATCGTAGTACCGAAGACAGAAGTCGCCATCCTGTGAACCAGGACTACAGGCATATAGGGGACGGCCACCAACACCATTAGGATGCTGGGGGCAAACAATGCGATATACTGAGACCTCAAGTACCTGGGAACCTACCCACCACCGGCTTGGGCAGATGCAACAAGGACCAAGTGAAATGCGTATAGATTAAAGAGAGCGTTGTGCACCAGCGTATTGAGAATCACCCGGGCGTATAGGACCATCTCCACCAATGTGATGAAATAATAGTGAGGGATGGGTGCATTTCAAATATTTCCTCCTCACAAGACAAAAAGAGGTAGTATACACTCATAGTATACTTGTCGCTTGAGATTGATAGGGATTTTCGGTTCTCGGAGTATATGGCTGACGTTACCCAATGCTGCTCATATTAAGCATATGGTTTTGGTTATCTCGGGTGTCTGGGTTTCTTTCCCTTTAGGAATACAAATAGTTTCCGACTAGTTTGAGAGTGTTTTCTATATGGTAACAAGTATGCTGATAGGGCTCATAATTTTATTCTTCTGTGAGTGTATTCTTAGGCTCACTACTTGGGAGGCGTCCTTACATTCCTGTAGCACCTAAGCGAGTTCTTCAGGGTTACTGCTGAAGAGTGCAACATTGTCAGCAAATTGAAGTACATGCATGTTGATACCTTTTTGATTCGACGATAAATGTCTATAAATGCATATTCTAGACACGTTTGGGTGAGATTGTGTTACCTTTTCTGACGCCCTTCTTGGCATAGATTTTGCTAGTAGCATTATTCATCCATTATGAGATATAGTCAACTAGCTTAGAGTAATTTGAGTCAATACGTACTTTGCCCATCGCATCGAGTACTGCCCAAAACTTTTTGATAATCTACGAACGCCATATGTAGTGTTATGAACCCGCTCAATTGGTTGGCAGAAGTCGAAAATCTGGCTAGGACGGTTGATTACGATTTAGTCAGTAGCTTATAGAGAATTGATGGTAGACAGATGGATGCATAGTTTTATATATTCGTGCAATCGCCTTTCTTACGCAGCAATCACTTCTATCTGTCCATAACTTTATCTCTCATGGTATTTATTCAGTAGTATCAAAATTGTGTCTTCGAGTGTTGCTCCGCCTACTTTTAATGTTTTAGTTGTTGAGTGCGGCTCTCAGTAATAGTTTTGTTAATCTCTGACAAATCTTCAGATTCGACGTTCAAGACAAGCCTTCCTTCTCCTTCCTGGCCCTGTCTTAAATAGGCTGCAATGATCGACTTTAAAGTGTTCGGTAAAAGTTTGCGATGGCTCATCTTATCTTATCTACAACGACTTCCCCAGAATCATTATTTTTTTTATGGATTTATAGTTTTTCTTTTGATGTTTTTTAACGTAGAACTTGTTTATGTTGTCTTAATTGTTTACCTTTACTACTTGTGTATTGAAAGCTAGTACGTGACTTATGATAGCTTTTTTCAGTCTTAATCAGTTTTGTATATATTGGTATATCCTGTCCTCAAATTGTCACGTGAATTTAGACTGAGTATTTTCTTTACATGTTTTTGAAGTGAGTATACATTTCTGACGGCCGTTCGGATGCTACTCGTAACTTTGATTGATAGCTCGTTCATTTTTATTCGATATATTGTACTCGTCTTCTATGTGTCTTGGTTTTCCGATATTTGGTCTACTCTTCTTATCTGAGAACCGTTTCCTCTTTGCATGTGTGTCGACTTAGATCTTTACCCTTAATAATCTATGGCCACCGCCAGTTCAAGTCTGCTTAGGACTAACACATCCAAGAAAATCCAGTTATTAGCGATAAGCACGTAGTATATTTCGTTTTCGATTTTGTTGTCTGGGTTCTTCCGTGTTCATTTTCTTTACTGTGTTTTCTTTTTGAAGAAACTATTTAATAAATACACTCTTTTTACGAAAAAGGTTGTCAATCATCGCTTGTCCTCGTGGGTTTCGTATGCCAACACCGAAAGTGCCAATCTAGAATGGGTACGCCAATGTCGTTGTTCCGATTTTCGGATTAAAATCGCTGGTTACAATGGTTAATCTGTTATTTCCTACAACCTTCGCCATTGTATTGTCTTCACAGAACTGCTCGCATTCTTTATTTGTGGGGTTCGATCTTGAACGAAATTATGAATTCACTTTTAATTTCCGTGTTCGTTCTTATAAATATTTCGGTTACTTTCGTTATTTCGTGTTAAGTCCGAGAACATTGCAATGAAAATGTCTATTATAGATTGCAACTACCCCTGACTTAATTTTAAAAACACTATTAATTTTATTTCACATGTTGATAACTTTGCGTTCAAACAAAATTTGTATTTGTCCATTAACCACTATTAATGGCTCTCTGTCTATATTTTATATTACAAATACTATTTATCTATTGAAATTAATAAAATAGAGTATTATATATTAATACTACTCAATATATCTAAAACCACAGCGGCTACGTTTTCGGGCTAAATTAAATGTCGAGGTTACATATGCATATGTTGTCGATTGAAGTGGCAAATATTAAATAAACAAAATATTATTTACTGTGCAAACTGGCCTATTCAATAATATATTGACCAGGAAATTAAATATCTAGTTTCTATGTTGCCATACATTGTATGGTATGTAAATAGATATTTAAATGGGATAAATTGGTTTCTCATTAAAAAAAAGGCGTACTATTAAATTTAAGTATAATAGTTTTTAAGTATATATCATGCTTCAATTACGATCCTTGAATACAACCTGAATTGTAATTTAGCTTTAAAACATCACTGAAGCACTCTAAATCTTTAACAAAACTATACAAATGCTGTCTTTTTATTAGATTTGACCGCAACTCCAGAAAGTCAAATTAGAGAATTTAACGGAAATTGCTCCTAATTAGGGAACAAATCGAATAGAAAAGGAAATTGAGAAGGGTATGCCAGAAAACAGGATTGTCAGACAATAACTACACTTAATAAAGCTACTAAAGAACTGATACCACTGAAAATTGGGTCCTCAACTATGAAGAAAAAGCTGAAACGCACATACTAAAAGTCTTTCAAGCATTTCCAAGAATGTGTACAGAAAAAGAAGAAAGACTGATACGCCAATTCCTCGAAGCTCCTTTACAATGGGAAACCCTATCGTAACACGAATCAAAGAAGAAATATCTGTATACAGCCAAAAATACAAACAGAAAGCACCTGGCTGTACAATTGGTTAGAGATAACTCCCTTAGATGTCTGAAACGATCTTACCCCCAAGAACTAACAACTAGATTTCATCAAGCAGAAAGGAGTAGTAGCCGCAGGGCTGCCTTTACCACATGACCGCTAATAACACATAAATTACTGAATAGAGAATTAAGACGCCACACAGGTGTGAGAGAGAGAGAGAAAATGTACAATAAAAAAATTTCATTTTGCATGAAGACAACTAAATAAATAAAAGTTATTTATTCTTCAAAATACAATAAATTTGTTTCTCAATTAATTAGGGCATTAACATGCTTTTTATGTAAAACAATCTATATAAAAGTAACCATTTGATGAGAAAATACTCTGTTAACTTGTTAGCGATTCCCTAAAATGAAAGAGAAATGTTTTCCCAGGGAGGGCCGATTTAAATTAAAATTTAATTCAATTTAAACAAAAAATAAAATTATATCACCCAGCTCAATGGCCTAATGGTTAGAGGATTGGAGAGTGAGAATTCAAACCCCGTTGCGGGCAAAAATTCGCGAATCACCTTTTACCGCTAAGTTTAATACTGGTGGATTAAACTCCTCTGAGTATTTCATATACCAGCGGAATATTAATATTAATTAATAATAGATATTATAATTTTAAAAGGCACATTCTAGAAGCCCCAAATATGATAAAATCAAATTATATACTTTTCAATATTTTTGTGCTGTCAATATTATTTTTTACTATTAGTTGTTTGTTATAAAGCAGTTTTTTTTTCTGGTGAACAACTTTTTTAAATAGTATATAAGCTTAGTCAATCTAAACGCCAATATGACGTTATTTAAATATTAGATTTTACTTTAATTATAGTGGACTACATTATATTAACTATACAGTTTATAGATTCTATAAGCTATTAAATGGATAAATTAACAACTTCATGCCGGCAGAATTTGTGAAAACGTACTTCAAAAAACGTTGACTGCTGATTTCATGGAACAGTTTTAACATATGGCATTGTTTCTAGAAGGGATATTCTACTTCTATAGAAATATATTTATTGTTGCTATAAATACTGATACTTAGGGGCTCAGAAATTATTGATAGATTAAATAGGTTGAGACTTAAATATATAATAATATATATATATATATATAAAAGCAACCTAGTTTTATACGTAATTCATGTCACTATATATGTTTTTATTTAGTTTGTTTTTGTATATCACAATAAATGCAGAAGATTCCCTATATGTATATATATATATATATATATATATATATATATATATATATATATATATATATATATATTATAATTATTTTAAAATCATTGTCTCAACAGTTGGTACATAAATAGATCCAATCATAGGATATAATACAAACTAACTTGTCGAAATCTGTGTGTATTCCGACTATTGTACTTAGTTTGATTACTACTTGAATTGATTACGGAGCAGCAGCAGCAGTATAAGACGGTGATCATGTTACATGAATAATAGAACGTCTCTAAATAATGCATTCCGGGAGGATAATGTAAAAGGTTTCAGTGACTCCGGTGGGTTTCAGCATGGGCCTGAATGCTCGTCACAGCTGTCACGATGTCACCGGAAACCCTGAATGTTGCATTACCCAAGCAAATATCGATTACACTCGGATCAATATGTATATCAACCTGCATGAATGCCGCTATTTTCATCCGATAAATACCGCCGCACATATTCATGTCAGAGCACTGCATGCATGCATCAATGATATCGCAGCTCGACTTCTGATATGCGCATTTACAGGATTATTATTATTTGTATAATGTGAGGACAGGTGGATATATCAATATAGTGAAGCGCTATACAAGTTTATATAATGAAAACACTGATTGATAAGATTGTGTTGAGGAACTCATGTTCTATACTATAGCCAGTACATTTAACATGTTGGAGGCACTAGTGTATACACAATTACTTATTAGAATTCTTAAATTGTATAAAGATTGATTTCACTGTCTAGAATTTACATATCCTTACGCTTTTTATTACGTTTCACCGTTACTTAAGTATTTATATACTTCAATCAACGATTCCACACTCCCTTTTGCTTTCCAACCTAACAGTAATGCCAAAATTAAATAATTGATATTAGTATATGCTTAAAAGTTATTTTCATTAATTTCAATGTTACTTTGACTACACTTATAACATATCTTTAAGGTTCACATAGCATATACCGTGGTAAAGTTTGTTTTATCTCTTACAGCACATTTTTGTATGTACATAACTTGCTGGATAGTGTCTTTCATGTATTCGCATATATTCTACACTAGGCTGTCGCCTGTTGCACAGAACATAACTTTTTTAACGAGTCGTATGAAAATGTACTTTGTTGCAATTATGGCCCGTGAGTAATATATGATATTACATAACATGTAACGCACTTTGTATTATTCAAAGAAGTACACAATCCATATCTGAGACACTTATTTATATGACCATAAAACAAAATGTACAACCACGATTCAAGGTTAAAATGACAATCATACATTTAAAATTTTGCAATAGTATATTGGAAAATATGTGTTTTTTACCTTATTATACTATCTATATATCATACATGCTTGTATTTTTTGTGTTACAAAGTAGCCATAGCCACAAATAAGTAGAAATAGTCACAAGTAAGTGTTAACCTTTTGACTAGATTTAAAATTAATTGTAATAAAACAGTAGTCTATTATAAAAACAATCATTAACCATTAAAGCTTTTTAATTTTAAACGTCTTGAATAATCGCCCGTGCTGCATAATATTACAAAATGAAGATTTATTAAGAAGCAACCATTTATCCCCGCCGTAATCAGTGCGCTCCAAATTGAAACAAATCGCACGCGAAAAGCGGGCGCATTAATCTTCACATATTTTTTATTCCCTCATTAATTCATCCCGAACGCTTTATCCACTAAAACGTCAAAGCATTTATTTATCTGTAGGTATGCAAATGGGGGCGGGCGGAAGACAGTGTACAACAAGCCATTGCGGGCGGCTTTAATAGAGTGACCGCTGTCCATCCATCATAGGGACAAGGGTCAAGCCGCGCTAATGCCTGGTGACATCGTGGTGCCGCAAGATAATACCTAGCGGCGGCGGGGGAATGTCCATTATGAAAACCCCACTCATTTATGCGCACTTAAGGGACCCGAATTATAAGGCTTCAGCGATGCGAAATTATATTTATGAGGGGGACGGGTGTTGGTATTAATTGGGGAAAAGGATGTTTTGGGGTTTATAATATTTGATAACAGAGCGAATTTAATAGAAACAAACATTATGGGGATTAAACGAGATATAATATATATATATATATATATATATATATATATATATATATATATCCTCGTATAAATAATACACTTGCTTTTCCCAGGGGAGAGCCGATATAATTGAAATACAGAAAATAAAATTATATACCCAGCTCAGTGGTCGAGTGGTTTGAGGCGTTGTCCATTTCGTATATTGGGGACCCTGAGTTCGAACCCCAGCGGGGCAAATTATCGCGAATCACTTTTCACAGTTTTTCAGAGGGTTTCTGTTAAGTTAAGGTAAATACCGGATGATTAAACTCCTATGAGCTTCTCACGCAAAAGCCTTACGTCTAATAGCTCTATAAAGATAGAAGGTTTTTTTTAAAATGATATCAGCTACCTCTATGCCTTAGTGGTTAGAGGCGCCATCCGTCTGTGAGAGTTCAACCCTATTGTAGAGAAAATTTCGCGAGTCGCCGGTTTTCAGAGGATCTCTGTGAAGTTAAGGGAATACCGGGGGATTACATTCATCTGAGCTTCTCGCATTAGCTCGGGCTGATATCTATAAATATTTCTTTTAAAAATGAGATTGAAATGAAATACACGAATTAAGAATAAGAGGTTTTCTGTTAATTTAAGGAAAATACCGAGGGATTACATTCATCTGAGCTTCTCCCTTTACCAGCAGAATACCCCTCGGGCTGATATCTATAAATATTTCTTTTAAAAATTAGATTGAAATGAAATACACGAATTAAGAATAAGAGGTTTTCTGTTAATTTAAGGAAAATACCGGGGGATTACATTCATCTGAGCTTCTCCCTTTACCAGCAGTATACCCCTCGGGCTGATATCTATAAATATTTCTTTTAAAAATTAGATTGAAATGAAATGGTACACGAATTATGTCTTTATTTTGAAAATAAATACCATATTCGAATAATATCATTGATTTAAATATCAGAAGATACGTAAAACATGTGAATATATGATGTGCTAGTTGAAATTTCCGAAATATATTAAATTTTTCTATGATCAAATATGGCTTTTAATCTGCTTATGGATGCTTTCTATATGCAGCCAAATGCTTTGTTTGAAATGAAACGCGTGACCCGCAGCAAAATATAAAATCCTTTTATTTCGATCTCACACACAACCATATCCCGGCAAGCTATTGTGCTGCTGGGTGAATTTTATTTCTAATAATTTGTTCAATCACAATTGCTCAACACAATACGCACCGGTACCTGACTTTATTAATAAAACACAATAGTAGAATAAGCCTATACCGAAAGGTAAAAGGCAATTGATAATATAAATAATAGTAGAATTAAACGGAGCTATTTATATTTAAAACAAAAATTAGACATTAAAAATGTAATCAATTCATGATAAAAAAAAGAACTCTTATCACCCCCGCTTAACAAACGGGCGGCCTGGATTCGAATCGGGTAGGCCGGGTACCATTTGTCGTTGAGATTAATTAGCATAAACTCGGGGACGTTTTTCTGAAGTAGCAAGTCGTAATATTCAGATACACCTACACTAACATACGGCAGAAAGACCCGAAGGTCAATAGCCAGTTACAAATTGTTACTAATACTGTTTTAACACTACTAAGTTTTAACACTAGAAGAAAAATAGACAGTAATAATTACTTAATCCGGAATATATGTTGTAACTACATATTCTAAAATATTGTACGGTGCATGTCTTTTATTCATGGCGTGATTGGTTATAGCAGCAGCTAAAGATGAATAATTCAAACTAGACACTTGTTTAAGTTTCTTGACGAAACTGTATTAGTTTGCTACTTGTTTCTTCATCAAACTAATACAATATAGTTCACACTTTGCTGCGCCGATATTATTTTTTTAATTACTTACTTAATTAGCTTCGCAAATACAGTAGATTCCGCTTTATTTAAGGCACATTCAAATAAGCAGCTATATACGGGACTATGCAATATTCGGATTTTCACCAGTTTTTTCAATTAATTTGAAAATACATATGGTAGTTTTGAAAAACAAATATATTTTTTGCATATGAACTTACGGTTCGAAGAGATCAAGGGAATATCAACGCTACTCTCACCTATACGTGGTGGGCCCAGTAACATCGCGTCATATGGGAGGTGAGAGCCTGCCAGATCACGCCATGGCCAATGAGAGTAAAGCGGGCAGGCGACGGCAAAAGTTTACCTCAACCGCCGCCTGGTTAACACTGGTAACGCAAGTGGCCTCGCCCAAGACAAGGTGTAAGGTAACCAAGGACTGAATGGACGCAGAGAGCGTATTGCGGTCCCTAACATTCGCCTGGGAGCACCAGGCCACATCCCCTTGTAGTCAGCCTTACCCGGACATGCGGGGCTCTGCTCGGGTGGAGCTTCCTTTCCCTCGAGTACCGTGGGAACAACATGGACAAAACAAAACAACACAAACAGTAAGATCCAGCATCGAAGATCAGGGTCCTGCAAATGCTCAAGACCGCAGCGGCCAAGCAGACCTCGGAGTACAAGCCCTCTGCATTAATAAGCAGGGGTAAAGAGGTAGCAGAGGCTAACAGGCCAACTACCACGCATGTAAAAATCTGCAGAGGAGACGGACCCGGAGACGTACGAGTAGGTATAGTCGCTAGCCTCTCAGGCGCCTAAAAGAGGCTAAAAGGTAAACCTACTAGAATGCTACAAGGATTACCTCGACGACAAAAGAAAACCGCTCAAGGAAAACTTCCTGAGAGTGGAGCAAACTAAGAAGGAACCAGGGTCCCGAAAAACCCGGGTCTCCAAACCCCAGAAAAGGCCACGCGACGCAACGTATGCCAAAAAGAAGGCAGGAACGGGGCCAAGTACCTCTTTCAATGAAGCTCTGGAGGTAGTGAAAGTGGCGGTGGTGCAAGTCGATATTCCCTCTGTACAGATGGAGCCGGAAAGGCTAGGACGAGCACTGGGAGAGGCCAGAATCCTCCTAGATCCTGAAAAGGCTGCAAGTTGCCAATCACTGGGGCATTACCCCTACATAGAAGGTACGAGTATAGATACAGGTTCGCATGCGGCCCTGGAGGCCAGGTATAGTACCTACTATACAGTAGTGCAAATGGGAACCACGTCTGCATAATATAAAATAAAAGGATAAGCTGCACATATACATAGCGTATGCACTTCAGACTTCGTGGGGATCGAACAGACTGGTGGTATGATTCGAATACTTTTTCCAGGTGATACTGAGCGAAATTTTTTCCAACTATGAAGGCAGGAACCTCCAGCTCATCATCGGCTGCGACACCAATGCCCACCATATCACATGAGGAAGCACCAACATAAACCCTAGAAGTGAGTCACTCCTTCCATATCAAGCGCTGGGTGAAATACACAATACATGTACCAGCCGGGAAAGTTTACCGACTTTTATTTTACGGGTGACACTTGTTCTACGGATTCATTGTTTATACAGGCTGCGGTGTCTTGGAGAATATAATCAGTTTAATTGAAATTCACGGTTTACATTGCGCGCTGTGCTCTACGATTGGATTCATCAAGTTCTGAAGGTGTGAAAGTGTTGTTGGAGCATCGTCATCGAAGCGTATGTAATTGTTGAGTGTACCATTTACCTTGATGCCCTTCCTCATATTTTCGAGTGCCTCCTTAAAAACTGCCTCCGTATAGATACTGAAAATGAGCGGGGACCAGAAATAACAATGCCTAACACCTATCAGAATTCCATTTCTTCTGATAGCGCGATATAGACTCCGATTTCGGCAGCTTGGTTCCAGTATAGCACAGGTGGAATTGACAAGCTTTTAGTGTGAGACGTGGTGTAAGCACGCTTGTAGTTAATAAAACAGGCGTATACGTCCACATTTATGTCCCTGCATAGCTGTGTAAGTTCATTAAGAGAGGATAGTGCCTCGCGCGTTTATTCCACCCCTGAACCCAAACTGGGTATCGCCCACATGTCTCTAGCATTTGGCGAATGTAGATGATATGAGAACATGAGACAAAATATTGCTTATGCTGTTAGTTTCTTGGCAATTGTGATAAAAGGAGGTTTCGTCAGTCAGCTCACCAATAACAGAGGACGAAGACGTGCCAAATCAGGCACTGGAACGTTTTTGTGCACGTGTATCGAAAGATGACTTAAAGAAGTCTATAGAAATTGTAATAGGTCATTGTACGCCAATAAAGCATCTCAACAAAATTAAAAACGATGTCGATCAACTATGTAGAGGATACAACCGACAGGAGAAGACGCCGGTCCCAGTTCTCTGAGAATACCGGTCGTAGTAAAATGGAGCACATCAATCAAACAGAAACTCAACATGTTGCATGGGCAACATCTCCATAGGTTAAACCTTCACCTTTACCAATTTTATAATTGTATATAGTTAGTCAAAGGTTCCATTACCTCAGTCGTCTTCTATCAGTCGAAGAGGATCATCTCATTAAAATTATTTCCACCGTAACCAGCCTACTCACGAGATGGACAGTGGCACCTTTGCCTAGAACTACTTGGGTAGATAAGGAGGAGTCACTGGATCCATTCGCTCAGTCTCTTTCTATAACATGCTATTGGATGATGGAGAGTTAGCCACGGCCACGTTGCTTGACATTGAAGGGGCATTCAACAATACCGCAACACATTCAATGGTGAAGGTGCTACGGAAGAAAGGCATATCACAAGTTCTATGTCATTGAGTTCAAGCCAGCCTAGAGAACAGGATCATCATATCCACACGCAAGGTCACCATATAGGCGCGAACTGAACGGCGGTGCCCGCATGGTGGAATACTATCACCGCTGCTTTGGGAAGTCCTAGTAGAGGATCTCCTGGAGAAGATATCTTCAGAAGGTATCTACTGCCAATGATACCCGGACGACATTGCGATCGTCGTGATGGGAAAATTTGCGGAAATAATCTTAGATCGCAACGAAAGAGCACTGAATATAGTAGACAAATGATGTGAGGGCGAGAACCACAATAGTCAACTATGCAATAGAAAACTACTAACATGCCAAAAACGCCCGATACTTAAAGGTCTAGAAATTCCATTTGCATCAGAGGCTAAATACCTTTGTCCAAACACTGACATGGAACTTACACATAAGCAAAACCACACAGAAAGCTACACTAACCTATATAGCTGCAGTATAATTTGCGGGAAATATTGAGGCCTAAATCCCAATGGCTATTCCCCAGGGTAGTAAGACCCATGATATCATATGGGTTAGTAGTATGATGGCACAAGACTAAGTAAGCCAAAGGGGCTAGGCTCCTGAGTAGCACCTAAAGGCTTGCCTGTCTGAGAACAACAGGAGCCATGAAAACAACCGCTACCGCCACAACAGAGCTGGACCTACCACCACTAAACATCCTCATTGAAAAAGAGACAAGATCCGTAAGCCACAGACTACTTCAAGGTCCAAACCCTAATATGTAAACAGCACGCCCCGTGCTGTTTACATATTCGCCCCGATCTACATAAAGCTGTATAACGAGTTGAGGGCAGACACCAGAATAGGCATGTCCTTAGACAGCATGACAACTAAATACAATTTAAATAAGGAATACGAGGTCATAAATTTGAGCAGGCCCCTGTTCCTGGTAACAGGGGCCTGCTCAAATGAGCCAGCCCTCAAAACAGCTTTCTCCAGGTTCACAGACGTCTCAAGACAGCTGGTATCTTGAGCGTCAACCTGAAGACAAATATATCAGTAAGTCTGGGCAAGCTCCCTACAGTGTTTCAGGCAGAAATAGAGGCTATAAAACACAGTCGTAAAATAACTAATACACGAATTGCCAGATACACTGTCAGCCAAACGGCAATAGAAGCAATCGCTTCTACAGAGGTTAAGTTCGAACTGGTATGCGACTGCCAGCAGAGTTTTGACGAGCTTGGTCTACAAAGTAAACTGACCCTAGCATGGCTGCCAGGGCAATAACAGGGCAGATGAACTCGTCCGAGAAGGCGAATCAAACACCTTAATCGCTCCGGAGCCGCATTGCAGTGTTTCAAAAACAATCACAAAGACATCAATGGTAATGTGGATGACAATAATGTCTCAGGATTGGTGAATAAACCAGGCAGGGCAGGGGTAGGTAAAATAATTCATGATAGGCTGAAGCCCTATATTTACGAATCCGAGACAGGAAAGCTGTCAGAACGATATGACTCCTATATCAGGACACTACATGCGAAGAAGCACATGGCATGCATAAGCCTGGCAGAACAATCCCTCTGTATGTTCTGCCAGGAAGATAAATAGACCGCAGAGCATATACTATGCCACTGCAAGACGTTATAGACAGTGCAGTCCAACAAACTCGGGAACGGCAAACTACGACCATCCCAATATATGAAGGAACCGACATAGAGGCTCTGCAATCTGCTAGCCACCACAAAAGTCCTTTGAGACATGCCGGGGACTAAAAAAAACTCTAGAGAACGCAGTGAGGTAGGTCCTGGAAGATCATTCGTTCTAATCACTATATATGTACATAGTATATTCTTAAACATAAATAAAACAATATTTCTAACTAACCCAGCTGACTTTGTGGTTAGAGGCCCTACTCATCTCGTGTTAAGCATTAGGTACCTAAGGCTCAAACTTCATTACCGACGAAATTTCTGGAATCGCCTTCACAGTTTTCAGGTATTTCATATGAATGTAAGGTAAATAAAATGTGAAGTGAATGTAACTCAGCAAGTCAGGATGAATTCTCACAATATCTCGAGTGATTATATACATGTAATACAACTGGCCACACCATATCTATTAATGTTGTTCTTATTTTGTAAGAACAAACGGTCTAAAACAACTTCAGAATAAAAACTATTGACCTGAGATCTAAACGATTCTTTTTTCTAAAATTCAGAAAACGTGTTTCAATGTTGTCTCATTTAGAAATAGTGATTCGTCTGCTACGGTTTATTATTTCTTAATTATCATGATGCAATACCCCTATTATTCACCTGAATATGCGGTTAATATTCGTATAATGTGTATAATGGGCTTGGGACTGTGCCTCAAATATACCACGCTCATATGGGATAGGATTTGCTTTTAAAATAGTTAAAAAACCTTACATTATAATTGTGCAATTTCTCAGTGAAAATTCAAAAAAGTAATAGCTTTGAAATATACATTTCGTTTGGAACAAAGAAACATATTTTAAGATTTTGCGACAAAATAACTTGGGTATCAATTTATAATTTTAATGAAAATCATTTCTGAATACTCATACTAATAATTCTAATTGAGATAACAAAAAATAAACATAATATCTTTAAAATCAGGATTTCGTTTTTGTTACAAAAAATAAATTGTATGATTTTACAATTAAATAAATTATAATAGTGTATTTATAAAATAAATTAATGTACATTTATTAGGTTGCACCTTGATGCAAATTAAGACTTGGTTTGATGCGACTGTTCATCAGAATTTTAGAAAAGTCATAGAGCGCGTAATTGACAGAATATTTGTCACTTCTTTCTAGTTACATTTATGGTGTAGGCGCCGGGACAAATATGAAGTAAAAATTATACCATTAGATCTATATATTTTTAATTTTTTTATAATACTTAGTAAACCATTTTAAATGGTTATTTAATAAGCTAAATATTTGAATGATGAATAGGAATTTGAATAGGTATCATACTCTTATATTCAAAAGTGCAAATATTTACATAAAATTTAAAATGACTGGTTATTTAATAAGTTAAATATTTGAATGATGAATAGAAATTTAAATAGGTATCATACTCTTATATTTAAAAGTGCAAATATATCTAATTATCCATTGAAACTCAAACATTAAAGTGCACATAACGCCAACGAATAGTAATTATTACATTATTAAAATAGTAATGGCTACTGTATGTGTTATAATTTATGACTGTCGACCAGTTTACCTTTGGGTTATTCTGCCATATGCTAGTGTATATGTATATATCATAGTGTTAGAAGTTACTACTTCAGAAAATGGACTCCGAGATTTCTAAAGTGACTTTAATTATAGCCCAACGCGGGCCACGATTTGAACCCGGGCCACCCGTTGGTCAAGCGGGGATGCTAAACACTACACTACATCAACGTGGTTATCAAACTATTTTAGTGTAATATTAACTTATATCGGGTGTTTCAGGAGGAATGTCCAATATTTTAGGAGGTGGTTATATGGACCATTTTAAGTAAAAAAGTTCATATAAACAAATTTCCAATTATTAAGAGTTATAGCTGTTGGAATGTTACTCATAAAAAGACTAAAGTGATAGGCAAACACAATTGACCTATTGATTGCACTTCTTATTATTTGATATAAACATCAGAAGAATTATGTGTAATAGATTTTCAAAAATGTCAGCACCGAATTCAATGGATTTGCAAGTCGTTTGAATATATCTAGCATTCCTAAGGTCGTTCTTTTATGGGGGCAGCACTATTCATCATTTGAAGTACCAATTCGCCTCTTGTATTAAAAAAAGTTAATACAAGAGACTTTGCAGGCTTCACTTTACTGCCGCGCCCAAGGCAAAAATCTAAAGTGTTAAGCCCAGGGCACTTAGTGGCCAATAAACATGAGCATTTCGGCCGATTCACCTGTGTTTACATTTTGTTCAACGCAACCGTCTCATGCTGTGAAGGTGCGAATAAACACGTTTACTTGGTACTCTGCAGTTAGGAAATCGTCTGTTGTATTCTATAAAAGCAGCAACCTTTGTTTGACTACATTACAGAGCCCGTCAACATATTATATATCCGTATATGTATTCTACATGTGATTCTAGCTAAGATGTTATTAATGTTGCAAGTAGCTGAATTAGAATTGAATATTCTAGAATAGAAATGCACAATTTACAATAAAACATTTAACTTGAGATATTAGAAAAACATATAGCACTCATGGTAGTTGGCATAACTGCTTATTGAAGTAAATTTACAAATATATACAACCTTTATTGGTATAAATTAAAATACTTAAATCAATTATACTATCCTCAATAGAAACAAATAATTCAACACGTTAATGTTATATGTAGAAAAGAAGTGAAAAAATTAAACGCTTAAGAAAACCTACTACAGATGTAGAAGAACTATAAATATTTCAATTAAGAAAATATGACATAGTTTTCTGAGTGCATATTAAGAATAATAATAATACTATGGTAAGGCCAAGATAAATTAGAGCATAGAAATCGTATAAAGAACTATATACAGACACCAGGGCAAAACAATATAGCCGGACTACTGCTGTTTAATTAACATACTGAAATCAAATCAGGCCGGACAGAATATGTACAAATTACACATGGTTATAAAAACAATATTAATATAATTATAACTAAACGCAAAGAAAATATTGACCACTCCACTAGCAAAAAAGAATGATTATTTTAGTTGTATCTGTCACAGAGAGTCGGTTCATTATTTTGCATATAGCAATATTACCAGACTATTTCAATTATCTCGATAATAAACAAAACGAATTTACACATATGATCGATTTCCCCATTTACCACGAACTGAATCCACCTAAATAGGTAGCGCAAAATGTTAATAAATATAATTAAAATTGATGATTACTATATAATGAATAATTGCGGAATGTTTGTATCGCAAAGCTCTGGTGTGAACACAACGTTTGATGTCAATACTTTTGCATGTCAAACTTTTCAATCAAAACCAACCTTTGTACTTTATGTGTATAAAACACATGCTTTCATCTACTCGTATATATGCCAAAACAAAGCGCAACTAACCGATAGAGCGGAGTGGGAAGATAAGCGGGGTACTAATTGTGTTTTAAAAGTTCCTCATTGAGTTTTCATCGATGAGGGAGATTGCAGTTTATTGCTTTATGATGAAAAACTCTAATTAAAATGATATTTAGAAGAATATTCATTTAAATATATAAAATCTAAATATAAAACTGTAATGAAAGAGCATCGATAACTACGGCAAGTTTCTGAACAGTATATTCTATTATAATATCAAAATTTGGTATATAGGTATTCATCAATATTTGGGAGCTTTGGGGATTTTTTAAATTTTATTTTTTACCTCTTTGCACATGTAGTAGTACATCTGAGGAAGTATATTTTTATGAAGTAGTAAATATGACTATGACTAATACAGTTATACATATACAATATACAGCACACAAGCCACTAAAAATAATAATGGGCTTACGACTATTAACTTCAAAGCTGCTGTTTTCTATAATAAAATACCACAGGTTATTAAAACTATGCACTGTTTTGCTTATGCAATGAAAAAATATTTACTGCGAACCAACTAAAATCTCATTAGGATTAGTAAATATTTATTACTCTAAACGATATGTACAGATAATTATTTTAAATATGTTTGTAATGTATTCTGAATATACGCCAACAGATTGTGGTTTATTGGCATATACAGATATCGCAGATTATTATTATTATTCAAATCTATATAATATAAAGTTATTTATAAAACATCTATTTGTAATCACATGTAAGACATACAATAAGACTACCCACTACTCACCTATTCTTAATTACAATTCTAGTCCAGATTATATGAAATAAATAAAATTTAATGTGTGTTCAAACCCGAATTTAATTTCTTTTTGAGGTGCTGCCGGCAATAAATACATCTTACTACCATACGCACTATTCTCATGCCGATGCCGGGGGAAATGAAAATCGTTAGGCTTCGCAAAGAGAAGTTTATACATCTTGAATAGTTCAGTACCCCCTTAAACAAGTGGTAGTGGCAGCTATACATACTTCAATAAACTAATATCTTACTCCTTTCACCGGTTCAAGAACTAGTTGTTGAAGTACCGAGATACGTCCTCCAGCGCTGTACAGAATTATTATAAGAGTAATTAATACGACCCCTACCCCCCTGCTGAAACCTGTATTTTTTACCCGCACCGGGTGGAATGTAATACGCAATTAAGACAATTAAATTTCCGCGGAATTAAATTCTGCGGCAGCGCTTTAAAAATTTGCATAATCCGCTGGGTGGTGGGTCGGATTTCCTGACTACCCAGATTTGGTTACGTGAACAAGTAATAAGGACTGTGTTGAAGAATAAAAAACTGCTTATAATAAACATCTTAGTTACTAAATGTATTCCGCCCTTTGGTCACATTGTTGCCATGTTTTCCTAATTTCAACATATATTTTAACAATAAATTTTATATTTATTGTTAAAAAATTTATTCATCTTCTTCTTAAAGAACGAACTATAATGAAAGAATGTAGTGAATGTATAGAGATAGTTTTGCATAAAGACGGAAGAGGACTAGCCGTGATCCTATTTATTCAAAAGCTAACCTAGTTCAAGCCAAACTATTTTTTTAAATTATTATTTATTGTAGTTCATTTTATTTTGGTTTCTTTATTAACATGACAATTTATTTGTCATGTTAATAAAGAAACCAAAATAAAATGAACTACAATAAATAATAATTTAAAAAATTAGTTTGGCTTGAACTAGGTTAGCTTTGGAATAAATAGGATCACGGCTAGTCCTCTTCCGTCCTTATGCAAAACTATCTCTATACATTCACTACATTATTTCATTATAGTTCGTTCTTTAAGAAGAAGATGAATAAATTTGTCTTTTTAGTTTGTACACATTTTACAATCTCTCGCTTTATTCTTTCTTCATACTTTACACATGTATACCTTGTTTTCACTTGTTGTTATTTATTGTTTCCTCTACTAGCACTATATACCGATGTTGCTCGTGCCGTTTCCCGTTTATCTCCCCATGTTCTCTATCATTTGAACCATATTGGTCCCTTGTGTAGATAATAAAGCCATTTTTTGCTTATGCAAGGCTTCAACTTTATTCCTATCCATAACTACCACGCCTTCGTGCTTGCGCCCTTCTAAACATTTCCTCGATGTTCCCTATGTAGGCTACGAACAGACTCTGCCTCAGTGGAGATCCATCAGACTCCCTTATTACACCAAAAGGGTTTACTCACGAGTACTGACTCGTGTTCATATTTCTTTCGTCAAACCTATTAATCAGTTATATTTATCAATCCTTCCTTACCTCAAAGATTTCCATAGTTTTTGTCCACAATAAAACGTATACAGCTTCCCCAAGGCTTTTGTTTTTTACTGGTTGCTAGGTTGTCTATTGAACATCATATTGGCTGCCACACCGTACAGATGCTGCAGGCAACTATAAAAGCTACCCGGACAGAAGCAGGACCCGCCAGGTTACTCGCCAAAATTGAGTCCCTGGTGAGAAGAAGAGGAGGTTGCAGGCGACGGTGTCGTATGCACAACGCATGTATGCAACATATGGATCAACGTTACAAAGACCCAGCACAATGAAGACAGGCTCAGGAGGGGCTGGCAACGACCATGTCTGGTCACCTAATGATCGAGGAAAGGGACAAAGGCTACCAAGCTATAATGGACAGCTTAGCAGCTTAGGCTGCCCACGACAAGGGAAGAGAGGCCACAATGATCAGGTAGCAGCAACGAGGGGAGATAACCCCTATGCAGCGTGGACGAGGAGGGCCATCTCCAACTGGGACTGGTGCGAAGGCATGCAGCCCCGAGGAAACTGGGGAATAAGATACTGCAAAGCAGCATTCACTGGTACACCCTTGTCCAATTCCCTGAGGCTGTGATGATAATAGAGCCATGAAAACTGAGGAATTAAAAAGACTTGAGGAAACGAACATGACAAAAAGCACTGAAAGTTAGGATGACGACCACCGGGCAGCAACAGGGGCCCTTTCAAAAGCCTTAAGTAGGGCAAGCCCCCATCGTGGGACGTGACGTTGGTTTTAATCGGTAAGCGCCCCTGCCAGAACGCGGGGCGAATCCACTACTACCCATGCCTAATGATAGGATTGGGTGTCTTTTGAAGATTTCTACCTCACAGAACAAAAAAATATCTATCGTACCTCGTCCCCTGCTGCGAAATCTTATCTGGTCATCCCGTAACATGGTAAGTTTTTCTAGTTCATCCTTTACTCGTTTTTCCACAATTATATTGTTGTACATGTCCAGCCTTTCTAGTTCATCCTTTACACGTGTTTCCACAATTATATTGTTATGAATATTGTTATATAATACATCTGCAGTTGCACACAACATTTATAACGTCACGTAGGCATTCCTTGAGTTTCTACATACACCACTGTACCATACACCCATGCCTCACATTGAATATTATCCCTAGCCGCTGCCTTTTCCTTTGTTAATTTTTATTTCTTCTCAATCTCCATTGTTCTGTACTAGACTTGTGCGCTTCCTTTCCAGGCTTTTCTTCGCTTCCCTCTGATGGTTTTATAAAATGACTTCTCTATTCTTCTATTGATATTTGATCATTGCATATCTGTTTATTGGATGGTTTACTGTTTATGTATTTGTATTTGCATTTTCCGTCCTTATTGATTTTAGTTTATGTTTTTGGTCACTTCTCAGTCTTACCGTTTCGCCGAACGTACAGCTTAACCCCATTCTACTCTCAGTAGGGTAAGAGAAACCGGGCTGCGTGCGCCTCAACAGTGTATGCTGAGAATAGGGGGCACGTTTGCCCCCTATAAATAACGTGCACGCACCTCTGAACTTTACCCGAATATCGTTAAAAACTGATACTTAAGTCTTACTTTTTATCTTTGGTAAGTAAATCCATTCTCCCGCACCAAGATTCAGAGGATCGATTTATTACCTTTCAGCTATTAATTTACACATATAATTGTGCCATTATTCCTCTTGTGACGGTTCTCCATCAATACGACTGAGCGAACCGTTTCAAGTACATCCTATCTTCCCCTATGGCGGCCTGTCGGTTTACAAACTTCCCCGTGTCTGACTTACAAAGAGATCACTCCTGCAATGGATGGCCGCTTCCTTCTCCACCCCGTCGATGTCAAGCTTCGATAAAACTTGCTCCTTTCTCAGCTATTTGCATTTTAAGGTTTTTCTTTGTTGGTTTATATTCCTCTACCATCTCTAAAGTTACTATAAGCCTATTTTTAAGTTGTTTACTGTATCTCCACTAATTGTTGTACGGCCGTTGCCCTCCATTATCTTTGATTTTTTTTCTTTGTTGTTGTGTCTAAGTAATCATCTTACAATTTTGGTGTCGACATTGTTGCAGCGAATCTTTGCAACTTTAAGACAGATACATAGCCAAGAACACTCATATCCGTCCAATCATTTATGTATGTGACTTCAGAGGGACGGCGCTGCGTTGTGTTGCGATTGTTACTTCTAGTGGGAGATGCTCCCAGTCTACTACCCTCTCTGCTACCTTATAATACACGATATCTTCCCGCGCCTTCTTATTTGATTAGTTATACATTAGCTTATTTACTATATGCCTACATTAACCCCGGTTAGAACTAGGGGTACAACTTTTTAGCCCTCCTATGTCATGAATAAAAAATAAATAAAAAAATAACCTTTATTGGCATTTTCCTCACTGCTCTTCAACATCACCAACCACAACAAAAACATATAAAAATACAAATAGAAATAAAAGTAACACTCCGCAAAAATTACAAATTAACCTCATCTATAACCACTCCCTCTGCCCTCGCCACTTTCCTCTCCCACGTCAGCCTCCTGCAGATTTTCACGCCTCGCTGAACCATTCATTCAGCTTTCTGCAATCTCCCACCCACTCTGCTCTCACACACTCAGAATATGTGCTCTAGGTTCCGCCCCTAGGCGACCATAATCGGACAGATCCAGTTTAAGCACGTCATCGTAGACGACGTTCCAAGGCGCGGATTAGGGATAATTACCAGCTTTGCTGTCTCGAAGGGAGGAGGGTACTTTCGTGTAGACACTTGTTCGTGATTCGGGTTAGCATCGTTGCAGCCTCCGGCACAGCTGTCTTCAGGACTTCATTTGGAAACCCATCTGGTCCTGGGGCCTACTTGTTGGGTAGTCTCGTTGTGGTCTGCATGACTTCCTCCTCCTGCCAATCAGCTTATAGTGTTGTTGTTGCTGATCTTGGGCTTGGATCTTGTGTTTCCCCTGAGCTTGTGTTTATGCTCCAGGTACTGTGGCTTCAGGTCCAGTGGTGTAGAGGAGGACCCACGGGTCATCATAGACTTCCTTACATAATTTGTCAGGCCTTCTCGCTCTGTTCTATGACCCGCATGTGTTCTCTTCGGTTGATCCGGTTGATCCTTGCAGTCCGATCGGTGTCCTGGCCGCTATCCTAGCTACACCTTTCTGTTGGCTCTGTTTGCATACTTTCTGCCTGACGATACTTACTGATTCCACCAAGAACAACACGCACGTAAAATAGCATAAATCTTCGAATCTGCCAAATGGCATTGGAGAGAACGATGTTGAAGAGATAAAATTCAGAATAAGAGTCGCCGACGAAACGAGTGGTTAGACAAAAGTGACAGTGGGCAGGATCCGGCGGAGATCTAGAGAAACCAGATGCATTGACCACAGGCAAGATGTAGAGATGACATCTGGTGGCTCATAGGTCGAAACTGGATACAGACGGCACATAAAAGGATGATATGGAAATATATGTAGAAGGAGTTTGTGCAGGAATAGTGTATAGGCCAATGAAGATGATGGCTGATAAGTTAACATACGTAAATAATTTAAACTTAATTATTAGTTATATTATTGTAAAGATCATGGCTTATAGGTATTTTAAAATAGTATTTGTAGCATTATGAATAGTGTTTTATATCGGAAGTTTGTTAGTTACGATTCGTTAGTGGCCGCGGGTTAACCACGCTTGATTTATAGTTTTGATGGAGATAAAAGTAACTATTATATGACACAACTACACCTATGATAGTGACCATTTCCATATTAAGCAATCCATATTTTTTTATATTATTTATTATTGTTTTATTGTGTTAGTTAATGTTCTGAAATCCATTTATTATATACATTTACAAATAATAAATTAAAACTATATTCTGATATCAAATTTTACTATACAGATGTAAAATATAATATAATGGTACCTATTTATTTTGTTTTTCTTTAATATTATCAGTTTTTATCGTTACAAACAATAAATTAAACTATATTCTGAAATTAAAATTTCAAGAGAGAGGGATAGAGAGAGAGAGAGAGAAATCAATCTTTATTGTCATTGACCCTAGGCCTTCCCCCGAAAATTTCAAATTTCTCAGTGTATAATTGCGATAGTGATTTTTTTGTCGTCAATATTAATAAGTCGTTTGTTCAAGTATTCAAGTATAAATGATAGCTAGGATACATGTGAATCATTGGGGATAACTTAATTTACTATTGCTATTCTAAGCATATTTTTAATTCAATGTGTAATCCAATTTTATTTTTGTTCATTCGAATAAAAGAAATTCATAATTTGTCACACGATATACGTGTTACTGCATAAAAATATAGTGCTCTATAAAAACTACCCATTGTATGGGTTTCAAATCGTTTCTTTAATGTACAAAAAACATCTCCTAATGTTCTAGCATTCTTGTTGCTCGCGTGCGCGTAAGAGAAAACAATTTTTCTCTCCCACTGGATATTTGTTGAATGTTGATAAAGATGCTGTATTCTCACGCGAGCGCTACGTCTTCTTTACTCGTTTTCATGTATAAAAGAACTTCCCTGGGGTGTAATTTAGTGCGGGATCAATGCCGTTACTTCTACATAGAGAGGGCCCCCCTCCATATATAACTACTTCTCGCGGCTTAGTCCGACTTCGGCGCGACTCTCAATAAATCGCTTTATATTTGTCGCAGAGCATGCAAACTACGTCAATTTCAATAGGCACCTTTTGATACGCGTCCCCATTTACACATTCAAAGTTTCACAATGGAATGCCATCATATTGACAATTTTCTTTAGGCTTGTTTCAAACTATATCAGAGGGTGGGTGTACTAAGTTTCTGAATATGATTTCTTAGAAAATTACCCTGCATTATCAATGTCTAAATAAATCGGTCGGATATAAAACTAGAAAATTAAACACTTGTCTATTTCGACTATATTAGTCATGAAAGATGCATCAGAAGCTTAGATAAGATAAGATAAGATAAATTTATTAAGCAACATTATCATTACATGTTACTCCTATATATAATTATTATGTTATCAAACAGCATATAACGTCAATAATCAATTGGAAGATAATCTTCCATTACATTTTCTAATTTACAGCTTCAGTTATAACTTCTTAGCTCTATGGCGAGTAGTTCCTAATATATTATATGTAGATGAAAGAGATCTTACAGAAATTGTAATGTGGCCATTGGACAATACTTTATCATACAGTTTCTTTGCAAATATACTTGTTTCGGAGGGTTTCTGTGAAATTAATATAAATGGCGAGTCTTTAAACTCCTTTGAGCTTCTCTCTATACCAGGGGAAAAGCCTCACTAGTGGTATGAAGATGTAAGTATTACGTATTTTGTAACACGTGATATTGTTAGTTAAGACAAAAGTTTTGCTTTATAAGCCAATTTGTATATCTATATTACTAATTATAATCTACACATTCTAAGTAAAATGTATCATAAAATCTACAATGAAGGCAGTAAATTACACCGGAAGATGTGCATCATAGCAAAATAGCGCGCTTAATTAAAGAGGTAGCCCCATTCATCATCGTAAAATACTGCCTCCTAATTGTACCACGGGTGATATATTACTAATACACTTAAGATTCCCATTTGCCCGCGAGCATAGATCATTATGCATTCACCCAGGGTAGCTTTTCCTCCGGTTGTCGTTCGATACATCTCCGGTGTGACAATCCCCAGCCCATCCGAATAGAGCATAATAAATTCATCGCCGTAACGCGCGCGTTCATTGTTTCAAAATGTCCGCTGAATAGAAACGCTGGCGTTAATAACAATCGAGTTTTGCAGAAGCCGCAGGAGAATATAACACAGCCCAGTCGGCAATATGCATAAAATATACCTGGCGTTGAAATAACACCGTTTAGGGTTCACCGAAATACACCGCAATTTACTTTCTTGGAGAAAGTTTGTAGTGTGGGATAGCACTTGAGAGAAGTTTGTGACACCGGCGAAGTTTCTCGTTTGTTTGTTTTAATAATACTCGTCGTGTGTAAATTAAATTCAAATAAGTCTACTGAAAGTTTACTATAATTGGTTACGTTTTCAGAGACGGGGTGAAGTTTAAACGCAATATATGTTTTATATATTATACTATAAATAGACCTAATGTTGCTTTTATTATATTTCAACACATAAAAGCTTTTCTGTACTAATAACTTTTAATAGAGAGGTTAAATATACTTGAGATCTGCACTATATTGTTTTCTATTTTTTTTTAAATAAATTAAACTTAAATGAATGAAATGAATTTTCCTAGAAAGTTACGGATAATAATGCTGCCGTTCACGTCATTTGAAATAGTGAACGGGCGTACCTAGATTGGGTTTTAAACTTGAACTTATGCTTGAAGTAAAAGTACCTTTTACTAATTGATAGCATTCGACAGGAGTCAAATTCTAGGCATAAGTGAAGATCGTTTTGCGTAAAGAGAATTCGGGAATCGTCTTCACCCAAATCAAATCCACCTTAGAAAGAAGTGATCGGGCATTCATTAGGGAAGGACAATAACGTCACAGAAGTAGAACCAGAAGCTAAAGTCAAACAAGCTGAGAACCGTCGCCTTCTCAATTAAGGCTTTAAAGATCACGAGTACCAAGGCAATTTCAGATTATTTTAGTAGCCCCGTATGTCTTCGGAGAATTTACCTCTGAATCATATATTTTGTCTTGAGATAATATATACAACAGATTGTACTATCACTCACAGCTCAACACCGGCAGCACCGTTAGGAGTGGTGCAGGTGGAAACTGCATTGGAAACTTGAAAAGCACTCTCCATATCTTCGAGTAGCAGGCATACACCCACAAGCAGGATGTATGCCGGTCACACGAAGGTTCGTCGAAAACCTGTAAAACGGCGAAATGTTGAATTCGCAGTTGCAATGCCTGTCCTCCGAACTATGTGCATTATGGTATGGGGTGCTATTGCTTATGAAAGTAGGCCTCCTCTAGTCTTCATTCTTGGCAATATGACCGTTAGGCGATGCTAGAATCCTACGTATAAATCTACTTGGAGCGGCTGTAAAATAATCTTTTTCAGCAAGATAAGTCTCGTACGAACATTGCTGGGATTTCTCTACAATTATATAAGAGGCTCACATTAACCTCACATGGACCTTTCGTCCATTGAACATTGATAGGGATAAAGCTTACAAACTTGACTACACCATAATTAAAACATTTATTATTCCTTCTTGGCGAGGAAATTTCCATATCGATGAGTACATCATACGGTCAGTACAGGTTCAGGAAAGACACCACAATAAACAAGCATAAAATGTCAGGCCCATAATAAAAAAGGAAAGCTCTACAGCGAGTTGAGAAAAATAACTTGAGTGGTTCCAGTTCCAGACCTATTAGTAATAGTACTAGCGAAATCGTCAAAACTAAACTTTAATAAGCAGCACTATTTAACTGAAAACAGAAATATTAACATTACTATAAAGCTGAAACTAGCTACTTTTACTAGTGATGGGTGAAATTTCAAATCCTGAAACCTTACTACTCCAGGCGCGTAGAGTTATAAACTTAAAATCTCGGTCCGATACATCGGACTACCTCACGGTTTCTGGGGGAGGCAAAAATTTGACACATGAAAAACGATGACAAAAGACATCTCGAACGCAACAGAACTGGGTGAAAAATAAATGTCTCTTAAAGAAACTAATGGTAGCCACATATTACATTAGTACCATGAGACCAAATACGTAGATGGAACAGGAACATAAGAACGTCAATTGAGATCATCTGGGCATATGTGAAACTAGACTTGATGGAGAAAAGGCAACTGTATTGAAGTCAAACCACTTGTTTTCCCAAAAGAATGTCAAATCAAACTCTTCCGTCGGTGGAACGGTACTAATGGTTAACAAAAAAATAAACCACCTCATAACAAAAATGAAATCCATGTCAAATAGAGTCATTTACATCAAACTAATACTGAATAGAGAGTAACGCAGATGACGTAGAAGTCCAGAACAACTATACAAAGATATTACTATACCAAACAGCGCAGAAAATTCCAATATTGTGATAATATTGCGCGATCTCAACGCAAAGATCTCGACCCTCCAAATTTAGGGAACTTCGGTTTAGGCTCGAAAAACACCAGGGGTGAAATACTGCTCGATTACCTCAGAAACGAGAACCAATACCTCATGAATTCTTTCTTTAAGAAACCACCACAGAGGAAGTGGATCTGAAAACATCAAAACGATCAAGAAAAGAACGAAATTCATAACATAATATGCAACAAACCGGAAATATGCTAAATTGTATCTATTTTACATAGCCAGCACCCAAAGACTAGTATGCGGTATCAAACACAAGATTTGATAGAATAAACTAATCAAGAAACCAAGATTCCCAACCACGTGTGAACTAAATCAAACTAGTTATAGAGTTTCAGAACACACTAAGTAGTTAACTTAAAAATACAGTCTTCAAGCTAATGGAACTAGATTTAGCGACTTAGAAGGTGTGTACAAACCCGAAACTAAAGCATGCTAACAGAATAGGTGCAAATACACTAATACTAATGCAATCTAGAAGTAAAATAGGTCGTGCTTCTAGAGAATGTCAAGAGCTGAATAAAACAAGAAGTATATTCGAATAGACATAAAAGCCTACAATACCAAAATGAATGAAACTATATGGATATATAGAGCAAAACCCAAACATATTTTGTTCCTTAACACCATTAGTGTTAAGGTCGAAAATATGCAAGGGCAAGGCCTTAATTACAAAGATCCGAAATGAGCAAGGAAACATCGTCAAGCGCAAAAAATAAATCGTACCTGCTATACAAACATTGTACAAGTGCCTGTACAGCTCTGCGATACCAAAACTACAACAGAACATCCTAGGAAGGTTCAGAAGAAATCCCTGAAATTAGTAAATGCAAGCAGCTCTAAAGCATATTAATAACCGAAAATGCCTAGGGGAAGACCGGATTACAAGTGATATGTTAAAAAAAGAGAAAATTAAAGAAATCGGCGGTGCATTTGTCGATTTCTTTAATTTTCTCTTTTGCTAATTAACTACTCTAATAATCCATAAGGGCCATAGATAGGCAGCCTTTACCGATTACCTCAAAACATTTAATTCTGTTGAAAAATGGGTAATTAATTTTACATGATTAGATAACGCCATAATCGACTACAGATATTTAAACATGATAATTAACAACACAAAAACAGTATGTCTAGTAACATTCAAAGAACCAAACAGGTGTACACTAGAACTGGGCGGAAAATCCATACAAGTCAGAAAATGTAACTACCTCGAAGTTGATATATCCTGCGACGGGAACCTATAAGGATACAAATAATGAAAGCGATTCATATATCAGGACGCAGATAACTAGTATGGACAAATACATATTTAAACATATCCACCAAAGTCCGCATATCAAAACTATCGTAATTACATATGCGACAGAGACCAGAGCAGACAACGCCAAAACGACGAGTAAGAAGTTGAAGATCTATAATAACAAAGCAGAATACAGGGCATCTCTACAATAACTAGGGAAAGGCCATAGCACTGGAACAAACATATAAATAGATTGGATGAACATCGAATACCAAAGAAGGCAAAAAATAACAAACCCTCAAGAAAAAGACCACCCGGACGACCAATAAAAGGTGGCGGGAATCTTGGACGTTTTCATTCGTGGAAGCGAAATAGACAACACAGGCATTGTGCCTATGGGTTTACAAATGTTAGCATATACGACAGAAGAAGAGGATAGGAAACATAAATGATAACGGTACGCATCAAGTTATTCCTCTGGATGTCCCCTAGACATCAATGCCGCTATTCGGGGACATATACACGTTGAAGACTAGGCTTTCTTCCACCTGTCATGGTTCACAGTAAGTCATGATAACCTGGTATTTACGTTACTTCACAGAAATCCTCTGAAAAACTTTGGTGATTCGTGAAAATACTAGTTTTTAGCAAAAGAATATCTGTAGGTCTAGAAAAAGGAAGCTTATATAAGTACCTAGGCCATGAAATCAAAATAACATGAGACACGGAAACCAGTGTCATATATCGAAGAATAGATTTAGCATGGGTAGCCCTTGGCAAGCTACGACACCAAAATACCACAAAGATACCACTAAAAGGGTCTGTTTATTTTACAGATAAAATTATTAATAACTTTTTTTGTGTGAAAAGTGCATTAATGGCTGGATAAATAAAAATAATGAAAGGATATACGAATGTAGTTTTTATTTACATGAGTGTGTCGTTAGAGATGTAAATACATACAAACCCATTGCAATTTATTTCTATCTCCCTTATGGGGTGTGGACAATCGAAAATTGTGGATGAACAGATGTGGACTTACCTGGGACAAACGTATTCCGCTTAAAATTAAAATATAAATATTATGGGTGTGCTGATTTTTGAAATTAATTTTGAATATAACTTTTTTGAAAGATGGACAAACAAAAAGTTTTGTTGGACAAACGTGGACAAATCGTGGACAAACGAATGAGACAATAATTATTCGAAAATTCGTACTTAGAGCCAACTTCACATAGGTATAAGGGACATAGAATTCATTTAATATATCATTAGATATGTATGTATTTACATCTCTAACCACACACACACACATGTAAATAAAAACTATAATCGTTTGTCCATCCTTGTAAGGTCCTAAATACTTCTACTATTAGATGTTAAATTGTTAATAAGCGATTTCATTGATAAACCTATAAGTAGAAAATGCGTATATATAATATATAATTGCATATACAAAAAATCATTTTATGGGAAAGACAATGGAGGGATTAAACCCGGTAGTCTTAGTAAGTCTAGGAACGCAATTGCACAAGTCGGTTTAACCAAATCTGAACAACATCAAAATATTCAGGTGATTTGATTATCGATTATATTAGATTAAACCTAGTTTACAGATGACAAAGCCCATCTTTATACCAGAAAAGGCAAAGGATAATATTTTCGTCGTAGGTGGTTCTAATTTCGTTTTTAGGACCCACTGTCAGTTCTAAGTAATATTTCCAAATATCATTTTTACATAGCTCAAAATAACAAGGGTAGTTTTATAATTTTTTTGTTACCCCTCGTACACGCAAGCAGATAAGTTTACTTCGATAAGTATTTATTAAATTTGAAATGATGCAGAAATTAGAAGAATTTTCCGAGAAGTTAATAATAAAATATTTTCCCATGTGTTCAACTTTCTGAAAGACACTGTATATTGAATTAATTTATATGTATAATTAATTATTTTCGATAATTTTATTCTATTAGTATCTATATCTGTTGGCTATCATCATGTTAACAGAATGTATTTCGTAGAATTGTCATTAATACAAATTTGCGATTTAAAATAAGATTAATCCTGCGCAATTATTTCATCTTACATTTGTCTTGCACCGGAAATATATATATATATATATATATATATATATATATATATATATATATATAGAAAACATAGGTGCATTTGTTTGATATGGTAGTAAACAATTTTAAAACAGTATTCATACAGATTTTCGCTGGCAAAAGTATTTAGGTCTGAACTAGGCTTTAGGTGGAATTCAAACATTCTAATTATTTACACCCGAAATAAAATATGTGACTTAAACGAAAGATGTCATATCATAAGTCAAATTTAAGTCATTATAATAATATAATTCCTCCGTATTCCTGATGATTGTTTTGTATTCCGATTATAGAGTTAAAGGTTAAACAGATTTATACTGAATTTCATTAATAGCACATTAATAAATTAATATAAAACAATATTCTATTATGTATGAATACATATAACAATATCAATATATTGGTTGTAACATACAACAACAAAAATTTAGAAAAGGTGTACTTAACATCAATGACCAAGTAGCATCACCAACGGTTTGCGAAAGTACTTACCGGGAAAGTGTAGTGGCACTATTTTGGCACTGCTGATGTAACTGTGGTTATTTAGTCAATATTGAACCTGTAACAAATAAAAAATCATCATTAATGTACATAAATTATTATTTAATTTATTTAATTAACACATCCCCGATAAAATACTATTCAAACGTATTATACAGTTTAGCCCCAATTTACTCATTTCAATTTAACATTCCAACTCTAACCACTCTAATACATTTAAATCATCAAACTGTTGACTGTGTCGCCCCTCGCAGTTAATTCGGTCGTCGGAACAGACTGATAATGGCGCCCCGCGATAAAATGCGGAAGATATAAACTGCGAAAGAGATTATGGGAGTTAATGATGCTAGGGACGCTTGGACAAGGTTCAAATGGGGTAATTTAATTGGATTGGATTATTTCATGTTAATTCTGTCAGAGTCCTGGGTTTAGAGCGCGCGAGCGTCGATTTGTTTAGTTAGGTTACAATAATTGGATGACGAGCACTGGATAAATCCTTTGTACATTATACCGACGGCGTTCATCCGCGAAAATCGTGATGCTGATCCAGAATAACAATTTCTTGTGTAAATAAATTATTTATGGGGGGACTACGGGAGAATCGCGCACGTGTTCTGCTTGAGCGCGCCCCTGGAAAATTACTTCTATTGACAGATAAGGTGGGTTATTATTTATACTAAGAGATGGAATATTATTGTGTTTATACTTTATTATTTACTTATAATTTATATATCTTGGGACATTTACTTTATGAATGATTATTATTTCGTATTTATTTTTGTAATTCATTTGATATATGTATAGCTTTTTCTAAATTAATTTATAAAGAAACACCGTTCAAGGGGCGGTCCGTGGGGCAGTCTAAGGCGATAGTCTGAAGCCATTGCGTATGGAACGTTGGTGGTTCGAATCCACCGATAGCCGGGAAATTTTTCCACAAAGAATTAACCCGGCTAGCATATCATGGATGTTATATGAGGCAAAATAGATCCGCGTAGGGCCGCAGTGTACACAGCCCAGGGGCCCGCCCCAGGCTGTACTCACCGTAAAAAAAACAACGTTCAAAGCTTGATTATAATAAAAACTTTTACTTTGAGTTGATATATACGTTTCTTTCACTTTAAACACCGAATTTGTTTTAAAATGCACAAGTTCCTATTCATGGAATTCGCAAAAAAATCAATTTGTGCACTCAGTGTTTGTAATTTTATATTATATTTTGCAAACATACGTCATGTATCCAGCATTAATTTGGTGGTATTAGCACTACGAAAAATCAAATTGAGTAGAAGAGTGTTTCACAATTCAACAGAAAACTTCAAAAAAAGTAATATTGTTCTTTCCTTTCGAAGAGAATATATATTTATGTAAATTTCCCCTACACAGTTTGTAATTTAGTTAAAAAGTGTTTGATTTTCTTCGCCCAGATTCAGTAGGAAAAAAACATATTTTCCACCTCGCACCGTATTTACAGAACAAATAATAATCTACATGAAAATACAAATTCCCTCGAGCAACATTTGTAGGGTGCCCTACATCTAATTAAACATGCAAATAAATCCAATCATTCATTTTGCATCCGCCATGCACCGAATATTTTTACAGCCGGCATTGCCAATAATAATTCGATTATTTTATAATTAAACCTGATCGCTTATTTATAATTCATATGTGATTAATGCATCGGGTATGGCGCAGTGCAATTTAATTAATCCAGCATTTGTGCAGCGAAGGATTAAATATCACGGGGCTGTATTTATTAAACAGGTATACCGTAATTGGTGCAATGTTAATAATTTGGAATGTTGCAAAAGTATCTGTTCATGCAATTAATTTGGCCCAACCGCTACTCATATTTAACGAGGACATAAATAGATAAACTTCAGTTTGGTTATTCAAATATAGAATATCTGTTTAAATATGAATTTGCCTTTCTATAGATCTTGGTAGACTTCGTCAGTGTAGTTCAGTCAGTGATAATGAATACACAAAATCTGACCCCATGTTCACAGCAGTACGTAAGCATAAAAATACTAAAAACATGAATTTAAACATAAATTAAACAGTAATTTTGCGCGTGTTCACAATCACCTTTATTTTTCCTTAAAAATAGAACCAGCTACTTACGTCTGTATACTAGATACTGAGGGGATTAAACCTAAATATAAACAACCAACTGCAAACCAACTGCAGTCTGTTAGATATTTCATTAAATTTAAAATGAATAACAATAGAAACACAAATATTTTTAGATTCAAATAACAGTGTTGTGCACAAACAACCATACAAGCTTAAATGCATTTGATTTTTATGTGAAATGTAGACAGGGATCAGACCTATACTTTCCGAATGGCGAGAATTGTGAAATTGTGTTTTGCATTGAGTTGAAACTACCCAATAGAATAGCATATAGCAATAGCATGCATACACATTATGCAAGTTAAAAAAAACACTTCGTTTTTGGTTTGAAAATGTTTAGTAGAAATTTGTAAAAATTGTTACTTGATTAGTTGTAGTTATAGCATGGCAATCATTCGACTGTATAGCAGGTAGCAATCGAGTAACTCAATCATATAACGATAATTCGAGAAAACCGATGCCTTAACTCCATAAGTATTTTAATATTTGATAAATCATTGCTCAAATAAATGTCTCCCTCAAAGTCAATGCTAAATAGATTCGATTAGTTGAAATAGTTTTAATATCACGGACGGCTTACGAACGTACGTAAGCTATATATAACTATATTGTGAACGGATGCATTATCTTTTCACATGCTCAACTTTATGGATTCTGAAAATTTATTCTTACTACCATTGTGGACAAGTGATGAAACGGTATACATACAAAAGTTTGTAACTAGATAAAGTTATACGCCATCTATAGTGAACCGAGAATTTATTTAAATAAATAAACCACTTTTACTATTATTATACAGTGTAGTAGAAAAAGGAATTGACTATTTGAATATAGCACGAATATTGTTTTCCTTGTAGCGGCAAAGCACCAGCATAAATTATATTTGTGACAGTTAAATGACGAGTTTTTTTGTGGGTTTAGTTAAATGCATTACGGGTACGTTCGAGTAAAAACTACATCCGAGCAGGACTCTTATAAAGGAACACTTTTGAGAAATAGTACGTATATGCACAAATGTTCAATTAACATTTGCTTGCGTCCGAGCATGCACAGAGCGACAAGTGGCAACTAGGTACAAACCCTTGATGTACTGACTCAACTGTTCTTAAAAAAAACTTGTTAAGCATTCGCTTTAATAAATATGGTCATATATAGAACAAGATTGGTGACTAGTCTATAATATTTATTCACGCAGTAGATAAACTATAAAAACATGCATCGGATTATTGATGCTCAAAGTTAAATTATTAACAAAAAATGCGTTTCATTTAGTTCAACTGAATAAATATGAAATATCGTTTGAAACTTTTTACGCCACTGGTTACACACCGTGGAGTATATTTGAGTAAGCTTATTTGAGTAAACAATCATCCCGTGCAGTAATTATGTGTGTTTTGGCAGTCCGACGTGCCTGAAATACGTTTATCCGAGCTGGTAATTCGACTGCTGTTTGGAAATCCCGTTGTTGTTGATATTTTCTTAAGAATGCTTTTGTCCTGCTGCGACATACACATTCGCATTCTCAGTTTTATGGCTGGGCTTTGACTAGTACCAGTGCTTTTACGGGGCAGTGTTATTTATTATTTTACGCCAAGCACATTACTTTCGCCGCCCCTTTATAAATACTTGAAGAATGAAAGGATTTTAATCAACGCCAAGTGATAAAATTTATAGCACGTATTATGGTCCTTGTATTAACACATCGTTTTCGTGATACGTTTTTCGGCAGCGAAATAACAGCTATTATTATTGTCGACATACAGCGCTCGAGGTTTTCGGGTAGCCAAGAAATTCCAACAACATACAATTGAATTTCATTCGGAAACCATAAACGTATAACGTATATAAATATAACAATACTCTTAACTATACCATATGAATAAATGATACATGTGATACTTAAGCGTAAAGAAAAAATTGGCAGTAAATATAAATTGAGCGGTAATTCTGACTGTTTACAATGACCCTTATTTTGCCTTAAAAATATAACAGTACCTGTGCACTAAATACTGAAGGGACCGAATAAAAATAAACTATAAAACTGTAGTTCATTGAAATTGATGTGTATTTTAGGATATGGTATGTATATGTAAGGTTGATAAATCATATGTAGTGATCAATTAAAAGAACACAGTATGAATTATTATAATAAACTCGTTATTTTTATATTTATTTGTTCCAAGATAACACACAATTTTTGACTTTGACGACAGATAAAAATAGTTAGTCCTTAATTTTTATATTTTATGGCTAATGCGAATCTGGGGGCCTAATCTGTAAGTTCAGACCGGTCAGACACTCTTCACACAGTTGTGACATTTGACATAAGGCAGTATAACTCTAGTGTTCGACGAGCAGGTGACATAGCAACCATAAACAGCTGTTTATTTAATTGCCATGGGTACAAACCAGTCTCCTATTTAATTATAATAATAACACTAATGATAATAATAATAAGAAATCAAAAAAATAGCACCCATGAGAACAACCCACATTTTGCGTAAGGTAAGGGGCAATACATTTGAATTTTTGTTAAGATCCGGCTTTACCCATCCATACCGCGACTAGTGAGGAGATAAAAATAACTGAAAATAATAATAATAGTTCTATATTAGCGATTTCTCTCAGTACAAAATTTAACATAAATTATGACATCAAGACCGATCTGAACTTAGAATAGATCCCCTGATATCTTATAATCAACTTTCAATTAATTAAACATCATAATAACTGTTAATCAATTTTCTAGTTCTAGGTTAGCTAAGAAAAAAGACCTAACTTCATGGCGCAATTCTTTCGGTCGCGTACCCTGCATTCTCCTTCTCAAGGAGTTGCTCAATGAAGATAATGAATCCTTATTAAAACTATCTGCCAACACCGTTCGATATACACATATGCATATGTCAGTCGTAAATTGGTTTCTTGAGATGTTTCAATTGTGTCTGCCTTGTCAAACTAAATGGCTTGAAAATACCTTTGTTAGGATTTTGTCTTGAATTTCTGCCTCAATGTATCATGTCTAATAGCTATAGTCGGGATAAGCATATAGTTATTAGATATATTGTGTAAATGGCTATCTTATCTTGGTTATAATTTTTATTCATTTCTGATCGGGTTTGTCTATTGTAGACTTCGCTTAATTTATGGCGCTGTCATTATATGTCCGTAGTCTGCATTGGTCAGATCACAACCTACTCGTAGCAATAATCAAAATAATCAAATTAAAACTTTCTAAGATGCACAAAACATCGATACAATGAATATAGATCTCAATAAACTCAAAAATTAAAACAGTAAAAAAAAACACACAAGACGAAGTAAACAGGAACATTGAAGCTTTAAGGCAAATAACTGAGTGAACGAAGAAATGCAGAAGACATATTAGAACAAATGAAAGACGCCATGCCAGAAACGCCAAGAAGTAAACTAGGTTGCGTAAAATGAGAAAAAAGGAATAATGGACACAGTTGAAATCCTGACCCTAGTAGAACAACGGCGCCTTCTCAGGAATACAATATAAAAAAGAATACTGGCGAATACAGAACCCAATCAGGTCCAAAATAAGAGTAGCCAAGAACAACTGGTCGAAACAAAAATTCCAAAAAATGGAAAATGTCTAATCATACACGAGAACTGCAACCTACATAAAATAGAAAGGATGCAGCAGGAATATGATATAAATCAAGAACATAAATACCGATGAACAATAAAGACATGTCAATATCAGAACCATTAGAAAAGAAAGTGGCATGGAAACACTATTTAAAGAGCTATTAGAAACTAACCCTCAACACCAGGGACCACACCCACGCGAGGAAATGGCCACCAATCCAGGGAGACATCACGTTTTATATTTTAATTAATATGCTAACATTATATCTGAATCAAAAAAATATATATAAAATAAGGAAGACAACAGGTCAACATATCAGATAGAATCCCAACCTGTGTCACGGGCCCAGAATTTACGAATGTAGGGATCCAAAAAGCTTTAAAAAAAATAAATAAAAAAACAGACCTTTATTTGGCATATCAGCCCAACCCTTCCCTTTACAAATTCCAGCCGCAAAAAAAACAATACTTTCACAGAAAGAACTAAAAAATAAATAAAAAAAGAATACAAATTAACATTTTCTACCCACTAAAATAAACTAAACCCCCTTTGCCCTCGCCAATTTCCTTTCTCACGTTAGCCTCCTGCAGATTTGCACGCCTTTCCCATCCTCTCCTAACCATTCGTTCAGCTTTCTGCACTCTCCCACCCACTCTGCTTTCACTCCCTCATATTCTTTGCTAAGGTGCCAACACGTGTCACTCCCCTTCCTACACAGCGCACACGCGGTGTACCCCAGCCCCATCCACACTTTTCTTCCTCGCTCTTCTGACTTTGTCCTCTCTGCTCCACTCTCCCCTGGCTAAGTAGCTCGGGAGTTTCCCTTGCACTTGCCACTCTACGTAGCCAGGGTTGTATGAGCTCTCGGCCATTCTCACTTGCCTTTCTTGCCACTCAATATCCCTCAGTCTCTCCCTTATCTCAGTTCCTTGGCTACCCCTTTCTCTCAGATTCTCCTCTACCCACACCTCTGACATACCCACTCTTTCATACATCTTTTAACTATCCTTCCTCCATCGACTCTCTGTTCTACTCTTACAACTCATCCATACCTTCCGTACCAGTCTTTCCTCGCCCAAATCCTACAATCTTCACAACCCTCACACACGACTCCCACCACATAGTCATACGACTTGTCTCCTGCAACAGCACTGCTCTCCGTGTCGAGCTTTCGAGCCCTAGCAGATTCTTCAGAAACCAACCTTGCTCCCTTTCTATTACCTCCCATTCACGCAATCCCCACACTTCCACTACATACAACAATATTGTTTTACACACGCATCCCAGATCTTGCACGCCATTACGAGGTTACCACCCCACAAGCTCCCCCATTTTCTGCACACAATCCCCCAAGCCATTCTTGCTTTCGCCTGCATACACTCCACATGCATCCTAAGCCCTCCTCCACAGTCAAACCAAAAGCCCAAATATTTAAAGCCATTAACTCTCAAGCAGCCTTTCCTTCCATTTCAGCCCTTCGCCCTTACCCCTCCTGCCCCTATTCCTAAACAACATCCATTTGGTCTTTTCCACATTCACCACTAGCCCCCTCTTATCCAAGTACTTACCCATTCTTTCCAACATCTCTTGCATCTCTTCCACTCTCTTGGCCACCAGCACCACGTCATCTGCATACGCCAACATCCATACCTTGAATCTACCCACCACGACCCATCCTGCCTGTCCTCTCCTCAGCCCCTCTTCCAACTCGCTCGTGTACATATTAAACAGGAGGGGGCTCAGCGGGCACCCCTGCCTTACTCCCATATTCACCCTAAATTTCTCAGATATTTCTTCATTCACTCTTGCTTTCGCCCACGTCTCTGTATACATCCTTCTCACCCACTACACTCCTTCTTCCTCCATATCCAATCTATCCATACATTCCACCAGTTTCGCCCTAGGAACTAAGTCATACGCCGCTTTTAAATCCACAAACACCGCATTCCAGCGCTTCCTCCACCATTCTCGCCAGCGTGAAAATCTGCTCCCTCGTCCCTCTTCCCCTTCTGGCATTCCGGCAGCAGCCCCTTTTGCTGCACTTCCCTATCCATTCTAGTTTTCACCATAGTCATCATCAATTTATAACCGGCACTCATAATGGTGATCCCCCTATAGTTTTTAACGTTCGAGACCTCTCCCCCTTTATGAACCGAGACCACCACCCCCACACGCCACTTTTTCCACATTTCCTCCTCTCCACTCTACACCTTGTTAATACTCTGCCGCACCTTCTTCCTTCCTTCCTCCGGTAGCTTTTTGAAAGCCTCTGCCTTCAGCCCATCTTCCCCCGCTGCCTTTCCTAGTTTTAACTGTGCCAGGGCCACCTCCACCTCTTTTCGGTAAAACGCCTCCCTTCGCACCACCTGTCTCGCACTCGAACTGCCCAGCTTCACCTCAGACCCCGCCATCTGTTTACAACTCCTCTCCCACTCTGCTAGCTCTATGTTCACTTTGCCCTGATCTCCCACATCCGTTTTTCCACTACACACTCCCTCAACCTCTTTTCCACTTTCTGCAACTCTATTTTGTTCCTCTCGCACGTACTCTCGAACTGCCTTTTCGCCTGATTAACTCTTTCGACTGTACATCTGCCGTACCTCCAATTCACCATTTCCCTCCGCCACGTCGTCTTCTTTATCTTACACTCCTCGTCGAACCAACATTCCCTCTGGCCTCCACTCTTCTTCCTCACCACCAACGCAGCCGCCATCACTCTCTCCAACTGGAGCATCGACTGTACCTCCTCCCACTTCACGCCCATTAGGTTTCTCTCATACACCGCAATTTCTACTTCGCTCCATCCAAACCCTTGCTGCCCCTTTTTCTCCACCCTCTTCCAACCTTTTGTCCTTCTCAAGACAACCTCCACCGGCACATGGTCCGACCTCCCCACATTTTCCACCTTGAAACACTCCAACTCCTCCCTTCCAATACCTTTGACCAAAAAACTATAAAATCCACGAAAAAAATACAGAGCAACTCGATTGGACGAGACACCAGTGGAGGTAATCAAACTCCTAGATGACGAGAGCATATCAAAACTACAAACAAAATCTATGACACAGGCATTTGTCTGGCTGGCTGAAATCAATATTCATACCCGTCCCATAGAAGAATAATAGAAGGAAATTCAGTTAAATGCCCATTAGCTTGATGAACCATTTACTAAAATCTTTCTAAAAGTGCTACACCAAAGACTATTAGTGTGAGGCCGTTGTTGGGGAGACACAATTTGGATTTAGACACAGATTAGGAACAAGAAAAGCACTAACTGCGACCCGGGTGCTGGTCCAAAACTGCCACGACCAGTGAAAACAAGTATGCATTTGATTTATAGACTACGAAAAGGCGTTTGGCAAAATACGACACGGCAAACTAGTTGATATCCTGGAAATAATTAAATTAGAGCAAAAGGATATATAATCAACCAAATGGTATAATAATGGTTAAATTACTGATTTACCTCCAATCTTTGTCTATAATCGTCGATAACCAGTGTTAGGCTTAGCCTGTAATTCATTTGAATTACTTTTACAAGCATTACATTTTTTATGCTAAAATTAGAAAAAATGAGCGTAAAACAAAAAGACAACAATATGAAAACAGAGCAGCAGAAAGACATTTAGGTCCACCACTAACAGAGAAAATGGTTCGCGAATGGATAAAACACGAGGAACAATTAAAACTCCTAAGCAAAAATAAGAAAACATTCCGTTCGCACTTAGAAAAATGTCCGGAATTAGAAGTGAAAAATGTGGGTAACAAACAATCGAAGCATGGGAATATCTGTTTCTACGAAAATGATATTTTTTTACCCAGCTCAGTGGCCGAGTGGTTAAAGGCATCGTCCGTCTCGTACTGAGCATTGGGGAGTTCGAACTCCACCGGGGGAAGAATTTTTGCGAATTACCTTTCACAGTTTTTTAGAGGTTTTCTGTGAAGTTAAGGTACATACCGGGTGATTAAACTCCTCTGAGCTTCTTCCTTGACCGGCGGTTGATAGCAGATAGAAGTTTTTTTTGATATTTTTTGAAGCCAGAAGATGGGCTAATGGAAATTTATATTTTACCGGATCACCGTCTTTGTGCTTTAGATTTATGAAAAAAACATGGGTTATGTATGAGTACAAGAACTACACTAGCCCAGAAAATGCCGGCTGAATACGAATCTAAAATTATAGAATTCCATAGATTTGCAATGCATATCAGCGTGAAGGAAATATAATTTCGAGATTAATCAAATTGCGAATATGGATGAGGTGCCTCTAACTTTTGATGTTCCTTCAAATCGGACTGTAGATTCGAAAGGCACTAAATCAGAGTTGAGGGCGCGAAATCTGAGCATATAGAAATACGCAGATTTGTCAGACCAGTTTTTTCTTTTCCCCGCTCCTTTTTAACACATATTCTGTGGCAGTGTTTAAGAAGGTACTCGAAAATTCGAGGGAGGACATCACGATAAATAACACACTCACCGATAATATACGCTTCGCTGACGATACTGTTGTAAACGGCACGTCTTCCAAACCTTCAAAACCTAATGAATCTCATAGTAGAACAGAGAGCGCAATAATCGATGTAGCCAAAAGTAAACTTATTATATTCTCCAAGATACGAGACAAGCCGTACGTAAAATAGAACAAATAATATAAACGATGAATCCGTAGAGCACGTGTCATCCACAAACCTCGAAGCAAGGACCGAGGAAAGAAACCACCATTCATATTTTTTGTCTTTTTTTGTAGATATAGAATTGATTTTTATTTTACTTTCTATATAATTATGATTATGTTGTGTATGTATGAAGAAGAAAAAAAGAATAGAAATAAAAAAAAATATATATATCTAGGAATCCTTGTGAACGGGTAACCTCAAGAAGAAAATCAACGCATGAATTGGATAGGTCTGAAGAACATTCATCTCTATGAATACTCTCGTTAGCCGCCGGGGCCTAAGCTTTCAGCTCCGCATGCTTCATCTTGTCAGTGCTTCGCTATGGTTCTAAAAACTCGTTACTGTTCTAAATTGGATCAGTGATTAGCTTGTACTATCGATCAGCTACTTGAATAGCATGTCTATTATTTGAATAATTTTCCAATTTATATACGTTACCGTTGTATCCGTCGGTGTTTTGGTCTATACAAATATTGTCCCTTACATTTTGTTGTTTTCTAAAATGTGATACCCATTTATGTTATTATATATACATCTAACGTTTGTAGAATAAGCGTCATCCGTTTAATATCTCAAGGACCTTATGAACAAGAAGAGCGACCACAAGAAGGAAATTGAACAGGTACGAAGAAAATTCTTCTTCATGAAGACTTTACCAGGTGGGACCTAAGGCTGAAGGCTCTGCATGCGCATAATAAAATGCTGCATCTTCTCAGTGCTTTGCTATAGTTTCGTAAGCTGGACACTTGTCCCGTCACTAGATAATGGGAGAGGCGCGTTTGAGATATAGCTATATCGACAGATTCTGCGTATATCCTGGAAAGAAAAACCAACGAAGTAGTACTTAGGCGGATGGAGAAACTTCTGACCACCACCAAAGAACGGATGCTTCACTACATATGACAGATCATGAGAAGACAGCGCAAGTAGGTTATTCGGTTCATCATCGAGGGGAAGGTTGAGGGGAAAAGATCTGAATGCATGGCTCGTGACTGAAAGAGGTCGATGCTACGCAATCTAATATCTATCGAAATCTTTAGAGCTACAGCTTTATCCACCATCACAGCCAGTTGGATCGGCACGCTTTGGTGAGAGACTGCATTCTAAGAAGAAGTATTTGTCGTCTTATAATAAGTTTAATGTTTACCTTTTACTAGCAAACGCTTTAATGTTCCATAGCTATTCTTATCCTGGTTTTGGTATAGCAATTATTATTCATGTCTTCCAAGATTGCAGGAAACGCCTATTATGTAAAGACATATTGTACTATTTTAATATAATTAAGTGTATTCTAGGACTAATTTTCTTATTAATGATTTAGTATCCGGCGTTGACCAGGTGCCGATTATTTGTGATTATTTAATTCAGAAACATATTCCTCTTGCTCTATATCTGAAATGGGTTCATATTCTCATCTTTATCTAGTTCGTTAAGTTCTGTTTTAATATTGATTTTTGGTTATATAATGGTGGTACAATTTTATCTTTGATTTTATTACCTGTAAATAAAGTTGTGAAAAACGTTTATAATATCTTTACATAGAGATTGGTCTATTCTTAGTTAACCAGTCGCGTGTTAGTGTATGTATATGTGAGTATAAGAGGACTTACTAGTTTAGAAAATGGTCCCCGAGTTTGTTAATTGTAGCAACTAGACCAATAATACAGACTACCCGAGCCGGAATTCAAACCCAGACCCACTAGGAATATGTCCTTAAAAGATTAATATACAGTAAGGTAACAACCTGTATACTATAGGTACGTATATAAATTTTACGCGATTATATCTAAAAAATATATTTTTTAATCTATTATTTTCCATTAAATTCCACTCGTTGCAAATTAAACCTGCTTCCATTCATTTTAAACATTCAAAAAATTATTGGTATGCACATGTCGGTTCGTATTTATATATAATAACTTTTTTGATCCCTCGTTAGAATTTCGGAACGCAATCAATAATAAATAACGCTGGAATGTAATAGTGGATGCACGAATATTTTATATGAAAGGGGCTACGGTATGTGTGTGATTTATTGAACAACCTGAATAATATACTCCAAAGTTTGATGTTAAATGATGCAAACAGTCGCAGGACAAGTTGCACCGTCGATATATCAAATGTGAATGCTGTGTTTACTTAGACTTCCTTGTACACATTTGAAAATACTGTACTGATTTATGGACGGAACACAAATCTCAAGTTCCATTTACGTTTATTACATAAAATACACATGCGGTGGTTTATATTACGTATGCTTTGGATGTTTAATACTAATTTTCGTGTTTAGGTTAAACCATACTAGTTGTGAGGGACTAGCCCATCGGGCGCCTCTCCAGCTGATAGATTGAGAAATGCCTCTCCGATATCACGAACCAAATGGTCCTTGAAAGACTTAAAACAAATAGAAATACTTAAAACAATAAAGATACGAAAGCTTGAATACCTGCAGCATATAATGTTGTATAGCCTGAGATACAACATGCTTCAACTAATAATACTATGCAAAGTGGTTGGAAGAAGAAGTTGTTTAAAACCTATGATATTGGTTTCATACAACAACCGTAAGAAGAAACGTATTTTGGAGTTATTTCTAAAATACCCCTATAAATCTGTCGCAGATTTATCGACACCACTCGCATTATTATAGCATAAGTAGGAATAAGTAATACTTTAATTATTTGTAAAAATAATATTAGTATCTGTGAGAAATATGTCTTATTTAAAGTCTAGTTACGACTACGTGTAGCGCATGTGTCTATCTGCGGCGGGTCAAGTATCTGCTTGTACCCCCGGCTGTGGGGGTAGTTTGTGTATGCATGTTTTGTGTTAGATATTAAAAGTAAAGTTAATATTCCCCTAAACGTGACTGAGTATAAACGCATTAAGTCGTGGCCATTATTTCACTAACCTGTAATACTACGAATAAATATCCGCCCCAACCAAAATCTATAAACTATGATTAAACTATGGTTTCGCTACTACAATAATAAATTACAGTGTTTAAAGCTATTAATATCTGTTTTGGTTTATCACTGATGCTGCTCCGAGCTTATAGTCTCTTGTTCTATTTGTCGTACAAGCCGCTCCCGATGCATACAATTCCACCTCGTCCCGGCGCATGACCACAATACTTGGTGGAATACAGCACGCCACGGTGCGCCTAGTAATGTTAAACGAAAGCACCTATAATATAGTATCTGATATAATAAAATAAAAATTATATCATCAATATATGGACAATTTTTTTTAATTCTCGTTATGATTTTATGATTATAATATTATTGGATGAGATGTGTGCGCCATTCGAAGGAGGATTTTTAGTTTATTAGTTGCACAAAAAAGTGTAAGTCCACACATTTTGTTTTGGGCAACGATAATAAAAAATATTCTAAAGACTGGTCGAGAAACTATTTATTGTAATACTACGATGTTCACTGATACAAAAATATACTTTTATTGACAGTTTTCTCATAATATAATGAGCAAGAACAACAAATTTAAGTTGCTATAACAGCATAACTGTCAGATATTTAATTACAATTTTAATTTCATAATCTCAATTTACTTTGTTTTTTTAATGAAATGACTACACATTTACTGGCATAATTAATGAGTATCGATTGAATAGCGTCTTAATTTTTTGCATTAAACAACTGCCAAAATATGTTTGCGTTATTTAAATAAAATGAGTTAAAATTGGTTTCAAATATATTGGTAGCTCGTGTTTAAAATGAAGCTGCTCAACCAACCTATTATACTCTGATAATAATGTCAAATGATTCCTATCTATAATCAAGTTTACCTAAAAAAAGTAGTATACGATCTAGATATTATTAATCAGTTTATTTTAACATTCCAAAATATACACGCTATACTGTTTATGTTTTGGGATATTATTGTAAGTTAAGAAACATATCAGCCAACATAAGTATGGCTCAATTCCGAAACCTTCATAAATTTTTACTTCATGCATTTCCTCCTGGCGGAACATACACATCAATTATTTACTTATTGCCGCTAGTTTGAAAACAACGTTTTAAATTTGTATTTACTTTATCAATTTATTTTCTATTGATCGCGAGTAGGGCGCCTTTGAGAGTTTTAAGTATCTCATTTTAAACAATCCGGAGGAAAGTCCATGGAGAATAAAAGATTTATTTCTAACTTACCCCGGAGCTAGAAATGAAAAGGCCCCGCTTACAACTAACACAAACAACGTACGTAAGGTCAGAGCAAATCTTTATACTATATATTACTAGATTAAAATATCTATTGGTAAAAGAAATTCTACCTACACTACACATTGATATAAATTAATTTTTAAAACTGTATAACTAATATTATATAATTCATCTCTAACTAAAATGATTAATAAAATTGACTAGAACCCATGTCTCTAGCTTTTGCAACTGATATGCTAAAGATGGGTTCGAATTCCACTGATTATTACAAACAATTTTACAATAGAAATGAGTAGACTAATTGTTTCTCGTCTTTAAATAAGAATTATACTATGTAAAAAGTAACAATTCAATTATGTGTGCATTTTCAGTTAGAAAACGTAAAAGTAAAAAATTAGTAACATTAAAATTCTAAAATTGTTAGAAGTAATTTCCTTCTGGTTGTAGCATCGCAACGCGTGATAATCTGCATGAGCACGTGGCGTCTGGCCACAGATCGATTAGGTTTGAAATGCCGACTTGTCTCGAAATCGCTTACTTTATGAGTCCGTTAGGCACGCGCACGTTTAGTACAGTTATCGTCCGTTTTGCGCTTCAGGTTATTGATTTATGCGAGTCCGATACCTATTCACTTCCGCACGACTGCTTGTTTGCTACCCCTCTTTCAAGCAGTTTGCAAGCAGAAATCACTGACAATAACCGGCAGAGGATTCTCGTATAATAGCTCCAACAATTCAATAGAAGTATATAGGTATGTACGTGATTTAAGAAGTTTCCCAAGTACACTTTTATTTAATACAGACTTCGTGCAAGTTTTAAAAGTATTAGTCAAATAGTTTCTTTTTCAGGTGTCCGGACATGAAAAAAATTAGAATAATTTTTTAATGATAGGTATATAGAAGTGCATATTGGTGTGTATGAGGTTTCGTTGTAGAGGTAGCACGCTGCAATGCCACCACAAAAGCCACTTTCGTTTATTGTTCTGGAGCTGTTCCGGGCTATCCTAAGCCAGCTAAGACCAGCTAAGAACAACTCCCAAATGATACACGAAAGCTGTCGCAGACAGGAAGTGGGTCGGGAAGACTGGTCCTCACAAGGTTCCCAGTTTCCACTTATGGGCCCTAGCGCCACATCTCGGGCAACTATAATGACCTACAGACTAAACTAAGTGAGAGTGGCCAGATACGGCGAACTCTAAGGAGGGGGGGGGGAGGGGGGAGGTTGGAGCAGTTCTGCCACTGCCAAAACGAGGACTATGACGAATAACCTCTGTTAGAGCTCTATCTGGATAGATAAAAGCGTAGCCGAATCAGCAGAAACGGCTTTATTTCTGCGATGTGGAATGGAAGATGGAGAACTACCGCATTACTTTCTCTAAGGGCATTATGAATCATGTTACAATCTTTGATAGGTGTTCTGCCGAGCGGCCCGGTTAGTACCCGGCGCCGGGGCAGACGGTGAAAACTGTGATACTGGCCATACAGATGTGTACCGTAGGCCATTACATTGGAAAAGTGGCGACCAGGGAGAATTTACATAGGCTATAAAATATTAGAGAAGTTACATGATACGTCCACGGTTTGCACAAAGCTGGGAAGCTTGAAATCATGGTAGATGAACTAACTCGCTGCAGAAAGATATAGCAATAATCTCTTTGCAAGGTAAGCAGCTACTCTAGGGCATCCAACTATACAGGCAACTCCAGTAGCGAAAACACATCCATGGGGTCGGTTTCTTCATGTTGAACAAACTAAACAAGTCGGTTATAAACAGCGATGAGGAACTCAGGCTGCGGGTGAATGAAAGCCTGGTGGGGCTCAGAGACTGGCTGGCTTAAAACTTCCTTCAGGTGGTGAAGGAGAAGACGGAGGCGATTATCATCGGGAGGAAGAGGTGCGGACAGGTCCGATTCGCCATCGGACACACGGAGGTTCATCCAAATAATGAGATCAAGTACCTGGGGGTCATCATAAATCAAGTCCAGATTATCCGGATGCAGGTGGAGGTGGCAGAGCGATGGCGGCCAAATGCCCTCGCAACTATTATGCCGAACACAAAAGGATCGGGGCAGAAGAAGAGGAAGATGCTGGCACGGGTTGCGCAAAGTCTGATTATATACGGCGCCCCAATATTGGGCCATCGATTAATATACCAAAATATGAGCGACAAACTGGCCGCAATTCAAAACGCACTCAGGGTAGCGAGATGCTACCGGACGGTATTCAGGGAAAGATTCTGGCCATTTTCGTTATCCCCACGACCGAGCTACTGATGCAGAAACGGACGGAGGGGTACTGGGAGGACATGAGTACGAGGGCTGCCAGAAGCAGGACGTAGGTAACAGAATAAATGGTCTGAAGAAAAAGGCCAGCTATACTAGACGGCTGATCCCCCAGATTGTACAGTGGACAAACAGGAAGCATGGGGAAATAGGGTATCAGTTAACCCAAGCCTTAACGGGGCATGGCTGCTTCGTGGCGTTTTTAAAACGTATACCCTTGGAGCTGTCTATGGGCATCTTCCTCAGACATGCCAGATCCAGAAGGCCTGGAATCTTGTGAAATATTATATGCGCACTATTAACGGTCCAGCGAAGAACGGGAACGACAATAGACGCCCAGGTATGAGGCCAAATTCTCAACAGAACGTCGAAAGTAATGGAGCGCCTGATCGAGGCCCTCGAAGGAACAGGGGCCCTCCATCACAGATAGTATGGCTTCCGAAAAGGGAGGTCAACAAGTGACGCCATTCTTGCCGGACGCGGGATGGTGAACGAGACCAACGCCGAGACGTGGAGGAGGTGGCAACACTGCCTGATGTTCACCCTTGACGTAGAAAATGGGTTCAACTCGTTGTCATGGATGGCCACCAAGGACGCACTCCAGATGAAAAGGGTCCTAGAGGCACTTACAGGAGTGATAGCTGAATACCTCAACCAATGTGAGGTAACCTACGCAGGCACTGCAGGAATCTCCAGATTTGTGACGATAGGGGCAGGAGGGGGTGTAGTTGTCCCGGTAGAGCTCAGTCCTTGGGCCCGTCCTATGGAATATCACATTTGACAATGCCCTACGGCTCGGGCTGCTTGCGTGGGATGGAAGTTGTAGCTTTACCACATAGCCTGGTCATCATCTCCAGACAACGGGAACTGGAAGAGACTAAAGACAAAATGAAGCAGGCTGTGACGGAAGTGGCGGACTGGATGACGGGCTGTACTCTCGACGAAGAGTTCAGGCGTTCAGGAAGCTAGCACCACAATCAGCACGTTGACGGAAACTTATCAAATCAGCCGAAAAAGTATTTGGGTACCTCCCTAGAATTAAACAAGAACCAAGGGCGCAAGTCCTGGCAGCAACCAGGAAGGGAACCAAACCGAAGGGCACGCAAGCGAGACGCCTGTCCAACATCGCGGGCCCGAGTTTGCCGAAGAGAAGGCTACTTGTGACTGTTTCACGCGCCCAGTTCTCCTACGCAACACCAGCCTGCGTTGATACAACAAAGACTAATACTCGTAGAGGCTGTGGAGTGCACTGCGAACCAATGTGATCAGGATCACTCGGGTCTAACGAACTGTATCAACGGACGTTGTCGAAGTACTTGCAGCAATAATGTCCAGAGACTTGTTAGGAGGAAAGAACTTACACGTACAAGGCAAGAACAAGTGGATCAACCCCCAAAAAGCCCAGAAGGAGGCAAGACGGTGATGACAAAATGGCAAACACACTGGGAAACGATTATCCAGGCTTCCTGGATCAGACGCATACTACCGCATATAGAACCATGGGTAACACGTGGGTACGGAGAGCTGAATCACTGGATCATACATTTTCTAGCCGGACATGGTGTATTTCAGACATATCTGCACCGGATATCGAAGGCCGATACACCGAAATGCCGCTACTGTGAAGGGACAGATAATCCAACGATCACCAGCTACCGGTGTCCACGATGGGCCAGGGAGCGCGAAGAGCTGTGGCTGAGATGAGACAGATTTCCTCCATACAGGACAAGAAAAGGTAGGAGGCCAAATGTTCGCCCCGCACACCGAAACTTACATAACATGGGCTTTTTATATCTAACTTGAAGTATTAATCGGATTATTCTAAGGTGTGGTTCTTTTAAATTATTTTTCGTTTTTTGATTAATTATTGATTCGTCTATCTATTTAGTGATTCTTTTTAACAAGTGGTTCTTATGCATTATTTGTTAGATGCTGACTATACATAGGATCTTCAACGGATAGACCCCTCTGCCCGGACAGGGTTTTTTTCTTCTCTAGATATCTATATATCTATTTTAATTTTATTTATTGGATTGTTTTAATGTGTGGTTTCTTCTAAATTATTTATTCATTTATATAATTTATATAATTTTATCTGTTTATCTCGATCATTTTAATGTGTGATTTCCACTAAATTATTATTATTTATTTATTTATATAATTGATTTCACTTCTGATGTATCTATAATGCGCGAATGCGCTTGACAAACTAAGCAGGTTAAGGTTTGACCTTACACCAACTGCCCTAATAAGGTTTACAAGTTAAACGAGCGCACGAAGGGGGTATCTCACTGAATTCTCATAACAACTAAACTTAAGAGGGTGAATTAATCTTTTGAATTTTGGAACCTACCAATTGAATATCTTATCTGGGCCCCCAGCTTGAAGGCTTAAATGAGAAATCAGTTCCGGTTAGAGCAAGGGCTCAGTGGATATTCCTTGTACTGAAATACAAGATGAGTCCTACATTACCCGGCGAAATGCGCCGGGTGTGCGTAAATGTATTCCCACTACAGCAAAACAAACGTTTGTAATAATATTGATACCAAATATATTATATTTTGGACCATTAATAGTTTCAATTAATGTTTCACGGCGATGTCAATTGTTATCGAAAGCTTTCAATAGATATCTTGACAACTATCAATAGCTAGAACCAACAATACAATTTAATCAGTAATTTCCATCAGAATTTCTAATATACTGAGAGCTTTGTCTGTTTAAATGAATGATGCAACTATTTCTGTCATAATCTAGAAAAGGAATATTATTTCCTAGAGGGCACTACCCGGTGATCCTGATGACATGAGCATGTTGACGGTTATTACCATATGGGTGTGCATAGCTAATTGATGTGGTTCCGCCAGATAGCGTTTAACTTTCCTCCTAGGGGTTAGTTGTATCATTCAATTCAAAGTTTATTCAACAGTTCTCTCAAGGCAATGGTCATCAACATTGAATAGACTGTAACAAAAAACTCATGAACACCACTTCAGTTCCATCGGTGCATTTTGCTTTATACAGCAACATTCCCCAAATGTAAATAAATCACTAGCAGATAAATAAAAAAACGTTGTCTGTCGTGTGCGCCACTCTGAAACTCATGCATATTAAAATTGTTTGATAAGAGCGAATTTGATCGAGTAGTAAACACCACTCAGGAAGTTAATCCGGTCACAATAAAACGTATGCGTTCGGCTTACAAACTGTACCTACCCTCCAATCAATATGGAAAGTGTAGTTTAGTGTAACATTAGTTGCAGTAATGTGGTTTTATGTTCGGCTCAGCAGATCGGGTAGGCTGCTGTTTATATAAATAGACTTTATGCCATTAGCGTCAAGCAGCTGTAGCTGACACTTTTTATATTAATGCGCCCTGCACATTTAAACGTGCGACAAATTGCGCGCACAAAAAAAATGCGACACCGTCATAAATTAATAACGCTCAAAATGTTCGTTTGAATGAATAATTAATGGCGCTTGGCGGGGATATTTATTTGATCAATTTTTTTAATCAATTCTGTCACTCCTTGGGTAATAAATATCTAGCTACAGCCCAAAAATATACTGGATAGTTTGCTAGGATTGTCCAATACATAGAGCTAAAGCCCTGTTTTCCTAGGAGAACGGTCGCTTTAAAGCGGCCGCTTTTGACGTCATTCACAAATCACAAAGGCCGTTTTAAGTATATGTAATAGAAGAACTCACAATTTTTCATCGTAATTCATTGCGTTTTTGCAGTACGTTGAGGTATTACACTTTATAGGAAACTATATTCGTTTATATACACGTAGAATTATTTTTGTGACGTAAAAATGACGTCAAAGGCGGCCGTTTTTAAGCGGTCGCTTTCCCAGGAAACCAGAGCTTTAATGATTTAAATTTGCGTTAATTTAATTTTAATTCATGTCTACCCAATTGCAAATATTGTGCAATGATTTTAATTCAGTGTGTACGTCACAAATGAATGAATATTTGTATTAACAAAAAATGTATATCACATATAACACATGCATTTAATTCTTAATTGTTTTTTTATTATTAAATATTGTGAGGCAATCTAATTGTAATATGGACATGTTTAGTCCTTACTATTGTAAAAATCTGATCAAAGTACGAATATATGAATCATAGATGCACTAAACTGAAAATGTAAATCTTTTTGGTAGAAAGAAAGTTGAACATGCATACAAATGTTTGCTTCGAAATATACATTCACACACGACTAACATTTTTAACAATGTGGGGCTTTTCACAAAAACCTGACGTCAACCAACCCTGAAAGTTTCCAGTAATTTATATATATATATATATATATATATATATATATATATATATATATATATATATTAAGTAAAAATACTATAAGTAACAGTGTTTGGGTGGAACTTTGCCTATGAGAATGTGGTGCTGTTTCTGTAGAGTCTGACCACAACGCAAGTTTTTGAGCCAAAATCTAAAACGAATTTTGGCTATATTCTTAATCGTAACCAAAACAGAAACTTGTTAGTTATTTTGCAACAGGTATAGTCAAGATTTAATTTTAGTTTGTGATTATAATATGGAATATATCTAGGAAGATAATTCAAATTCATGCAGTCTTTTAAAGAAATTTTATTTATTTATATAACTTCTGTCTCATTTAATTGCATATATCAGAAAGCACGAAATTATCGCCGAATTTTTCAAGTAGATGAAAGTTTGAGTCGTCTACTTCGGTTTTATAATAAAACCTACAATACTGATTGCATCCCCACGGACTATCTAAAATCTATCTTCACTGCCTTCCCAAAAAAAAGCAAACGCGAAGAGATGCAGCGAATACTACCTCATTAGCCCCATGAGCCAATTATATACACCCTAATCAACACTTGTTGACATTTTCAAAAGAAATAATATGGATGAAACTCACATCCGCATTATGATTAATCGCTACTAGAAACAAACAGCTCAGAGGATCTATTCTGTAAGTTCAGATAGACTGGTATAAAAGCAGACTGGACGGTTACCTATGGCAACCAAATAACACAATTGTTTCAGCGTTGATTGCCCCACGTTCCGCGAACGCTAGTGTAATATTGCGGGAAGAGCAACCACCCTAGTGAAGAAAATACCCGGATAAATAGGGCAATTCACGAGAAGCGGTAGGTGCGAATAAAATAATAAAATGAGAATACTTCTGTTGGATGTCGAAAATAAGGAAGCAGTATATAATAATTGATCTATGTAAAAAGAAACACCTGAAATAGGACAGGAGTATAATGCCAGAAATAAAGAAGTTACGCGGAGAAATGTAAAACTGCTGAGCAAAATGTTAGGAGATAGAAACAATTTTAAGTGGATCTCATCATAGGTCTGGCGTATTCTAAAGAACGTGTAAACGAACAAAAAACGAAAAATGAACATCGAAAACGACCAATAAGGTTGATCGACAATAATACAGGTGTAGCTTGATATAATAGGCTACTTACCGAAGATCGACAGCAATACATGATGTATAATATACTCACAAGAGCATATAAAAACAATACAGATTGATATAGACCTGGGGGTCCATTGTGTAAGTTTCGAGGGTCTTGTAGAAAAGCAGACTGGTCTGTTACCCAAGGCAGCCTAATAAATAACTGTTTGAGATGGTTAGAAGTATGAAGACAGCCGGCAGCTATATAAATACCGCCATTTTTATATATTTCTCATGACTACTCATAAATATGACAGCTTCTTCCTCTCTACGCTTCGATTTTCTACTGTTGAATGTATTATTTTACCATTTTGCTTCCACCTAACAAAGGTACTTTTTAGATATCAATTTTCCATCGATGTTATATTTCTGCTCCTTTATCCGGTTTGCTGGTGTATTGATATTATATTGCATATGATATTACATGAGTTCTGAGTTATGTCAGTCTGCTCGATAACGATCTCGAATTAACATGTGATTCTGGGCAATATGATGGATTGCTGTAAGGAAAAAGCTTCTATTGCAATAATAATAGCAGTTGCTAATAAAATTAGTTTGAAAAGAAAATGATGGACAAAAAGAGTAGCTAGATAAGAGATTTCTACAAGCGCTTGAAGGAAGTAAGGCATATAAAGAAAGAAAAGGAAGACTACAGAAAAATTATCGTATGAAAGATGCTTATTTTTCTTTTATTTTGTATTTGATAATGTAATACTTATGTAATTTATCCCAGAATAAAGGCAATAATTAAAATGTACTAATAACATCTTCGTCCAGTTCTAACAACAGCCAATTGCGTTGCGATAAGAGATAAAACGTTGTCGACGTGTATCTCTATTGCTGTAAGCTTTTGCTGTCAAGTTTTCTGTTCTCATCCTCTTTCCACTTGCTCTTGCTTCGCATGCATGCTGTACTTGTTTTCTAATACCCATCTTATTTATTTGTCCGGACCATCGCAGTTGTTCCTCGTCAATATTCTCGTCAAAGGTCTTTTCCTAATCTCTTCATTTCGTATTTTGAATATTTTTGTAACACCTTCAAATCTTCTTAAATATTTAATTACTGCGACTTTTAGTCTTGATTTCTGTTTTTGTAGTCATTCATAGCCCAAAAAGTCAGTCAGTATCGGCGTGTATATTGATATAAAGATTGTGATTTTTAGTTTCTTTGATATTTTGTTCTTGCTTACGAAAGTTATTTATAATGCATTACATTATCGATGCTGATTGTATCCTATCCTGTTGTTTATATCACTGTCGAAATTTCTGAAATTAACTAATATAGCACCCAGATATTTAAAATTGTTAACTTGAATTTTTATTGCTTTACTCTACTTTTATGATCACCATATCTTCGGTTTTCCTTGTTAATTTTTAATTATCTTTTGGTCTTCCCACCTTGGATATCATTTAGCGATTCTAGGGCAGCGCATTCTTCTGCCTGCCAAGTTCCTCCTGCTCTTTAATCTCAGAATATATTTAATGTAGGTTGTAATGGCCCGCCATTTCCCCTCATCCGGCAACATTGTATGTGTAGGGTTTACAGTAACCCCGACCTGTATTATTAGACCACTTCTATACGAGTATCACCGTGCTCATTGGAAGAGCTTATACTCGTCGTAGCATCGATTTGTGACCGTTTTGAGAACAGGCCTGGTCACTGGACTTTCCGATCTGACAAGGAATCCATGCTCAGCGAACGTCTGCGTCAGATGGAACTACACCACTCCACGCTTCCTGCCCACTCCCATTCTTATGTCGGGGATGATCTTCTTAGTCCAATCAGTTTTTCCTTTGGTGGCATCCCAGAATTCCTACCACTTTGTTGCGGTACTATCCCTTGCTGCCTTTCTGAATGCCTTAGACCTTTCTGTCCTAACGTTCGCAGGCGAGGAGCTCGTTTGGTGTAATCCGAGCTACATGAAAACGATCTTGTGCTGCGTTATGGCCAGGTGAGTCTTTGTTCGTGCTATTTGCGTCTTATCGACTCATACAGGAGCATCGTGCAGAACGATACTCTCTACTGCAGAGACAAGTATCCTTCTCTTGATTGCTCTTGGCCGATGGAGGTTTGCCATGATCCTCCCCAGGGCCGTCGTTACAAGGGCGTCGTTACACGCACTGACTACGGCCGCAAGGCCGTAGTCAGTGCGTGTAAGAAAAAGTTCAATGCTTCTTCAGAGACAGACCAAGGTATTTGAGTCTGGCTCCGGGGCTAATCCGCTTTCCATCGGTGCTACTTGACTTCTGTCGGTGAACAAAATGGCCTCTATTTTCTCAGGGTCCAGGGATAGTTGATTATTCTGGATCCAGCTGCTGATTCCGTCCGTCCTACTTCTCTATTTTGGCAGTTTCCACTACTGCCCGGTCATCAGCGTATCCAAATAGCTTTACTCCAACTGGAAATGGAAGCCGCGAAACCCCGTCATACAAGATGTTCCATCGGGTGAGGCCAAGGGCAGAACCCTGCGGACACCGCAAATCAGTGCGATACAACCACGGCTTGTTGCTACCTCGTGCATAGGTGCGCGACCCTCCAGATAGCTTTGGATCATCCTCACAAGTATAACCGTCGATTTCCCATACATATATAGTGAAATTGCTGAAACAAGGTGTTCACGTCATAGATTACGGTGACGTCAGTTTTCGGCGTTGATGCCGGATGATATTTGTTGTGATAAACATAACCTACAACAATTGATTAACCCTTTGGATTGTTTACATAATGCAGTCGGCATTTTGTAAGCAAATTGTTGCAAACACACTGGTTCAGAATAACAATCACAAAGCGATACGAAAGCCAGCACAGAACAAGTATTGAGCAGTATTGGAGGTTAGGTATAAATCACAATACGAAATTACTTCAAAAAATTGCAACGTTGCGATTCCAGAAAACTAAATAACACTAAATTTTAAAATGTTAAAGTTTTTATTGCCCATATTTAAATATTTATGCATAAATATAAACGTATATCGGTTTATTACAATAAAAAAACATTCTTACTTTCAGACGGCAGTAATAAATATTGAACAACTCGTTCAAATTATATAATTAAAAGTGCATCTTTTAAGCTTTGTATATTGGCAATATGACGTCACGGATGACGTAAACACTCTGTTTCAGCAATTCGACTTTTTTTTATAGCTGCATATTATCACTATGAGCGCAATGAAGCTGTGCTAGAGGCGTGGTTAACATCGAGTTTAACAAATGCACAGATTTTCCGGGTGTTCTGTTCTGTGCCATGGCGACCTTTCTGTACAGTAGCGAGGCTCTTGGCAATAGCCTAAATGGTGGATCTGTTCCACCGAAATCCATGCTGATTCTCTGCTAGTCCTTCCTGGCTTTCTGTGTGTGCAGTTATCTTCCCAATCAGATACTCTGGCAGCTTTTCCAAGCTGTCAACCAGCGGCTTGAAGAACGATGGGTTGTCCATGGAATTGTTACATTTAGGGATGAGGACCAAGTTAGCCCGTTTCCATATAGCAGCGGAGAAAACCCTTGTATCCAGTGTATTGTATCCAGTAATTAAGTCAGAGAGCACCTATCGTGATCAGAGGGTCTGTTACACAGTAATCGATGACTGGAAGCAGTGAGCTCTTCCTCAGAGATCGGTTTTGTTTCATCAGCTTCTGGGTACCGGGGAGTAAGGTACTTATTATGATGACTTGATGGGCTTTAATTTTTAGCAGGGCGGGTCTGGTCTTCAGTCTTCTGTAGCTTTGTCCTCTCACTTCCGCAACAATAGTAGAAACCACTTCCTATCATTTATGCCGTTCAGAGGCCCCGATCTCATGCCTTAAGGCATTTTCAGCCTGCCTGTTGGTTGAAATGGCTAGTTCTGTTGTCTTGTTTTAGTTTTAGTCAGGCATACATTTCTTTTTGCTCATATCTGAAATTTTCTGTTTGATTAGGGTTGTGTATTATTCGGTGGGTAGTTTACGCACTTCTAGAGGGTGCATAGTGGTGTCTTGTGTAATCGGGTTTGTGTATGTTTTTATTTAGTTGAAGGCCTTTTCGGCGGCATTGTTGATGGATTCGATGATGGTTTTCTTATTTCTTGTTGTACCTTTTTATGATTTTCTCCGTGGTGTCTAGAAACTTTGTTTGTCGTCAGTGGTCGGTTTTTTGCCAGGAATTGCACAAGTAAGTCACCCACAAGCGCGGATAGATCAGTGTCGGATGGGTGTTTGCTGTAGCAACATTTGCCCATGATCTGGTTGGGATGTCGAAGTTCTGGTTAATTTTTGGAAAGTTTATCGGGTTGAAGCTGCATTCACGATAGTTGGCTGGGTGGTTATATTGGCCTCACATGATCTTGTAACTAATGCAGCTAGGGAGACCATTCAATAATTCAATATTTGTTATGTATACAATGTAATTTATAATTATCAGTGTAATACTACTTCTAAAATGTACGCGTTTTTTTTCAGTGCCAGTCTCCAGGTATTGACATACGATAAAATATGTTTTTATACCAAAAAAAACCTTCATTAGAATCAAATAAGACATTTTTTAAAGATTAGACGATCAGTAACAGCTTGGGATTATGTATTTGCCCGTGCCGGCTATTTTGAACAGATGAATACATTATAATATTAATATACAAAAGGTAGACACGGTCTTTACTATAATTCAATATCAATAAAATCTGCAGTTGATAAAGTTACCTATTTGCTTTTGTAACCTGAAAATTCGATTATTTGTTGGATTATTGAAATTATTATTATTGAATGATAATATCACTAATGTATTAACGGCTGGTCTATTTAATTCAGGATTAGAGAATTAATTTATTGTTATGTGATTAGCGAAACTACATAATAGCAATAATAATAAGCACTAATCTACTAACATGTCTGTTTACACAATAATAATTGCATTGAAGCCGCGATCCTCAGTGCTCTCTCCATAGTATCCTTATCTAAATGAAGCGCATCGTCGTCGTTGATCTAAAGCTCGGCACCTTTGTATGTTAAATCTCCGTGGAAATTAAATTAACCATCACCCCACCCCCGCATGCTCGCTCTATGTCGACTGGAACACATTCAATATGACGTTAATCAAATCAAAGCGCTCGTTTGCCTGTATGATGTGCACTTGAGAATCACGAAGTAATCGCTTTAGACAAAAATTCATTTTACGATTATCTGTATGTGTATGTGTTGCGTACAAACGCTATATTACGTGAGTCGTCACATGAAATAGCCCCCTTTTGTTGGAAATTGCACACTCTCAGTCCTGTCAATAACTGAATTTTCCGGCAACTACCTTTTACGTTCTGTAAAAGCTTTTACTCCCCCTTCAAAATACAAGCCGGAATTATATTAACACGCGCCGCAACAATTGCCGTATCACCATCAATCCATATTTGCAAGGAGCTGTCATTTTCCGTATAAAAACGACGTCGTGCGAGCAACCGGAAAAACTTCCAGCTGTTTTCATAACTTTTATAAGAACACAAGAGTCAGAAATCCACATATCGTTCCGATAAATGATCATCATTTGTCTTCGTCACGTTGCGTTGGAGGAAAATTCTTGTCATATTACATACCTTTCCTTTTACAATGGAAAAGTTGTGTATAAACTCAATCTAACTTTTGGCGGGAGGGGTTGTACAAAGTTTAATTTGTTTACAATTTCTCATATAGGTGTGCGGGCGAGTACCTCATAATGATTGATTTGCCGCCATGAATATTTTATTGATTAATTTGGTATGATTAGAAATTTATAAGAAGTTTCATGTCAAGTTTACGAGCTATATCTAAGTTGTCTATCGGAAATTATTGATGAGTGATGTCTTGATTATCTTGTGATAATTACATGTAATAATAATAATCTTAGTTTAGGTAATGCATGAATATTAACGGATGTAATATAACTGCCTGTTTAATGAGCACTGGAGAAAACGAATAACTGTGTACTGGAATATAGCTAGTGGTTCAATCTTATATCCAATTAGCGTAGCAGTTTATTGGGATTGACAAATTCTTTAGATAAGAAAACCCAACAAGTCTTAAGAAATAGAGAAGCCACAAATGCAGTAAAAAAATATATAAAACTTCAAATTATATGCTTGTTTTCTAGGATTCACTTTTAAAAAGTAATTAATTGCGGCTTCCAGAATAATAAAAATATTTCTCTCATTTTAAGCCTTTTCCGCTGGTAAAGGGAATAGTTCAGAGTAGTTTAATCACCCGTTATTTACCATAACTCCACAGAAAACTTTTGTTAAATGTGAAATGTAATTCCGGAAATTTCACACCCCAATGCTTAGTTCGATATTAGACGGCGCCTCTAACCACTAGGCCACTGAGCTGGGTTACAATAATAGCAAAAATAAAAATAATAATCTTAATGAGTATACTCAATGATAACCTTTTAGTTGTGAACTTTACTTAGCAGCTAACTGTAGCTGCTAAGTAAAGTTCACAAACAATAAATTAGCATTTCTACATAATAAACCAAATAAAAAATTATGCCCGAATGTAAATTGAGATCGAAGAGCTGTTACAGCTCTAGATACATTTGATTGTGATCAAATAATTGTTTTACCTTAAATATCCAAGAGGCCCTAAATATGTAAATATAACAGTGAAAACAACGGTTGCCCGGCGCAGCCACCAAAAATACGTTCATTCAACCCGGCTACGTTAAATAGGTGAAGGTTTTCCTCCCCCAGATCTAAAAATATCTCTCTCCCGCCCCTAGTCAAGTTTTATTTGTGTTGTCTGGTAGACGAGACGAGCACAGCCACCACGTGCTCGCCTAATTGTTATTCCGCACGTACTTTAGTACTTCTGGTCGACGGGCATTGATTGCGCGACGCGACGCGTCCATGACGTCACGGCGTCGGCTGGAGAGGAAAACAGTATTGAGTTTGGGACACGTCATGAATGCGATTTGGGATTCCGATAACGTTCAAATGTGTGTGCATGTGTATTGCCCCCGTCTCGCTCACTCGAGAAAACGCCGGCGACTGCTTCTTTTTGTGCGCGACCTCACACAATTTTCCGCACGTCTCGCTGCATAATCAAGAGTACGATAACAGTTCTTTCTTGTTAGTTCCGTACGTTGCTATATGTTTGTCTGAGTAGATGTTTGTGACTGTACGTTATTACTAACAAGCTGAAAATATAACAATATGTATACACAGAGCGGGAGCACAATGGAAGACCATCTTGGACTGCGAGAGGGCTGCGAATAGAATGCTTTGTGTAGATACATGTAGTTATTTTTGTTATTTGCGTTTTGTTAGTAATAACGAGCGTGCTCCGGTCTCGTTACAATTCTTGCAATCACCGTTTTTACTATACTGAATATATCGATCGGAGATGCGGTTTAGGGTTAGTTTCCTTTATGATGCCGCGAGGCTTTGTTCTAGTCTATTCTCTGCGGTTATCGCCCCTTTTCGCGACTACTTGGACTACAATTGTATTTACGCCTTTCATCGTTTTACCACCTACTTGAAATATATAAAGGAGGATTTAGAATAGTAAGCAAATTTATTTTATAATAGAGCCGATCGATGTATATTGGTAATAAACGTGCATTCAATAACATTTATTTTGTTATGCTGACATATAATGTGTTCACTAATTCGAGTGTAATTTTTTAATACTTACAATTTTTATTCTATTATAAAAGATTTTGTAGAGAAACTACGAAGTAATAATGAATTGAATTATTCCAACATTAAAATTGTAGAAAGAAATAGAGATAGAAAGTAACACAAATATTTTTTTATAAAAAATATTAGTACATGTTTCATCTGTTAATTGATAGTAGTAAGAGTTAGGGCTGGAAGTGCCCCAAAGGCCGCTTTAAAAAAATGCGGTTTGGAGGACCGCATTATAAAATACTTCCTATGGAACTATATCAGTGAGTTTGGTTTGGTTTGGTATACAAACAAAAAACGCGTTTGTATTATTAATTTATTTTATTACAAAAAATATCAAATTATAAAAAATTGGTTGGATTTTCAATAAAATGAATCAATATTAACTTTAATATTTGTTGTTTTTAAACGAAGCAACTGAGTGAGTGACTTATCAGGGAGGGACCATCTATATTTTGACTCTCTCTTTCGATTTTTTTAAAGTCGCTAAATTGATTTTCGAATTCTTCTGCAATTGTGTCAATGTATTTATATGAGATATATTTGATACTTCTTCAAAATTCTTTATTTCTTCAAAATGCTCTTTGCAACTTGGAAAAATGAAAAATCATTTTTTTCTAATAAAGACTTGAAAAGTTTAATTTTATTCTTAAATCCATTTTTTGTCCAAGTAAGTTAGCAATCTTCTGCTGTTTTCTTTGTAGCTTCAAATTCAATTCGTTAAGGTGAGATGCCAGGTCTGCTAAAAATGCGGCGTCGGGCGCAGGCGATTGTGATGTCCATATGCAGTTAAGGGGTGGACATTGCACCTTATGTTTACATAGAGGCGGTGTAGAGTTTCGCCTCTTCGCCTACCGTGTCCTAGGCGAAGAGGCGAAGACACAGTGCCGACTCGGCGAGAGGCACGAGGCAAATGCCCGCGCCTCGTCAAGTGGGCATTGCACCACATGTTTATATAGAGTGGGCTTGAAGCGTCGTGCCTCTCGCAGCACCGCACCGCGTCTTCGCGTCTTCGCCTAAGACATGGTAGGCGAAGAGGTGAGAGGCATAACTCTTCCTTGCCGCCTCTATGTAAACATAAGATGCAATGTCCACCCCTTCACTGCATATGGACATCACAATCGCCTGTGCGACGTCGCGCCTGCGCCTCGTCAACACCGCGCCTGCGCCCGACGCCGCTTATATGTGAATTGGGCCTAAGGTCTGCTAAAAATTGTGCATCTACCGTTTAATTTTCCAGTTCCGTTGTGTTGGACTTGACTTCATCTTTAAGAAAAATAGGAATCTACTTGTTTAGAGCGCAGAATCGTTTCAAACAATTTCCGTAACATAACCAACGAATATCGGTGTGAAGTAACAAGTCCCCATATATAGCATCTACTTCAGCTAAAAAATCACGAAATTTTTTGTGAGTCAAAGACGATTGCTCCCTCTAACAATATTAGTTATTTTAACAACCACTTCCATGACATTCATTTGACGTAAGGATGTTCCACATAGGACCTCTTGGTGAACTATTCAGTGTATCTCAAGAAAGTTCAATTTTGTTTCAAGTGTCCTGCAAGTTCCTATCTAGCTAGCAATGTGCCTGTATTGTCAATGATGGATGACAACACAGGAACATTTATTGAATCAAGTTTGACACTACCTTATTTACAGCTTCAAAAATATTCGTACCCTTGGTTATATCATGGAGAGGAATAAGATCAAGCATCTCCTCTGTTACACTAAATTCGTTTAATAGTTCGGATAAAAATATCAAGCTGGATAAATCAGGTCCAGTCATAGCGGCAGAGAACCAGCGGTGAAAACTGATGCGACCAAGCAATAAAGAAGTCGTCCGAGAGAACGAAACAGAGAATGAGGAAAATATTTAGCAGGCTAGCCATCAAAACAATCACTACACGGAACCTTCCGAAAGTCTTGAAAGCAGACATGGCTAATTTGAAAAGACTCCTTGAAGACTTTGATAGGGAGGTAAAGAAAAATAAAACAACAGACAATAGACCTGACGGGGAGACCCGCATCCGAACAATGCAAACAGAGATGATGGAATTCCGGAACGAAATTAAGAGATTGAGAGAGGAAGACAGGCAGGAAAATGAACAACTAAAGAGGCAGGTGGCAAACCTCAAATCTGAACTCTAAGAGGCAGGAAAAGCCATCAACATCGAAAAAAAAGTAGTAAGCGCGGAGGAAACAGCTAAGCGGATACGGGCCCTCATAAAAAGCAAAGCAAACTGCGAAGACGCTACAAAAGTCATGGGAGAATTCTGGCCAGAAGCTACGTACACAAAGGTAGCAATCGTAAGGGGAACGGTAGCCAGACTAAACAAAGATGCATAACTGGTGCGTCTGATTGACGATTACCGAACTGGTAAGAGATTAATCATAGATGCGTCGCCAGGCTAAGCAGGATCGCAGGGCCCAGAAACTGCAATGGGCCTATTGCACGAATGGAATGGGTCAACCACTTCATAGTATAGAATATTACAACTAAAAACAGGGCAAGGAGAACGTTTTACGATTGCGCCCGTCGCTTTATGGAGATAGTGGAAGCGAAAAGAACCAAGGCACTACTGGTAGAAGCCCCTAAAATCCCCAAAACAAACGTCAGGCAGATACTATAATATCAATATATCCGCCAGCCTGGATTTGTTAGTAGCTACAAATCCAGGCTGGCGGATACCTGGAGGAATAAATGTGGTAGTGGCGGACCTTTTTCTCGCTGGTACAATGGGGACACACAAGATCCAAGCCTTAAACCAGCAACAATAACAACACTAATCGCTGACTGAGACGAGGAGAGAACCGCATGGGCTTTCAAACGAAGTGCTGAAGTTAGCAACGCCGGAGGCCGCAATACTTCAAACCCGGATCGCCACCAAGTGCCTAGATGAAGGAACTCCCCCGTCGATGGAAGTCGGCAAGACCGGTAATTATCCCTAAACCGGAGAAGCCAGCTAGCACCTCGACCTCCTACTGACAACTATACCTCCTAGATGGAAAGGACAAGGTCATGGAGCGGTTGATAATAGACCGGCCGACCGAGGCCCTGGAGGAGACTAGTGAACTCAACGACAGACAATTTGTATTTCGAAGAGAAAGGTCGACAACAGACGCCATCCTGACTGTACGCACCCTAGTCACGGAAGCAAACACAGAGACATGGAGGACACCGTGACACTATATGGTGGTCATACTGGATGTAACTAATGCAGTCAATACACTACCATGGGTGACCATCATGGATGCCCCTGCGGAGTGCTCGAACCCCTAATCAAGATGGTTGGAGGATACCACTTCGATCGCCAAATCGTGTGCGAGGGTACTGAAGGGAGGAGAAGATTCAATGTTAAGGGAGGAGGGCGTACCAGGATCTGTACTGGATCCCCTCCCATTGTGCTCGCAAAGACAAGAGCCGGCCGAAGCCTACAGGGCAATCAAGGGAGAGACAGCTCCAAAGATCGCCAAACAAAGAACCAGACATCAAATGATGGGCAAATGGCAACAACGGTGGGAGGAGACACCCCACGCGGCGTGGACCAGGAACATCATCCCCCAAATCGGACCAGAGGGGAGCCGAGGGTACGGGGAGCTGGACCACTGTACCACGCAGATCGTGTACGGCTGTGGAGTATTCTAGGAGTACCTACACAGGGTAGGCAAGACTGAAACAGTTATATGCCGATACTGTAGTGGTACAGAACACACCATCTTTACCTACCAACTGTGATACCACGAGCGCACTTCCCTGGAGTTAGAGAAAGATGCTGCAAAACAGCGCAAACTGGGATGCGGTTTTCCAGGACTGTGATGAGATGGAAATAGGACGATTGGAGGGGCCGTGACGAGATCGAAGACACATAACGACGTCTTAATGACTGACAGATGCAAGCCGACGCGAGGAGCCTAGAGTGCCTTTGAGATTTAGTTTAGGCGGGAGGCGCTCCGGACAGATCGCGGGGTGAATCTGGCACTACGCTTGGCTACCACCTAATAGTGGTAACGGAGGTATAGGCGCCTTTCCAAGATTCCATCTCGCAGGATAAAAACAATTGCAACCAGTCAGTGTTGAAGTCGGGGGCGTTGAGTAGTTTTTATTTATTTGAAAAGGGGACGGCAGGTCAATATAGTTTGGTAAACTCTGCTCCAAACATAAAATGTGATATATATATATATATATATATATATATATATATATATATATATATTGTGTGAAGATTATTCTTAATTAAAATATTTTCGAATGATTTGATTAGATGAGATAGACGAAGCTTGGTCAAGGGATCGCGTTTAACACCAAGTCGATCCAAACGTCCTGCACGTGCGATGGCTAGGCCACCGGTACGCCCTGCTAGAGATCAAACGAGACTTTGGCGACCGAGTAATGGCGGGACTCCAAGGGCAGCCTCGTGGATTCTGGGGAAACAAGAATACGGCAAATTCTAATAACACACGCACACACACACATTATACATTGCACCATATAACATCAGAAAGAATCTAGCTGGTCGTTAGACTAATTCGAACAAGAACTCAAAAACATAATATGGAGCAATGGAGTTGGCATAGGCGAAACAAGGCTCCAGGGGGAAAACTCATCACACTTAAATCAGGGAACATTCTGAATCAGAAAAACTCGGAAACCATTTACAAAATATGGCGGTATAGCTCTCATTGTGAATCTCAAAGTAAAACCTCTAGTGAACAAATACCACCCAATATCAGTACTCAAAAATATAATATGGAGCAATGGAGTTGGCATAGGCGAAACAAGGCTCCAGGGGGAAAACTTATCACACTTAAATCAGGGAACACTCTAAATCAGAAAAACTCAGAAACCACTTACAAAAAATGGCGGTATAGCTCTCATTGTGAATCGCCTAGTAAAACATCTAGTGAACAAAAACCACCCAATATCAGAAAGGGTAATCTACCCAGTTCTTAAATTAAAGCATACACTGCTATGCGCCAACAGCGGGCGCCAAGGACGAACTCGAAGAATAAATATAAATAATATAACAAATAGACTTACTAATAAAGTAGACCTATATCTTCCGAAAGGGCTTCGGAACTCTTGAGCACCGACAAACCCTATGATTAAATATAGAGAAGGCAATAGAATATAATGCACCGTTACATCTGGCATTCATAGATTACCTAAGCCTTCAAGTGCATCGAAACCTGCGCTCTTCTCTCTGCAATGGACGATGCCAGAATCGATTCGAGAAATTCCAAAATCTTCAGAAACATATACCAAGACGCCACCTTTCATATCAAAATCAACGATGCACTCATCTACATCTAGCTTGATGTAAATGTAACTTGTAACATTTTCTATTACCAGTATGCACCTATGGACTGATAACATGTAACATATGTATATGTCCATCGCAAAGAAAACCTCCCACAAGTTACAAACAAAACAAATATCCATGGAAAGAACTGAGCTGAAATATCACTAAGAAATCAAATTAGGAATATAAAAATTCGAGAAAGGACAACAGTACCGGACATCATGTAACGTATTGCGGGGCAGAAATGGAGGTGGGTAGGGCACGTCGCAAGACAAAATGCAAAAAGATGGACATACAAAACAATTTAGTGGAGAAGAACACAGCGAGGTAGAGGAAGACCACAAATGCGATGGAAGGACGACATCAGGAAAGTATCGGGAAGACAATGGATAAGAAGAGCACAGGACAGGAAAGCTTGGAAGGACTTAGGAGAGGCCTATATCCATCAGTGGATGATAGATTGATAAAATATCATGAAACATAATATTCTGTATGCATAATATCTTCTTCTGAATTAACAACAATCTTCATAAGAGTATTATAACGAGAAAATGTAAACGAACATGTTCTCGTTATAATATTCTCATGACGATTGTTTTTAATTAAGAAGAAGATATTGTGCATACAGAATATTACGTTTCATTTTTTTTTATTATCCATCTATGATCCACTGCTCGATATAGGCCTCTCCTAAGTCCTTCCATGCTTTCCTGTCCTGTGCTCTTCTTATCCATTTTCTCCCGCTACTTTCCTGATGTCGTCCTCCCATCCCAGTTGTTAAGGAATTCTATATTCGTAGTAATGTTTCTTACTTATATTCTAATGTAAATCGATATATTCTGTACCGATTATAATTTAGAATATGCCAATAAAGGTTTTCTAAGTAAGTAAGTATTCTATACCAAATTTATCTTTTTCAAAATTAAATTTTGATATGATGCTGCATAACATAAATAAAATAAGTAACTTATATAACAAATATTCTCCCAATCTCTCAATTGCAGCCTTATAAGTTCTTAAAGTATTTTTTCCTAAATTGAATTTATAAAAGCCTGCATAAAGTAATTTAAAGCCGGCGTTAACTTCCATAATGAACAAACCGATTCCTCCAAGTTTTATAAAAGAAACAATCATTTGAAATTTCAATACCAATCACACGCTCGGTTGGCTCTTTAAGCACCCGAACGGGTAACTTTTTTTTTGACAAATCGGCCCTCCAGTGTACATTTTAATTATCGCACCCGGACGCAATTAACATGCATATTTCCGCGTCGCGCCGACGAGGAGAAAAGAAATTAAAGTTTTAATTTGAATAAACGAGTTGGGGGACGGGCGCTTCTCAGTTGGTTGGAAATTCCGGCACTGTCAGCAACATAAAACCACCTTACAAATTTTCTTCTGTTAATTAAACAGTGACGGTTAAAGGGTTTTGGGTGAGTGTGTGTGATGCCGGGTTTATTACTGTTACAATTCACGGCGGGATGGGAGCTTGACAGGCTGCACTTGATAACGAAGATGCCTGCTAGTTACAGCTAAGACGTGCGTCTTCCTCAACTCATTATTTCGTACAATGTGAGTTGTTTATTACGATGTTTAGTAATTTAAATTATTTGATGGGAATTATGATCAATTGCCACAATTTACTAGGATTAGATAAATAGTCTTATGTTTCAGGACGTATTGTTTGAACAATTGAATATGCGTTGTTTGACCTGCAGCACTAAATATTGAAATAAATGTATGCTAAATTGTATACTTAAAATTTAAATTTAACATTTATTATGTTTATGTGCTTCATTGTGTTTGATTCATTAAGAGGCCATGTTCAGAGGGGAAACTGATCGCAGATAAGAAGTGTGGAGCCAAGAAAATGAGTATATCCAACTCAAACCAACCAAAAATTTGCAAGGTGAAATATGGAACTGAACGAACTATCAATGAAAGATACGAATAGCATTCAAACGGCCGCAGAAAAGTGTATGCACATCAGAAACATGAAAAAGCCGAAACACAGTCTAAATACAAATAGACTCATTAAAGAAAGAACAACAAAATGTATACACACAATACACAAATTTGAACAATACTACAAAGAAAGCTATCGAAAGAGACGTTAAAGCCTTGAATACACAAGTAATAAAGGAAACCATTAAGAACAATATAAACATAATAGTTCTATGTTTAAAATTGTCAAGGGGAAAATTCAAAATCCATACTCCGAAGAACGATGCCGCAGAAGTCGTTATCATAAAAGGTCATCGAAGACTTTTAGCTAAAACTTCACAGTCGATTAGTGCAGCCAGTTCAAAAACAAGGCCAGCAAGAACTAAGAAAACTCGTCCTGAACGTGGCATCCGAAGATATTCCAGACATAAACAAATTAGAACTGAAAGTCACTCAAAAAACTAATTAACTACCCACCAGGCACCAGAGCAGGATCAAATTACCAAGGAAATGCTAGAAGTGGGAAACACTAGAAAACGCAATTTTAATACTATGGATATAAGGCCTTGAAGAGAGTAAAATCCCTTGCTGCTTATGAAGGCCGATTGCGCGCTTATGGAAAACTATAGACCCATTTCTCTACTCTCAATCCTCACTAAACCGTCTCAGTCAGAAGTATGACTACTACTACTTTAAGAAGGGATATAGCACAACCGATCACATTCAAGCGATGCAGACAATCATCGACAAATGCAGAAGTACAACATCCCACTAATATAGCGTTCGTAAATTACCAAAAAGCTGCCAACTCCACCGAATCATGGAGAGTGCTCGAAGCGATAGATAAAGCACGTTCTGACTCAAGATACTCGAATCTAGTGAAGTATATCTATGAGTATGCTAGACTACATATCAAAATGGATGAAGAATGGGCTACTAGCAAAATCCCTTTCAAGAGAGACTACTTGTAACATCGTACAGACTGGAAACAATGTTCTCGAAAAATAGCATAAATCGACTTCGAATCTACCAAATGTTGGTAGAGTAATAGAGAGAATTAAACGACCTTAAGTGATATAATTCAGAATGAGGAGACAAACGGGAGTCGTCGATTTGGCGAGTGGCTAACAAAAGTCTATGGGCGGAACATGTCACGAGAAGTGACCTCATATGGATAAAAAATCCTGATCCAGAGAGTCTGATTATTGAGTCGAGTTGTGACAGAAAAACAGTGTTTTCTTCTGAGCCCAGCTGACAAGCCCAGCCACCGAAGGATACTGACACTATCACTGAAAATAGTTAGTGGATAATATTGCTACTAAGTGCGGGTCTAACCAATCTCCGCTATGGACATCGAGCCTAGTTTCGACGTCTACAGGGAGGAGTTGGTCTCTCTTATTAAAACTATTTATTAAAACTACGAGTCACAAAATTGCGTCTTTCCCAAAGCAGCTAACTGCACTATATATGCGCAACCACCCTCACGATATCCCGTAGATACCGAATAATCTGAGATGGGCTGTTTCTAGGAGTCCACTAGTTAAGCCCGTAACGAAAAAACCAACTCCTGACAAGAGTTAAAAGTCTTCTAGCAAGAAAGCAGGTTAACACACCCATCAGTCAGGATTTTCTAAAGCCCAACATTCTTAAACAATTCGCAGTTCAAGGCACGGACATGTTCGCTGACTCCCCAGCTACTCCGTGTGTGTCCATTTACCCAATTTCGCGAAGCGATCAAGTCCATGCTCACTGACTACTCAGTTCCGAAAAGAAAGACAACTTATAGCCTTTCTCGCCCCAGCGCTGCTGCCGCTGGCGCTACACCGTCTGATAATGAGTTAGACCGAGCATGCAACGCGGAATTCTAGATTCCGAAGGCACAACAAAAAGCGGCGAAGCACCCAAGAACATCGACCAAAGCTGCATCTGCTCCCTGGCAATATTCAGTCTCTGTAACTCCTCAGGCCGTCTAATGCCGAACATCCTAGGGCCGCGGGAGAAGAAGCGAAGGATGCTGGCGCGAGTAGCCGACAGCATCGTGCTATATGGAGCCTCAGTCTGGGCCCACAAGATGACCGAAGAGGGGACGAAGAATTTTATGGGAGCGGCCCAAAGATGAGCGGCCCTCAGAGTGGCATGTGCCTACAGAACCACGTCCAGGGAGGCAGTGCTCGTGGTGGCCAGTAGCATCCCCTTCGAGCTCCAGGCAAGGGAGCGAGCGAAACTGCACGGAATGAATAGGGAGTTGACAGCCACTAACAGGGCAGAGGAGAGAACTGAAACCCGAAGGGTATGGCAGGAGCAGTGGGAAGGCATTACCGAGCGAGCTGCGTGGACCCGGAGGCTAATCCCGGACGTCGAGGCCTGGACGAGCAGAAAGCACTGGGAGGTCAACTACCACCTCACTCAGGTCCTCACAGGACACTGCTGCTTCCGGGCATACCTCCACCGTATGAACTGGGCAGTGACGGACACGTGCAGTTATTGCGGAGACCGCAGGGATAGTGTGGAGCATACCATCTTTGTATGCCAGCAATGGGAGGGCCAACGGTCGGCTCTGAGCCGGCGGATAGGGACCGAGATAACACCAGACACTATGGTGCCGCTGATGCTGGAGGATGATGGTAAATGGGAAGCCATCACCTCCTGCATTAGGGAAATTATAAACCGTAAGGTAGAAGAGGCGAGATAGGACGGAGATCTACCCAGGCCTGAAGTAATGCGCGAGCGGTCCCGGGCCTGGCGGTGGAAAGAGGTGGGGGTTTAGCTGGTAGGTTAACTCAAGAGAGGCGCATCCCGGGGGAGAATGCCAACAAGGCCCCCCGGGCGTCTATGAAGATTCCCCCCTCATGCAAAAAAAAACTCCTCAGGCCAAAGAAATAAACTCTCTCAACATAGTCCTCCAATAGAAGGAGGGGTACGGCTATATTCTTCGCGAAATTGGTATCAGTGAAACGGTCAAAACTGCTAATGACGTCTCCGCCCAGTGTCTTCCAACGATTTCCGGCGCCTAACGTCATACCTCGATAGAATGGGCTCAAAATAGTCCTACTTTACCCTCCGAAAAGGTCCACCGCGTAGATCTCCGTGGCACTCCTGAAACTATATATGCAGAAGACGTACTTGGCCTACCAGATGGGCGAAAAATCAAACTTTCGAGTGTTCTAACACACGCTCCTTCTTTCACACCATCAATTTACCCCGGATCAAGCTAACTATCGCTCGGCCTGAATTGTTCACGAGCTGCCCTTTGAGAACTGGACAACTCGTGAATAGGGCAAGTTAACTAGCGCTAAGCCCCTGGGCTGGCCAAACAGGTATTCCACAATCTATAATCCCGCGAAGTTAACCCACCTACATTTGAACATCTATAAAATTAATGTTTTCACTATGTTGCAGCGGGGATTTGCACTATAAGATACTATTCAAGTTTATTTTTTATTTGCTTCTTTCTTTGTCATTATTATATTGTTTAAAAATATAAATTAATTATTAAAATAATATACTTCCGATAGGACCGACGGAGAGGCTACAATAATTTTGTAAACTTTCAATTTAATGGTAAATAAAATATAATAGAAAAGGGTGTAAAACCGATAGCCGTTGACATGGGGTATCGTAGTAGGCTCTTCCATTGTATCCCTAATTATCCTTTCCTGACAGGGAAATTGAGATCAAATATTTGTATGAATTACACAAGCGGAAGAACAAATATTTGTAACACAATTTTCGGTTAAAGTGGTTATAAGTTTATCATTATTTACACTGCTTTATTTATTATAATTGGTTATTATAAAAGATACCAGATGGAATTTATTTCCAATGTTGATGCATTCGAACTTGAGTTGCATATTAAAAATCACCATAGTATAATTTCCTTTATACATGTCTACAAAATTGGTTATATGACAGCACTGGTAACAGTTTAACCTTAATCAACAGCATTAAAAATAAACAAGAGAATATCGTTATTACGATATATTCAAATTAAATATCCCGGGGAAAATTATTGTATCCTTATAAGGCACTTTACACGATCAATATTACTGTCAATATTTTAGACATATGACAGTATTACTCTACGATAACATGTTTAAAATGTTCATTATTTTAAAATATTGGCAGTATTACTCATCGTGTAAGGTATATTAATGATGTAATGAAGAGAATACTGATTTTTATCTGGATAATTGATTACTTGATAAATATAAAAGGAAGATTGAAGCAAATATTAACAGTACTAGGATTGACAGTATTATTGACCGTGTAAGGTGCCTTTATGATATATTTATATTAAATGTCCCTGCGAAAATTATTGTATCGTTAACATTGATATATAAACTATGAAAATTAAAAATTTATTATAGATCTTTGACTTTACACTAGTGCTGATGTAATGAGAAGAAAACGGCAAAGCGCGTGGTTAGTTGTTTACATTATCTACATTATCCCTAGGTGAAGGCATATATTTGACCAATGCTGCATGTTTAATAGCAGTTATGTGTGAGCTGGAAACGTCATTGAGACATGTCTGTCTAATTAAAATCAAAATCCGGCTCAGTGACCGAGTGGTTACAGGTTTCGGCCATCTCGTACCCATTGGGGAGCCTAATTCGATCAACATCGGGATGAATTTTCAGGTTTCATGTTTTTTTCAGAGGTTTTCTGTTAAGTTATGGTAACTACCGGGTGATTACACTCCTCGGAGTTTCTCCCTTGACTGGCGGAAAAGCCTCAGCTGATAGCCCTATAGAGATAAAAGTTATTTTTTTTTCAAAATAATTGGTACAGAGCGTGTTGCTTCTTTATTCACATTGTATTCATATTGTGCTTTTAGCTCCTTTGAGATCTTTTGAATCCAACTTACACTACAGCTACACTGACGAATTATAACAGTAATAAAATATAAATCTGTATATTGCTGAAATGAACTCACATAAGTGAGATACATATAAAAAGTAAAATAGTTATTCTTGCTAAATAACATTAAAAATTAACATTCTTATCGGATTTTTGGGAAACAAATTATTTTAATATTAACTATACCATTAGCAGTTAGTAGCGGGTAAATTGTAGGCCAACCACTGGAAGAATGTGACTTTTATTCCCAAGGCTATTTTATATCCTTCACCCGCTCGTGAAATAAACGACACCGATGGGAAGAAAACTACTCAAATAAATGTATTACTAAATATTAAATTCAAAGGCCTATTTTTATTAAAATTAAAAACGAATATATAAACTTATATGAGAAATAAAAACTATAGTAAATATAAATAAATGTTCAAGTAACAAACCGAATATTAATATTAATAATAAATTTAATTTAGTAGTAGTAGCAATATCTGGCTATCCACTTTAGGGTGCTTGTGTCATGTGGTAGTGTATATGTATGTGAGTATTGTGACTTGATACTTCAAGAAATCTGACTCGAGTTTCTAATTGTATAGGACAAATGGTACCAAATCGTCAGAATTCGAACCCGAGTCATCCGATTGTAATTTAATTTATACTGCCCTAGCTGGTTCCCAATATTTACTACACCCTAATTTGTTTCTTTAATATTTTTTAAATAAATAAAACCTATATGGTAAATATTTTAGTACGCATTGAATTTCATATTTTTTAGCCTTCAAATAGCATGAAAATGTGCCCCTATTAATTGGTAATTATGGGTGTCTGCAGCGTTAATTGCATAGGTGCTATTATAAGTTTGTGGCGTACTAATTGTGTTATTGCGGTTTGTAAAACGTTTGGCATCCACTGTAGTATTATAGCGTCGAGTAGACAGAGAGACGGCGCGTAACCATGGCGATACGAGCAGACGAGAGAGTGAATCACGTGTGTTGCCTGGTTACCTGGCCACCCATGCAGGTGAGTCAAACGTTTCGCTCACAGCGGCGGCAGGACGGAACAATAAAAAGCCGCATTCGGAAATCGAACATTTGTTTGTTTCCATAGGAAATGAGATGTTTGCCGGGAGACGAGCTGCACGTCCCCTCTCGTCTCTTATAAAACATTCAGCAACATTACGGCGCACCGCGTGAACCCGGCTTGCATTATTAAACCGCCGCTTCCCCGGCCGGCCCCCCTACACTGACCGAGTGTACCAATTTGGCCCGTTCTATATAGAACAAAACAGACTGCCAACAATATCCTGGAGTGGCTGCCAACATTCCGGTTCGATTTAACATTTAAGCGCAGGTGTAATTTATATTTGCAAAACTTTAAATCGAATTATAGTGTAGTTTTTTTAAATATCAAGCAGACCTCTAACAAGCTGGCTAGTTATAAATACAAAAGTTCTGGGCACGACCACACTGCCGCGTAGCTCCATTCAATAAGTTTGCATGCCAACAAATTGTATGTAACCAATTTACTAAAATGAAACGTTAATTGAAATGTATTATTTGTTAAGAGTCTTTTCAAATTAAGCTTGAAACTGCTACTTTGTATCGAATATTATTAGCAGCCTTTATAATGTGAATTTACTTTTAATATAACCGGCACCTCCACCATAAATATGTAATTTGATTTTGTAATTAATATGTATTATCTCATATTTCGCTCGCTATTCACATTTATTTAGTATAGTTAGGACATGTAAGTTAGTGGGAATGCAAGAAATATAGGTTTAATATTAGAAAAATGTCACATAGTTCTTAAATGGTGCATCTATTTAAAAATTATTGATTTTAAAAATCCGAATACTTAAAAAATATAATGTAAAAAACTTCTGGTTAAAATTAACACACCACTCAGAAATTTGTAGAACTATCAACTTTTATAGGTAATATAATAATCATAGGCCACTCAATGCCGCGACGTTTTGTTATCGTGTTCACCGAACTTTAGACAAGACAATTTCTTAGCTCAAAAATTGTTCAAGAAATTAATTCATATATCCTCCTCCCATACTATTTGTCTTTGACAAATAGAACGAGTGATATTTTTCCATTCCATCTACCATCCAATTCAATATTTTAAATAATTTGCTGTATGATACGAGACAATTTAGATTGTCTCGTATCTTGACTAAATTTTGAGTCAAGAAATTGTCTTGTCTAAAACGACATTAAGATCTGATTTCCTAGGAAAGCGGTACTGTAATAGCGGCTGTGTGATATCATTTGCACATAACAAAAATTGAATATCACACCATTTTTAATCATAATTTACTACATTTTTGCATTAGTTTGAAATATGACTCTTCCACCATATTCATTTTTATACAAGGGAAACTATTGTGACGTGAGGCTTCGGCCGCTTTTATGATACCGCCTTCTAGGACACCAGGGCTTAAACCCTACTCCATGCTCAGTACTGTAGCAACACCAGGATGTGTGCGCCGGTGACTAAGAGTACCGAATCACCTTGCCCGCCTATCACATAACAACCGATACTTATGTTACTTAGTAAATCGATCCTATCTCGCCAAGACTCAGAGGATCGATTTATTCCCCTTGTAGCTATCGGCTTACACTGATACTTATTTCTCCGTTAACACGGTCATTTCGAGTACATCCTATCTTCTCCGTTTGGCCTGCTGACCCTCCCCGTGTCTTACGAAGAGCTGACCCAAGTATATCCGCAAAGTTTAAGAGATTGTACAGTACATTCTAATTGTACGCTGATAAATAAATTTTGTTAACTTTGATTTGTATTGTAATGAGAATTTGTATACAATTGAAGTACTATACTCAGTAATAAAATAATGAATCGTCATTTGACTACTTTGAAATGTGAAAATGAATACTTTGGTTGATTTGAAGATAGGCATATGGGTTATGTGGCTTATCTTATACATGTTAGTCATACATACGACCATATGTTGGATGCCAGAACGATACCGAGCTACTGATTCTATGAGACACGGGCAATATAGAAAAAGAGCAACAATGCCCGTTTTCTTCGCGAAAGTGCCTTAAGAAAGCAGCAAGCAACAAGTTTTCAATTGAAGAATGAGCTGTAGACGATTAGAGATATCTGTTTTTACCGTGAGAAGGTAAGGTAGGCAGGTTTGAGCAGTAATTGGCTTACAAATGCACCAGAACTCACCAGGGCGCATGACCACTATTTGCACGAACAATAAAATAGGACGATTAATGTCTGGAGGAATGTTCTATACTGTGATGAAACAAGAATTATCCTGAAATCCTCCTATGGGCGGCAGCTTGTGAATAGACGACAAGGAATAAGAACAATTGCCTTATATTTCATACCGCATCAATCCTTTGGTGTTGAGTCTAAACTATTTTAGACGAGTATGTAAGTTAATTCCTATTAAAGACCAATATATGCTGAATTTAAGGTACAGAACTTCCTCCAGGATAAGGTAATGCTCTATCTTCAGTTCATTCGTCCTGATTTTGTATTTATGCATGATAATACAAGTCCGCGCGTGGCAAGGGTTTCTATTGACTACCTGAATGAAGGTCGTATTGCAGTTATGAACTGGCGCGAAGCCCGGGCTTAAATCCCATAGATAATCTACGGGGTATTTAAAAAACATTTGCCAGCTCTACGGACCCTATGGAAAACCTAATTAGAAGTATACCACGGCGAATTAGAACCCGAGGTCGCAACTACTAGGGAACAACATCATTTTATTTATAAACTATGGATGATCGGTATGCTAGCGGATTGTGTACATTCAGATATTGAGGATAGCTGCGAATATATTGAATAAACAATCTCCGACCTAGTAGCGGCCATATCGGAGGATGTGGTTGTTAAACCTGGGAGAGGTTTAATTTTAAAACATGCCACAGAAAAGTGAGGGTTGGCAAATATTGTACTTTTCGACGTTAATGTATAAATCTATAGTCAAATTCATAGGTCAACAGCAGCTTCCATAGGCCTAGTTCATTAAGGCGTCTAATAAGGGTAGAATTTCAAAGCCAACTACCTCCTGAAATGTCACTTTTACATACAATACTACCAAAGATGAGTAGAGTAGCAAGCTCAAAATCCCACGCGTAAAAGATACGTTGTCAACCTTCCATAAGGATTCAAGGGAGGGCAAGAAATTGAAAAAGAATACAACAATTTCATCTGGCGACTTACAACTGCAGAATATTGAAATCGAATGAATCGGTAATCGAAATACAAGAGATACTAAAAAACATAAACTGGCATATTATTGGGGTTGTCCGAGATCCATAGATACGCTGAAGAATCTATCGCGCACAAGTGCGGAAACCTCTTATATTTAAAACAGGGCCTCAGGACTTCTGACCGAGGTGTAGATTTCCTGGTTAATAAATCAATGACAAAAGCATCCTAGAGATCCGCAGCGTGTCCTCAAGTGTAGTATACCGGATACTACAAGTAATAATGTACTACTCAGTAAAGATACAGGTATACACGTACACCTCCGCTCACCCCAATGATGAAGCGGAGACATTTCTAGAGCAATCTAAACAAAACGGACACACTGCAATGGCATGATAGGCGACTTGCACGACGAATAATTTGTGGGACTTGGATGAAGAAACCACCGAGGACAGATACTGGTGAATTAAATCTTTCTTTAAGAAAAATACAAAAAGAAATAAAGAAGTGTCGGCAATGAAAAGATTTAATACAGGAAGCGACACCATAGACTAGCAAGAGGCACCTTAGACATCAAATTTCTACTGGAAAGGTAGAAATTAATGAAAAAATGCAATTTACGATCGACACACGGCCAAAGTCAGGGCTGCTCGGAAAAATTACAGATGAAAATAGGGGATCCAAAGTATTCAAAAAACATATGTAGATCGGCCATAGCCAGCTGACAAAAATAAAAACACATACTGAGGGAAGTTAGAGATCAACAGCAGCACTAGCAAGACCCCATGTAATAAGGGATAAAAGAGGCACACTCACCCGACGGAAATAAGCACCAGTGTTTGATTTAATTTAAGGAAAATTGTATATACAGGTATTTCATAAACAATCGTACCACTATCTTGGGAATGCATGTTTTAGACTAAAGTACATATTTTACTAAGATATGGAGAGTGTATGAATTACCAATGATTTCTTAAACCTGGAAATTATCCAATAACGTTAGGTTATGAATCTACTTGCTTCCTGTATTATCAAAACTGTTCTAACGCATATCTCTCTCTTTTAAAAGGTTAAAACCAGTTATTGAAGACAAACACATAATCATTGTCTATCAGTTTAACTTCAGAGAGAGCCACTTAAACTGACCTATAGTTGAGTGGTTCTCGCTAAAGTGAAACTGATTGCTAGCGTTTATGTTTTGTCTACATATTCAGAGATATAATTTAAAGTTATTGGAAGGAATTCTACCGTATTTTGAGCCGTCTGCTCTGAAAGAAATGATTAAGGCACTCCTATCCCTATAATAAACCAGCATGAGCATAAAATGATAACTACCTTTGCTGATATTCATCGCTACTATTATAATCGCTGTAGACAAAAATCACGAAGAAGCGTAAATAAATCTGCAAACATCAAATAAAACATACATCTAACTAACAAGAAAAACTGCGAAATCGGCCCATATTAATCTCACAAACAAAAGAAAGAAACATATCCCTGTAAGCATAAAAAATTTCCAAGGTATCATATGCTGAAGAGCTCATGCCGAGAAGAATATGTAAAATTTAGATAAATGAATAGGTTGCTTGGACGAAATTATATCCTAACAATCTACAAACAAAAATCTTGTAGTAGGGTTATACTAATAAGAGCAGTTTAGAAACAATTCAGAGAATTCAAAACAATCTATTAATGAGCCTTGTAAATACCCAGGAATTGCAGATACAGTGACTTTCATCAACATGGAAAACGGACTCTATCAGCCAGGAAATTAGTAATTATTTGCCAAGTCATAAACACCATCATGTTAATGTCGAAGCCATCCAACTCCTTCACAATTCCAATCAGACCAGACGACTCAGGAGGATCATACCCTTCCAGTTAGTGTACTATGTGTTATATTATATATATATATATATATATATATATATATATATATATATTGATAATTAGAGAATAGTGCGTGTGTACATATTAACCCTACAACCACAACGTGGTGTCGCCGGCGACCTCAGTAATCTTTAATCACAGTTTAACAATATTTTTTTGGCAGGCTGTACTCTCTCAATTATATAATCTCGTTATGAAAAAAGCACAAAAAAAATATCGCAAAACACATAATAAATGTGAGCACTGCAATAAAAAAGTGTATATGCTGACCATCGACTCATCATTTGTATAGAAAATAAGTAAAAAAAATATTTTGTACACAAAAATTACAGAATACCTGTTTTGTAATTTTTGTTAAACGTTTGCTATAAAAAAATATTTTTTTAGTTTCTATGTTTAGTATTCTAGGAGTTTTACCATGTCTTGTTTTTAAAGTATGAAAATCATAAGTTGTATAATTTTTGTTGAACTAATTTTAAGAATATTACGTTTTATGAATTTAATACCTGATTTGTAAGGATTAAAACTACGTTAAAATGAGAATTACATTTATTTTTACTTTAACATAAAGAAGATATGGATTTTTTTATAATATACGATTACGGCTATACGACGCCACGTTGTTACTAATTTAACTCAAACTCCATGTTGTGGTTCTAGGGTTAATATTGTAATTGTGTGATTATGGAATCCTAGTGAGCAATACTCCGGTTTTCTCGGAAGCGCCCGATTTTGACGTGATTTTTACGTCCGAAAAATAGTTTCACGTGTACATAAACGAATATGGATTACCGTAAAATTACGATAAAAAAATTGAGATATTAACGTATATTACGTATACTGAAAATTATTTTTTGTGACGTGTAAATGACGTCAAATGCGGCCGTTTTTAAGTGACCGCTCTCGGAGGAAACGAGTGTATGAGACCTTAGCTAGAAGTTGTGCGGCTTTAGTAATTTAAGATAAAATTGTACATGAAGATTTGGGAATGAGCAGGGCTTCCAAACTACTCAGTTCCGAAGAAAAACTGTATAGACGACAAATTTGCGAGGTGAATTTGACTTCTTATTCTCAACAGACTTTTTCTATAGAACTGTAACTGGAGACATGGGTACACGCAATTTCCTGCACGATGAGTGATGACTAAAGTTTTTTGGGACAGCTACAATAACGGGGTATAACTAGACACAAATATCTAGTTCTTATTTGTGTTATTGTAGTCGCCCATTTAAGAAAAAGGACAACGCAATTATGCTCAAAACACTCCGCTTCTGCACAATAATTACAAGGTGCATAAAGCACGAATTGTTCAAGAAGTAATCAATGAAAGCGATTTTAAAGAACGAAAAATTCTACCTTATAGTCACCAGTTCACCCCCTGTGACTATAATCTCTTTTCAAAACTCAAAAAATACTTGAGAGGGCATCGATTTTTATCAACTATGGAAGACGCTGTGGAGTCGTATTTTGCAGAATTGCCAAAAGCATTTGTTTTTTTCAAGGTACAAGAACAACATTGAAATATGTGTATTACTAATAGTTCTTACGTTGAACAATAAAATTTTGTTATCATAGCCATAGGTAGACAACATGAATAATTCCCCTCGATTTATTATGTTATATGTTCGGAATGTGTAATATAATTCAAATATGGAATGTCAATATAAAAATTAATGATTTACATATATACATAAGAGTAGATCTGTCATACCGTTTTAACAAATTACTTCAAAAGGGCACTTTTGCTGAATATGACTGTAATTTGTTTATACAGTAATACATAGAAGAATATATTAAGTTAGTGATTGATATAATAATATATATCTATCTATCTATATATATATATACGAGTATATATATATATATATATATATATATATATATATATATATATATATATATATATATATATATATATATATATATATATAGATAGATAGATAGAACTTAAAAATTCATTCTCATTGAAAAAATATATTTCGTTATGCCCCAGCAGAAAGCTGTTATAAGTATTCATTGATAATTGATAAATTGTTGATAATTTTGATTAATATTTACACCAACTTGTATTACGTACAATTTTTTATTCAATATTTAGTAGGGCAGGGAATAAAGAGAGGCATCTTATAGAGCTTAAACAGTTATAGCCCAAGTTGAAAGGGTATGCTTTAGAGGAGTTACATCACCTGATATTACCTTAAGTTTATAGCAAACTGTGGAGGTGAGCCACAGTATTCGTAATCGCTCAAAGTCACCATAGACAAGGAGCGCAACTCTACTTAATATTCCACATTAAATTACACCCCACTAACCCACCTTAGTAGGAGGTTATTTGATGATATTAACAGATTTAATTTAAAAAATAAAATTTAAAACAATTAAAAATTTAATATTCCCACATAAGTACTAGTAAAGTAAATAAATTGATGAATGTATATTTGTAGTTTTCGTTTCTTACCATCATTCGGAATTGATTTATTAATATGACGCCGTATGTGAACTCACCTGAAACAAAGAACATTAAACTTTTTAAAAAGATACACAAATTTAAATTATAGTAACAATGCATTAATTTCAATATAGCATTCGTGATAGCGAGCACGTATTAATAATTTCACAGAATGTACAATTAGTTATATTAATTATACTATTAATATATTATATGTACAATAGAGTTCATTTCTCAGACGTCAAAATTGCATGGAATTCGGTTTTAGTTCCAAACAATTTCCGCGCTGTCGATTAATTATTATGTAAATATAAGTAGACTTGCCAAAGCACAAATATTTTCTACAATATTCGTCAGAAGCTACTCAAACCTGTCAACACTATACCAGCAGAATACATGTAACCACTTCATACTAGAAAACGTTGCTATACAAAGTTATTTGGAGCGTGCGTAACATTTCCATTTAACCTGTCTGTTAAACAACGTTTAAGATTTAATCACGTCAAGGATGCCGTGAATGCATACGCGCTGCCGGGACGTGGAGGGTTTTGTAGCAGGTTCAGCTAACTCTTTATTTATTCGTCACACTATTTTCTAATAATAAATTAATTTGTGACAAAAATATTATTTATCTTTATCCGTATCTGAAGTTATTATTACTTAATTATAAGACAGACTCATGTAAACAGTATTGTAAGCTTAAAAAACATTTCATGTAAAAACACCTCGTAAAGTATTTTAAGGTCATTTTTGAAATATGTCTATCCTCCGTCTGTAGTCCATCATCTACTTGTAACAAGTTTTAGTGCCACATTTAATGGTAAACTACTAAGATGTCGATATAAAGACCTAATCTATCAAGAAGAAATAGCGACTACTAGAAGGAATACATTCCACGTGTTGACAATCCGAATGAGTGTATAAATAATGTATGTATAAATATAACAATAATTAACTCATTAAAAGAAAAAGAAGAAGACCGCCCTAGATGGAGACAAGTGGTGAAGGCAGCCAAAACCCACCCCGGGTTGTAGCGCTACGGAGAAGAAGAAGAATTCATTAAAATGTATTGCATTTTGAATACCTAACAACAAATTCACATACCCATACCAGTACTAAGTACTAAGATGTCGATATAAAGACCTAATCTATCAAGAAGAAATAGCGACTACTAGAAGGAATACATGCCACGTATTAACAATCCGAATGAGTGTATAAATAATGTATGTATAAATATAACAATAATTAACTCATTAAAAGAAAAAGAAGAAGACCGCCCTAGATGGAGACAAGTGGTGAAGGCAGCCAAAACCCACCCCGGGTTGTAGCGCTACGGAGAAGAAGAAGAATTCATTAAAATGTATTGCATTTTGAATACCTAACAACAAATTCACATACCCATACCATTGATAAATGACAGAAGATAGCCAGTTAAAAATGTTGCAAAAGTAATAGCCACTTCTAATTCGGAGTATAGTAGATACCACTTTATTGGGACTCATCAGGACCAATTAAGCAACTGTTCCATATATCGATCCACTGTACTTTATTATGATGAAGAAGAAATTAATTCACAGATAGCGTTACGAATCAAGTTAACAACGCATCCAGGATATCAGGAGAAAAGCAAAATCATGTGAAAGAACATAAACATAATAATGGTAACCAAATCAAGAATTTTCAAAGCATCCGTTAGATATTCTAACATACTCAGCAGAAACAAGACCCGATACCCAACAGGAGAAACAACGACTAAGGCGCATAGAAATCAGTACCATTAGAAAAATTACTGGTCACTCAATTATGGATCGAAAAATAACGTGGAAATACTGGATAAGTGCAGTGCATCGGACATCGTAAGGTGGGCTCGCCGAAGAAGAACACACACACACACACACACACACACACACACACACACACACATATATATATATATATATATATATATATATATATATATATATATATATCAAAGCATGATAGGATTACCAAGATCATGCGAGACGTCAAGAAAAACACAATACGGCCGCTCGGCAGACCAATTAAGAGGTGGGAAGTCAGCTGGTCGTTAATATCAGAGTTATATAAATAGTTTGGCCAACACAAGACATTAGGTGTTAGAAAAGAATAAGAAGAACGATCGTTCAGAAATTTAAATTCGTCATTCGATTCAGGTTGATATATTCGGTGCAGTGTAGTTTTTGTTAAAAAGAGAGGAGTTACTACAATTAATGATTCATTATTAACATGCCTTTAGATTTTTATTAAAAAAACGTCAAAATTTAAATAATGTGTAATTGAATCTAACACAATACTGTAAGATGATAAAAGTCGTAACTAAACAGTTTTTCACATATGGATTTTAAAGATTGTAATAGTTTCAGTAGTTTTTTGATTGGGTATAATGTTATCTATTTTTTAAATTAATAATTTGGTTTATTCTATTATTCATTCTTTTAAATGAGCCTTAAAATATACAAAAATCATCGAAACAAAATTTAAAACCAGAAAATTCATTACGTTAGATGAAGTGTGCAATCATCTCAGTGAAATATTGTTTTTGATAAAAATAATTATTTTAATTTATACGGTAAGGAAAGTACATTTAGTTAGTATTTATTTATATATTATTATAACTTATATAAAAATGCGAACGCATTTTTTTCTTCCTTCGACTATATGGGGTTGGAATAACTGATAATCTCAAGATTGCATCAGTTTTACATTTGGATGTATCCTAAATTACATAATCAATAACATATATAATTTATTAACATAACTTCAACTGAAGCAAAAATCAATCACTATCCCATTAAATAAACTTCAAGCACATTATTTCCCCCGCATCCATCCAATATTTCCTGCCAGCATTTATTTTTTTGTGATGGATCTCTTGATTCCCCCCTCGCGTATTACTTAATGCCGAAGATGTAATAGTTTCGGAGGTTTTCATTAGAAAAGGAGGAATGCCGAAAAAGCCAATATTACAACCGACCCTCGTTACGCTAAGATAAGTCCGGGGGCGGAGTGGATGTGACACAATATTGACAGGTGCTCGAGCGCTTGCTTTGGGGGAACGCAGGACCGCCGCCGCGAACTTTACGGTGCCTTATCAAATCATACGGCTTCAAAAAGGACGTAAAACGCCATAGACGTATGCAATTAAATATTTAATAACTTTCCTGCCGGCGAATCGGGGGAAACGTTTTGAAATATTTACACCCGGCAACTTTTTTTAGTGATAAATAGAGATAGAGAGAATTAGACTGAAGATATAATGCCTTATTAACACATCAAGAATGAGAATAACGCCTACGATAAAAAGTTCGGCATGCGACACAACATGTACGTGTTCATAGATGGAATAAGGTATAATCCGTAACGCCTGATATATTTATCATTACGCGTTATTCTGACATTTTTACTGACATATAACCTACAGTTCTAAATATTGCGATTTAGTGTTCATAAGGTCGTTTTAGACAAGACAATTTCTTCTTGACTCAAAAGAGAGTCAAGATGCGAGACAATCTAAATTGTCTCGTATCATACAGCAAATTATTTATATTTAATTGGATAGTAGATCGAATGGAAAAATATAATGCGTTCTATTTCTCACGGACAAATTGTATGGGAGAAGGATATATGAAATCATTTCTTGAACAACTTTTGAGCTAAGAAGTTGTCTTGTCTAAAACGACCTTTATTTGCATAAAGACTTCACTAAATATATAGATTCTAGTAGCCTTATAGCTGCAGTTTAAAGCAATTAAAAAGTATCCAGGCAAGAGGATGGTATTTTTCAAAAATTATCTGTAATATCGGTTATAAGTACGTTTAAAATTATATACATATTACATTTTAGATTTCATAAAAAATGTCCACAGTTCACTTCTACTTCACTTTGACACAATCTAATATTCCTAATATTTATATTTGAAATAAAGGAGGGTAGTTTTGGCATTTTTAGCATTTTTAGAATATATTATGTCTTTTGTTTTATCATCAAATTGTATTTTTTAATACGACCTTTTTTATTTTATATTTATTCACTTCTTCGGCTTTATCGCCACAACGATACACTTTTTATAACAATATTATTTTGAAATTTTCTTTGAAATTAAAACACCTACTAAATGAGGTGTAACACAACTTTCCATCATAAAATAAAATTTATATTATAATTTAAAAAAATTATTAATTATAAAGATTCAAAAATTTGCCAAACTCTGACTGATTTTCCGGTTCATTTTGAAACAATTTCGATACGCTTTCCCCCATCTAGGCTATATTTAAAATCAAATTCCTCGAGTTTCAGTGCTTGGCCAGTTCTGGGATGTCCCCAATTTTGACGGATTGCAGAGCATTTTTATAATTTAACAAGTGACGGGTTTGTCTTTTAATTTAGGATCAAATTGTATTATGATTTGTTTCTAAATTGTGTATCCAACACACTCAAGTTTATCTAGATTAGACATTTTCTATTTCATCTTTCTTTACTTCTTAGACCGATATTTTCCATATTTTCAATTTGTCCTTTATGCAACTTTGGCAGTATCTTTATTGCAAACATATATTAAGCCTTTTTTAGTCAGTTTAGAATTATCTATCCAAAGAACCCAAACTTATTTTATTGAAAAAAAACATATTTTTTTCTTTTACATTTTTCCGGGAGCATACTCCCGGAAAAATGTCAATAAAATGTCATAACCCCACTTTTTTGTATTTTTATTGATCTAGGCACTAGAGACGATTTTACAATTTCGTTTACAAAGAAGAACAAATTAATATAGTAATATGTTGATACCGCAAAGACAATCGTTAAGTTTTAAAATATCCAAAATAAGCACATGAGTATTATATACACATTCATATTAAGTTGGGCAGACTTTCTTGAAGTAGACTTAGCATGATAAGTCGTTGATGGAAATAATGCAGATGGTTTCAATATTTTCGTGGTTACGTAGGGTTTCAATATTTTCGTGGTTACGTAGGTTTTGTTTATGTTTCTCGCATATGTTAGTCTGTTTTTCAGAAACAGTTGCCACATGAAGATCACAGTGAATATCTGTATTATTATTTGAAAATACTTGAAATTATATATATTTGACGCCCTACTACATCCCGAGAACTAGATGCCGTATGCCCAAATAGGTTTTATGATTTGCTTGTTTAGTAGTAGTTTGTTGTGGATTGAGAGTTTGGATTTTCCAATTTGCCAATTAGCCATTCCATCTTTCGTAGCACCCTGCTTAACTATTTCTGTTTTGTTTCGATGAGTTCATTCAAGAACAACTTAGCATCTCATGTGATGCTTAAATATTTGGAGTTTTTGGAGTCTTCCATTGGGAATAACTGGAACCCCTACAGCAGTTAGTCCTTGTTGAAAAATTGAGATCCACCATTTTTAACTTCAGATATTCGTCTTTTCAGTTGTCAGCTCAGGAGATTATATAATGTTTGGCAAGCAACTGGAAAAACCCGAATGTAGGATTTCCAGTTGCTTGCCATTTTATCCGCGCTTTGCGTTAGTTTTTTCCTGGAAGTTTACTTCTTTATTTTGCTGCTTCATCAATTTTTTTGATTAATTGCTTTGCTTTGTCCTCGAGGTGCAGTTATGTGGTAGTTATAGTACTATGAATCCCTCTATGTCTTCTCCAAATCCATCCTAGTCCATTCGCCTGCTAGCGAGGTGTGGAAGATTTTGTGATGATAGTGTTCTTAGCATCGTGATCCCGACGCTTATGGATTATGGTTTGAACTAAGTTCTAAACTGCTTTCCACTTTCATATAGCTTGTGGACAGTTCGTTTACGACGAAGAAATAAATAATCTCTTTTTCTTGAGATCACTAATCCAGTAACTGGGACGTTTCATAGGAGTTAACAATAAAATAATTTTCCCGCTTTGAAAAGTAGGCGTCCCTTAGTTGTAGTGTATCTGCTGGACCAATGGCTATGTTTTTAATTAAAATCCCCTCCAGCTATAAACGTTTTTCCAAAACTGAGCAGAAATTTAGAGTATAAATCTTCTTTGGTTCTGTGCTTTGGAGAATTTTATATTGCTTATACCATACAATGAATGGAACCTCAATGTCTGTACTTTAAGTATAGTCGCTTGGATACTTTCTGTTGCATGTTTCATTTCCTCGAAGTGTTTTATATTTTCATATATTGACTGCTGGTTCCTCTCTGGCATTGTTTGATGGATAAACTGTAACGTATATTTTGTAACCTCGTATTCTAGGATTTATGAAACATTGGAATTTGCATTGGAGGGTGTTTTTCAGCATTTGGGGCTCATATAGTAGTTTTTTTTTTATTAAATTGGTCATGCTGATTGAAGCGGTTTTCTATCATGTCCATCAATGACATTATAGTGTCCTTGGATAATAAACCCATCACCATGGAAGACACTTATCCTTGCACCGCTTGTGTATATGATTAAGCAGCCTTACTTAATGTTTTCTCGGACTTTTTTATTGTTTTAGTTTGTCGTCGGTTACGCTGGTCCTGATACTGTTCTGTTTTCTTTTTATTGCTCCGGTCTATCATGATTTGTAGTCTTCTGGCATACTCACATCTCCTATAATTAGCAGTGTGCCCTTTCCCGCATTTTTTGGTCCATCTTCGAGTGGATTGCACTCGGAACTCTTATGTTCTGCACATATCTTGCATCAAGGAGATTTATTGCATGGTATAGGTATATACTTGATTATATCTTTTGCAATTTTTGCATAGCATAATGCGGTTCGATTTTTTACTCAACTTTTCTATCTTAACAATCTGGTAGTTAATGGTTCCAATTTCAAATAGATCTTACGTGTCTTCGCCATCGCCAAAGGTTAGCATGAAAAGATTCAAAAGCTTCTTAGTTTTGTTACATAGGATTTTGACAGTATCAGTTGCTTTAAATCCTTGAGTTACCAAATCGTTACTAATGTATGTTGGTGTAAGATTTTTCGATTGAGTCTTCTAGCCATGGCTTTTAGAGGTCTGGTTTGTCTGTCTCTAGTTTTCGTATTTATTATATAAGTACTAGGTGAAATTCCCGTCGTCCGACAGCTTATGATGAATCTACTATCTTGCCCGACTATTTGTATATTGTTCTTTTCAAATTATTACCAAACATAATATTCTGCGCCCTGTTTCTTCTTCTAATTATGTAGTTACAACTTCTAATATAACAATAGATACAACTATCCTACTATCGTATTTTTTTTCCCCAATTGATGAACAAAATGGTCAGTCCAATTGTTTTTGTCACGACAAGCACGGTGGTCGGCCTCAAAATATTGTATTCGTTTTTATATTATAGGGATTTTTTATATTAACTCTAATTTAACAGTTTGAATTCATAATATCTTGGTAAAGTTAAATGCCATATTAACGGGCAGTTTGTCATTAACGTGCATATTCTTGACTTGAACTATTGAATTAAATGGTTGATTAGTATCTGCCAGTGCAGACAGGCTTAATAGAACGGTTTAGTATTGCGAAAAGACGTCCGGGAAGAGATCATCGCTGGAAAAAGTTTAGAAGTGATTCGGAAATATACTTTAAAGTTAGACTAGTTTCAGTGGCGGGGAGGGAAAGTTCGTTCGGATAAAATTGCTATTAGGGTCCAAAGAAGCCGATTTGTCTGATCCAATATCTCGTTCCCGGCACAATCGGAACTTTGTATTATATATTTTTTTAACTTGTTGTTATGGCGTTTACTTATTTATTAGTATCCGGTATCCTGTTGCTACTCATAAAAACCCATAGACAAATTATTACTCTTGTGGAAATACAAAAACAGTACTTATAAATAAACAACGTATTGATAATAATTTTTATTATTATTAATATGAAATGTCGGTTGGCTCTAACTTAAACATTAAATATCTTTTAGTTATTATTTAGTAATTATTAACTTAAATTGCTCGTTCTTCTAAGGAACGACACAAAAATAATTAAAACATCTAATGCCTCATGCACACGACTCGACTAAATAAGATTTGTTTTATTGCTTTAGAATTTGTACGATGCGGACAAAAACAAACATGTGTCTGCACAAGTACGGCTTTGAACACATGAATCACACACAATTCGGCTTTAAAAATCATTTAATAAACGAAAATTTAACAAGTTACAAAGCATGTAAAACCATTTTGCAAAAAAAAACTAGAGCTACTTCTTTCGCCGACAAAGTAAAAAAAAAACTTCTATCTTTATAGGGCTATTAGCCGTGAGGCTTTTCCGCCGGTCAAGGGAGAAGCTCAGAGGAGTTTAATCACCCGGTATTTACCTTAACTTCACAGAAAACCTCTGAAAAACTGTGAAAGGTGATTCGCGCAAATTTGTTCCCCGCTGGGGATCGAACTCAGGCTCCCCAATGCTCAGTACGAGACGGACGACGCCTCTAACCACTCGGCCACTGAGCTGGGTGCCGACAAAGTAATAAATCAAAAAACCATCCGCAGCTTACACAGTTGCATCGTGTGAATATCGTATAACACTAGTATTACGGTATTACCGCGTATGATCTAATTAAAATGCGACACATTACAGATCGCATGGAATAGGTGAAACAACGTTTGCTTAACAAACGTCCTAGTTAGTATATAATTCCACCCGCGTTTGAAACGTTTTTTAATAAAAGCTTTATATCACCCAAGATATATTATAGATTTGAAGGCGGAATGGTCACCGGCCGATAGCCAAATAAAGATAGTTTCTTTCTCTATAGAATTGACATGTACGTATATGCAGATGATCTTCTATAGTATATACTGGGAGAAGCCATGAAGAAATATAAGAAAACATGAACATGAAATTATTAGAAGAATGGTACAACGAGAACTTACTGATAATAAATGAAACGATAACAGAATATATAATCTTCAATAGCAAACAACAACACACAGAAATCCAAATCTCGACAATAGGAACAAGAATCAAACAAATCGAAGAAAATTACTATGTAGGACTTAAAATCCAGGATAATCTAAAATGGAATAACGATGTAAATAAATTACCGAAGAAAACCTCAAAAACAATAGCAGCAATTTGGAAAATAAAACCATACACACCAACTGAAGCAAGAAAATCTATATACCACGCACTTTTTACATCTCAGAATAACTACTTTATAAATGTATGGGAAAGTACAAGTAAAACGAACATCAGCAAGATATAAATTCAACAGAATAGAGTTCTGAAAATACTGTACAACCTAGACAAGAGAACCAATACAAATGAGGTGTATACAAAATTACAAGAATTAAACATACAAAAAATGATAACATTCAAACCACTTACTTATACACAAAATTAAAAATAACCAAATAAAACTAAGTACTACACTAATAATAAACAAACAAATACACCAAACAAGAAGAAAATCAGAAATAAGAACCGAAACGTTTCTGCTGTACACCTTTTATGTCTTTGGCCGGCTCTTCTTTTGTAACATTGAGTTTTCCGGAAACATTATGAAACTGTAGATTAAATTAAAAGAAGATTTTTGCAATTTCATTTTGTTAAATTCCTTCGTTAGTTAAAGTTAAAATTTGCTTCATTGCAATATTATACGGTTATATAGAGCGAATACCTAAATACAGTTCACTACGATTTACGAAGCACCAGTAAAAATAATTTAACACCAACCATTTTGACCAGCAAAATGTAAAACTAACTAATAATCAAATATTGGTACTGAAGTGTGAAAAAGTAAAAAAATCGTTTTATTTATCCTTTAAAATGAATTTTCTTGATAAATTATCACAAAGTAGACGCATTGTCTACTTTGTGATAATTCATCAAGTGCAACTGAACACTTTGCTACTAGTTTCGGCTAAGCTCTAGCTATTTTCGAGTCATCGGAGGAGCTCGAAAATGGCTAGAGCCGAAACTAGTTGCAAAGTGTAACTAAAGTGTAATTAAAAAACAAAGTAAAAAATCGTTATATTTATCCTTTAACTATTAATATTCACGCAATACATTAATCGTCAAAATCTGTTAACCATTTTATTTCCAGGTAGTACTTGATACATTAATACACGATTACTGTTTTACGCTGCATTTTAAAAATTGTCCTTAAAAATGTGATTTAAAAAAATATACCACAATTTTATCACGGAGTGTATATAATATAACAAATTTGTAAACCGTATAAATGAGTCATATACTTGTAGATCTTTATAATGCGAAAACAGTGAAATGATCAATGAAACTTAGTCTTACTGGTGTCAATGTATCCATATTCATATAAATATACAGTTACTTCAATTTTAAGACAATTGCATTAATGGAATATTTTTTATATTTGACTTTGCTAGCACTCCCTTTGATTTATTATCGTAAGATTATCGTGAAATGATCAAATTCTAATTCGATATGATGGATATCGAAGACATGAACGCTTCGCCTTCGCATCTGATTAATTTTGTTTCGCGATCTGAAGTGTAGCGTCTGATAATATTAAACTTATAATTGGCTCTTCGCTTCAATATTAGATTAAGCACTTTAAAAGAGCAGGATTTGAATTAGCCGACAGTTTTCAATAGAGAAATTGACGGGAAATTGAAATATGTACAATTATATGTTTTATATAGTAATATTTATGTGCAATAACAATTAACAATGTAAACTTTTATAAGAAATGGTTAAATTATCTGTGATTTATATAGATAATAAAAATTTAAATAATATACGAATGAGAGCACAAATATAGCTCAATGTAATTATTATGTAATTTCATGTCTGTTGCGAATAAAGAAGTGCTATAAAAAATATTGTTATCGAGAGAAAGTTCATAATTTCAAACTTGATTTATATTTCATATGTAATGTAGTTATAGCAACTTTTGTGCAAATTTGATTATGCATAACAACAATTGTATTGAAAAGTAGAGTCTATGCAACAAAACCAGAATCAATAAATTATTTGCAAAATCACATACCACCAATACCACTAGGTATAAGCTCCTGATGGTCCAAAATTCCTTTTATGAGCGTTTGGGTCATTGCAAGACCGAAGAAGGTCGACAGATTGAACATTTGTTATAAAAATCGTAATAAACGTGCAAAAAAACATTAAAATATGTTATTTTCCATTTGGAATTCACCCCCTCATAATTCTTGAAATAATTAAGATATCCAGTTTTGGTTTGTGTTTCTACATATCCCCATACCACCAATACCACTAGGAATATGCTCCTGATGGTTCAAAATTCCATTTATGAGCGTTTGAGTCATTCCGAGACCGAAGAAGGTCGACAATTTGTTATAAAAATCATAATTAAAACATGTTATTTCCCATTTGAAATTCACCCCCTCATAATTCTTGAAATAATTAAGATATCCAGTTTTGGTTTGTGTTTCTACACATCCCCATACCACCAATACCACTAGGAATATGCTCCTGATGGTTCAAATTCCATTTATAAGCGTCTGAGTCATTCCGAGACCGAAGAAGGTCGACAAGTTGAATATTTGTTATAAAAATCATAATTAAAACATGTTATTTTCCATTTGGAATTCACCCCCTCATAATTCTTGAAATAATTAAGATATCGGGTTTTGGTTTATGGGGATGTGTTTCTACACATTTAAATAAAGTATATCTCGACAGGAGTTGCTGTTTAAAAATGTTGGGGTGGTCATACCAAAAATAACTCCACGTTACATAGACACTCTAAAATATCTAAGAATGTAGTTTTTAGGTTTCTCTTTAGTGGTCCCCAAATTTATTTTTTCTATCTCATGTATTATACACACATTTTCAGCATAAACACCAGTGTGAGAGGGGGCGGTAATAGCAAATAACCAATTTTTACTGAAATTTCCTGGGACGCATGCTTCTACTATACGTTCTTATTATTTGATACTGTTTACATATACGTCCGATACGATTCGATCCCAGATATAGAGGAATTGACTTTGCGCTCGATTCGATTTCTATTCGGTTTTGAGTCCATGTTATAAACTAGAATCGTATTGAGTTCGATATATAATCCCGCATATAAACATAGAAAACATAATATAGCGAAGCACAGATAAGGACAAAAACATAGTTGTACTACACACATAAATAGGCTGACAAAACTAGACAAAAGAAAACGATCTCAATTTAATATGTAATGCAATGAGAAAGGCTTATAGCCAATAGGTAAAATAAATATTACCTCTGTTGAAAATGCGCCCAAAACTATAATGGATTTAAGAACATTAAATGCAGTACATAGAACATAGGCAGTGGCCACAAATTGCTACTCTGAAAGATGAAGTTAGCATACTACATAAGCAGACCTCCTAGGCTCACCAAAGAAACTAAGATTAGCATCGAATCCAGGGATGCACAAAAGAGCGCTCAGTCCCTTCCTATTCAATCTCATTATGGACAGAATAATAGACCTAAAGGCCAAAAGAAACATTGTTCGAAATGGGAAGAACCTACTTTCATAGTATATACTACGCTGACGATGCAGTGATAATAGCGGAATGCGAAGACAGCCTACTAAGACTCCTACAAGCATTCAACCAACAAGCGAAAAACCCATACATGATCATAAACACCAAAAAAAAAAACAGTATGTCTAATAACATCCAAAGAACTGATCATGTGTAAACTAGAAGTAGACGGAATATCCATACAAGTCGGAAAATACCTCGCAGTTGAAATAGCCAGTGACGGGAACCTACAAGAAGAAGTAAGAAAACATGCAATGAAAGTGACTCGTATATCAAGATGCATCAGACACCTAGTATGGACAAATCAATATTTACCCATATCCACCAAACCCCGCATAAACAGGACAATCCTAAGACCGGATAGAGATATATGCGAAGCCAGAGCAGATAATGTCCAAACGACCCAAATGATGACAATATCAAAGATGAGGATAATAAAAACTTAAACACTCAGGGATAGAGTAAAACAACAATGCGGTATCCAGGCCATCTCTAAAATAATAGAACCATGACGAAAGTACTTGAACAAAAATATAGTTAGAATGGATGCACATCGACTACCAAAGAAGGCACAAACAGCAAACCCCGGTAGAAAAATACCACCCGGAACACCAATGAGAAAATGGAGAGAATGTTGGACGTCAACGTCGGTGAAGGCAGAATAGACAATACAGGCATTACGATTACGGGTATGCAAAAGTATACTCGATAGTAGAATAAGAATATGAGCAAGTAGACGAACGAAGATGAAAATAATGACAGTCGCTATTCATTTAATTCACACAACGATTCGTTCATTTCGATATTTGTATCAGTTTAATTAAAATAATAAACGATTATATATTTCCTACGATCAGGAAGTATAAAAGTAGCGACAAGGATAACGACAGAGGTATAAAAACCTATTTTTAATTAACCACATATTACGATATATTTGATTTAGTTGTAAAATGTAAGTACTAATATCTTTTTATTTAAGTATGTATTTCTATTATACAACGATTCATTCTTCTCAATATTAAAACGATTATATATTACCTACGACCAAGAAGTATAAAAGTAGTGCCGAGGATCACAGCAGAAGTATAAAAGCCTATTTTTAATTATCCATATTTTACGATATATTTCATTTAGTATTAAAAATGTTATGAGAGAAAAGTGTAAAATTTAGTACTAATAACTTTTATTTATATATGAATTTATATAAAAAAATATATACTTAAAATGCCGACGGCAAATGAACGCGAGTGGTAGAATTTTGTAATATGATATGTATATTTAATGTAATGTAATGTAATTTATTTCAGCTCCATATATACAGATAAGTGTTGTAGTTATTTATACCATATTTAACGTGTTAACCCTCAATCGTATAAAAATCTTCATAAATGTATAACTACAAATTTCAAAAATTGACTAACAAGCTTATTAAGATTGATTTAATTAATAGTTTAACTTATGGTAGAAATATTCAAGTCAACATCATCCTTCATAAAAATATTAATATGCTTATTAGTTAAATGTTAATCGTTTTAAATTTCATTAAATCCAGATGTAATGTAGGATTATATATCTGTGAAATCAGCGGTAGCAGGTTTCACGTCTGAAATGCGGCACTTGAAATTCCCTCTATGGCAATGTAATGTCCAGTTGAGCTTGACCATCCGATTTATCTAATAAATAGGTGAAATTGAGCAGTGAGGAACGTAACTGCACGTAATTGTGCTGGCAATTGCGGCCGCGTTTATGTCGTAAATTATAGATAGTTTAAAATCCATTTTATCACCTAACTACGTAGGTCTTTAGCAGGAGCTTAAAAGGTCCACCGATATGAACAAGAAATAGTACATTTTTAGTGTAACTTTTATAATAGTATTGAATTTTATTTATTGATAAAGAAAAAATCTTTATTTGGCATACCGCTCAAGAAATACACACATCCCCCAATACACAATGCTCATACAGCTAGAACAAGAAACAAAAAATACATAAAAATAAAAATAAAAAGTAACAATCCGCACAAATACAAATTAACAGAATATACATAGTCACCCTACACCCTCTCTGCCCTTGCCACTTTCCTCTCCCACGATAGTCTCCTGCAGATTTTCACATCTTTCCCATCCTCTCCTAACCACTAATTTCTGCAATTTCCACCCACTCTGCTTTCACCCCCTCACATTATTTGCTTAGGTGCCACCACGTATCGCTTCCATTACTACAATATTTATTGATATATTACAGCTAAACCTTAATAGGTTCAAAGGAAATATAACTTGAAAACCACTTTTAACTTGAATGTTTCTAATAAATTATAATATTCATATGAGCGTGAGAATGAAAGAAGCGTAAGTCACATTTGAATTATTTTGAAAAGGAGAAGATTTTGCGTTTGGTATTTATGTAAATCTATGTGCGCAGTGCACAGACTTGAAATCTATTTATTCGTAAATAAAAATGTAACTACGTACGTCGAAAAATCTTACCATTAAAATAATTCAATTATGACTAAATGTCGTTTTAGACAAGACAATTTCTTGACTCAAAAGTTAGTCAAGATGCGAGACAATCTAAATTGTCTCGTATCATACAGCAAATTATTTGAAATATTGAATTGGATGGTAGATCGGATGGAAAAATATGACGCGTTCTATTTGAAAGACAAATTGTATGGGAGGAGGATATATTAATTCATTTCTTGAACAACTTTTGAGCTAAGAAGTTAACTTAACCCAACTTTCATTAACACAGGCTTATATAATTCAGTAAAAGATAGAAATGACATTTCAAAAAGATACAATTAATGTGTTGTGGTATATCACATTTTTCTTAAGCGTTCACGTACTACGTTTACCAAGTTCGTGCCTTTTATGGTGTGTCTAAAATAGTTTGATGATGATGATGAACATATTGTTACAATATATTTTCATTACCTAGTTTGATGGTAATTTTAGATATAGGCACGAAATTCAACGCAGTTTTTTCTTTCTGCATGTCGCCTATGCATATAAATACTGCCGATCGGAATGATTTTAGGGCTCAATCTTGAACCATCAGAGAATAGAACTATCCTCCAGTCATTGATGGTCAAATTGTAGTTGCACTATGCTGCGAGCCCTGTTAAGCTCTGGTGCTTTTATAGGCTTCTACTGATCAAACCTACCCCTGTCTTCTTCTAATGGTAGGAACAGAAATGCCCACATTTCTAACAGTCCACAGCTTATTCTTGAATTGAGAACTTGTTGTTTGCCGATTTCTTACAGCATTTTGGTGGAGAAAACGGTCATCCCTTGCATTCGTCGCCGCTTTTCTATCTTGTCCGTCTCTCCTAGATTGAGAAGCAGTAGCCCTGTATTATTTTAAGATCCGACATACGGTCTTATGCCTAACATATAGCGACATCAACCAATGTTTCGCTCTCACACATTCCAAAGTTGACACATACCTCGGATGATTCATTATTTGAGTACACCAATTATATACAAATTCTTATACATTATAAATCTAAGCTTACTATTCGAAAATTACGAGTCGACAAAAAAAACATCTATTTCAATTCATATATTACTTATAAAAACGGATGATGTCTCCAAATTGTCGAGTGGTGCCATTATTTTGAACACCAGAAAATGATCACTGAAGTATATAAAAAATCTAACAATGTATGAAGTAACAAAAAAAGTTGATGCAGTTTTTATAATACAGATTGCAATGGACATTTGTAGTTACTTATTGAAAACACTTGTTTATTTACCATAATTTACTTTCGGATAATTCCTCTAGAATTGATGCATATACATTTTGCGACAATTGTTTGTATTCCTATTGTGAAATAATTTAAGATGGTCACGAACAAAACATTAATTCGAAGTTGTAGTTTCTGAGTATAAACTAGAGGCGGCGCGAAAAATATGTACCGCATTCGGTGATAATACGGTAAGTGATCGGACCACACAGAAGTGGTTTAAGAAATATTCCTCTTTCATCACCCAAAAAAGATTTTATTATGTGTTTGGTAGACAGAAGCCGGATTTGTCCATTATGAGTTACGTTGGCAGAAGATCTTTGAGTGCGATAGTAATTACTTCGCTGATTAAAAGTGTATTAGTAGTTATTACTACGACTACGACTACCTTATATTTCACAACTTGTTTTATTAATAAACATACATAATTTTCTGTAAGTTCTAGTCGTTATCAAGATTCCTCGATAACACGTTTAACCCTTAATGCATGAATATTTTAAATTAAATTTAAATATATATATATATATATATATATATATATATATATATATATTAAAAATTATCGCCAGTCGTCCACTTGCTACAAAACATAAAAAGTTCCATTTATATGCAAAATCATGAATCATATGTGTGCAGATATCTATCCAGAATTATATTTTTTAAATAAATTAATTATACAGCGAATATTTTAAAAGGCAGTTCTGCAACACTATTAAATGCATAGTGTTGCAGAACTGCCTTTAATTTATTTAAAAAGGGTTAAATAATTTATTTCTATAATAATCCGTAAGATAAATGAATAAATATTTATATTAGTTTTTCTTTATTCATACAATTCATGTAAATATATTTTGCACGTTATATTTTTATATAGACTTGTCCCGTTCTCTGCATCATCCTTCTTTTTGGATTAATATTTCATTCGAGCTCGTTCCAAATATCCCCATAAGATACTTATCAGTGTCACAATGCTGGAGGACTTAATGCAACAGCTAAATTATTAAGAATATTTCTCGCATTGGAAAAATATACATACGGCTTTTATATTATTAATATAATGACCTATTTGTCTAAACAATTATCCTAAATCAATTTATGATGATTAGAGGAGTAGTATCAGTGACTAAACTAATATAAGGTTAATGATCAATGGGATCGCTCACAAGAAATAAAGACTTTATTTGAAAAAAAGAATGCTGTGTTCAACAAAATGAGCTCTCTGCTAATAAGTCACGATCTCACAATAAAGACAAAGATGGAAATTATGAGCTGCTATGTACACACAGTTCTATTTTATGGAGTGGAATCGTGGACACTAACCGAAGCTATTCGTAAAAATGGAGGCATTCGAGAAGTTGGGTTATCGCAAAATGCTGAGTATTCGGCGATAGGATAACATAACAAATGGTAAGATACTCCACAAAATGCAGAAAGAGAAAGAGACATTCAACATGATATCATGTAGATAATTGCAATATCTAGGCCACCTTATGAGGAATGAAAGCAGATTCTATTTTCTATAAACAATATTGCAGGGAAAAGTCGCAGCATTATGGACAGCAGGAAAAAGGATAGCGTGGCTGAAGAATTTAAGGACCTAGTTTGCCCACCACCACTGAGGTTTTCCGTGGATAAGGAACTAGAAGAAGTATCTACGGGACCAGCACTATATTCAAGGACCTATTAACACGTCGAAGCATGCTAGAATGAGGTTTTCAATATATGGGGTATTTCAAACCATGCTTTCACGAATAAGTTGCATTAGAGTATTATGAATCCGTTGTAAGTTGCCTATTCTAAAAGCCACCTTACAATACTGTCAATATTTTCTTCAATCCTCCTTTTATATTTATGAAGTAATCAATTATACAGATAAAAATCAGTATTCTCTTCATTACATTATTAATATACCTTACACGATGATTAATACTGGCAATATTTTAGACTAATGAACATTTTAAACATATTATCGTATAGTAATACAGTCATTATTCTAAAATATTGACAGTAATATTGATCGTATAAGGTGCCTTTAACACTTATCATAAACCAGACATATTCTATAGGCGATTAGAGAACAAGAGGGTCGGGGTAATAAAGTGATATAAACACAATAAAAAAACTTGCTTATAATAGCTACAGTGTGAGGGCGAGCATTATCTTGCTAATAATTGGGTTCTTCAAGGCATTTACATATGGCATTAACAACGTATACAAAATGTTCTCAATGTACCGAATCTCGTTTAAACAAGAGGAAATCGGCTGCCATATGCTATCACCCCCAAACCATAACTCCATAACTAAGGGCAGTGTCTCTTTTAGCAATACATTCTAAATTTTGACATTCACCCCGTCGATATTTCGCTCTTTTGCGATCATTATGACTACACAAACAGAACCGACACTCATCACTGAAGATAATGTTGGTTGAGTGCTGCCTTTTTCTGCACCAATCAATACCACAAATAAATGGTGTTAAGAGTAAATACATCATAGATAGTATAGGATAATAACAACAGATTATATATATATATATATATATATATATATATATATATATAAAGATTTAAAGACTGTTATTATTGCCAAATAGTAGGCAATATAATTTGCAATTATATATATATATATATATATATATATATATATATATATATATATATATATATATATATTAATGACATGAAAATCTTCTTTTCTTTTTTCGAGATTGTCCAAAACCAGGGGTCCAGAACGACCTACTCCAGAGCTACCGCAGGGAAAATGAGTATTTTTAGTTTTTTTTTCTAAATAATATGTTATTGTGTATTATTTAATTATATATAAGATTAATAAAAATAATAAAATGAAAAAGAGAAGGGAAGTAGTTCTAAATCGCCTTGTATTATTAATATCTTTATGTTGCTTTGGGATTATTGTTAGAATGTTGAATTGGCTTACGTGAACTTCTGTTGATGTTTAATAAAACTTTGAAAGAGTATATTCCATCAGGAAAAAATATTGATTGGTATCATTACATTTTACCCGCGGGAATATAAGATAGAATATAGTACATAAAATAGCCGTTCCACCAAAAGTTTATAAACATACGTTATTTAAAATTTACCAAGTCATTATATTTACAATCGGCATGCGTTGTATATAATAATTTAAAATAGCAAACAGAAATTAAAATAATTCAACTGGGCGCACGCTTTATCCTAAGATATTAAACACAGATTTATTCGCTCGTTCATCTTATTTACGTACCTCAAAGCACCCGAAGATTCTTTTAATAGCGTCCTGGCATCATCGGTGAGCTCACTAAATATATCTCGGTCGCCCATTAATTAATTTCCGATCTTTTGCGACACATAAGATCTGACGATATTCGTTAATGATACTTGAATCTACTTTTAAATTGCATAATAAACATCTGATGTGGACATCACAAAACTTTTTTCATTAAATTTTTAAACTCGAAAATAAATCTTTAAAGGCACTTATACAATTAAAATTATTCACGAATAATTAAAAAAAAACATAAAAACTTCTAGCTTTATAGAGTTATCAGGCTTCTCTGCCGACAAAGTGAGGTCAGAGGAGTGTAATCTCCAGGAATTGACCTTAATTTCACAGAAAACCTCTGTATAATGTGATTCCGGTGTTGTTTATCACAGTACTTGACAGAGTACTCAAGAAATGTCCATACCCAATAGTTAATCTACATACATACATATATATGTATATATATATATATATATATATATATATATATATATATATATATATATATATTTATCTATATATGAAAAGGATGACGCAATGAAGCTATTTCCAACGAGAGGTGCGAATTTGATATTTAATAATGGTTTATATTTGTACGTGTATCAATTGTTTTCAGATAGTAGTATTAAACACGAACAACCCATGTTATCAGTCACACTCTCTGTGGTGAAGTTGGTAGAATGCTGGCCGTAAACGCTAAAGGTCCTGAGTGCGTATCTCACCAGAGTGCAATGTTTTATATATATATATGTAAATTAACTATTGGGTATGCGGCGTAAGGCAAAAATAAGAAACTCCTTCTTATGTTTTGCCTTACGCCGCATACCCAATAGTTAATCTACATAACTAGTTTTCGGCGAAAAAATACCCCCAACTTGTCAACACGCTGATGAGGCTGAAACTGCAAAATACGAACTCTCATCATAAAGCGTTCACATTCTGATATTTAAGATATTATATGAGATTTATAATAAAACATTTCTAGGACCAGTGAACATTCGTGAAGGGACTCTTCACAGAAGCAGCGGATGCAAATATTGGTCATGAACCAAAAAACGGCAGGAATGGATAACGAAAGAAACATGGGAACTAATCCGCCAAAGCAATTATGCCAAACAAAATATAAACCACAGAAAGATTAGAAGCCAAACCCAAACCGCCAGAGACTTCTACAGCAGAATAAACAGGGAAGTAAAGATAAGCTTCCGGAGCCACAAGCGGCGATGGGCAAACAACCTTGTAGGTGGAGCAGAAAGGACTGCCAACAGAAGTGACGCCAAAACATTATATGAAATAACAAACAAGCTGACAAACAGAGGCCTACTACCGGAAACCCTATAAGAATGACGGGTAAGTTATAACAGACGATGCCGAGATCGTGCAGAGCTGGAAGGAACACTTCACAGAAATATTGAATATGAACAGGGCACCAACGAAACAGCGACCAAGAAACACCATGTCTGGCCCCATGTTAAACATAAACATCAACAAACCAAGCTTCAAGGAAATAAAGCAACAAAGCGTCTGGAACCGATAATATAAACGCAGAGCTGCTGAAGGCGGACGTCGATGTAACCGCATAAATGCGATTCAAAATCAAATATGGGAAGCATAAAAAATCCAGCAGTATGGAAAACGGGCATAATAGTTAAATTACTAAAGAAAGGCGATGGCCATCTTCAACAACTGGCGAGGCATATTGCTCCTACCAGTTATATACAAATTGCTCGCGAGAATACTACTCCTCCGCATACATGAAGCCACGGGAAAGATATTGAGATCACAATAAGCAGGATTCAGACCACACCGATCCTGTGCTGAACAAATCAACACACTGAGAATAATAATTGAACAATCAAGTGAATGAAACACTCCACTTTATCTTCTGTATTCATCAACTTCCAAAAACTGTTTGACACCAATCATGAATTTATGTGGAATATGCTGGTACTCACAAAATGAAACACAAAAACAAGCTGTCCGAGGAGATCAATGTGAGCACGGGGGTAATACCAGGATGCAGCCTGTTTCCGTTGCTTCACCATAGTACTTGACACAGTACTCATGAAATGTCTAAACACACCGAGAGGAATAGTATGGGGAATCAATAAGAGACTAGAGGTCTTCGATTTTGCAGAAGACATAGTATTCCTAACACACAAACTAAGTGATATTCAGAACAAAATAGATGCACTGATAGTTTAGCCCTGATTTAGAAGCTTCCTAAATCAGGGCTAAAGATCAATACAAACAAAACAAAAGTGATGCGAATCAACACAACCAGAGAGCTTAAGCAACTACTTAAGCGAGGAGAACCAGTGGCACAAGTAGATCAATTCCAATACCTTAGAAGTACACTAAGAAACGATGAACCCGGTTAGAACCCCTGTGTAGGGTTTCAATGTGAAAAGCGGACAGTCTGATCGCTTACCGCTAAGAGTCATAATGGGTGGATAAGCGAATGAGCCACATAATGTATCGATTGGTTCCCGTCTAGAAAGACGATCAGTCTAAAGAACGAAAACCCGAGAATTATTTTCCTGGCCCACCAAGTTGGGGGTTTAATAATCGGCTCAGGAACCCACACTAGTAAAAATAAAAGTCCACTAAACATCCCAGTATCTCGGGAAACCCACAACAGAAAAGACAATGGATTTAGGTACCTGGAATACTTGAAGCCTAAGAGGAATAGCGGAATGAATAGAAGAAGGGCTAAAGAAACTAACAATTGGTATAACAGTGCTGATTGAAACGAAGAAATAATAACACGGGACGGAAGACACTACATACATATACATAGCGTTGTACCGATAGAAGAGAGGGGATTATTATAAGCAAATATGAACATCTACATCATACACGATGATGTGAGATTAGAAGACAAAGATTATTATTTTTTAAACTGGCCAGAATAGAACTTTCAGGGGCTCTAGATTGTTGAACGAGATAGTATTTCGAATAATGAAACCCAGAGATCTCGCAGCCTTTTTGACTGATGATCTTTAAAATTTAGCCAATCATCAAATAAAATGCCAAGATCTCGAATACTACAACATCTAGAAATCCATTACAATTGTACCATTACAAATATAATCAAAAGTATTCGGGTGATTGCGGAGCGTAAATGAAACTACCTTGCACTTGCCGTAAGAACATCTGCTTCATTAATTGATGAAACTAGGCTCCCCGTTCAACTTCAAAGCTTTATAAGATGACGGAGTGTCAAAAACACTCGCGAAATAGGTGGCAAACCCGTCAACAATTGCCTGTGGCTTGTGGTAGGTCAAATTATTGTGATTCATTACACCAGGCACTTTTTCTAGATGTAATAAAACCCCAGATTTGTTTTGGGTCACGAAAAATACTCTCAAAGATGGAGGAAATATAGAGATTATACGCGTCCTTTATAAGAGATATGGCCCGCGATCTGGCGTGTTTAAAGTTATTATATGAAATAGTCGTTTCTTTCACTTTATATGCTATATAAAGCTTGTACTTCTCTTTGATGACTCTTATTGCTACCGGAGTGAATCATGGAGGGTAGCGCCTGGATGAGATCCTGCGTGGGTTCTTTTGAAAGAGTGTCGTGAGAATATTGTAAAAGTGAGAGCAAGAATCGTCCACATTCCCACAAACGCCGTCCACGTCAAAGTCACATGAAATCATCTCATCGTATAGGTCAACGAAGTTGGCTTTTTTAAAATTAAACATTACAGACAGGTAGGGTTGATAACGTTAGAAGTACGTTGAGGCATAATTTGAAATTTAGCTATAGGATGAATCCTCACGTACAAAGGGTAGCGTCTTCCAAGTATTTTATCCATTGAATTTAGTATAATATAGTGTTGCTTCATATCAAGTAGACCCGCGAAAGTATTTATCATCATACTCAAGCTGTTATTCTCGCTATCCCGGTCTTCATAATAACTCGCTATGTTAAAGTCACCAATGATAATCACGTTGACAAATGTTTGACAAATTAGTTCTAGAGAGTTTAGAAACTTTTGAAGGGTAATATGATTTAGAGTATGCGGTATATAAATGTTGAATATGAAATGAGAGAAATTATGGGAACACTTGACACCTAAGATATCAATAAACGGGATCATATCAGTAATGGGAGAGACGTCAATTAAAGAAACATTTAAGCTATCCTTGAGTGCAAGAAGTACTCCGTCGCCACGTGCTAATCCAATTGCGGTGAAGACTCGATCGCGTAGAAACACATACTAGTTTGATCAGATGTTTGATCAGATACAACTGAGATAAATGCACCAATATACAACTTGGAAAGTTTAGATAATAATAGTACCAAAGAACATTATAGTATGAGACTGAAAGGAAAGTTAACCCAAAGAAACTTTAATAACCTACAAAACCATCATTACTACTACCGACTATGTTGTAAAGCAATACACCAAGAGTAATATGAAGCGCTGGAAGAAGAAAGTTACACGTACATATAGAGAAAGGTATAAAAGATAATATAGATGACTATATAGAAAAAAGAGGAGAAAATATAAAAATAGCTATGCACAAAATGTGTAGAAGACAAACTGGATTATAAAGAATCACAGACAAAGGTTAGAAAAAAGATCTGCCAAGCAAAAATCGAATTATGGCAGAAAAACAGTAACCGAATCCAATCATTCCTAGGTGGACGAAAAAGTAGAGCCGCGTGGATGGTTTTAAGACTGAAAACACACGAGGCGGTTTTGGTCGAGTCAGCCGCCGACTCGGTTAACGGGACAGGAATTATTTTATATAATTTAAAAAAATACTTAATGTTATATAATTAAATTACGTGGCACTCGTCTTAAGCGCATCAGAACCGCTAGGTGTGTTCGCACAAGCAGCCTCCGAGTCGGCGGCCGATTCGACGGAAACCGTCTCGTGTGTTTTCAGTCTAAGGTATAATAAACATGAATAGTATGTATTCTCACTCAAAGTAAAAATCGGGAAACAAAATCTCAACGGTTGTTGAACACACAAAGGGCCTCAAACTGAGCTGCTGTAATTCGCCTACGCTATTTAAAATCTATTTGGCTCAAACATTAAAGAAAGCAAAGTCGAATCAATGGACACTCGTCTAGCGATAACCTTTTTACACTAAGTTTTATTAAGTAACATCTATCATAGACTCAAGAAATTAAAAAACTTAACTTAGCAAATAATTAAATCTTCACAAAATGGCTCCGTTAGAATCTCTACCATCTACCATATGAATATAAAATTTACAATCACATCCTTTTATGTGGTCGTTAAAACTTGTATGTGCTAAATGTAATTCCCCTATATTCAGAATTTCAAGAGATCATACGGTATCTACACATACATGTATGTGGAAGACAATAAATTGATGAATGCTCACGTAATGCTTTGTTCCACGTCTATTATGGCCAATGAATATGCGAGAGATGTGTATTTGTGCTCTAACGAACAGTGCATTTATTTCTTTCAATTCTAAAACGTGCGACATTTCATACACGAATTGAAAGACCCCTCTTTTTATTGTGGAATATTACGGTATTGTTGTCGCGGCATTACGTGGCAATAATTTATGGACACGCTTAAAAACGGGGATGTTGTGATGAATTAATAAGCAACCGGATTAAAAACGTTGTACACCTTTCGCAGATGAATAATATCTCGTGTGGGTACAATTTAATATATAATTACAGGTAAACGTCGTTTTACGCCGGGGTTCCGTTCCGAGAGACACCAGCGTAAAAAAATCGGCGTAAAATGAACACAAATATAATGGACGATATAAGGTTAGGTTCCGTGTAAAAAATCTAAGAACAATCTAACATGTCTATCTAATACATATCCTATATATATTCAAAATAAATTATAAATATATTCAATAAATACAGTTTAAATTCGTTTATAAAATAAATACTAATCTCTTGATGCAAATAATAATTTGTTTTTAAATAAATACTAATTCACTAGTTCGTCGATACTAAATTAAATTCTCACACTTTTTTTTTAAAAAAAGCATCCAATTCTATTTGCTTTGATTGTTGCTTCTATTCTTGCAGAATCATAGCATAAGGTCGAACTGCAGCTGTGACGCTTCTTTTAACATTTGAGCTTCGATTGAAATCACATCTATCTCACAGAGCTCATCTGCTAAGCTTTCTATAGAATCAAGGATACGAGTTAGATCGGCCGTTTTTAGGGTTTTCAGATCTCATTCTCATCTTCCTCTTCTTCTTCGGGATTTTCTGATTGAGGGCGATCTAATACCTCCATCAACTCTTCTAATTCTTGATTTGAGAGTGGTTGGTCATGCACGTCTAACAGTTCGGTCACATTTTCGGTTGTTACGTCTTCGAATCGACATTCGCGTGTAAGCCCGATAATGTGTTCGTTTATCTTAATGTTATCTATCTCTTCTACACTTTGGATGTCACTTCGTCATAAGCAGACTTCAGATTTTTGATTCACACAAAACTAACTCTGAAACAATTTCACACACACAATAGGCTGCTCGCGTACACGGCAATAGAATAAAACAACGTGTGTCTGGCACCAACCGGCGTAATTGTGAATCGGCGTAAATCGAACCGGCGCAAAACGACGTTTACCTGTATTATTAAATTAGAACTAGTATTAATTTTTGTCTCTAATGTATTTGCATGCGATTTCTGAGAACATTTTTGTTATGTTTACAATTTTAAAACCGTCCTTTTAACGCTGTAAGGTTTTATTATTTAGTTTCAACACGACATTTTACAGATTTTTGTTTATGTAAATAGTTTTCCTATAACTCCATTTATACTTTATTATATGAAGAATGCAGTATTTTAATTGTAGATAAGACCATCTCTAAAAAAATCTGAAAAATATCTGTCGTTTGCCTATGATTCTCTCCTCCACGTTTTCGGAAAAACTGTTGTATATTATTTTCAAACCAAGTGTGGCATCTGGCTACTATCTGACTCGATTTTGTAATAAATATATCATGATTCTCACGTTTACAAATGTTGGTACAAAATTATGTGTATTTTATTAGAAATGATTAGTTTTATCTTTGACTGAAATGATACTTGTGCAAATTTTGCAACTATATTTATATATATATATATATATATATATATATATATATATTGTTTCATTCCTGCTTGGGCTTCCCAGTATCGGCTGTGACGGTTTCTTTCATGCTTTCTCCAGCTATTCTTTGCGGTCCTATATGGTATCCCGCAGATAATGATTTTGCGCTTTTATTTCACTATTGATTCCAATAGCTAATATATTCGATTCAGGTATGTGAGTCAGTTTTTGTTAATAATATCGAGAAAAAAGTTAATTTGCAATTAAAATTTATAATACAGTATACAGATTTGCATTACAATATATTAAACTAATGGACCATTAAAAGTCTGGAATATGTTATTTCATCTAAAAAAACTTACGATACAGTTCCTTGATTATTTTAATATTTAGAGGTAAGTAATATGTACTGGTCTCATCAGATTTTTAATGTATAAAATAGTTACAGTTATCTACAGAATTTATAAAATTAACTTTGATTTTTCATTTTCAACACTTATTGAGATAAGAGATGCATGTAATTATTCTTTACAATTTTTATTAGTCCATAAAATATTCATAAACATTAACATTGTGTTAGTTATTCAATAATAATTAATATTTATTAATTTGGTTGTTTACATATTTCTTCTTTATTCAACTTCTGCCTTTATAACTATCAGCCCGAGGACTCTGATAAGAGGAGAAGAGGAGAAGAGTGTAATAACCCGGAATTTACCTTAAATTCTCTAAAAAAACTGTAAAAGATTATTCGCGAAGTTTCGCTAAAACAGGGTTTGAATGTACGAGACTGAGTTTAATTTTTTATTAATGCCAAAATTGTTAAAAGTTTAACACAGTATGAAAACCAATTAGATTATTATTAAATATTTTCGAATAAATGGGTATTTTTTCACACATTCAACATATCTATTATCTGCAGTTAGGAGTGGGATCATGCCCATACTTTTCTTATGGAGTTTATTATTTTAAGCTTTTAATAAAAACAAAACAATGCAATGGAAACAACATGTAGTCATACAGGTTATATAAAATCACTTTGTTGTTGGCTGTGAATCTTACTTTATGATAATTGAAGACCATAATGCATAGTTATGGTGTAGAATATATCTGTGCCTCCAATTCTCACAAAATAAGTTTCTGTTTTTTACTAACGACATATTATTTCTTTAAATTTGCATACAGTGTATGCCATTGCATTGTTTAGTTTACAACTTTACAAATCGCGCTATAAGAAAATTATAGCCGTGATCTTACGCAAAATTCATACTATGTATAATATCATTTTCTATAATAAAACACGTATTTTGTTCACAATCATAACGCAACTATTTTGGAACAGATTATATCCTAGTATATATTATGTGTAAAGTGGCGAAATTAAATTTATATTTATTTATTTTGAAATTAATACTAGTATGTATATACGTATTCGTTAAAGTCTAAATCCAAATCATTAGCGACATAACAAAATTCCAATTAAATTAAATTACACATACCAAACAAAAATAAGTAATCCTCAGTAATTTTTAAATCATAATTCCCCAATTAAATCGAAAATATTAAAACTCACCCCTCGCATAATCCAGCAATTTTAAACCCTATATAAATGCAAATATATTAAAAATTAAGCATTAAACATATTGCAAATTTAATTCCATCCCCATAACCCCTTCCAGCGCCGGTTAGTATTATTTAGTTATAACACACCGGCGAGGTATAAACCTGCACGCTAGTTGGAATTAATTGGGGATTAAGTTAACTGAAAGCTGCTTTCTGCTATTGACGGTCGAGGCTTAAAATGTCCAACTTGATAATGATTTAGCAAACGCTCGCTCGCTCGCTATTTCTGTTAATAGCGTTTAATACATACGAGTTAATATACTTCAATAGTATCATTAATGATATCTCTTGCGATATATTGATATAGAGATATAGGTGAGAGCTGTAGGGCCGTGCTGTTGAAATTAATTTAGTTGTTGACAATGTTTTATGGTATGTTATGGCGGGGTCTCATTTTTGTCTGGGATGCGTTTGGCATGTTTTCAAAATTTCCCGTTATATGTCGTAACGTAATAACATCGTGAATAATTCACACTTGCGTATATTATACTGAAAATATAAGTATCGTTTTATAAAATATTTCAATTTCATAGTAACACATATATAAAATATTAATAACATCCGATATGCCAATAACTCATTATTAGCAAATAGTGCAGAAGAACTGAGAATAATAATAGAATGACAGAAAACAGTAACGAATACAAGCCTCATTATAAAAAAAACGAAAGTTATGATTATCAACAAACAGAACATAAACGAGGATTTATATCTGCGCAATAAGGAATTACAACAGGTAGAAAACATTACATATCTAGGATGCAACTTGAACTTATCTGCGCAATAGGAAATTACGACATGTAGAAAACTACATATCTAGGATGCAACTTGAACTTGATGGAACTACTCCTACATAAATAAAAATCAGAATTGAAGAAGCAAGAACTGCTTTCAACCAAATAAAAAGTGTATTGTGTAAACTAAAACTAATCATCAGACTACGAACTAGGACTCTCCGATGTTACTTTTTTCAATATTATACTACGGAGTAGACGCATGGATCCTGACAGAGAATACTACTAAGCATTAAAGCATTTTAATTCTGGTGCTACCGTTGAATATTTAGAATATCTTGGATGTACCATGTAACTATTGATAAGGTGTTGGATATGCTTAACAAAAGAAGAGAAGTAATTGTCACTGTAAAAATACGAAAAACATCGTATTTTGGACATATTATGAGATGAGAAAAGTACTCTCTAGTACAAGTCATACTACAAGGAAAAGCAGAAGGAAGAAAAGTGCCTGGTCGAATAAGGATATCATGACTGAAGAACTTAAGGCAATAGAGAGAAATCATATAAACCGAACTATTCAGATCTGCGCCCAATAGGATTAGATGAGCTATGGTAATCGCTTTTAATGGATATGTTACAATAAGAAGAAGTAACACAGCAAATTATAAATATATACTTCAGGTTTTGGTTTTGCTACAATGTTCAAAACAAAAAACTGAAGAATATACATCTTTCTGTGTTATTTCTTCTTGTTGCGACATATTCTCATTGCTCTTGCTTCGCATAAATGTATATGTAATTTGTTTACAGCAAAAACAAACAAAGAATAGGTCAGAGAGTAAACAAATGAGTGGGGAACCAATTAAAATTAATAAGGTATATACCATATTTCTGTACTGTAATTTATAATAATTAAAAAGTCTGTTTTCCTCAGAAAGTTCCATATTTAATTAAAGTAGTAATTACATAGATAACTTCAAATCCTCCTACACCTCTGGAATCACTTAATGGTGCCGGAATGAATAACAGGTATCTTAGCGTATTTGCATAACTAAGGTAACAAGGACGATCCTATTAACTTTCCGCCCTCACGTTCTCCCATCCAGCCCTCAGCCACAGCGATTAGAATTTCAAATAACGTTTCCCCCCTTTCTCGGGCGTTCCGCGATACATTTATATATTTTATAAGGCGAACGTTAAAAAATCATTTACACTCCATAAACTTTTTAATTGAACTGAGCAATTTATAACTTTGCTGTTATATTAAAATTAGTTACAACAGCGTAACGGGTTTAATTGGCGTGTTGTTCTGGATCGGAATATAAGGGTTAATTTTTAATTAAATTCCCATATACTTCAACTGGGGATTAAATTTGTTGTAGGCGCTCACCTGGGTTTCAAACTTTATACTGTTGTGACAAGTGAAGGGGTATCTTGAAATTTTAATGAAAACAAGTTGCTTTGGGGGAGGTACATCACACTCATAATTGTTATTAGAATTTTCTTAATTAACTAACAGCTTTTTGATAGGTGCTTCATCATAAATACTTCTACTGGAGGATTTGCAATTTCAGATTAATCTTATTTATGTATGTTTTGCTATGGCCAATTTACAGAAGGTATACAGTAATAATACTCTTGAATGGTAGCAAAAAAATATTATAAATTAAAACTAAAACAAAAATTCATAGACATAAGTCGACATATAAACAATGAAATATATTTCAACTATTTATGTTTTATTAAACATATAAGGAAGAGTTCTATACTGAAATAGAGATGATAACAAAATTGTTGAAAAGTATTTCATTCCTTGTAGATTGTCACATTCCTACAAAAAAGCATTAGTTATTTTCACGACTATAGTGATAAATAATCATTAAGAAATATTAGACTTTTAATTTCACTGGTAAAAAAACACTTTTTTCGTGTTTCTTTGATCAAATAAAATCATTCTTACACTGATTTTGAGTCTGATTTCCAAATTTGATTGTTAGGTATAGTTTTTGAGTAACATACGTTTAAAATTTTGGAAAAAAATATATTTTCACTTTGCTTACAAGCAAATATTTTCGTATCTCGGACCCTTGTCGCCATGGACAGTGCACATGACCAGAGGTACCTCAACATAATCTTGATGTACTATTCCATAAGATTTAGACAGATGAGGCAAGTTTTAATGGTCATAATATCTACTATTTGGATAAGTATTTGTATCTCTCTATTGTAGTATATTAAGGCTGGTTAGGCTAACCCACAACAATGAAAACAATGCAACTGCGAAAAACTGGTGTCAGATGAACATTTCTGATCACCAATCTACATATGAAACTCAGCGTTCAAGAAACAAAAACTTTTTTTACCAGTGTTTTCACTGTACAAGCATTTTATAAAAGAAAAATCACCAGAGATGCCGTTTTAAATATTGAAGAAATCATAAATACTTAAGTCACTCAGTACCTTTTAGCTTAAAAAAAACTTCTATCTCTATAGAGCTATCGACCGCGAGGCTTTTCCGCCGGTCAAGAGTGACGCTTATAGGAGTTTAATGGCCCGGTATTTAACTTAACTTCACAGAAAACCTCTGAGAAACTGTGAAGGCGATCGGCGAAAATTCGCACCTATGGGGTTCGAACTCAGCTCAGTACCAGATGTCCAACGCCTCTAACCGCTCGGCCACTGAGCTGGATTTTTAATATCTATAATAAAATTAATGTAATAGGTATAGCAGCAGCCCTGATAACATTTTTGATGATAGTTAAAGCCTATATTCCAGCTCTCCACCTAGCTATCATCTCTTCTCATTTTAAACCTAAACTAAACCTAAACCCCTCTCTGATTGGTTGACACAGCAACAGAAAAGCAAGGAGGGAGAACAGGAATATTGGCGTATGATCATGAATAACGATTTAAAGAACTAACAGGTTACGGGAATATTACTGTAATACCTGTATTCATATCATATTAGTTAATAATCTCGATTCAATTGTTTGCAATATAAACGTTTCATTTCAAAAATCACTAAGAAATAAAGTGTGGCAGATATGTCTTCGGCCAATAGAATTAATAAATATTGATCCTCTCTCCCTAATAATATGGCTCAAAATCATGTTTTCTAAATATAGATTTAAAAAACCTATTATTTCGTATCATTACTACAGATACTAAGTGCTTTTATTGTGTTCGTCCTATCAAAGATTGTGTATGAAAAATCCGTATCTCCGACAGAGCACATTCCCCACCCTCTCCAAAGCATTTTGTATCGTTTTAGCCGATGCACCGGCAAAGTAAAAGGTATCGATTGAAAAATGTTTATGGCCACAAAACATGCTCCGCGGTGGCCAGACAAGCGTAAGATTGAAAATAGGAAATCCTGACTGACGGGGGTACGATCGGAAAATAATAAGTTTCCACAGGAGGGGGGTGCAGCATCAGACGCAGACAACGCGGGTAATTAACGGGTAACAAAGATCATTGATTCCGGCCCGCGCGGCTCGGAGGCGGCGCGAGATAGTAACTTCGCGAAATGCGGTATACCTATATCTTTGCATGCGCTTCATTTTGTATTCATATTCACTCGGTTGACTCACAATGGCGCGGCAGTCGGTGTGCACGCGGAGATAACGTCACGGCAAACAGACGAAATAGTTTATTTTGTTAACTACAGCCAAACAGACATGTGTGCACACACATGTTAAAATTATTCGCGACGTAAAACATGGTTTATTAATTTTTATCTATATATGGGTTTATGTAACAATGTAATACCGGAAGTAGTATATACTTAATATTTGTATCAAGGCAATTCATCTTCAATACTATATCAAATTTATTAATTTCTTTACATTTTCATACAATGTTGGTTTAATTTATTATTGATATTATCATTACTAATGCAATGCTAAGTTAATTACCAAGGATGTATGAAGTATATTTCCGTAAAACACACATGCACGTACGCACACTCACAAATATTTCCCAAAAATAGTCCATTGCTACTATATTAGTTATGAAACTTGAAGAAAATATCCAAAATTAGTACGAATTTCCGGGATATCAGAAACTGTGATTCCTTGCAATTGCTATGTAGCAAATGCTACGCAGTGTAAAAAGTAGAGCTTTATCTGTCTGACACAAGGAAGTCGGCCAGATACAATCTAAAGACGTTCGACAGCGACACTTTCGTGGACACATTCGGGCGGAAGCCGCGACGGGGAAATAGAGCTGGCTGCAAGGATTCAGGCTTCGTGCGAGACCTTTACATGGCAAAAAGGAGTCGAGAGCAACAGTAGGGCTGTTTACTGGTGGTCAGCCAGTATCGATAAGCACCGGCGCACATGCTTAGTGGCACGAGGAGCCTATACACACATAAGACGCAGAGGGGGACCCAAAGAAGGGCAGCATGGGCAGCCACCCAGACAGCAACGGAGATACTGGAAACAGCTCCTGGAGGTCATCGAGGAGGACGTTTGGGGCGATGGGTTCAGATCGCAATCTGACGCTTGAAGGCGAGGGCTACGAGAAGGCCATGGAAACAGATATACTATATTGGCAGTATTTAGAAACTCTGTAGCAATCCTTGCGGTATACGGCCGCACTTTATGTTGCTAAAAATTGGATTTCCTATTTCTTGCAGATATGGCGGGAATACTGGTTAAAGTACCCATTTGCATTGGATGTTTCCCGAATCACTACTAGAGGAAAGCTGCTTCCATGACAGATAGCCTCCACATCATCACACCTTGAACTAAATTTGACTTGATTCCATTCCACATTCCAATGCAACCTCTCGTTACACCATTTCCGCTATGCAGTACGATGGCGTGGAGTTAGGGGTAAACGAAGCAATGGTCGGTATGATCTGAGCCCAAAAGATCGAATTCTTTGATATGTCGATCGTAAGGAGATGATCAATTAATCATCTCCATCTATCACTTTACTTAAACTTACTTTGATGGAAAACGATACTAAAGAGCCACAAGGCGAAGAGTACGATCTTCACGATCAGTTTATGACGTTTGGTATGCAAACGTCGTCGTTCCTCATTATTTTCGGTAATATGACCAATTGATAATCCGGTTTCTCGTAGACCGATTATTCTGCCACGTTCAAACTGGGTTAATGTGGTTATTTACTAAGCTTACACATATGCTTTACATTGTCACTTAAGTAACTAATGCCAAATGAAAATATAGGTTTTTGTTTCATTCTCGATGTTAACTTCATTAATCTTTATTGTATCTTGATGAAAATTCATCGTTTCTTAACAGGTATAAAATCCACATTTTCTGACATTTTGATTTTCAAAGACATTGCCGTTTACTGAGTGTTCAATTATTTGTGGCTGCGAGTATATTATGGCAAAACTTCTGGAGGACCTGATCTTGCGGATGATCACCCCCATAACCAAAGTACCTTATGGCCTATCCGAACAACAACACGGATTTAGGTCTCGTAGGTCCACTATCCGAGCGATGGAAGCAGTCTTGAAGGTAGCCAGTCAAACGAGAGAGGGGTCGTGGAGAAGGTGTATGTTCTACCGTGGACGTGCGCAACGCCTTTAATACGACCCACTGGGGGGGCGGACCTTAGTCTGAGATCATGGGATTCCCAGCTGATGCCATTTGGCTTGTACCTCGAAGACAGGATGGAGAGTGGGGCGAAGGCAGAAGGTGCATGAGACTTTAGTGTAGCGTTCTACAGGGATCCGAGCTTGGACCGGCCATGTGGAACGTCATGTATGACAGTAACCTACGGATTACCCTCCCGCAGGGATCTCAGCTAATTGAATACACCTATGATGTTGCCCTTGTGGCGATGCGGAGATGCGAGGATCAGCTTAGACTACGAGAGAATGATAGCCCTGAGGGCCTGACCGAGAACTCCGAGCTGAAGACAATACGGAGGCGGTGCTTCTAATAGGAAGATAGAAATGCGCATAAATACTGTTCACAATTAGCGGTACCGTTATTCAGAAGGCGGAGGTCAAGTACCTGGGGGTCGTCGTAGATCAGGACTTGACTTTCAGGAAACAGGCAGAGATGGAAGAGGCATGGGCAGCTAGGTGCACCACGGTCCTGGCTGCTACTATGCCTAGCTTGAAAGGTCTAGCACTAAAGGATGATGCTGACACGCGTCTTTGGGAGCATCATGCTTTATGTAGCCTATATCTGCAGCCATAGATTGGAATACCAAAGGAAACCTGATATACTGGAGAAGGTGTATAGAAATAGTGTGCTCAGAATAGCAAGGAGGTACCGGGCCATATCCAGGGAAGTCATCCTGGTTATTGCCGGTATTACCTCGATCGAATTGCTTGCCATAGAACGCAGGGAGAGGAACCGTATGGGTTTGAGTGTGAGGGCGGCCAGAATCAGGACAGTGGCAAGGTGGCGAAGTTAAGAGATCATCCCCCTTGGGTCAATACGCCGCATGGGAATGTGGGTTACGAACTTTCCCAGGTCCTCGCGGGACACGGCTACTTCAGGGCGTACTTGAAGCGTATGAACCTGGAGCAGTCGGAGGAATGCCCCCTATGCGAAGCCCCCGTAAAACCGGCCGAACACGCTATTTTTGTGTGCTTCCAGTGGGCAGCCCTGCAAACATACGCGGAGGGTCTAGCCTGATCCCGGAAAACATGATAAGAATGATAATCGCGAGGCCGGAAGCATGGAACCTGGTGCGCACATATGTGGTCACCATTATGGAAGAACGGGCCTGGGATGAGCAGGAAAGGCAGCAGGCTCTACGAAGGCGCGCTCGTAGGTAAGAGGCCAATGGGCCCTCCTATAATAATTGAGGTTTTAGCATGTGATTTACCATTAATAATTTTAGTTATTGACTATCTATCTATTTATTTATTCATTTCTGGATTTTAACCTGTCGTTAGGGTTAGGTTTTAGTGGGCATTTGTTGCACTGAAAGGCAAGGCGAGTCCCACTGTCTCCAACGGGGCGTGCGTAAATGCATTGCCTCACAGCAAAAAAGGTTAAAGGAGAGAACGGCGACATGTTGGCTAGTATCGTGCCTATCGAGCTGCCTGGAGGGTGCGTGACATTACGGCAAACAAACAGCTGGTAACAGGACGGAGTAGAAAACCAAAATCCAAAGGCTATGACAGGAACGGTGGGAAGATATGACAAACAAGCAGTCTGCACCAGGAGGCTGCTCCCGGACGTCGTGACCTGAATAGACAGAAATCACGGGGACCAACTCAACACCTCGTCCAGGTCCTGACGGGATATGGCTGCATTAACCGGACAGATTAGGGGACCAAAGGGATAGCACGGAGCAAACCGTTTTTGCTTACCAGCGAGGAGGGCCAACGAGTCGGTAGATAGAAACATCGATGACAACGACTATGGTGCCCCTGAAGCTAAATGGGAAGCCATCATGCATCAGGAAAATAATCAGGCGGAAGGCGACCTGTATTCTTTTGTCAATTTCCTGTGCTATGCTTTTTTTGTTGTATAATGATAATCATGGGTATATAGATGCTGCAGCTTCTGAATCAATATTTATTATATGTCCATTTATCATCATATTATCATAAGTCTGCTGTTGAATTGGACATAAATTGGTTATTTTCTGGGTTTATGGCTATATTCAGTTTCTACAGTTATTGGTTCCATATGATTAGAAAATATGTATCTTTGATGTCTGCCACTATAGCTTAATTATCGCATCATAGCGAATGTTTTCTATACTAAAAATTAAGAGTGATTTGTACCTTGTTTTGTTCGTTATGTTTTTTATTATATTATAAATAGTAGTGGCCTCAATGCACCAGACCACTTGTCTTCTTGTCTTGAACCCTGTGTCGTAATGAATTTATCTGTTTTCTTGCACCCATCCCGATATAGTTGAGACAGTCAATACCATGTCATATACCTCTTTATTTGTTCTTATTTAAGGAATTCATCGGATTATGTTTTTTATTATATTATAAATCGTAGTGGCCTCAATGCACCAGACCACTTGTCTTCTTGTCTTGAACCCTGTGTCGTAATGAATTTATCTGATTTCTAGCATCCATCCCAATATAGTTGAGACAGTCAATACCATGTCATATACCTCTTTATTTCTTCTTTTTTAAGGAATTTATCGGATTAGATTTCGTTAAGTAATTGTTAATATATCCACTCTAACCTTAGATATTTCGATGCTATTTTTCTTTTTGTTTTGCCACCTTCTTTGCTTTTATTTTATGGCCGCTTCTTATTTTACTGCCTCTTTTGACTCTTTCCGCATTCCCGATTTTCTCTATGAAATAAATATCTATAATTGACGTTTCATTCCTGCTTTTGAACATTGTGTTCTTATTAATAATTTAGTTGTAAATTTAGTTGTAACTTATTAATAATTTACTTGTAAATTAGTAATAATTTAGTTGCAAATTATTAAAAATTCAGTTGTAAATTATTAAAAATTTAGTTGTAAATTATTTTAAATTTAGTTGTAAATTAAAAAAAATTTAGATGTAAATTATTAATAGTGAATACAATGTTCAAAAGCTTTAATGAAACATCATTTATAGATCATTCGATGCCTTTAAGATTATTCCAATTGTTAGTTTTATAAGTAATTTTGTCAATGTGTCATTTAGTCTTATGTTTTTGTTTCAAACCTTACATTAAAGTGTCCCACGTATATAAACTATTTTAGTTTGCACATACTTTATCTGAAATGATCACCAAAATATATCTTTTATACTTTCGTTCACGTCCTCACGCGGGACCATATATTATCAACGCTGTTGCCTCCTACTATCTTCTAATTTTATTTATTTATTTATATATAAAATAATAATTAATATACATTTCAATAATTTTAAATTATTTATTGAGTCGTAATATCCTACAAAAATACTACTGAATAAATCCACATAGATTACTCAGAAATTAAATTAAAAAATTAAATAGACACTAATATTTTACTTTATCCTTTGCTAAAACTCCTCTGTATTAAAGAACTGGGAAGATTATTTATTCATATGCAAAGAGCTGGCATAATTAAACATCCGGAAACGTATAGAAATATTAAATTAAAATTCGCACTGAAGAGGCGCATTTGCATTACCCTTTAAAAGCTTCCACAGTAACTAATTATATTTATATGAAAATGATAGTACTCTACGACATTTGAAGAAGTTTTTGCAGAAGTACAAACAGAGATGCACACAGCCGGGAGTTATGTCCATACCAAATGGCCTATTGCATTTTCCAACGTTAGACTGTCAACGGACCGAACGGTTTATTACATGAGCCTCTTCCAGTTTGCATATAATAATAGTCTTAGGAACATACTGGTGTTTACTAAATATACGGAGCGTGTTTAATCGCTAAGTAATTAAGTTCTAAGATGCACGATCAGTGCAAGGTACACTTAAGATTAGGAAGGTGATTTAGAACGTTACCAAAGTTGTAATTAGCTAATTGTTTAATATTTTAACAGATTATAAATTATAAATACAACTTCACTTACGGTATTAATTAAAGTTTAACAGCGGCGAATTTGTAGGCAAATAGATTTGTAAATTTAATTTTTGGTTTTAAGAAATGATATATTATTATATTTTTGATACATATACACATACATATACATATACATATACATATACATATACATATACATATACATATACATATACATATACATATACATATACATATACATATACATATACATATACATATACATATACATATACATATACATATACATATACATATACATATACATATACATATACATATACATATACATATACATATACATACAAAAAACTAATAAAAAATAAAAACATTTTGGATTGTTCCCTTCGGTCGGTGACTATTTCCTGGATGGTATTGGTCCCTGGTGTTGAGGGTTCTCAGGTGTCTCGTTTGTCTTTGTTCATTTGTTAGTATTAATAAAAAAAATTCTCAATTGTTTCATAATGATTCCGATTCAGTAGCCACATATGGAACAGAATCTGAATACAATTTAAATTAACGTGATAATTTGAGTCGCAAATTTCAAACAATAACAATTATAGTTACAATCCTAACAATTATACATTACATTGCATGATGAATGATGACAATAGATTATTGTTACAGGCAAAACAATTTCAAATTATTACTTATTATTAAAAACTGCAAACTTAACAATATCAATTTTTTCTTGTTGAACTAAAGGCATAGGATATGCACAATTTATTACTGAATATTTTTTTTAATCCATTGAATAGTTTTGGCATTCGAGATTGCCGCAGATATTATATTTGAAAAACAAGTCGGCCTTAATAGCAAAAAATAGTTCTCTTTTCAGCTCATTGTCCGCTATAAAAGACAAAGTTTTGAGTTGTAATATTTTATAGTAGGATCCCTTTAGAAATATCCCAAAGGGATCGAAAAATAAAGATTATTTCTATATATATATATAGGTATATATATATATATATATATATATATATATATATATATATATATATATATATATATATATATATATATATATAGGTCCTATATACATCAGGTAACAGACTATATTACAAAGGAGAAGATACATACAAGGAAAACGGAGGATGGAAAATTGCATCGAGAAATACGGTACAGGGATGCGCAAGCAATAAGAAAAAAATGTCGAAAACTTCACCAGGATCTGAACTGATAGTTTCAGAAAAAAGAAAAAGGAAGGTGGTATGGATTTCTCAAGATGGATTCAAGATCACGTTATTAAGGATGTCGCAGTGCAGAATAGAGGAAACAGCGAAGTGATCAGAGGCTGTTAAGATGTAAAGTAGCTTTGGACACAAAATGAGAATGGAATATAATGATTGAAGTAAGAAAGCAAGTGTGTGCTTAAGGAAAAACTAATTCTAAAATAATAGAAACTAATAGATGAAGGCCAAGAGAATTTAATAAAAACCTAGTTACAGGGAAAAAAACAGATCATAAAACTAATTGCTGAGAACGGAACAATTCTGGTTAGAGGCCGGCTTGTTGAGTCTGCGATACATCGAAAGATTCTATGAGGAGCTATACAGCTATACTCATACAAAAAAAAACCTAAAACACCAGTAAGCCCAAATTAACAAGAGACTATACAGAGGATATTCCTGAAATAATGATATAAAACAAGCGTTAAAAACCACAAAAATTACAAAAGACTACTCTCTAGTCATAGGAGAAACAGCGACTGCATGAAAAATTAGGAACTTACAAAAAAAGTTATAAAATTATGGACATCTCTTTCCTATCAAATTGTCTGACTACTTCAGCCCGATAGAATAAGCCGGTTTTAGAAAACGATACTCGACTATGGATAATACACCTTAAGCAGACTTATTGAAAGAATATACGAAGGCATTCAACCACTGTATGTGGTGTTCATAGGCTTTGAAAGGGCATTGCACATCGTGGAAGAGAGGGCTCTAATCGATTCTATCACAATACAGCTTTCGAAAATATGATTTCAATTAAAACTAAACGGCGAATAAGACAGGAAAATACTATTTTGCCCAAATTATTTAATAATACTCTAGAAGATATTTGCAAGATAATAGAGTGGAATGAGAAGGCAATTTACGGAGGATACCTGACAAATTTAAGTTTTACTTTACTTTTACTTAAGACGATCATACTTATGGCAAGAAGCTTACCAGAACTATCTCAAAGCATAAGGGACCTAGAAAACGCAACTGAAAAAATAGTGTCAGAAAGAATAATCTCTTAATTAGATATAAATGGGCTTTAGAAGATATATAATATATAAATAGACAGCACTACATACGCAGTCGTACAATTTCGTAAGATACGATCTACAAACACGGATTTAAGAAATTCGGGCATGTCGGGCATTTTGTTACAAGGCCATAGTCTACGGTTTTAATGCAGAGGACCGCAAGCATCACGAATCGCAGCGACAGATTAATTTAGTTTATATGCTACAGTTATGATTGAAACATTCTTTAGTTGTGCAAGCTGCTAACAAGTAAGAGGTAATAAAGGCAATATCGCATAGGGTGATGTGCGATGCTACCCTAGACCTGAGCTAAACTCCTTCTGCTCTACGAGATGGTGGATGCGCCAAAATTCCCGTAAACCAGACAAATGTCAACATACCACACCACCAGATTCAAGAAAAATCTATCACTATTCAAACAGGAAAATCATAGCATAGAGAGATGCGATCAGGATGTAGAAATGTTCTCACTAAGAACAGCACCGACCTGTAGCCCGACTACGCCGACTAGAAAGCAAGAAGGACTCAGACCGTAGGACTGGTAGAATAGGAACATCATGCAGCAGAATCGCATGAAAAGATGAACAATTATCAAGAAAGGACAAAAAGGCCATCTAGATGAAGAAGATGACTATCGAGTAGAGCAGGAAGATAATGAAGCAAAAAATGAAGGATCCCGCCTTATCATGGCAAATACTACATTGGAACAAACGCTGGTAGCTAACAGCAGTTGTTCCAAAATGTATCTCGCCTTCGGTGTTCAATTCCACAAAGACAAGCTACGTATCTTATACGGCTAATTATGACAGATTCGCGGTGGCAAATGGATGGGACAACAAAATGAAGATGAGGTGCCTATCATATTTTATGGAAGGAGCAGCTAATGTATGGCACGGTAGATATATCAGCGACCCGATCAATAATCAACAATAACAGCAAAAAAGAGGTCTTCTTGAAGGCATAGTTAGAGAGGTCGATGACGAGAAAGTGGTATGTAAACTCAAATTCAAACACAAAACACAGATGCCAACGCGATTATAAAGATATCAAACAAATTCTCCATCCCCATATGCCAAGATTCTTTTAAATCAGGACTTCATCCCAACTTCGCAGACAGCTATTATCTAATCAGTGGGTCTTCAATGACACAGGACGAACTTCGAGATGTGGTTGAATAAATCAACCACCTCCGAGAACGAACGTAGCAATCATTATCTACAAGCCTACTCGTGTAGCGTGGTCCAACCTACCGGGTACCAAACATGTTCTCCATCGCCATATTACAAATGTCTTTTAAATCAGGACTTCGTCCCAACTTCGCAGACAGTTATTATATGAAGAGTGGGTCTTCAATGACACAGGACGAACTTCGAGATGAGGTTGAATAAATCAGCCTCCTCCTAGAACGAACATAGCAATCATCACCTGCAAGCCTTCTCGTGCAGCGTGGTCCAACCTATAGGCTCTAAAACAGAGATGTGCAACGGACAAAAAGCGACACTAAGCCAGTTTTTCTTTCCTTCTTTGGTAAGGCAGAACACTTCATCAGGATGCAGAATCAGACCAGAATAAACCGGGATGATGAACAGAACGGGTAGACATGTCAATCCAGTGCAAAATGAGAGAATGCGTTATCACCCAAACGGATATTGGGGAGCCCGCCCATAGTCCCAATAAATAAACTAGGACAGTATCATGACAACAGCTTGTTTTAGGTTGTATCGAAGGCATCGTTATTGATACTGGACAACCCTCTATATACTTGGAGAAGACTTCGACCAAACTTGGGTAGTATCACCACAGCATCTTAAGCATTTGGAGTTATATCGAAGACAAACCACTGTCCAGCGATATTAATACTGGATCAATCCACCATAACAGTAGAGAAGACGTATCCCAAACTTTCATTATAAAAACCACAAGGATATTGCACATGGCAAGAGGGCCATGTACCAACTCTCGGAGAAACCGGCCACATAAATTGCTCTTATTTCAAAATCAACGCAGTCACAGTTATTATAAATCTAATAATATAGAACGTTTTCTCACAGGAGCTCATAATCACCCAAGGCCTCGATGATGATTTCTTTCATACTCATCTAACTACACGGAGGCGTCATGTCCACGGAAGAGCCCTTCAAATCACAGCAGGGATATGCCATGTCATTATATACGAGGCCACCATTCCAATCACATACACAACCAGCTAGGACTAACAGTAACACAAACATTCATATGCAAAGGATCCAGAATACAGACAGTGTACCGCACCGGAGTGCAAAATGAGTAGAGCTCTGGATTAAATAGAAACCGTACTAAACGTAGATCTCAGCGTTCATAGCTGGGGCTATCAATTAATTACAAGGACGAAGAAGAACCGGAACACGATCTATTGGACGACATTAGGAAGAGATCAATCGACTTCATAGGAAACGGACTATCATAGTGTTACGGAGTTACAATACATCAGTAACTACACACTATACTCGGTGAGGATGAAGACATCAAAAGTACCATCAAACGACTCAATATAGGACTACAAGGGAATCTGCGGCCATTAAGGAACAAGTCCGAAAGATTCGAGACATATTGGAATAAAATGGCTCAATTTCTGAAGATACTGAGAGCAGGATGAAGACTATAGAAGCTTTGGATACAGGAAGGATACCTAAAGCCTATTTATATTTAATTAACAGATTATACTTTGTGAAACAGGACTAAAAATAAATCATGACGAATGATAAGAACAGGCTACCTTGACAAAGAAAATAGAACATATAGGTGGCAGAAGAGTAATCTGTATACCTAGACCAGCTTATTTTGTTCACATTAGATGTGCCCAGAATAAGGAAATCTTCCGCATGGCAAAACTAGATTGGGCAGCATATGGGAAAATTTAAAAAAAAAATTAAATCTAAGACCCAATCCACACGTAAGCGGCGTCGCGCGGAGGCGCGGTGTAGGCAAGGTGCAGGCGCGACGTCAAACAGGCGATTGTGATGTCCATATGCAGTGATGGAGAGGGCATTGCACCATATGTTTACATAGAGGCGGCGTGGAAGAGTTGTGCCTCCCGCCTCGTAGCCACCGTGTCTCAGGTGAAGAGGCTAAGACGCGGTGCCGGCACGGCGAGAGGCACGAGGCAAATGCCCGCGCCTCGTCACCTAAGTGGCATTGCACCATATGTTTATATAGAGGGGACGTGAAAGCGTCGTGCCTCTCGCCACGCCTTCACCTCTTCGCCTCCTATGTGTGAATTGGGCCTATGAGATGCCAGCAACATATAAAAACAACATTATTAACCAGTGTGTACTTCCGATACTTACATACGCTTTCGAAACATGGGCTAATGTTTAATTTGTTAGTACAGAGAATGGAATGGAACGGTTTGGAATACCTCAACGGGCTATGGAGAGGTCCATATTGGAAGAAGAGATCGAAAGACCCACTTATGGATAAGAATCAAAACCGGATTTACTGTCATAACTCAGTAATAGCAAAACTAAAATGGTTGCGGGCTGGGCATGTAATGAGGAGAGAAGATGGACAGTCGACAAAGTAAATCATATAATGGCTACCGAGAACTGGATAACGAAGGTTACCACACCTCCACCGTTGGCACCAAATAATGTGGTGACTTCTACCGCTGTCACCAAATAATGTGGTGGACTGATGGAAGGACCACCAATGTCACCAAATATATTGTGGTAACCTCGATGGTTGTTAAAACCTCTGGCGGGCAAACCAGGGTTGGTAATAAAGTAACTCGTATAACTATGGTATGTTTATTTAATTACTATGTATCTCCTCCTAGGCGTATTTACAGGCCTGTACTTCTGCGCTGACTGTAACTGTCTTCGAACTCTTCTTCAACTAACTGACTCTGTCTTTCTACTGTGACTTGTCTTTTTTACCCCAACTAACTGTGTTTTTCTCTAACTGCAACTCACTGACTGACTGACTGAACCGTGGCGCAACACTTTTATAAAAGAATCTCCTACCTTCATTATTTGAGTTGAAATGTTAATTGTTTGGCCGGTCAAGGGCTCGATACTTTCTTAAGCTAATTACTAATCCTAATGGTTTTATTTATACATATTTAGAACTGTTAATTATGTTAGTACCTATTTATTTTTAACTTTACTCCTACAATTAGTTTTGTTAATGCTTTTTGGGAGATTTCTTGCTTTCTCAAAATACTTTAAATGTTTCCGCGACTAATGTGAATTGAACTTTTGCTTTTACTTTTACTGTTTATAATGAAATAATATATTAAATACGAATATATGAAATATAGGAAAATCCAGGGCGAGCTAGAACAAAATGGAGGTCTGACATCCGACAAGGTGATAATGGGAGATAAAACCATAGACCGCAGTCACTGGAACCAAATAGAAGATCTAGCAATGAAGTACATAAACGATGATTATGATGATGATAATTTAGTGCAGTTCAGGTTTAATGTTATTATAGGTCCATCAATGAAATAAGCCTATATGTCAGGCCCTAATAATGGCGATACTAGGTAGCGAAAAATTTGTATGCTTGCTTGGTTCTTTGTATTATGATACAAGGAACCAAGCAAGTGCGCGATATAGCACACACGTAAATAGTAATGTTAATTTTAAATTTAGTTAATTAAAATTACTTGTGCATGCAACTCAATATAGTAAATACAAATAAAATAATATAAATATAAAATAAAATTCGGTTACATGAACAAATTTACAAATTGCATATGTTGAGCATGTATAAAAAGCTAAATGGCCTTTTATATATGTTTGCGGATTAATTAATAATCGGGCGGTTTGTTTATGCATCATGGGGGGTCGTGCGGGGACGGGGTAGGAAATTGTATATTCCGCGTAATTACCGCAATACAGTGCACCGGCTCGCCGGTTTAGCAATTTATGCGTGTAATGCCGTGATGAGGATTTTATTAGTCCCCCATTATGAAAATATTAACCCGGCGGCTCCGGCGCAAATCTTTATTTAAACGGCCCAAGTATAATAACCCGGATCAGCGTGCGGCTGTCCCGCGGGACGTAACTTGCTCGCGCGTCATTGTTGGAAAATATGTCCTAGTTGGGCTAATAAATCCAATTTGGAAGCACTGCCGCTCCCTCGCTCCCATGCTAACGACTACTTATAATATTACGGCGATTTTCCGATGCTTGTTATCGGGAATTAGTAGGTAAACTCGTATTGTAATTTACAAATTGATTGGGTTTCAAGTGGGGATCTGCGAGCGTAAGTGGTGGCTACAAAGCAAATAAGATAAGATTTAAGTGAATTAAAAAAATTATGCAATGAGTCTTACTTGTTGTGATTAAAAGTAAATAAAGTCAGTTAAAAATTATAAATTTAATCAACTTTGAGCCGTAGTATTTTTATCTTTCTCTGAAAATCATTTAATCATTATTAATTATCAATATTATTATATATGTGAGAAGTTTATTTATTGCTAACAGCATATATAATTTTAATTATATTTTGTAGGGTTTCAATGGATAACGAGCACAATCTATTCGGGATGAAAACTATTTTAGCACAAAACATAGGTAAATGAAATCTGAAAAATAAAATTGTTAAATTACATAGAAACTATTTTTATCAGCTGGGACTATATAGGGAAATGTATTTAGAAAATTTATTAATTTGTTTATACTAGCATTGTTTAATCATCACTTAGATATATACTGATACAACCTTTCGTGATTAAATTGAAGGGATGTTGTTTTATAGGAATTGTGCATAAATAAATATCGTAATGTTGATTGGTAAGTTGGAATTCGAAAACTTTTGATGAATAAGAGATACTATAGCTAGTTCGTTCAATGTAAAGCTCTAAATCATAAAAAAAGGTATTAAAGAAATTTTTCCATTCAAATAGATTTATATCCAAGTTATAATCGTATTTGTTTTTACGATTAAATTTTATTCAAAGGATAATGCCAACCATAGCCGCTTTCGTTTACCCTTCGGGAAATGTTCCGTGCGGTTCTAAGCTAGTTAAGCCAGAACAGGTCCCGAGCGATAAACGAAAGCGGCTCAAATAACCATCCAGATTGCCTCGCACAGTCTCTTCTATTCAGCTCCGTCTTGTACCTCTACGTAGCCCAAACTTTGAGAATTATGGACGGGTAAAAACTAGAGGATAAATTTGTCTATATATAAATTTAAAAAAAAAACAGAATTGCGTTTAATAGTATTATTGATTAATTATTATATTATGTTCAACGTATTGTAATGTCATAGAGTTTTCGGTGGTGATCTACCCATGGCTCTGTCAGTCAATATTTGGCCATTTTGATTTGTGTTTAAACGGGCAAGACGTATAAATTATTAGGCGGTACTACCGCTACTCTACTGCAATACCTGGATAGTAATTATGCATGGGTGTTAGATATCTTGGAACTATTTTATTAACATATAGCTCAAAAATGCAGTAATCTGTAATTCTTAGTTATCATAGTGAAACTGACATGTGCATTAAACTTCCAAGTAATCTAAATACAATATAAAATTATAAAATTGTGGAAGTCGCCTGCAGAATGTCCGTTGGTAATTAGTTTCACCCGTAAACGTAATTCTGAATGTTTATTTATATATAGACAATTATATCCTCTACTCTTTCCCCGTCAAAAATTCTGGCTGGCAAAATGCAACTGATTTAAACAGCCCGGAACTGTTCCTGAACGATAAACGAAAACGACTATGGTTGCCATTATCCGTTGAACAAAATTAAATCGTAAACACAAATACGATTCTAACATGGATATAAATCTATTTGAATAGTAAATTTTCTTTAATGTCTTTTTTACGATTTAGAGCTTTACATTGAACGAACTAGTTTAGATGTACATATATAACATCCCTTATTCATCAAAACTTCTCCAATTCCAACTTACCACCCAACATTACAACAATATTTATTTATGGACACTTCCTATAAAACAGCCCATTTATTTAATCACCGAAAGGTTCTATGAGTATTTGCCAAATGACTAGCCCAATACAAATTTTATGCATGAACAATTAAATTCCTGCACCGAATACTACCTGGCTACAAAATCTTTAATGGGGGGTGCGCTATATATTTTTTCCGCTCTAAAATTATTTGCAACTTTATCGCTGCTGTAAACTATAAAAGCTTTTATGCGCTCCGCCAACACGGGGCGAAAAATTCCATTAGTTATCGCACTAACAAAATCTATGCATGAATTCTAAAATGCCACCGACGGTGATCTTGAATAATGCATAGCGTTTTTGTTTATCGCTTATCTGTGATACACGTTAGCGACCGCTAGTAAAATATATTTTCAGTTTTTTTTTTGTACCGTATCTTTCATTTCCCCCGGAGGATGGTGATGATTACGGGTGCATTTTCCTCTCGATTACGTCGCCGTCGCAGGGAAATTAATTGGCGGCGGAGGTTTTCCGCAGCCGGAAGGGAAGTGTGCTCTATTATCGTTTTATTTTAGAGGTTAACACAGTTCAAGTTAATTACATTTTACTTAATTTATAGAGTGAAACAGTGAAGAGCGTAACTTTGAATAACCATAGAACCATGAATATATCTAAAATCTCCCTTAAAACACTTTATTTTATTTTTGAAAGAATATATATATATATATATATATATATATATATATATATATATATATATATATATGAAAGAATAATATAGCTGCCGCTATATATGATTTTGTTAAGATAGCGGCAATGGGAATCAGCGCAATTGTGAAAACACATACGTGCAATTTGTTTTAATTGCTGTTTTATGTGAATGTATTTCATTTGCCGTTGTAGTTGCTTTAATAAGAGCCGGATTAAACTTTTCGTTATGCAGCAGATATGTTTCTATTTCGAGCCCTGTATCACAAATAATCAGTAGATGGTCGTTGAACAAAATGTGTCAACTTAAATTACGCACAATAGTGCTTAATTTAAGATGACACTTGATTGTTCATCAATGGATGAACTATCAAATACCATTGCGATGACTTTTGATAAATAAAAACTAGGACCTTATTAAATATGAATCTATAAACACTGGCACAACGGGTTAAAATAGTGAACATTAACTACACTGACATGGTATAAATATCCTGGAAACGTTTCGGAAAGTTCATACTGCTTTTGGTCATCATAAAGAGCCTTCTCGCATAGGTATAGTGAAATTAATCGATAAATTTGAACGTCTCAGTCTTGGGACTCCCAGCCATTTAAAGACGGAGTCTACGCCAACGCTCCATCAACCATTCACCAAAATACAGCCGAAATTATGCGAAAACATGATGAAAAATTCATCAAAAGAATTACTATTTGTAGCCAGAGCCTAGGCGGACATTTGACATATATTGTCTTTTATTACTAACTTCAGAAAAATAATAATATCATCACTTTTCACAAAAATAATGCTTTTTTCTATTGATTTAAAATGACAACTCTTGTTAAATGACACTATAGCTGTTTTAAGGCGCTTTCGTTTAGCATGGTCTAGCATTACTAGTCGCCCCGTGGTGTGCAGTTTTGCGGTAGTGCGCCGCCAGTGGTAGGGCCGAGGTAGAATTTTGCGTATCGGAAGCGGCAAATAGAACAAGAAACAATAAGCTCGTACCAGCCCAGAGTGATAAACGAAAGGCACTTTAGTATATCACTGTTTGCTGTTCCGGGCGTATTGTCTCTTGTTCTATTTGTCGTTTCCGTTGCGCATAATTCTACTTCGTCCCTTACAACTGGTGCACGACCGTAATACTTGGAGCGATACAGCACTCTACGGGGCGGGTAAACGAAAGCACCTTATACAACAGGGTAATTCGTTTGAAAGATATTAGCTATAATTTTGTCACCGTGTCCTGATTTGTTTCTGATATAATTGTAAAATAAGTAAATAATGTCCTAACTTTAAATTTATTTTTAGGCATTAAATATATGTAGTAATTCATTTAGATTAAACGTACTCATGAAATTTGTATGCACAATATTAATTACCAGACGCCTCTTTAGCTCAGTGGTAGAGCACTGGTCTCGTAAACCAGGGGTCGTGAGTTCAAACCTCACAGGAGGCAACCATATTTTTCTTATACTCTTTCTTTAAAGACTAAAACATGAATTTTGGCTCAAATGTAACTAAAAATTGTAAGCCTCTTTAGCTCAGTGGCAGAGCACTGGTCTTGTAAACCAGGGGTCGTGAGTTCAATCCTCACAGGAGGCAATAATATTTTTCTTGAGCTTTCCCTTTAAGGACGAAACTATGAATTTTGGCGTGATTTAAAATAGAAAGCCCCTGGAGGGAGAACTGGGGTCTTTAGTTCAACCCTTACAGGAGGCACTAAATAGTTAGGAAGTGCTTTTATTTTATCCGACATTTTATTAACAAATTAAATAACAAATACAAATTGTAAAAATTACAGTAAAAAAAATATGGCAACAAATAATAATAATAATATTGATTGCATGATAACATACAACACAATTTACAGATCTCAGATGAAAAATCTGAAGATTTAGTAGTAGCAGCTATTCGTCCATTTAAAATAAATAAAGGTAATAGAAATATTCACCCAGCTCAGTGGCCTACTGGGTAGTGACGCCGTCTCTCTAGCTTCAGTTCAAACCCTATGCGGACGAATTACGAAACACCGTTCACAGTTTTTCAGGGGCAAATTTTTTTTATATAAATATTTAAGATTACAATGTGACATTAGGTATAAATACAGTTTTGAATATTGTATATATATTCACCAATATCTATGCCTGGGATAGACATTGATACCTGAATCGCATTTATACAATTGCTGTCTTAAGCCCGTATGACATTATCTAGTTTCCTATATCGTTTTATATATAAGAAGTGACATATTAAACTGTATAACTATTTCTAAATGGAAAATCAACATTGTCTATCATGGTGTTGTTATGGTTAAGGGAATGTATGATTATTTCGCCGATTTATAATTTTCTACATGTATGTATGACACTATGTAGTTTGTGTCTGCATCGAACACGATATAAGAAACTAGATAATGTCATACGAGCTTTACATATAATATAACGATATGAACTTATTTTAGGGCTAGCGAATTGACCCAGTTGCCAGCAAATATCGCTAACTTTATCAACAGGTATTTTATATGTATTTCATCGTGTAATAGAGACAAAGCCAATTAAAAGAAATTATTGTTACATATCTAGTAGCCTAAATGCCAATAGGAGAAACACTTATTTATGTAATTCCTTATAAAAGGTTTGGCCTCCCATGAAAAAAACCATGATGTACTGGACGTTTGGAAATTAAATTTGAAAAATACCTTTGATTTTGAAAATTATTCATAATTCAGAATGATTAATTGAATTATTTATTTTCATAACTAGATTCTATATTTAAGAAAACAATAATTCATTTTACTTGAATCGAATGTATAATTTTTGAAATATATATATATATATATATATATATATATATATATATATATATATACCCTAATAAGTTAGAAACATCGTTCTCTATTTTGAATTATATTTATATAGGTAATGCGTTATTTCTAACAGAAACTAAAAAAATATTTTAAATAATTAATATTTGTCTAGGATATGTGTGTAAAATATCGCGGTAATTATTTCTTGGCAAACATAGACATTTCTCCAACTGATTTCCACAAAACGCTAATCAAAACTGTGAGATAGTAGACACAATGCAAATTTGGTTTTAAAATATATAGTAGTTTCCAAAGACATGGCATCTTTTTGTGGCAGAAATCGAACGGACAATTATTTTCCAGATATGGTATAAAAATATCAGCTGACATTATTTACTTTGTCATCGTGGGGATTTTTATTTTTAATGTTTGTGGAAATCCTCTTTATTATGCTCCCTAATAATTTTATAACCATCTCTGGAAAATCTCTGACCGTCCGTTGTCCGTCCGCCTGTGGAACATTTTTCCATCCATACTTATATAATTAATAATTTACTTATTAATTATATAAGTATTGACCCAGATTAGTGGCCGAGTGGGCACTGGCACTGAGTATTAGGGAGAAAGAGTTCAAACCCCATTGCGGGCTAAAATTTCATGAACAATTTGTCAAAGTTTTTCAGTTTACTGTGAAGTTAAGGTATATGCCGGGTAGTTAATCTAATCCCTTGGTCTGATAGACCTATTGATAGAACTATTTACTTTAGTAGCCTAACATTTGTGCTAAACTGAACTCAGTTGACATATATTTCCTTCCAGGAGTTCCTCAGAAACAAGTAAACCAACTGCAGGAAGTGGTAGAAGAAACCGATAAACTAAGCTTACATTGTATGCCGTAAGAAACAAACAGGAAAGATTATGGGAAGCAATTAGAGAAGAACCATCTACATATATGGTTAGGAATAGATTAAACACGGCGCGCAAATTCGGGAGTATTCATTTCGATCCGGAAGAACAACATTAATTCTACCGTATGTACAGTATATTAGAGAGAGATGCATGAAAATCATGCTCATATGGCCGCGAAATTGTGATTATATATTATGCCTTAGCGCAGGTAAAGGATAACTTTTATACATCCTTGTATAAACAGCCGGATGCAATTAAAACACACAAGAACTTGTTTTAGCAGGGGATTTAAATGCCAGAGCAGGCTCCATACTACGTTGTGGGTGGGCCATTTGGAAAAAAACAGTGAATGATTATTATATAATATATAAAATTGGAGCCTTACATCAATAATATGATAGATAATAGGTATTCGAATAAATAAATAAAAAGGTGAATGACAGTGGGAACAGACCTATAAATATATGCGTCATACCAACTTAGAGTAACAAACACCTTCCTTAGCTATAAGGATATACATCGGTTTACCAGGAAGACATCGCTATTGAAACAAAGATATAATCTGAACTAAATCATTTTTGTTTATTTTTTTGTTTATGGTGAGTACAGGCCCCGCCCCTGGGCTGTGTGCCCTTCACGGACCTATTGTGCCTCATACAACATCCATGATATGCTAGCCGTAAAGCTTTTGTGGAAAAATTTCCCGGTACGTACGCAATGGCTTCACACCATCGCCTTAGACCACTACGCCACGGACCGGCACTATATCATCCCCAAATCGTCGGCGAAAATAATGGATGCGAGAGTTAAACGTGGTGCAAGTTGTGGCTCGGGTCTGGCAGTAGCTAAGCTATATTTTCTATATAGAATAAATTAAATAAATACCAAGTAATCAGAAAACAATATTGACCAACACGATGAGGAATAACCTAGATAGTACAACTGCTGCAAGAGGAAAAAATAAAGATGCTCTACCAAAACAGACTCAAGATTCAGCTCGAGCAAGAAGTGAGGAACCAGCCTAATGAAGATAATGCCGCGAAAAAGCATCAAGAGAAGCAATAGCTGTGGATAAAAGAGCAATAAGAGATCAGTTCTGATGGACGTTGAAAATTAAGGCAGCAGTCTAGGGTAAAAGGAAGCATATAATAATCAGCTTATCCAAAGAACAAATAAAACACGATAGGAACATAAACACCGAAATAAGTGGATGATTACACAAGAGAAATCTAAGATTAGGGAAGAAAAATGTACAGAGATTTAGGTTGTTCTCCACCATCAGAGGTCGGGCGTATTTTAAAAAACGTGAAAACGAACAGAGAAAAGTTGCTTTTGGAACATCTAACACACCTTATAAACTAAATTTATACAAAAGTAAACCCGAATGAATGGAAAACATTGTATATAGCATCACTACAAAAGAAAGGCCCAGATAATTATCACATGCTATGTCATACTAGCCATGTAATACTAGCTAAGTGATTAGGTTGTTCAGAAATATATTAAATAATACACTACATAGGGACATAAACTATAAAATCATTGTAGATCAAAGTCGTTTTACTTTTGGTCGATCCTGCGTAGATAATATGTTTATAATACAACAATAAATTGAAAAATGAACAATTATCGGCGATGACGAAGATAATATGTTGGATCTTATTAATTTAGTCAATATGCAAATTTCGAGAAGGAAGTTCTGGATGCATCCTATGTGGTTAGAGAAATGGAAACTGGAGGAACATTCAACAGATGCGGGAACTAAACTTGTACCCAGATCGTAAACAAAAACTAGACTAAGTAAATAAAGAAAGAAGAGAAGCAAGAAGCAGGGATAGAAATAAACAACTGAATGATTTGCTAGTGGGGCGCCACTTTGAAAATTGTGGTGAAAATTAACAGCTGAATGGTTTGCTAGTGGCGCACCACTTAGATAAGCCACGAGTGGTGAAAATAAACAACTGAATGGTTTGCTAGTGGCGCGCCACTTCGATATGCCACGAGTGGTGTCGGAGTAGTGTGGTAGTGCCGTAGCGTGCCAGCTCTCCGACACGCCATGTCGGTGTACATAGGGCAATAAGTTAACATATAGGTGGCACAAACCGTTCCCACGCCAGCGACACACCAGTGCCATACGCCATTCGTATGTGAGTTGGGTTTTAGATACACAGGATCTCACACACACGGTACGCGCACCTGTGAAACTGGTCCCGGTACCTGCGCAAATTTCACAATCGCTAAACCCAACAGAACTCTAGCCCATCCGGAAACTTCTTCAGTTCCTTAGACAACTTTAGTCTCATTGCCACGTGCTCTTTATTTTACCATTTACGACCTCATTGTGCCTGAATTTTCGCGGGATGAACGCTTTCTTGGCCTGGCTGCTCACCTTGCCCTTCGACTCTCTCAGGGCGCTACGGCCGTGGAGATTCAGTCAGTTACAAGCATAGTCTGTAAACAGCTATCCCTCAGCCTGTCCAGTAAGAAATGTAAATGTTATTTAATCAGATAATCGCACGAAAGAAAATTGCGCAAATTCTTCGTCATAATGTAAATGGACATGCGAGGCTATCGCGAGATTTTGTGGCAAGTGCCTTGCCAGTCTAAACGTAGCATTAGGATGCCCAACCTCTTGACGGTACCTCGAGTAGATGGCCTGTAGTTTAGATTACCTATGGTACTTATCACGCGCCTTTGGAGTAGGAATATATTCCTTTTACGCGAGGAATGGCCACACATAAGAATTACATGGCAATACAGCTTGAAATAATGTACAGTACGCTGTGAGTAGTACTTCGCTACAATCCTGGTAAAATTCAAAGTACAGTGCATATGTAGTTAATATGTTTATGTTAATTAAGGGGCAATATGTAGTAATATAAACTTCATTGATGGCGAGTTTATGATGGGTAGTTTTCGCATAGAAAATAGTATAGTTTCTGTTATATTCTCAAGCCCTCAAACTAGCTCTAGTTTATTTGCTTTATTAGAATGCCTTACTTAGGTATAAATAGTACAACTTACCCTCAAAGAGGGAAGTTAAACGCCATCTGGCGGCACCACATCAATTAGCAATGCACACCCATATGGTAATAACCGTCAACATGCTCATGTCTTCAGGATCACCGGGTAGTGCCCTCTAGAGAATAATATTCCAACAGAGTGCTTGAGATATCAGCACAAGGCCAATCGTATAAAACATATATAAGTGTGAACCCACCTCTTAGCAATCTACATACCTACATTTCGATCTTATTAGATCTCGTCAGTGTAGCTCAGCTAGTGAGGATGAATTCACACAATATCTCGAGTGGTTATATACAAAAATAGTACAACTTACCCTCGAAGAATATATATATATATATATATATATATATATATATATATATAACTCACAAGCTGTGTTTTGATTTACTCTGACACCGTATTGATTTGTTGCTTAATATATCGTTGGTTTATAGCTAGTCCATTATTTGTGTTTTAATCAGCGATTCATATATATATTGGCTAGTATTGGTATAATACCAATTGGTATATAGTTTTCAAGATTGTCTGTGTTACCCTTTTTATGTAGTAGAATAACTTTTGATTAATCATAGTAAAGTCCTGGTATGTTTTACATACCGGGATGTTACTATGATTAATTGTTTCGTTGAACAGGTTTGTTAGTGGAGTAATTATGATATTTTTTTGTATACATATTTTAGAATTCTAATCTTTAAATTATAGATATCTTTGCTATTCTAATTTTGTGTTTATTGCATCTCTTACTACGATGTAAGTATTCTATTGGAATGTAAACTTTGTATAAGAAGTTCTAGTTATATAAGATAATGGGTGCATGTTTAAATTTTACTCGTTATTTCTCTCCAAAATTTTCAAAATATGAATTAATTGAATTAATTTGCCGTAATTTTACATAGCATGTGGCAAATTTGAGATAGAATTAATTGTTTTCTTACAAAGCATTTATTTCATATCTCCAAGACAATTCTCCTTAATTAAAACCTCATGTTTGAAAAATGTGACCATATAAAAACACGTTGCCACATCTATAAGGTACGTGAGGATATTGAATGCAACAGTAACGACAGTTTATCCAGTTATCAGTGTAGTACATGAGGCTACACGGGACACAGGATACAGTTTACTCGTATTTATAGAACCTTAATTAATATTTTTTTAAAGTTTTTCATTCACTATTTTGTATTAATTGCACTTTAACTAGGTTTAATGTTGGGCAATGAAAGTTTACCAATGTTTCCTCCGTTCTGTTTATTTTCTGTCAATTTATATCAAGCTATTTCTGTCATTTGCACTAATACTGGCATGTTTTCCATAATAAGACTAGCAGCGATTTATATTTGTGGTTTGGATGGATATAAATTTGCCCTACGGATTTGGTTAATTTAATGAAACTTAAAATAATACCAGCTAACCGCTACATTATAAAAAGTGCTTCAGAATCTATAATATATCTTCATTGATCTCAAACAAACCCTCGAATAGGGACAGGGACATCCCGTAATCTGGCAAAACTGGTTTCGTTTTAGGACGAACGACACTGACAAATGTCAAACTATTCGGCTGCTAAACATATGCCAATGACACCATTGCGGCGTTATGAGAAGGAAAGACGAAATCCGTAAATCATAAAAATGGCATTTTATTTACCAATGTTTCCTCCGTTCTGTTTATTTTCTGTCAATTTATATTATCAAGTTATTTCTGTCATTTGCACTAATACTGGCATGTTTTCCAAAATAAGACTTATAGCAACGATTTTATATTTGTGGTTTGGATGGATATAAATTTTAAGTTTGCGCTACGGATTTGGCTAATTTAATGAAACTCGAAATAATACCAGCCAACTGCTACATTATAAAAAGTGCCTCAGAATCTATAATATATCTTCATTGACCTCAAACAAACCCTCGAATAGGGACAGGGACATTCCGCAATCTGGCAAAACTGGTTTCGTTTTTGGACGAACGACACTGACAAATGTCAAACTATTCGGCTGCTAAACATATGAAAATGACACCATTGCGGTATTATGAGAAGAAAAGACGAAAACCGTAAATCATAAAAATGGCATAATAATATGCCAGTTTTAGAAGTTATACACAATGTATAGTTTGTTGCTCTTAAATTATTTAATAAATTCACTGTTTGGCATTTTTGATCTGTACAACACTGTATACACTGAACGTTTGACAGAGATAGAGGGTATGTACGAGTGAGATACATGTGAAATGCGCTTGTACGAACAAAACGTTTCCCTCGCTGCAGCCGAACAACGGAGCAGAACAAGGTACGCGAGCATAATGGAAACTGTGCAGCGTTATTTTACCGGATGCTAGATGTGCTATATATCTCACAAAATAATGTGCAAAATGCACGAAATATATACATTTATTTTTTTAATCTAAATATTGCTTTGTTTAGTGCTTCATTATTATAAATTCCATTATTATTCAAAACTGATTTTAGCGCAGTCTCATTATTATATAATTTCAACATGGCTCAATCAACTGGATAAATCATAATAACATTGCTATTTATTGGATTCTGACTATTATAACACAAATAGTGATATAATAATTAAATTTAATTAAAATTATAATTATGGCTTCTCTGTGACAAATAACGTATATATTTGGTGTAGGTTGCACAAGCCCGGGGATACTTTAAATGGTGGCAGAAATTAGTCACAGTCTAGTTAGTGTATTTCAAATGTGTTAAACATCATATCATATATTATATTTATATAATCATATAACTATAGATCTTTAGTTTAACTATTTATATATTATACAGGTATTAACATTATTATGTTATTACATTATTATTAAATCGTGCTATCAGTATAAACCACAGCAAATAGCTTCTAGTTTAATAATATTTACGGCAATGGCCTAGGAAATATTAAATTGCAAAGATACACAAATATTATTGGTACAAAAAAAATTATTTACAAAAATAAAAATCCATTTCGCTTATTACATTTACTATTGTACATATCCTCTAAAACAGTATTTCTCAACATTTTTGGTCTGCACAAAATTTTAAAGGACCCTACAAAGAAAAATAGAATATGTAGAAAAACATCCCATTTGGGGGATGGAGGCGATTTTAATTAAAATTGAGAAGGGCTTATTTTTTTAATTGTACGGAAACAGTCATAGTTTTAATTATGAGAAAATATATTTTTTTCAATATGAGTCTATCTATATCTACTAAGTATAACAAATGTTTATCCAGCTCCCAAATGTTTTTCGCGTCCCCCATTTTGAGAATAACTACTCTAGAACATATATAAATGTGAATCCACCTCTTAGCAATCTACAAATCTAGATTTCGATCTTGTTAGATATCATCATTATAGCTCGTAAGGATGAAATCATATAAGGTTTTCCCCTAGGAGGTAAATTTAACGCCATCTAGCGACACTACATCAATTAACAATGAACACTAGGTATTTGGATAATATTTTATTGTATCAAGTACAGTCGATATCTATTGCCTACTTCTAGGCTAATAAGAGATGCAACATAAATTGATTATGTTTTGAATACCGATACATGCAATATTTTCATGAATCAGAAACAATACAAAATTGGAATATGGTTCATATCGCATATTTATTTGACATTTAGGCGGTTAGTGATTATTATTTTTGTGCTGAGTATTGCTTATTAATATTATATGCAGCTACTAGTATTTATATAATAAATAAATATATCCAACTTTCACAGATTCTGCTATATCCAACACAAATTGACTCCGTTCAGTTCAATATTACATAGTTTACTTAATTTAACCCTAAGCTATAAGTAATAAATTAATATTGCATGTTGCAATTTTTATTGGATTGGAAGCCGTAACATAGATAACATTTTTGACACTTATCATACCGCCCTATACAAGGATTGATAATTACATTGCAGTAGCTTAGTAGATTGCCATTTAAGTGAAAATTGATGGTGTATTCCGGAAAATAAATAATAAGGTTAACATTTGAATCGCGAATATAGTTCTAGAATCATCGATGCCTGTTTATCGCTACATAATGGATCATAAAAAGATAAGATACATTTATCGGTAATAACAATATCAGTGTCATATACAAACTAACATACAGAAAGTACATTAAAAATTAATGATTAAATATTATATTATATATAAGTATGTCAATGATTTAAATGTAATTTTGTAAGATGACAATAAGAAAAGTGCATATATTTTAATATATACATACATATTCTTATAATCATCTTATGCTAAATTCGTCAAGAAATTTGAATAAGTTTCTAGTTTAAATTATTTATGTACTATATTCGTACTATCACCAATCTTACATGAGTAATAAGTGATTGGTCATATTACGAGCTGAATATAACACATACATAATTTAAATTTACACACAACATATTGAACATGTTTTTCTTGACAAAATGTAGTACAATGTAAAGGTCGTCTTAGACAAGACACTTTCTTGATTCAAAAGTTAGTCAAGATGGGAGACAATCTAAATTGTCTCGTATCATACAGCAAATTATTTGAAATATTGAATTGGACCGATGGGAAAAATATAATGCGTTCTGTTTGTCAAGGACAAATTGTATGGGAGGAGGATATATGAATTCATTTCTTGAACAACGTTTGAGCTAAGAAATTGTCTTGTCTAAAACGACCTTAAGATGTACGAAATATGATGTGCACGAATATGATTTTAATCGAAATTAGAATAAGATTGTAAGGATTTCCGAGAGTTGCTTATAATATTTTGTAAATGCAAACAATTTAGATCTCACGGAAAAGGTACAATTCTGGCAATATAAATAAATCCCGATTGCAAATTATACTAACAAATAGCAACAGGCCTTTGAAGTTGAAAGATGTTTTGATGTTCATAACAGTGTACATAAATACATCTAAGAGTTAATGCTTTGTGGTGTTTTAGGGTTGCTTATTATATCCTAGATTTGTCTTAAAATACGCCTGTGTATTATGTATATATATATATATATATATATATATATATATATATATATATATATATATATATATATTAAAACAGGTATAGGTGGGCATTGGTTGCGGAGTTTCAGATGAAAATGTTGTAAAATGTAAGATAGTTGCAAATAAATTGTAGCCAAATAAGATATATGGGATTCTTTTTAAGTACTAATTAGTTATAAAACAAACTCTAACTTTATGGAGCTATCAGCCGTCAGGCTTTTCCATCGATCAAGGGAGAAGCTCAGAAGAGTGTAATAACCCGATATTTATATTAATTTCGTAGAAAACTGTAAAAGGTGATTCGCGAAAATTCGTCCCAATTGGCTTTGTCATGCACGCTAATGCTCACAAATCCAATGATAGTTATATTAGTTCGGCACTAGTAGGCAGAATCTCTGTTATATATGTTATTACATATTAGTATAATATATGTGTGTGCTATATGATTAGAATTCGTTAGGTAATGTATATACATCCACAATTTCTAATTTCACAACAATTTTTGGGTATTTTCCTCCTACGTTATAGAAGAAAACGTGAGCAGTCAAAATAGCTGGCCATTTTGTGGGGGTTGGGAACTATTTTGTCTCGGGCTATTTTCACGCGGGCTATTTTGTCGGGACTATTTTGTCGCGGGCTACTTCGTCATGGGCTGTTTTGTCGGTGCACCTAAAGTAAATAGTATACTTTTAAAAGGGAAATAGTACAAATTAATGGTATTTTCTAAAATATATTGAGGTAATTACTGGCATCCGAAGAAAATGCTTGAAATCGTAGTAAATACTTCACTTTTATCGAGGCTACTCTCTGGCTAACTTCGCGCATTCTGTTACTAAATAATATGAAAGGGTGGTTGGTTACTACTTCAAGATTCAAATAATAATACAAGTGAGAGAATATTTAATGCACGAAAATTGTCTGTTAAATAAAAAATAAATTTTGGTGATACTAATTTCAATTTGTAAGCGAAAATGTGAACGGCTTGCTAATCACTTCTTGGTTCTACAGAAAATAGACGCTGACTTTTACTAACAGTTCAAGAAAAAGTATTTCCCAAAAGTCTTAGAGATCAGGGTTTTCAAATACGATTTGCAAGTTACAATTAATTATATTATTGATAAAGTTATAGAAAAACATATTTTATGGATTCGCAGAAACTATAGCTGAATTTTAATATACTAGCAAATATAATCAGTGTTATATATTAAGTACGTATTAAGTTCATATTCACTAATATTATTTTTAATTAATTAATTAATTCTTTCAGTTTACATACAACAATGAATTAAATATTCTTCCATTTTACATACATATATAACAGTACAAAAATTAATTAAATATTATTGATAAAATAAAAAACTATTACTATTACAATCGATAATGAATAAACTAAAAGACCATTTCTTAACTGATTATATGAAAAATAGGAATAATCAAAAATTTCTTAATTGCGTTTTTGCTACTAAGCACAAGCTGGCCAGTGGCCACTTTCCATTTGATTCAATACATTAGTTTTATTTAAAGTTTATTATTATGTTACTATTAATCGTCTTTGGTGTGTATCCAGTTTCTTATCTCCGATTTTACATTTAGTTAAAATTTCCACAATGATTAGCTATCTCCGGCGGATATGATGAACCATGAACCATGAAGAAGTAGTATAGTATACTTCATTATATTCATACCTTTTATACTAATGTAAGACCAACTAAACTATTTCACTCAACCATCCATTGCAATGTTATAATTCAGTATATATATATATATATATATATATATATATATATATATATATATATATATATATATATATGAAGCCATTTCATTGAATACTTAAGCGCTCGGTTCATCGACAACTGTGAAAAATAGTCTAACGCAACGTTTTAGTTGATTTAAATAGAGACTTAAATTCAATGTATACAGTTTAGCTTTATTGAAAAAAAAGTATGTTATGCCATCAAAATTATACGACGAAAAGTGGAGAGCCGGGTAGCTAAATAGAATATAACAGCACCTTACAATGTCAGTATTCTAAAATATTGACATTATTACTTAGGTGTAGTATTGATGGATCAAACAGAATACTGACGTTAATCCGCATAATTAATTGATTGGATGATAAAGATTAAAGCAAACACGGATAGTACTAGGAATTACAGAATTATTGACCATGTAAGGTGCCTTATATTATTCCCTCTCATGATTAATATGTTTGATAGTATTTGTAATGGCTCCATATATGATTCATATAATGTTATATAATTGAATAATTAATAATATTTATTCCCAAACAATAGTTGCAGATGGCTAGTATTTCAGTTATGTTATTTATAATAACAAAAACAAGTGAAAAGTTTACACCAATAGTAATAATTGATAATACTTGATACCACAAAATCAGGGTTAGAGATCTTGAATAAAATATTAGAAGTTTCTTTTTAAATTAGAGATTAGATTGGATTAAACGGACGCGTCACTTGTTTGCCATACTCTTGCTTTGATGCAGTTAAAAAGTAAGGGATGGAGCGGTTTGCCTACAATTTAGCAGGCGCTGTCTGTCTGGTGAACAGTCGCATAATTGGTATATACATGACTCCTCCAGGTGGTGGAAGTGTGGTTTAGTGGACAGGAGATGGTTGTACCCATGCAGGGTTATACAAGTTAGGATGTATTGTTCTTTTTAGTTGGGTCCCATTCTCATTTTTGTAGTGAAAGATGTTACATGTAACCCACAAATGGTAGTTGCAGGAATGTAATCCTTTAGAAAAATGGTGAACGATGACTAAATTAGACGCGATACATAAACGTTAAACGTTTTGACGTTGTTTATGTACACAACTACCATTTGTGGGTTGCATGTAACATCTATAAAGGCACCTTACACGGTCAATAATACTGTCAATCCTAGTACTGTCAGTATTTGCTTCAATCCTCCTTTTCTATTTATCAAGTAATCAATTATCCGGATATACATCATATTCTCTTCATTTCATCGTTACTATACCTTACACGATAAGTAATAATGTCTATATTTTAGAATAATGAACAATTTAAACATATTATTGCAGAGTAATACTGTCATTATTCTAAATAGTGTCAAGTGCCCTTTCAACTAAATACCATTTTATTGCTGCACCACCCTAATCAACTAGAAATATCAGTTTCTATTTTGAATTATACAGCAAAATCAATATTTAATATATACATATATATATATATATATATATATATATATATATATATATATATATATATATATATATATATATATATATCGTATATTGCTTCACCATGAACGCCATGTGCTTCTCTTCTCTATAGCCTCTGCATTTTACTGCTACGAGGTTCGGTACTCCCTTGAAATGATCAATAACTTCTTTGTCAGGTGGAACGCAAAGGTGTTTGAGGCGTTTTTGGTAACCCAAGGATTATAAATATAGATGACCGTATCCTGAACTTAGGACAAGGGCTTTTATTTTATCAAGTTGCATTAAATGTCCCTTCTTTAGCAGAGGGCATAGGTACTTGATATCGTAGGACACTGAGGCCTATATTTTGATGTTTTAAGTTTTAAGTACAGTGTATGGATTGAGTTGTTGCAAGTGCTTTGGTGAGCCTATTGCCTGCGCCATCTTCCTGATTTTGTGTTGATATGCTTGGCTTGGGTGAGCGGTGTTTGACACCGAGGTAATCGTATTAATTAACAAATTCGATTTATTCTTTGCCTAAGATAGCCTTGTAATTTTTTCCTAATTCCTTACTAATTCCTTACTAATTCCTTACTAATTCCTTACTAATTCCTTACTAATTCCTAACTAATTCCTTACTAATTCCTTACTAAAAACTGCTGGAAACCAAAGTGTAAAAGAGATGCAAAAACGTTTCTATTTAGTTATCCACAGCGGCACCAAGCCAGTGATACTCCTTTTTAAAAAAGGAGGCAAAACATGTTTGAGAAAGTATAGGTCTATTTCGCTACTGAACAAAATCTAAAAGGTGTAGAGAATCTTGACTCATAACTCGCGAATAGGTCAGGCCAGTTCCAACCACCCGAACAGGCATGTTTTCAAAAGGGCTTCAGTGCCGTACACCAATTGCAAAAAAAGATGCAAAAACTATTCAATCCAGTTATCCAGAGCGGTAAAACGCCAGGAGCATGGGACAGTCTGTAGTAATCCTCTCTTTTGAGAGAGGAAAGAACACCTGCATAAAAACCAAGGGCTGCTGAGCCAAAGGTGCTTTCCAGAATTATGATGAACAGATTCATCCAAGGGTTAGACCAACCACTATAATAAGGTTTTCAAAAGAGCTACAATACCATACACCACATCCATACAGTACGAGACAGTATTCAAAAACCGGAAGACAATAACAAGCCTATCTGCCTGGCATTCGTCGACTACGAGAGAGCGTTCGATTCTATAGAATCCTGTCCGCTGTCCGCTGTCTTACAATCTTTGCAATAATGTCAAGTAGATTATTGATACATTTAGATAAATGACTCTACAGCGCCGCAACAATGGCTGTTAAGATACAGAATAAAACAGCATCCATAATGCTTCAAAAAGGTGTTCGGCAGAGAGATGTAATCTCCCAGAAACGTTCACAAATGCTCTCGAAGACATCTACAAGCTCAAAACGTGAGATAAACTTCTAAGATCTAAATATTAATGGTGAATACATCTCACACCTTCGCTTCGCCGACGATATAGTCGTCATTGCAGAGATGCGCGAATATCTGGAGAAAATACTGAATGACCTTAACCTCGCCTCCCAACAGGTTCGTCTAAATATGAACATGGATAAAACCAAGATAATGGCGAATTTCCATATCATCCAAAGACCAATCACAGGTTACATGAAGACCACAGTGGAAGAGTACGTCTATCTTGGCCGGATCATCAAATTGGAATGGAATGGCGCGTAAACGTGGATCCTAACTGCTGTAATAATGCATACATTCCAAGTGACCCAGCGAGCTATGGAGAGAGCAATGCTCGGCGTGTCCGTATTAGATACATGTGTTTTTTAAATATTTGTGAGATTGCGATTTAATTATATTGTTGAAATAGAAAATTATTGATTATTTAGAGGTCGGTTTTGCACCAACACTAGTTACGAGAGACATGATATGATAGATATACGACGGTTCCCAATATCTCTTCCATTATTATTTATTTTATATATAAAAAAACATAATATTATTATTTATTTTTAATTTATCCTGTGCGCACAATATTACAAATAAATATACTAATGTTGATAGTCAATTATATTTTTTTATATTTAAATATATACCATTGAACCATTTCTTGAAATTCAATTGTTTTTAAGTAAGTTCTATATAACTTGAACTCTATGATAAATGCACTTAAGAAATTTAAATTTAATTAATTTAAATTATTTCTATTATTGCTTTGTTTATTTTGAATAGTAGTACATTTATTTATTATTGAAATAATAACATCAACTGTAAAAGTTTTCGCGTAAGTATATTTTATCTATTTAAAAGTTTTTTAAAGTATTGTCGTTGTTGTATAGAAATATATTATATAAAAGATATAATGTGTTTTCGTTACGTTTTTGAGATTAGTGGTTGTTGTATAGCACCTATGAAATCAAAATATTAAAAAGTAATCACTATCAATATTACAAAGTGATATTTGTCTACAGACATTAGTAGAAATGCCATATTATGCAACTGTAATGTATTAGTGTAAAATAATAATATAATAAGGCGGAAAGGCCACCGGAATGTATTAGTGTAAAATAATAATATAATAAGGCGGAAAGGCCATCGGCCAATAGTCGACTAAGGATTGTCTTTCTCTCTAATATTTTACCTATATGAAACATCAAGATAGTTGAAAGAGAGAGAAGGTATAATTTATGTTCAATTATATATTTAAGCTTACTTTGGTTTGAGAATTTCGGTAGTTGTGTAGACATTATATTTAAATAAAATACTACAAAAATAACAACAACAAAAAATCTTAATAAATATTTCGATACGATATTTCTCCACACATCTTGAATTTTTAGGATAGATAATGTTGAGTTGAAAACAACTGTAACAGTTTAATATAAGACAATAGTTTACCTATATTAAAATTCTGAGAAGTCTAGATGTTTAGTACTTTTAGTTTTAATGTATATGCATCTACTACTATAAAATTATTCTCAAAAGTTAAAGTTATAAATGATTGCATCATACACATTTTTATTTTCATTATTTTGTTGATAAAACAATGTTGTAAATAGCAATAAAATACTACTATTACTACTTTACAACACTTTCCATCACTCAGTGATCTAATAAACAGTTCGTAAAATGTAGCATGCGACACGAATGAATCACGCGTCGCGACGCATTGGTAAACACGGATCGGGAGGAGACTTGCCGCGTGGATATTTCTAGACATTCCGTCTAAAAATAAATTCGCACGCCGCGGCGCGCACATAAAATACCGTTTATCTGCAGTTTATAAAAACAAAATGCACCTCATTATATAAAAACAAAAACTTTTATCGCAATAATTGAATTGATAGGAAACTTACCGTGTACTTTAGAACGACGTATCGGCTCGTCACTGAAATTTAAAAGTATCTCACTAAAAGTATCTCTTCAATTACCGAACGAACAAGTATACGCAGATATGTCTTTATTTATTTGTGGGTATATGTAGATATGTCGCAATATCTTTGTTTAACTAATTTTTTGGATTATTTTAAACTAGTAGCGAAACTGATTTTTTACGTAAATATTTTTATTTTTGTAGTAACTAAGCGAAAGGTGAGCGCGTTAGTAGGAGACAGGGTTATATAGATGCGGACAAGGAGGGTGGGTGCCGACGACCGCACAAATGCTATGCCCTGTGAGGACTAACGACGCCGATGGTCCAGCGCTGATGCTGCGCGGCGTCGTCTCCCCCTTCACGTTGCTCTCGCAGCGGCGTCGAAAGTTCGACTCGGTGAACAGGGGAAGCTTTTCAATGATAATGTCATCATGTTGCAGTATAGCAGTTTTTAACATCCCCTGTCTACTCACTCAAGTTTTTATCTTGTCAACGTTTAAGTTGGTTTTATTTATATTTATATTATTTTAATCAAGGCAAAGGTTACACCGATATGCACTATAAAACTTTTAATATCAGAATTCTGTTATTTGAAATCCTATAGGTCCACTCGAGTTTTTAGAAAATATATATAATATTCTAGTTAGTTCCGATAAGAGATATTTAAAGATTGAGTTTGACTATAATTAATAGTTTGATTAATCTTTGTTAACATTTATATTGTTGTTTCAGATTGAATATATAGTTTTACTTATTAAGCGCTTATTATAAAATAAAACTGACTTCTTTGTTTAATATCGCACTGTTTAGTAAATAGTAAATCAAGTTTCTCAAGTCTGATCATTCTTAAACTAAAAGTAAGATGAAATACAATGAAACATACGTGTATAGCTATAGCAGGCATAATGTTCAATATTATACATTTAATTTTACTTTCAGTTTGACAGTGATCGGTACTAGATCGAAAATTGGCTAGGTATTTAATAAAGAGTTTGATTTAAGACAAAGAAAATGAGTATTTTTGCCAAAAATATGTGACAAAATATAAGTCTTATAGGTATTAAAGAAAAAGGTTAAATGATTGATTTTTTTAGATGACGCTATTTTTATCTATGGCTACTTGCCAAAAGCTCATATGTATATTTCTATTATTCTACTTAACTTTAAATTACCATATTTTCTGTTACATAAAAGTTATAAATTTACATATGGAAATGAAGGTCGGGAGTTTTTACAATTACAAATTAATAATAAAACATTCCATTTATGAATAAGTGAATTTATGGAAATTTATGATAAAAAACAAATTCACTTGTCAGATTCTGCCAAATAGCCACAGAATTATATAACGTAGAAATAAAAGAATTTTTAGTTTGTTTTTTTTATCAGACTATATAAATGATACAATAAATACAATAAATACAATAAATACAATAAATACAATAAATACAATAAATACAATAAATACAATAAATACAATAAATACAATAAATACAATAAATACAATAAATACAATAAATACAATAAATACAATAAATACAATAAATACAATAAATACAATAAATACAATAAATACAATAAATACAATAAATACAATAAATACAATAAATACAATAAATACAATAAATACAATAAATACAATAAATACAATAAATACAATAAATACAATAAATACAATAAATACAATAAATACAATAAATACAATAAATACAATAAATACAATAAATACAATAAATACAATAAATACAATAAATACAATAAATACAATAAATACAATAAATACAATAAATACAATAAATACAATAAATACAATAAATACAATAAATACAATAAATACAATAAATACAATAAATACAATAAATACAATAAATACAATAAATACAATAAATACAATAAATACAATAAATACAATAAATACAATAAATACAATAAATACAATAAATACAATAAATACAATAAATACAATAAATACAATAATTAAACAAAATCCCTAGAGTGTAGGCGGAACTATTTTAAAAGTTTGCTGGTGAATGTGGAAAAGAGCTAATGGATGATGTGTAGGAATAGAAAGAGTGAGAGAGTGAATGGCTTTAAATATTTGGACTTTTTGTTTGTTTGTTCTGTGCAGGAGGGTGTAGGATGCTTGTGCATGCGAAAGAGAGAATGGCTTGGAGCGAAAATAGAAGGGTTTATAGGACGATAACTTCGCAATGGCGTGCAAGATCTGGGATGCATGTCTGAAACCAATATTGTTATATAGAGTGTGTATAATTGTGGGAATTGCGAGAGTGGGATGTAATGGAAAGAGAGCAAAGATGGTTCCTAATGAGTCTAGTAGATCTCGAACGACTGACACCTAGGGCGGCGCTTTGCTACAGGAGACGAATCGAATGAGCATGTGGTGGGAGTCGCGAGTCAGGGTATGTTTGACGAAAGATTACCGGAGTTGGGTGAGGATAGACGGGTGCGGGAGATATGAATGTATATGAGTAGAGCGGAGAGTGGATGGAGACAGAATAGTGAACGGATACACGAAAGAGTGGGTATATCAGAGGTATACGTAGAGGAAAAGCAGAGAGATTGTGAAAGCCTAGAAACTGCAGCTAGGTAGAGAATAGGGGTTATTGAAGTGGCAAGAAGAAGGCAAATGAGAATGGCTGAGAACTCATACAACCCTAGCTATGCAGAGTGGCAAGTACGGAGGAGGCTCTCGAGCTACTCATCTAGCGGAATGTGGAACAGGGAGAATAAAGTGTGCATGGCAAGAGCGAGATGTGGGCCAGAAGAGAGGAAGGAAAGGGTGGACAGAGCTAAAGTTCCCCGCATATATGCCGTGCAGTAGTAAGGGTAACTAGACATGGTGGCTTGTCAGCAAAGAATGTGCGTGGAAGATGGATAGCGAGATGTATGTGGGAGTTTGTGGGGCGGTAACTTTGTAATGGCATGCATGATCTGGGACGCGTGTCTAAAACCAATATTGTTTTATGGAGTGGAAATGTGGGGATTAAGAGTGTAGGATGTAATGGGAAGGGAGCTAGGATGTCGCGAGTGTTGTAGAAGATAGATCCTAGAGTTATTTTTTGTAATGTCTATACCCAATAAAGGTTTATTTTTTACACATTCAAGAAAGTTAGAGAAGTATAGATACATATAGATACAGAAGGACATGGAGCGTCAGCAACAGTCTGGGTATAGATGGCGAAATAATGTACCATTTTAAGCGTGCATCAAAACACCGCCACGGCTGCTTAAAAGCAAAAAATGATCTGAAACTAAGAGCAGAGTTGTAGGAAAGTCACGTATCGATATAATATAAGAAATCACGCAAAGCAACTTTAAGAGTTAATGTGGGGAACAAGCGATTCCGAACTAGCTTAGAGAAAACACAAAACCGCGCTGTAAGAAGAAAGGGAAATAAAAAAACGCTGGAAGAAAATAATAATAGATGTGTTAATAGAATTTCAAGTGAATTTTGAGAACAACTGAGCTAACGAAAAGGCCAGCTTAGTTAACAGAATAGCAGATCTAAAAAAAAGAACATTAATAGGTGGAGGCCAAGAGAAGCAACATAATTATGAATGGCTAAAAAATAGCCAAAAACATATTAGAAGGCAACATTCGTTCGCTGCCTGTCAAAATCGTGGATTACGAGACAAAAAACCTTGATGATACTGAAACTGATCCTTGTGATATTCCATGCCTAGTTTGTAGTGGTTGAGAAGTGTAGTCCTTATAACTTGTAACTTGTGTCTAATAGTCACTCAACCATGAATGAACGGTATCTTTAATCCAATCTTATCCAGCTTCTTCAGCAGTATTTATTGATTAGTAGATTCAAAAGCACGCTTGTTCAGCTTCTTCAGCAGTATTTATGATTAGTAGATTCAAAAGCATGCTTGAAATGTAAAAATACTGCAAATACGTAATGTTTATTACTTATGGCCGTTTTCCAGACATTGAATTCGTTCTGTAGTACTGATTAACAGAAATTTCGATGTCTAAATCCAGTTTGCAAGTATGTTAGCACATTATTTTTTTACAAGAAGTTGACAAGAACGTTTTTCACTACGATCTTCAGTACTTTCTCCTCCGCTCGTAGTAAGTTTATTGGGCGGTACTTACTGCATATATTTGAGTTTAGGACTTTGCGTGTAGGAATTAATATCGATGTCTTCCAGCTCTTCGGGAATATACTTTGAGTTAACGAATGATTTATGATAGATATGATCTAGGTACTGATTTCTAATTACATCAAAAAAGAGCTTTTGTATTGATACCATTGATACTATTACCGTTTTTCATCGCATTTATAAATTAAACTTTTTATTTCGACCGGTTTAAATTCAATTAAATGTTACTATATTTTCTATACTTTTTACAACATTTGTCCGCAATTTCGTTATCTTTATTATGTAGACCATCTTCAAAAATCACATCATCGTTGTTGACTTGATCATATTGTGTGTATATTAGCGCCTTTAAAGTTTTCCACATTTTCAGTGGATTATGTTTATTTTGATCTATTTTCTCTTTTTGTGTCCTGATACCATTAAGACACTTGTTTCGTTGTTTATTTTTTCCCAATTATATATTTTTTAGCCTTTTTGAATAGTTCACTTGTCAGTACTATCTCGTTTTCTACTTCTTTGTACCACCATTTCTTTAAAATCCACTTTTCCAGTAATTTATATTTTATAATGGCAGCCTTTTGATCCAAGCTCGTTCGAATAATATCACTCAAGTTTCTTGCTAAAATATCACAGTCTATGATATTATTATTCCATGGTGTTTCTAGTAGTGTATACTGAAAATTTCCGTGTGAGGTTGCTAGTCCTCCATCGGACGCCTCCCCAGGTGGCGGATAGGGGAAAACCTGCTAGATATAGCAGGTACCGGGGAAATTAAATACCCGGGGCGGACCAAAACTAGCATAGCAGCAGCGTCTGACCCAGAGTGGGCGGCTGCAAACAGCGAACAATTGCCGGAATAAGCAATCCAACTCTTGTGGCCAACAGCTCCGGGTGGAAGAGCCAACAAGAGAAGGGCACTCTTTTGTCATAGAACTGGGAAACTGGCTCCAAAGGCGGACGAACCAATGAAATGGTCAACGGCATAAGGATGCAGAAGGCAACGAAAAACCACTGCATTAAAGACCAAATGGTATTTCTAGTACAATCATCATGGCGAAGTTTAGAGAAAATTATTCCGGAGTATCAAGTCTCCCAATCGGATCTCCGGGGGAGACGGTTTTAAACGTCGCTACCAAAAAGAATAAGGTATCACCTATGAAGATCTGCACATGGAACGCAAGAACAATGTCCCAGGCAGGAAAAATTAACAATGCCATCCAAGAAATGAATAGACTCAATATAGACATAATGGGAATTAGCGAAATGCGATATCCCAGTTCAGGATACTGCGTAATCGACGATCACTCAGTCTATTACTCTGGAAACGCAGACAACAAACATGTACATGGGGTAGGGATGATAATATCCAACAAAATACGGCAAACCGTCACAAACTTCACACCAATATCAGAAAGAATGCTACTCATACAATTAAACAGCACCCCAGTGAAGACAACCATTATTCAAATATATGCCCCCACCTACGACAAACCCAATGAAGAAGTGGAAGAACTTTACGGTACACTATCAGACACAATAAAGCAGCTTAACAAACATGAAGTGATAATAATCATGGGTGACCTAAACGCCAAAATTGGAAAGGGAAAAAGCGGTGAATATATCGGCGAATTTGGACTGGGCGTAAGAAATGAACGGGGAGATAGACTTAAACGATTCGTAGAGGAAGAAGAGTATGTAATACTGAACACCATCTTCAAACTCCCACCACGATGCCTATATACATGGATATCGCCCCAAGACCAACCCAACAACGTCGTTAGAAATCAAATCGACTATATACTAGTGAACAAACGATTCCGCAATAGCTGCCAATCAGTTAAAACCTACCCTAGTGCTGATATATCGTCAGACCACAACCCACTAGTAGGAAGATTCAATTTAAAACTCAAAAAAGTTGCTCGAAAGATAAACACGAAAAGGTGGAACATGAGAAGACTAAAACAACCAGATATTAAAGAAACAGTAACACGCTTAATAACTCAATGCTGCAAGGAGATAGAAACATCAACAACACAGAGACGACCCTTGAGAAACTAACTAACACCCTCAATCAGATCAGAGACGAATATTTAACAGACAAAAAAACCAGGAGGAAAAGCTGGAACAAATGAAATATTACAACTCATTGACGAAAGAAGGAAGGCAAAAAATAACACCACAAAATACAAGAACCTTCAAAACAAATAAGGCAAAACATAAGAATAGCAAAGAAGAACTGGATCAGAACACAGTGCAAAGAGATAGAAGACCTAGAAAAGAAATATGACTCATTTAAAATGCATAAAAAAAATCAGAGAAACAGCAGGAATATACAAAAACAATACAACTGGTAGACTACACAACACAGATCGCAAGATCATTGTCGACAAAGTGGAAAAAATGGAAGCCTGGAAGAAATACATAACCGAACTTTTCGAAGACACTAGAACCAAACAATCCGTGGAACCCAATAATCCTAAGGGCATGACAATAACAGAGGATGAAGTCACAAAAACATTAACGCAACTCAAAGACGGCAAGTCTCCTGGCCCAGAAAACACCTACAGTGAGCTTCTTAAACTATTTGATGTCGAAGGGGTCAAACGATTAACGAAGATATTTAATAATATATACTCCATAGGAGAAATACCCAAACCATGGTAAAATCTACATTTATACTTCTACCTAAAAAACCGAGTGCCAAATACTGCAGCGAATACCGCACGATCAGCTTAATGAGTCACCTCCTAAAACTGTTCTTATTTACCACAGAATAGTCAAGATATGCGAACAACACATCAGCCGTACACAGTTCGGATTCAGAAACGCACTAGGTACAAGAGAAGCCCTTTTCAGTGTCCAAGTCCTTATCCAAAGATGTAGAGACTTCGATTGTGATGTCCACACATGCTTCATCGACTACCAGAAAGCATTTGATAACGTACAACACGACAAGCTTATGGAAATACTAAAAAACATAGGACTCGAATACAGCGACCGAAGAATCATCGGCAATTTATATTGGAATCAAACAACCTCAATACGTATTCAAGGGGAAATCTCAGAAGATATAAAAATCAAAAAAGGCGTCCGACAGGGATGCGTTTTATCATCAATACTATTCAACATATACTCAGAGCAGATTTTTCAAGAAGCATTAATAGACATAGACACTGGTATAAAGATGAACGGAGAGTACATCAACAATATAAGATACGCTGATGATACAGGAGTATTTGCGAACAACCTCGAAAATCGCCAGGAGCTGATGACCAGAATAGCGGAAACCAGTCAGAGATATGGACTCTCACTTAATATCAAGAAAACAAAATACATGGTAATATCAAAAAACGCCAACCATCCTGGCCAACTAATAGTGAACGGTAAAGTTATCGAAAAAGTACAAACATACACATATCTCGGAACAACAATCAATAACAAATGGGACCACTCACTAGAAATTAAATGCCGAATAGAGAAGGCTAGAACTGCATTTCTCAAGATGTGAAAATTATTCAAAACCCACGATCTATTCCTGTTAACGAAAATCAGATTACTAAAGTGTTACGTCCTACCCATACTCCTGTATGGGGTGGAATCGTGGACCTTAACAGAAGCGAGCTGCAAAAAACTAGAAGCATTCGAAATGTAGCTGTACCGACGCATCTTGAAAATGTCTTGGACAGAGCACGTGACCAACAAAGATGTCCTCGAAAAAATTGGCAAGGAGAGCGAACTCCTCCTAACGATAAAATCTCGAAAATTAGAATACTTGGGACATATTATGAGGAACAATCAAAGATACGGATTGTTGCAACTGATCCTGCAAGGCAGAGTAGAAGGAAAGAGAGGACCAGGAAGGAGAAGAACATCTTGGCTAAAAAAACCTGCGTACATGGTTCAACGCAACAACGGTGGGCCTATTCTGAGCCGCGTCCAACAAAGTCAAAATCGCAATGATAATCGCTAACATTCGGAACGGATAGGCACCATAAGAAGAAGATGCTGAAAAGTTGTATCCGAAAAGTTTGTAAAAGTTCTTTTGTTTCTAGTAAAGTAAGTAACTGTATTTTGTTTAGATACATTTATGTCCATATTCAGGCAGGAGTGTTCATTTACATTTTAAATGTTTGAAATTAATAGATCGATTATTGTTGAGCTATGCTATGTTACTCTTGTGTTGGTATAGGCAGCCATTATTTATTGTATTTGAGAAATGGTTATTATCGATAATGTCTATATTAGACTCACCAAAAATGATTAGAACTAGTTATTTTATAGATGTGTCTCTTTTATTATACCAGTGAGAAACTGTGACCTACTGGAACGTTGGTTTGGTGATCGATATATACAGTATAACATATATTCTTGCTTCTGAATGTTGAATGTTATACCCATAATCCAAATTGTATTTTTAATACATTTATTAGTACTATCTACATATTTAATTTTCTCCCTAATATATATATATATATATATATATATATATATATATATATATATATATATATATGTAATTACACCTCTAGTGTGCCTGTTCTCACTCTGGTAGTTTATAAAATTTTATCCTGGAAAATATATTTCATTTGAATGAATCTCTGCTGTAATTGGACTCTCTGACAAACATACACAAAGTGGCTTCCAATAAAAAATATACAATTCAAGTTGGCTTTTATGCGGAAGGAAACTCTATACATTACTGTAAAAAATATTTCTAAATTGGCTGTTGCGCCTTGCTTGTAGTGCCTTTTCGTTATTTGCAAATAGGACTACATCGTCCACAAATGCTCCCTCTGCTATCTCCACTCTTTCCAATTATGTGTATCGCACTTTGTACTTTTATTATTTTCCTTTTAATCTTACTTGATACTTTATCAAATGCTGTTTGCATGTCTATAAATGCTACGAATATTTTTCTCTTTTCCTGTATTGCTTTTTGTCATTTGGTGTCTTATTGTGAATACATGATCCTATGTGCTACTTCCCACTCTGTGACTCTTCCATCGTATTTCCGATCTTTTCTCTTATTTTTTTTATATCAATTATCTGCTCGTACATTTTTATCGGCGCGTTTAGTAAATTTATTCCACGATCATTTTTACAGTCTTTCTTGTCTCCTATTTTATAAATTGGTAGTATAAGTGCTGTTTTCAGTTCTTGCGGTATTTTTGCTTCTTTCCATGCTTTGTTAAAAGTCTTGCATAGAAGACACTAGTGCGTAGTGGTCACTGCCTATTTCCGGTCATCTCTTTACCACTATATCCAGTACTGTTTTTTTCATGCTATTTTCTGACGACACTCAATTAAAACAAAAATTCAATAAGTTGAATAAAGGTATACATTATTTAATCAAGGACTTTAAAAGCGACAAGTGGATTCAAGCCTGCGAAGATATTAATTAGCTCAAAGGCAAAAATTACTGGACGGAAAATAAAAAATTAGCGAAATACAAAAAAAAAAACAGAATACATATAACAATTACAATATCCCGACAACAATATGATTCTAACCAACGAAACTGAAATTACACAAGCATTTGCTAGTTTAATCTAACATACAAAATCACATCTGACGATAACTTCGACAAAATTACACACACACACATATATATATATATATATATATATATATATATATATATATATATATATTTGTGCATTTTCAATCGTTAGTTTTGTTTGTTGTTCTAGTATAACCTCATAAATGTTAGCAGTTCTGCATATTAATTCCCCTGTAATTATTGCAGTTTTGGTTGTCTCCTTTTTTGTATATTCGGAATATTACTGATTTCTCCCAGTCATTTGGAATTTTTCCTCTTTTCCTTATAGTGCTTCGAAGCTGTTTTATCAAATTTACACCTTCCTCGTCCATATTTTTAAGTTTTTCAGCTTTTCTGTTATCATGGCCTGCTTCTTAACGATTTCTTAATTTTATAAGTGCTTCTTTTACTTCTGTTTCTGTGATATTGTCTGGTTCTTCGTTCAGAATATTTTCCACACGTGCGTTCTCATTTCCTTCGTTTGTGCTTATCATCGTTTTCTTCTGCAAAAGCTCTTCGAAGTGCTCTTTCCATCTTTTCATTATATCATGATCTTGTTTTATTATTGTTCCCTGTTTATCCTTTAGTTGTCTTAGTGCTATTTGTACTTTCTCGTTCTTGCTTTTCTTTAGTGTTCTATAAAACATATTTGTTAAAGCTGTATTCTAGTGTTTTCCCAAATTCTTCCCATGTCCTTTCCCTTTATTCTTTTATTATTTGTTTCATTGCCTTTCTCTGTATTTTATACGCTTCGTAGTCTTCTTTTTTCTTGGAGTTGATGTACTTTATCCAGTTTTGCTTTTTCTTCTTTATTTCCTCTTTTATTTCTATAGTCCACCATCGTGTTTGCTTTCTGTTGTTTGCCTGTCTGGTTGTTCCGCATGCGCGTTTGGAGAGCCTCTGTTATTATGTATTTGAAACTGCTCCATATTTCCTCCACCTCATTAGATTTTGAAAAAGATGTGAGTTCTTTAATATAATTCTCGTACTTAGCTTTTGTTTCTTTATATTTTAGTTTGTCTATTCTGAATTTCTCGGTTGCAGTTTCTTTCTTGTACTTATGCTTTTTAGTTTCAACCTTGTTTCCGCTTGTCATCGTTTTTGTTTTTATTCCTTCCTTAATTGTGATGTTTGCTACCACTAGATAGTGATCACTTCCTATCTCGCTTCCTTTTTTCACCCGTACATCATTAAAAACCGTTCTTTGTTGTGTGTTTCTTAAAAAATAGTCTATGTAAGACTTTTCATTTCTACTCTTTACTTCTCTGGTATATTTATGTATTTCTTTATGGGCGAATATTAAGTTTAGTATTTCGACGTCGTTTAAGATGTATAAGTCAATTAATCTCTATGATGATCTCTATTAAACTCTATGAAGCACTAATAAAAGATAAAATACTAGAACATATCCACAAATTCATACCAGATTACCAATTCGGATTTATGCCCAAAAAAACGACGCAACTACCGCTAACTATGATTACATCTAACTGCCAAACCACTCACCTTGAGGGAAAACACTCACCTATGGCACATACAAAGCATTTGAAACTGTATGGCATCGTGCTTTTCTATACAAATGCATTTTGTTAAATCTTCCCCCACATTTAATTCATATAATACAAAATTTCCTAAACTCTCGGTCTCAACAAATAAGAATCAGACATTCCATTTCATTATCCTTCGCACCTGAACAAGGACTACCACAAGTATCTAGGAATCTTGTTTGGTAATAAATTGTCCTTCAAATGCCACTCCCAAGTCGCAAATAATAAGATAATAGCAAGGGCCAAACATTTCAGATCACTGACCTACAAGTCCAGTGGAAAACTAATACCGCGTCAAGCATCTATAAAGCAATATGTAGGCCCTTTGCTAGATTACGGATATACTTTACTATCCCAACCCCATCCTACCAAATTTGAAAAAATAAAAGTAGCCGAACGCTCCTCAATCCGCTCCTTAACCAAAATAAAACACCTTAACAACCCTCTACAACCAAACGATCTCCTCTACTCTCTCACCTGTTTAACTCCTATTGAAGAGAGGATGCAATATTTGCTAGATAATTTTGCTAAAAATTCCAACAATTTTCACATACTGCATCCCTCGTAATCTCAAGTTCCTAAATACAAACACCCAGACAATACACTGCATGAAATAATTACCCAACTTTACAACACACTGCACAACAGATTAACGAATTAAGAATACTATCTGATATTTCAAATCACGGGCAGAAAGACCGCGGGTCAATAGCCCTTTACAACTACATATTGTAATTAATTTTATGTAATGAAATATATTGTTAATACAAAATATGTAATGTAATGTTATATATATATATATATATATATATATATATATATATATATATATATATATATATATATATATATAGTCAAATATTGAATTGTATTCTCTTGTGCTTGAAGAATGAGTTTTTTACTGTCATGTTAGTTAGTGTACCGATATCTAAGATCCTTTTCCCGTTATTGTTCCTTATTGTTTCTCCATACTTTCCTAATACTTCCTTGTATTGCTCGTCACTTACTCCTATCATACTGCTAAAGTCTTCTGCTATGCATACTACTCATTTTGCCTCTTCTACTGTCTTTGTTAGATCCTCCCAAAATCGTTTGATACTCTTTTATCCTCATTTGGTCCATACACCACTATTACTGTTATATTCCAATCTTTTTCTGATAACTCTAAAGAATTAGATAAGATAAGGCAAACTACATTAAAGTGTGTTTGGAATGCACCTCATCGAATACACTGAGTTGGCGCACTCCCATACCAAAAGGCTGTGGTATACGATGGGAGAAGGGAGCTATGTGAAAACTACAGAGGAATATCATTACTCAGTGTGACTGTGAAAGTATACGAGAGAATCACAGACATGAAGACGAAAAAGATAATAGGAATTCAGCTAGAGGATTCACAAAGTGGTGTTAGACCAAGGCATATTGCACAGGACTATATCTGCAGAATCAGATAAACAGCGAAAAAAAGAGGAAGGATACAACAAAAGGATATATGTGAAAAATAGACCTAAAAAGGCATTTCACAGCTTCCCTGGAGAGAAAGTATGCTAAATTCAGTAATATGATTATACAGAGAAACTAGAAATTACGAATTAAGTACTACAAACAATAAATCATAATAATTCAGAACAAAACAAGGAGCAAGGCAAGGAGAAATACTAAATCCATTACTTTTTATAACACTGATGGACGATTTCATTAAAGTAACAAACAAACAAAAGGATTTATAATTGGATATAAGAACATGAGAAGAAATAATCGAGTGCGCATTCGCGGATTATATAGTAACATTTGGAAGATCAGTAAATTATTAAAACGAGAACCTTCAAATATGAAATGTGGCACTGGAATAACAAAAACTAGATAGAGAAAAGACTAAAGCTGTCGTAATATCGAAAGAAGAGAAAAGAATAAACTGAAAACTAGAAGGCGAAAACCTAGAACAAGTTACTGAATACAAGTATCTGAGATCAATAATAGTTTGCAAGAGCAAGCACGACAGCGTCGTAAACAGACAGCAGAAAAAATATATAATGCAATCAGAATAATATTTACAAACAAACTAATTTCGAAAGGTACTAAAATGTCAGTATTCAAGACTATATACAAGCCAATACTCATATATGGAAGCGAAATATGGGTGATGAACGAGCGACCCAAATCGAGAATACAAGCTGCGGAGATATAGCATCTCAGAAGAGTAGAAGGAATCACAAGGAGAGAGTCAGAAATACAGACATAAGGGAAATATTAGGAGCAACAGCAATACAAAACAAGATTGTAGAAATGCAACTAAGATATTTCGGATATGTGAACATAATGTAATGGTAGACAAGTAAAGCAAGACTCAGAAAAGAGATCAAAAGGAAGACCACCAGAAACCTGGAACGACACAAAAACGCTTCAACTCAAAGGCAAAACCTGGAGACAATCAGAGCAAGATGCGAAAGACAGGAAAGAAAGGATAATTGCTTTATTGATTTATTTCTTATAGTCTTATTTGTAATTAAAAATCATTCTCTAGTTTACGACGGGCTTTCACATAGTTTTAATATAATGACCCGGAGTTACAACAATAAACGACTTGTGGAGAATTTCAATTTCAGCAAACGGCCCTTTGTAGGTATTCCGCTTCCTTTTCTATTAATGCAAAACCTGTGTGAAAAATGTATTTTTTGCTTTTGTTTTTTTCAATTTTTTTACGAAAAGATTTATTAGTTTATCTTACCCGCCAAGCTCAAGAATAGTGACACATTTTTAATACAAATTTTTTATCTTCAGGTTCTTTCAATAATGTAAGTTGTATACTCCTTGGGTCTAAGGCCGTTCATAATCAAATATGTGAATTCGTGAATATTTGATTTTTTCTTAATTAATATGATACTTTTTTAATTAAATTAAATACTGAGCGTAATCCAATATTATCCTAAAGCAAACAAACGCTGTAAAATGTTGTTGTCTAAATATTTTACATAAGCGAAACGTTTTATTATTCATCAGCTGAAGTTCATTTTCATGATAAAGCCACTCTTGCGAAATTAAAGCAACTTTTAATATGCATTCCGTTTTTCCGTCTGCGAAATAAATCGCGACAGCAGGATTTTTAGTTTTTCGTTTTCCGCTCCCGCCACACAAGCGCGCGTCGAGATTTATATAGTGACGACCCACACGAATGGAATTGTCTACTCGCCCGTAACGATTGAAAAATCAAGGCGATGCAGGTGAAAAATTATCGCCGCCCCGCCGATTTGTTCGCAATAAATGCGATTTTTTAGGGATCGAAACTTTGCAACCACATAAAGTTTCATCTTACTACAATGAAAGCTCAATTCCATCACACAGCCCCCTTCATTATTCATTGTTGGAAACTATTCTGGGATTTACTTTGAATATTAATTTCCTTTTAGCATTGCCCAACAGTGCGTGGTGTATAATGGGTGATAATGTTTTCAGGTGGGCCACGTGCAGAAAGGACTTGAGAAAAGTACATGTTTTGTTGAACAAATAAAAATGGTATCAAAGCAAATGCAGCAGGATTTTATTAAAACGGTACTTTGTATTACAGGACGTTAATGTTCGGACTTAATAACGCGCGCACACATTTCGGAAGTGGCACGCGAATGGATTGTTAAAAATACATTTCTTCCCTTGTAATTACCACAACTCGGGGTTGTTTGTAATTTTTCAGCTAACAAATCATTGCGAGGGGGAAGGCGGAATTGAGAGGAATATATAACCAAATGTTTATTCAAAACAGAAATATGCAACGTGGAATAGAAATTTAAGATTGAAAAGGGATAATTAATATACGGATTCACTTGTGAAGGGTTGTCGACTTGAAGTCTTTCTACTCGTCATTCGGAGAGTTAATTAATCGTTATTATTTTTATAGCGAACTTTTGCAATTATTTACAATTGGTAACATGGAATTATGGTGGTGTCACAAAACATATATTGTTGTTTTTGCATTCGCTGTAACTTTTGACGTAATTTTGTTTCCCAACATTAAACTCTCTACGTTTACTACGTTTAATCGGTGCAAGTGCGCCTTCACAATACTATTATATATAGTATATATAGTGACCGGTTTTTGTCGACTTGTTCGACTTCCCAACACGGTTTCCCAAAACGAACGGTTAAGCGCATTTATGCAAGTATATGCGGCAACAGCAGTACGATGAAGATATTAAAACTGTCTACACCCATATAATCGATTTCCTTATAATCGGCAATGTTAACGCTAAAAGATTATTTTACTCACGCGAAGATATATAATTACGATTTTAGAACATCGAATGTGAGGATCCGAAACAAACCAGTTACAGATCTAGCCTTACTGGTAGACATAAAGAAATATAAATTAAAAGTAACCACAGAAAACAAAGTGGTTGGGAAAGGAGATACGAAAACACACACATTATTGTCCAGCAGAAAAAATAGGGACACAAAGAATTCGGAGTAGCTTTCGTCGTAGATAATAAAATAAAAAAAATCATTGACTTCCAAGCAATTCATTAAAGAATTTGCAAACTAGGGCTATGCACCCGCTTCTTTGACGTTGAACAAGTAAATATTCACGCAGAAACGAAGAAAGATTTCTATCGGCTTATAGAGGAAACATATGACAAATGACATTAACATTATCATAATTCTTAGGTTGGCAAAGACCTTTAACTTCAGAAAAGGAGCTCTTTTCAGAAACACGAGACGACCTATGGTGTGCGCAGAGACGATAAACTCTTAAATACAATCCTAACATGATGATAATGAATGACTAAAAGAGTCATAGGTTTACCGAACAGGACCGGGGGTCCCACCGTTCTGGTCGCGTCACTCTCCGTGGTGGAGTGCTCGTCACCGTTATCCAGCTGCCGCTATGGCCCTCCAGTTAGCCGGATGAAGGGTCCCAAATAAGGTTTTGCGAGGGAGGTGCTCAAAAAAGGGGACCACGTCGACCACCTCAGTGAGACCATAGCGGGAAAGGTAAAAGAGGCAATGTCGTGTCATCAAAGAGGCGGGGGCAGTAGTCCACCCAAAAGGAATAGACCTAATCACTATTATGAGGAAGTTATAGCGGCCCTGACCAAAGAGACTGGAAGGGCAGCCATAGACATTAATGGACCCCTAAGGTCGGTATATGGGGAACTCAAACGATCACCATCAATACGACGAAGGAAATTGCGCAGTCCATATGCAGGAGAGACACAGTGAGGGTGGGACTCGTCCACTGTCGGGCCACCATCCGCTCTGAATGCTTCAAATGTTCACTAAGGCATGAGGCCTCTCGCTGCAGGGGGATGATAGGCCTTCGTTTTTCCGACGGTGCGGTAGACCGGGGCACTACGCGATAAGGTGTACTACTGAAGCATATTTCTGTGAGGCTACGGGCCAGTTAGGTAGGTGCGAGAGACCTGGGGCTGACTGACGCGCAGCTGAGGCTAAGCGCCTAATTAGGAACACACGAAGAAGACGACGTTCAACTCACAAACCCAAGTCAAAACCAAATTCATGGAAGCCTTCGAGCAATGGGAAGGAACCGTGCAAGGTGCGGCGGAGTTACTGTTCTCGAAGATGCGGGGTATTGGTTGTTCGAAAGTATTGCTGCACAGCGACGTGAATGCCTCGCAGCACCGGGATGGATTGAGTCTTGATCCCTAAGCCAGGGAAGCCCCAGGATAGCCCAGCAGCATATCGACCACTGTGTATGCCATGGGCAAGCTGCTGGAGTACCTGGTCTTGGGCAGGATCATGCCGACCACAGAGGTACCACAGGGCTATCAGCCCGACAATACCGTTTTAGGCCGGGAAGGTCCACTATTCAGGCCATAGAGGTGGTCCTGGAGGTGGCGAAGCTGGCCAGAGGTGGGCCTTGGAGAAGGCGTACGCTCTGCGCGATTGTCATAATTGACGTGCCTGTCGCCTTTAACACCGCCCACACGAGGAGGACAATTAAGAGATGTGAGGCTATAGGTCTCCCCGCGAATATATGAGCATTATCAGCTACTTAGATAGCCGCAAGCTAATCATGGAAAGCACGGACGGGGAGAAGCATATGCAGTTGGGCTGCGGGGCTCCACAGGGTCGAAACTGGTGCCGACCCTGTGCACCGAACTACCCCAGGTATGAACAGCCGTATCCTTACCCGGGGATCGGCACCGGGAGAACCGAGCACTGGATCAGTGACGTCCTAACCTGGAGATTTAATAAAGTTTGTTTGGCTGTTGAGACATATATATGTTAGTTATATTTATTATCATTACACACAAGCATCGCCTCATGAACTTTGTGTTTTTTTTATTTAGAATTTATACTTCAATTGTCTCCTTATATTTATATATATATTAATATATATATATATATATATATATATATATATATATATATATATATATTAATATATAATATAATTAAATAATATCGACCTTATCACTGCTAACGGCTTCAAATCTTGTCTCGTTCAGCTTTTATACTATCGAACATTTTGGCTCGGCACTAAATAAAGTGTTTGGCTCTTATTAATGTTTCTCAGTGTGGAATATATTGTATGATAAAATTCTAAGGGTCCCCTTTCCGGAGGGCATGACGGTATGGCGATGATGTGGCCCTCGTGGTCATGGGGCACTGCAAATACAAATTGAGGGTCAGAGTAAACATCAGCCTGGAGACCTTGCGACAGTGGCTAACTGACCATTTCCTGGATGTTGCCGAGGAGAAGACCGTGGCGGTACTCCGGATAGGCAGGAAAACTGTGCTGCGATCCGTTTCACCATTGGTAGGACAGAAATTATTCTAAGAAAGTAGGTCAAGTATCTGGAGGTTGTCGTGCACCAGGCCTTGGCCTTCAGAATTCATGTGCGAGTAATGTTGGCGGGTAGTCGAAAGCATAATACTCTATGGAGTGCCCGTCTGGGGACAATACTTGAAAGTTAAGAGTATCCGGGAAATACTTGTGAAAGTTGAGAAAGAGTGAGCTCAGGGTGGCGAGGATGTACCGGACGACATCTGATTGTAGGGTATCCCCCCGATAGAGTTGCTCGCCTTTGAGCAAATGGAGAGGTTCAAGGACGGAGTGTTAGGGTAGCACTAACTCGAACCATAACCAGATGGCAGTGCCAATGGGATGAGTTAGAGCATAACGCTATCTCAGAACTCGAAGGCATTTTCTGAGAATCGCGCCGTTGTTAGAGAGACCCCATGGAGAGGTGGGATATGAATTAACGAAGGTTCTCACGGGGGGCTTTAGGGCATACCCTATGGGCCTGGAGCAGTCTGAGGAGTGCCTCCTGTGCGAATCCCCAGTTGATTCGGCCAAACACACTATTTTCGACTGCTTACGCTGTATCTGTACTTTCAACTTCGCACATGTATTAGCGAAGTTGAAAGTACAGATAGGAACTGACTTCAGAAAACATGGTTGGTATAATGATCGGAGGACAGGAGGTGTGGAATCAAGTGCATTCCTATGTGGCTACTGTCATGGGCGAACGGGACCGGGAGGAGCGGGATAGACAAGCCCAGCGAAGGCAGGCTGGAAGGTAAGAGGTTGCCAGCCTCTTTTGCCTCCCTGGATTACTAGGATTCTAATCATGAGGCATCTGAAAACTTCGTAATCTAAGGCATTACCTAGCCAGCACCAGATTTTTAAGTTTGAAGCATTCGTTACTTAGAATGCCCTGAGGGCGGATTATTTTTATATTATTATATATTTATTAAATGTTTTTTACTTGTTTTTATTTTAAATCGGGGCAGTATTCAATGCGAATCCTCGAAGGACTGTTTTTTACTCTTATTGTTTTTATCTATGTATTAATTTTATTTTTTTTGTGTTTAAAAGTTATGTTATTATAAGTTTTACACCTGGCGTGTGCTAATCTAGTCTTAGGCATATACTGTGATATTTTTAACCGGAGCCTCCCCTAATCATAGCTTCATCAGTTCACAGGAGATGAACTAGAGTTAGACCGAATCGTTATATATTCCTTCAATTCTTGTTTTAAGGTTTTAACTAATATAACTATTGACCTTCCATCATTTTCTATTGCTCTGATTGGTCTGTCAAACGCTGTGCTAAGGCCCTTTTATAGGCACCTTACACGATCAATATTACTGTCAATATTTTAGAATAATGACAGTATTACTCAACGATAAAATATTTAATATGTTCATTATTCTAAAATATTGCAAGTATTACTCATCGTGTAAGGTATAGTAATGATGTAATAAAGAGAATACGGATCCTTATCCGGATAATTGATTATTTGATAAATATAAAAAGAGGATTGAAGCAAATATTGACAGTACTAGTATTGACAGTATTATTGACCGTGTAAGGTGCCTTATAGAGTATGTATAGCTTTCCCTTTGGTTTCATTATTTATTTTACTACGTCGTATTTAAATATCCATATCACTTCTTTTCTTAATCCTCGTAAATGTCCGATGATATTTTTTGCATTTCTAATTCCTGTCTCTAATATTTCGGCGAACGCCATTTCATATATTTTCTTATCTCCTTATTTTATTGCTTATTGGCTTACTATTTTATATTATTTTCTTGTTACTGATGTATTTCGAGATCGTCATAAAACAGAATTACAGTGACGAGACACTGCGTACAAACTGTTGTGAGACGACGACACTCTAAGACAACATAGAGTGTCTTCGAGGCGGTCAGGCTCTGAGCGACAGGACGTGAGGTTTTAGTCGGTAGGCGACCCCCGGTGATCCGACACTACCCATGGCAATCTCGTGACACGTGGTTGCTTCCTCGCTCTTCGATTTAGGGGATCGTCTCTCCGTCTTAATTCGTGAAAGGATTCGCTTCAGGTAGCTAGCTAAGCCTTACAAGCAGCATTTTTGCGCTTCATTTATTTGAAAGGTTTTCATGTGCGTTGTTTCATATCTCTTCTCTATCACTAGGTACAAATTAAATTATTATATTGCATATACAAACAGGACAGTTTTCCCAAATTCAAAATCTTACCTCGGTACTGTTTCTATATTCATTGATCTTTATCCAGAATTTGTAACAGTTTCTGATATACATTTTAGGAGTATTTCTTCGTGGATCTTCTTTATAGTGTTAAATTTAGCAAACTCTATGTCCAATCTATTATTTGTACGACTATATCTTTGTTATATTAAGGACACAATGTTTTGAATTGTATTTTTGTATCATTGTATGTACAATATATCTAATTTATTATATCATTGACTAATAAACTACTTTTTTGACTTTTTAGTCAATGATTATATCCTCTCCAACAAAAATCTAATATGCAATGACGTCTCGGTTTTACAGGAACCGACTATAGATTTGTCCTGGCAAGAATCATAAGATACGATACTAGAGAGAAGCAAATTAATATTAAAGACAAGATTCCTCGCAGGCAAAGACCTAAAGCTGGAAAAGAGAATATTAGAAAGATCTGTAAACACATTTTTTTTCTAACAGAACATCTAGACAAAATGGATATTTACCAACTGTCGCAGAAAACATAAACCGACATAAACTCTGCCACGAAGAAAATATGCGCAAAATCGCACCACAGAAAAACAAATTTCAATAAAACTGCAAATATGATGAAGAAGAGGAGGTATAGACAGAATTTCAGAAGAATATAAATTCTGAATAAAGCTATAACAAACATAAATTATGGAACATAGAGCTTTGAACACCGAACAAATAAAGAACGCAATTGAAGAAAACACGAATATGAAGGCCTTAAGATCCAAATTGTCCATCAAAATATCATTGTTTCCAAAAAAAGGTGGTAAAAGACATCAAGAACTCCAACAAAATACTTTATACCTCTAATTCGGATTACTCTAACCGTACCACCATGGAAACGAATCAAAATATAGCGTCAGAAGAACATAGATATCAGTTTAAGAAATATGATCAGCTTTAAGACAAATAAAAAAGAGATAATGTTGCGGAGAAAAACACATAAACTCCGAAATGCTGAAGACAGAAGGAAAAGCAGTGGAAAAAGCAGTCCATGTACTCACGAATAAATGCCTGCTAAAAGAGAAAATACCTGCAGATTAATACAACGTGGAGGTTTATTTTGTTTACATAGGGTGATACCACAACGATAGAAATGTACCGACCGCTTCAGCTTTACATCGCAGGCAAGCAAGCAGGGTTTAGCACAATAGCACATCAGATGAGCTACGGATTGTACGCCCGTTAATAGAGAAAATTACTGAATACAATATCCTCCTATGTTTGGCATTCATTGATTTCCAGAAAGCATTCGAAATATGGTAATTCCTAAGAGCGATGGACCGACACAGAACAGATCTAAGGTTCTCAAGGATCCTTTATGACAACGCCTGTTTCCATGTCAAAATAAAGAAAGACCTCATAACCACAAAATTTGAATCCAAAAGGAATTGGTCAGGGAGCTCGCCCAAAAATATATATCCTGGCACTAGACATACTGTAGCATGCGAAAACAAAGACACACACACACACACACATATATATATATATATATATATATATATATATATATATATATATAGATGGGTGTTATTTAATCACCTCTGTTTCGGACGACATAATTTTGACCTCAGTGATGTAGAGGAACTGAAGACCATTTTACACGAACTAAACGATGTATGCAAACATATAGAGCTACAGATGAATTTATGAAAGACCAAAATTATGAGCGCCAGTATGTTCAGGAGTGGACGGGAAATGGCTTAATAATAATAATAATAATAAGAAGAAGAAGAAGAAGAAGACATGTCTGTATTGGATATTTCACTATAGGACTTTCTCTCAATTTGAATTTTTATGATTAAGTTTTCAATTTACACAGACATTTATTTTCTAATTTTAAGGATGCCATCCTTCGCGCTTTCGCCATCGGTCTTACATAAATCGCATGCTTTTCAATAAGTTCTTAATAAATATAGACATAATTTGGCATATCCCTATATAATGATGTCTTATATTTGTATGGTTGTTTGGGTTACAAAATATTAGTAAACAAAGAAGTTAAGCTAATGAAGATTGTTTTAAATCTATGAAAACAGCACCGGTGTGAACATATCCCCTATGATCCCAGCCTCTATACCGCGCGGCGCCGTGGGGCTGCGCGCACGGCAGATTGTTTGCGGATCTGTACTGACTAATTGGGATGACCAATAAAATCCAAATTTTGAGGAATGCTTTATTAATGTCTTACCGATCATAAAATATATATCTAAAAAAATTTAAAGAATTTTTATAGGCGTTTTTGAATACTATATGTTGTAACGTAAATTATTATTTTTGACCATGACGCGCAATGTTCCTGGATTTGAAAAAAATTGCTTAATGTTTATAAAAATATGATAAAGTAAAATAGAAAGTCTGTATACCGGCAACTTTATTTTTCTATTTTTTTTTAATTTTAAACTTTTACGCTCATATCAGGATAAATCGATTTAGAGGCTGAGTTCATAAAAAAATAATTCAACATATTTTGTTTAATATTTTTACTGATATGCACAAAACATATCAGTGTACCAGATGGCCGAAGGAAAATGGAAAATTTTGATTCTAAGTATTATTTCTTTTGCGACTAACTTGTATATCATTATTATTATTTTTGACCATGATGTGCAATGTTCCTGGATTTGAAAAAAAAGCTTAATGTTTATAACAATATGATAAAGTAAAATGGAAAGTCTGTATACCGGCAATTTTGGTTTTCTATTTTTTTTTTAATTTTAAACTTTTACGCTCATATCTGGATAATCCTATTTTAGAGGCTGAGTCCATAAAAACATAATTCAACATATTTTGTTTAATTTTTTATTGGATCTTGGTTCACAACATATCAGTGTACCAGATAGCCAAAGGAAAATGGAAAATTTTGATTCTAAGTTTTTGTTTTTGCGACTAACTTGTATATCATTATTACTATTTTTGACTATGATGCGAATTTTCCTGGATTTGAAAAAAATTGCTTAATATTTATAACAATATGATAAAGTAAAATGGAAAGTCTGTATACCGGCAATTTTGTTTCTCTATTCTTTTTTTAATTTTAAACCATAAAAAATCATTTTGTAAAACAAACCAAAAATGTTACAATTCAAACTTTCCAATTTCCTTTCGGTACATGATACACTGATGTTATGAATAAAGATCAGTAAGAACATGAAACAAAACATATTGTATTTTTTCAAATGAATTGTATGGCAGCGGGCTGGTAAAAATAATAACAATGGAACATATTCGACTTGGTCGCCGAAAAAAAAAATTAGAATCAAAATTTTCCAAATTCCTTCGGCCATCTGGTGCACTGATATGTTCTGAACCAAGATCCAAAAGAAAATTAAACAAAATATGTAGCATTATTTTTTTATGGATTATCCAGATATAAGTAAAAGCGTAAAAGTTTAAATTAAAAAAAAAAATAGAAAAACAAAATTGCCGCTATACAGACTTTCCATTTTACTTTATCATATTGTTATAAACATTAGGCAATTTTTTTCAAATCCAGACAAGTTAGTCGCCAAAAAAGAAATATACTTAGAATCAAAATTTTCCATTTTCCTTCGGCTATCTGGTACAATGATATGTATTGTTCTAGGATCAGTAAAAAAATTATACAAAATATGTTGCATTATTTTTTTATGGACTCAGCCTCTAAAATCCGATTATCCAGATATGAGCGTAAAAGTTTAAAATTAAAAAAAAAAAAATAGAAAAACAAAATTGCCGGTATACAGACTTTCCATTTTACTTTATCATATTGTTATAAACATTAAGAAATTTTTTCCAAATCCAGGAACATTGCGCATCATGGTCAAAAATAATAATAATGATATACAAGTTAGTCGCCAAAAAAAAAAAACTTAGAATCAAAATTTTCCATTTTCCTTCGGCTATCTGGTACACTGATATGTTTTGGGCTAGGATCAGTAAAAAAATTAAACAAAATATGTTGCATTATTTTTTTATGGACTCATTCTCTAAAATCGGATTATCCAGATATGAGCGTAAAAGTTTAAAATAAAAAAAAAATAGAAAAACAAAATTGCCGGAATACAGACTTTCCATTTTACTTTATCATATTGCTATGCAAATTTAGCATTTTTTTTTCAAATCCACAAACATTGCGCGTCATGGTCAAAAATAATAATTTACGTTACAACATATATTATACAAAAACGCCTATAAAAATTATTCAAAAAAAATTAAGTTTTATATATTATGATCGGCAAGACATTAATAAAGAATTCCTCAAAATTTGGATTTTATTGGTCGCCCCAATTGGTCGGTACAGACCCGCCCACGGCGCAGCTAGGATCATAGGGGATATGTTCACACCCATGAAAATAGCTATGTAAATAGGGAAAAAATAATAAAAATATTTTAATAAAGAATGTAGTTTTTTCAAACTGTACGATTTAAATATTGAAAAATTCCCACTTATCAATTCGCGCGCGGTGAAAATGCTTTAGACTGTCGCGATTTGTTATCGGAGCGGGGCATATTTATCTGCGGCTTTCAAATATACTAGAAATTCAGACGCTGCGTAATATTTTTCAGGCCCAATCTGATTGATTGTTTATTTTCTTGTTCCTACTTCTATCACTGCGAAATATATTTACGCCCGGAGGACCAAAGCCTTCAATACAATATGTACCCAAATACTTATCTCACAGAGAATTCACATTTAATCAGCTGAAGCTATCTACAAATGTGGTTTTAATAATAATAATATACTTCAGGTTTAAGCAAATTTAGGCAAAAATTCTTCTTGATAATTCATGGGCGTAAATAATTACACCACTAATTGTCTTGTTGGCCTATTAATTTTAGTTTTTAGCTGTTTTATAAAATATGTGTATCAATTGTTATTATATTTTTAATTGAAATCGATTGATATAGAAAAAAATACAGTATTTAATTTTTTTATTATACAAACATTTTACATTTAAAGTGTGTATGTATAGCTTTGTGACTAGCTGTATATGGCATGGAACGTAAAGATATGTTTTCTAAAGCCGCAGTACTATTTCGGAAATTAAAACCATATTGTAAATACACTGGTTGCTTAAATAATGACTATATTTAATAGTACACCAAATATTCATACATTGTACAGAAAGCAGGTAGATTAATCTTCACTCATGACCAATGAATAATAATCTATCCAATATTAATGTGTTTTTTAACGCATAACTCTTTACTATTAATTATTAATCAAATCGAATAAGTAACCATAATAGTACCCTCTGTAATGTAGATATAAATTCTATCAGGTCAATTCAAGTCTCAAAATGCTTACAAATCAATATCACAATTTATATTAACCAATCATTAAGGATTATAGAGTAAAGAAGGAACATGGCAAGAATCACACCAGAGTACCGAGAACTAAATATTTCTATTATTTAAAATAAATGAGTTGAAACATTCCGAAAATATAACCGAAATAATCAAAAACATCATAGAATATAATTCCAACAGGAAATTCTTTTAGTCACAACTTTGCATTGGCATATATACGAAAACAAAAATTAAATTAAAAAAAATAAATATTAAGATGTTTTGTTGATCACAAAACATCTTAATCAACAACAGTGAAGTTCCTACGCATATTGAAAAATTATAGAACTTTACTTTTCCACTTTCCACGATACTGGATCATAGAGAAATAGAAAATAGGAGGAAACGGTCGCAAGCAACATTCATGGCTAAAGCCCTGGTTTCCTAGGAGAACGGTCGCTTTAAAGCGGCCGCATTTGACGTCATTCACAAATCACAAAGGTCGTTAAGTATATGTAATAGAGAACTCACTATTTTTCATCGTAATTCATTGCGTGTTGGCAGTACGTTGAGGTATTACACTTTATAGGAAACTATATTCGTTTATATACACGTAGAATTATTTTTGTGACGTAAAAATGACGTCAAAAGCGGCCGTTTTTAAGCGGCCGCTCTCCTAGGAAACCAGGGCTTAAGAGGTATAAGGAACTGGCGTGCAATCAGGAACGCGGGGAATATTTTCACTCTAGCCAGGGAAGGGCAACTGCACATTGTAGAATGAATAATAGAGGCGTGATCATCTACAGGCTGGAGGCGTACGACACTGAAATAAGACGAATATCCAAGGATGTACGAGAAACGAGCTTATCAGCAAGCAACATAGGATTACTAAGATAACAAAACTAGAAATATAACGACGCTGAAGAAATTAAAGAAACAAAAAAATGCCTAGGGCAAAACAAAATCATCAGCGAAATGGTATAAAATGCCCCGGACAAGGAAAATACCAGACAGGTATGTGATCTTGCTTTTCAGTATAGGCGACAAAGCCAATATAGAGAAATATTGCCCCACTACCACACTTCACAAGATTGTCACTAATAAATTATCAAATAAATTTGATTCATACCAACCGGTAGAGTAAGGTTTCAGGAATACACAATCAACCATCTGCAAACGATCTATACACTGATAGAAAACTTAACAGAATACAACATATACCTTCATCTAGTATTCGTGGACATTCATAAAACTTCTGAAATTGTCTGCAGTTTTCAAAGGAATTGACATTCTAGACAGCTAGTACTAACTCGCGTTAGTCCTACGTCCTGAAATGCATATATGAAAACGCCACACTTCAAGTCAGTAAAGGAAATCCTAGCGACTTACAAAATTCAACTTAACAGAAGCGTGCCCCAAGGAGACCCCATCTTTCCAAAGCGTTTCACTCTGACACTTTAATACATCTTCAAGTCATTGTCATGGGACGTTAATGTCGATGAAACCTATCGCAAAACGAGACGTAGTTCGTTTATACGTTTCGCCGTTGATATCGCTATAATAAGCAACTAGAACTATCTTAGATACCATAACAATTATATACAGCATCTAAACAAGTTAGGTACAAATTAATCTTAGAAAAACCAAAGTAGTCAGTAGCACAAGCGCAACCTAAACATAGGCAATGAAACCGTGGAAAACGTAGAAGATTATATTTACCTAGGACATGGCCTTAAAATTGGCATAGCGAATCAGGGATCTAACAGAAAGCTTAGAATAAAATTAACTTAGGCAGCCTTTGGTAAATTAAGCATAAATTCAGGAATGAGGGGAATATCAATACATCTCAAACGAAAAGTCTCAATCACTCATGCACACTACCAGTGTAACCTATGGTCTGGAAACCATGTCTGCGACAAATTTATTTATTTATTTAATCGAATGCCGAACATAAAATCTACCGTATTTGGTGTAAGGCTGTTATATACATTACGTCTTCTGTTAATCGTTTAATCTCTTTCCATTTTATGTTTTTTCTTTCTGCTTCTTCTCTCATTCCGTCATCTGATGTTTTCCCTCCGTGACAAAAAGGAGCATAAACCATCAAAGGGAAAGACAACAGGAATGTTCTATGTTCGGCTTTAGTTTACGAGAAAAAGTCAGAAATGAACAGAGTAGACGAAGATCGTTGATATTAAAACACGCGTCGCAATTCTTAAGTAGAAAAGAGTAGGCCACGTAACCAGGGACGTAACCTGGCAAAACCAAGATAGTTGGACATCGAAAATAACACAATGGCGACCAAGACAAACAAGACGCAGCAGAGGCAGACCAATGAAAAGATGGCTAGACGAGAACGTAATAGCAGGTTAGAGATTGTTTAAGCGCACAACAGAGAAGCATGGAAAACAATGTAAGAGGCCTATATCCAGGAGTGGATAACTGATGACTGAGAAAGAATGAAGAATAATTTTAAGATATGAAATGTTTAAATGCCATCATAAATATTGTCTATTCTACATAAATGACTAGTAACTAGTAATTGAGTTGGGCCTGCACCGTGTTGGACAATAAAATGACTATAGAAAAAAATAAAGAAGTTTAATTTTACGCACACATACACACACCCTTACACACGTGTTTTGTGTGTATGAATGCACACCATGCAGATCAAATTCGATTAAACATGAATTATTATCGGATATGTTGCGACAACCCTAACGCGAATAAATTAAAGTTACCTATTTGCAGATAAAAACGAACAATTTAAATACAAATCGATGTTTGTATGTAAATGTGCAATAATAAAAATATATGAGGCGGAAAGACCTACAGCCAATATACCATTAACAAAGTTAATTTTATTTAAATTTAGTAATAAAGATACAATGTGGATATTAAGTAACGGATAAATTCGGTATCGGAAACATATTGAAATGGTTTAGTAACTAATTAAATGTATGTGTTGCTGCTAAGAGATGTTTAAACCAATTTTATATAAGCTATTATACTATGGAAGGATCGCATCCGGTGCCACGCAGGTCGAAACTGGATGCAGACGCCACTGAACGAGACGATTAGGAAAGAAATATATGAGGCCTTTGTCCAGGAGTGTGGAATAAGAATCTAGTTACTTAGTACTCTGACATCTCAAGGAGAATGAAAATGAGTTTTGATACACAGTTATGATATTTAGTTATGTCCTGATATATTTGGTGTATGGAAACCTTATTTTCTTTTTAAAAATATAAAAAAAACTTCTATCTTCATACTATCAGCCCGAGGACTTTTCCACTGGTAAACGTTAAAGCTCTAATGATTGTAATAACTCAATATTAACCTTAACTTCAGAGAAAACCTCTGAAAAACTAACGAAATATCTTCCATAACGGAGTTTGAACTTTCGCTCTCCAATACTTAGTATCAGACGGATGACGTCTCTAAACACTAGGGCACTGAACTGGGTTAGTTTATTTTATTATTGTATACTTACACTTACAGCAGGTATAACGTCCGTTGTCCAACGGGGATTATTTTCAATTACACCAGATACAATAATTGATAATAAACAATGAAAACCTCGACAGCAATTCCAACCCGCGACTCAACTATTCAAATGAGCAGCTCAATAAAACAAAATAACCGTTTAGTGGGTAAAATACATATCTTTTATATATAAAGATTTATTGCTACCTCTGTTTTGCTGAATTTCCATGTATTGTTCATATGGACATTAAAACAATACGCACTAGTCTATCCTCATCCATTCTTTTGACGTGAACGCGCCATAGCCATCTTGTTTGCCACATTAGAAATGACTAATGGAAGATTTTAATGAAAACAAAAATATGCAGAAGACTAATAACACAAATAAAAAGGTATATAAGCACATCAGAAATTATTTAACACATGTGCAAGGAATTGCCTTGAGTCCTTATATGAGCCATGAGCCTGTGAGAATGAAAGTGGTGTAAGTAACATTTGCAGATTTTGCGTTTGGTATTTATGTAAATCGACGTGCGCAGTTACAGACATGAAGCCAATTTATTCATACATAAAAATGTAACTGCGTACGTCGATTTACATAGTAGTGAGTTTTCGGCAGGTTGAACGGGTCGGAACAGGAAGCAGGTTAAACAGGTTGGGTCAGGTTTTTGAACAGGTTGACAGGCCTGTTCAAAAACCTGACCCAACCTGTTTAACCTGCCGAAAACTCACCCTCATAATTTTTAGAAATTCCAATGTTGGTTCAGGAGCGCCCAAGTATTACTACTTGCGCTAGCGATTTAGTGTTGATGACAACGAGAAAGCAGGATTTACAGCATATCCAACACGTGCGGAATTAAGAAGTAAATTAATATGGAATAGGAAACAACAACAATGGCAATGGCAATGGCAATATCAAGAAGGGTCCAGGAAACAACCATTATATTGAATAACGAAAAAGGTGAACAGGTGCAACATTTCTAATATTTGCACAGCCATAGCAGAGAATGGAAAGACAGAACTAGAACTTTTAGAGAGAATAAAAGCTATATTTTGAATTAAATAAAATACAATAACTAAAAACATAGAGCAAGAAAAACCAACGTCAAAGATCTTAATGAACTATTTGTCTTAACATTAACGTAGAATTCGACATATGGACATTAAATGCTAAACAACGAAGAATAATTCAAAGTAGGGATGCCAAGAAAATTATCAGGTGTAAGACTGCTTTTGTTAGATGTGGAAAATGCGTTTGCGCACGCCCGTAGATTCTCGCCCGGAGGTGTAGGACTCGCCCAGCATTTCATTGCACATTTTTATATTATTATATCCATCCCCAACCGGTGCTTACGACCTTAGCGCTGGTTTTCTTCAAATGCACTTCATTAGCATTGGGCCGGTGTACCACTTAGCCTTAAATCGTATATTATCTTCATTTCCGTTGCCTGTAGGTCCGCCGGAATGACCCAGAAAATGACTCGTCCTGTACGCGCAGCTATTCCTTAGTGCCCTTCTGTATCAAGATACGTTGGAGTTCCTTTGGCATAGAAGGGCGCTGCAGTTAGTAGATGGGCACGGGATACTGTTGCCAGCAGTCTCATCTTAGCCTCCCTGAGACCGCCAATGTTTGGTAACAAGTATATTAGCTAACCTCGACGGTCTCAGGGAGTATAAGAGGACATGCCTCCTGTGAGGCCTGCAGAATGTGGGCCATATGGTGGACGTTGAAATCCAGCAAGGTACCCAGGTAACTAATTGTGCGGTTGACCTTGATTGTTTCGCCCAGGAGCAGGATAGTGCTGCTCCTGTTCATACCAGCCCTTTTGGTGAACAGTAGAGCGACCTCTGTCTTATGGGCGGCAACCTCCAGTTCGTTGTCCCGCATCCATCCTGTGACTTGGTTCAGGAGGTTCAATCTCAGGAGCCCGTTATACACGATGTTCCAGAGTAGAGGTCCTAAAACTGAACTCTTTGAGACTACTATCCTCATGTGGTGATTCGCCACGGTTCGTGCTTAACGACTGTGTAGTCCGGTACCCTGTACGCTACCCTCCTGCAACTCAGGTATCTCTACTGTTGAAAGCATTGCTCACGTTTAATGTGACAATCACGCAATGCCTTCGCATCCTCAGTTGTCCGCGGAGCCAGTAGTTGCCTGTAGAACGTTGGGTCCGCGGCTTGCCCGTTTTCGGCATAAGCACTAATTTGAATTTCTTTCATCTGGTGGGAAATGTGCCCTCTGTCAGACACTGGTCAACTGTGTTTTCGGCGTCCAGGCATAAGTCGTGGCTGCTGCCATCAGGCCCTCGTTTTGGAGGCCGTCAGGGCGCCTTCCTGCTCGGTTAGTTTCCTAGTGCCTATACCACCTTCTCCTCGCTATTTCAGGATAACGAAGAAAATGTAGATATTGGTGAATAAAAATAAGAAAACAAGTTGTAGATCCAGACGAAAATGGAACAACGAAATAGTTAAATTTTTGCAGGAAAAACAACTGCGAGAGTGCATGAGAACTTGCCAAAGATAGGGCAAGGTACTATGTAACTTTCCTTTTACATGGAAAATAATATAATAACTGGAATAACTCGATACTGGCAAATGCCGATCAAAGAAAATTGATTAAGATTTGGAAATTGGTCGCGTTCAAAAAGTCATATAAGTTAAAATCGACTACTTCCGTATGCCTATCATCGATAAGGTAGCTTTTAAATTTATTTATGTTTATGAATTCTGAATTTGTTTATATGTATTATTGATATGATAACAACTGAAAATAATGTCATATTATTTCACAAGCTGTTTTCGTGTATCACTGTGTGCTGCTCCGGGCTTATTCTCTCTTACTCTATTTGTCGTGTAAGCCGCTCGCGATGCGCACAATTCTACCTCCTGCACACGACCGCAAGACATATAGCACGCCACCGACCGACTCCTAATGTTAAACGACAGCACCTATTATTATCAGGACTTACGTTCCTAGTAAAAGAGGTAAACGTAAAACCACTATTGCAACCTGTTGTTTCACATTGTTATATTATTTACGAAACAAAAACAAACATATAACGTACATATTCAAATATGTTCAATAATTGAGTATTTCCTTCAGGACATTAACGGCATCTACGATTCCACGCAATACATCGTAAAAACTTGGCAGTTGGCAATGAATGTGAATATTTGTATTTGTATGTACTGTAATATTTGTGTTTCTGTTATATATATATATATATATATATATATATATATATATATATATACAAACAAAATATGATTGAAAATATCCCAATTATAACGTTTCTCCCAGTATACTTCAGAAAATTGAATTTCAAGTATATAACGTTCAAACGTCGCATTTTGAAATGATCATATGATTTATACATACTGAACCGTCCTATAAACATAACTAAATTCGCATATTGCTCCTGGAAATGTGCATAAGTAGGTTTTTAAAGAACACCGACAGAGGCCAATGTCTTGGATCCGTTTTGATACTTGGAAAGTTTTAAGCCGTATTATTATATATCCTGGAATTTTCAATATATGCGCCTAATAAAATCCCGCTTTGACGGCGCTGTGAAAATTCAATTTGTGCTATGATAATATACGAGTAGGATTATCGAGAGTTTGAGGGTGATCATGTACTATGTTTTAATGTGTTTAATATCAGCATAATAATATAAATATTTGCAGGAGCGTTATCTTCCAATGCTGAACTATATATTACATATATTATTATGAAGCCGGAAAGGTGAATGTCCGATGGTAAAATAAATATAATGTATTTTAAAAGGTCAGTGAGAAGATTTGATATTTTCAACAGAAACCGGCCTCGCTTTACATAGGATATGTTCAATAATAAATATAAGGAGTGACATGTTATAACATGTAGAAGTTTAAACATTTCTTTATAAAAAAAACTTTTACCTTTATAAGGTTTCAACAAAGGGTTTTTCGGCAAGTAAATGGAGCACCTCAGAAGAGTGTAATCATAGATAGTTGCCTTAACTTCACAGCAGAAAACCTGTGAAAATCTGTTAAAGGTGATTCACGAAAGTTTGCTCACACCGGGGTTTGAACTCTTACTTCCCAATGCTCAGTACGAGATGAACAGTACCTCTAACTATTAGGCCAGCAAGCACCATTACACCATTACACCATTACAAATTTGGTGGTTCATGTCTTCTTGTACCGCACACATGTATAGAGTTTTGTAATTTATTATCTTCTAGGTGATTGCCGTAAAAAATAATAATTGTGCTATACCAAGGGTAGCCAAAGCGTCGACCGCGTAACTATTCCTAGTCGACCGCATAAAATGTTTTATTTATAAACGAATTAGTTTTTTTGGAGAACTCATTATTAAAATTATTAAATATTAAACTTGATGTTGAATATGTATTAGTATTATCTATGTTTATTTTAAATTTAAATTTGCTTTTGGCTTTACTACTGTGTTTATCATTTAATACATACGATGTTGGTAGACCGCCGCCTATAATTTAAGAAACAGGTCGCAAGTAAAAAGTTTGGTCGCCCCAAGGTTCATGGAAGGATGGAAGGTACGGCGGTGATCTGCGACATACCAAATTGTCATATAATGTAAACAAAGGTTTGTTTTTGCTTGTGAGGTGAAGTATTCGAATTCTCCACTATGTGGTAGGAATGGGTATTGCCGGATTTACTCCGCGTTCTGTCAGAGGCGCCTACCGGCTAAACCAAAACGTGTCACGCTCATAACTTATCCGCCTCCGTTAGTCATTCAGTCCTGTCTCATAGTCTTGGCTGGTTCCTTCTCTTGTCGCATTGGTCGTCGGTCACGTATTTCGTCTGTAAGGCGTCTTCGGTCTCGTCACGGCCCCCCAAGTCGTCTTTCATTGTTCTGCTAAACAGTACCTTGCATCTCAGTTTCCGCTGTTTTGCAGCATCTTGTCTACGAGTTCCTCTGGGGCTGTTTCCCCCAACTCTAGCCATATGGTGACGCGCTCCTTGTACCACCGTTGGAAGGTGAAGTCGGTTTGTGCTGGACCATCTGTCCCACTGCAGTATCTCGACTCACAAAAAAAATGGTTCGACTTTAGGAGAATGATCTTACTAGCCTCGTCGGTCCACTTTTATTGCCATTTGTCCATCGTTTTTAATCAGGCTCCGTCTTTGAAGATCTTTGGATCTCCCTTGATTTCATTGTATGTCTCGGCTCGCTCCTATACGAGTAGGTAACTTGATAATGTCTTTGCGAGCACTTCAACCGCATCCATCGATACTGTTCGGAATGCCCGGCTAATACGAGGAGCGCTGGTGTGTAGCGCCCTGTTTACCATATCCGCATTGCACTGGGGTTTTAAAGCATTGACTCAGGCTGGTGCTGCGTACTCAAGTTGGGCAGGCCGTCGCCAGAAATTCTCCTTACTTATTACTCGGATCGCCGATGTTATTATTACCTATTACCTACGACGTGAGGCTACGGTTAGCCTTCAAGGCTTTGCCTAAATAGCGAATCTTTCTGGCCACTGTGCGGTTGCGCCCCAGCAGTCTGAATGTCATGGCGTCATGGATGCCCTCTTACTGGAGAGTAGGGCTAATTTGGTTTCGACCACTTTAGTCCGGTATCCTCCATCCAGTCCGTTATCTTTTTTACGGTCCGTTTTGTCTTCATGAGTGTGAGTTCAAGGTTCCGCTCCTGGGCGATTACCGCCATGTCGTCGGCGAAGGCGGGAAACTTCAGCCTAAGGGAGTTCTCATGGGCGACTTTACAAAGGAGGAGACCCAGTGCGGGTCCTTTTTCTAGATTCTTGTCCTTGATCCTTGATACCTGTTCTTGATCCTAGTCCTTGATCCATGTTCTTGATCCTTGTCCTTGATCCTAGCCCTTGATCCATGTTCTTGATCCATGTCCCTGATCCTTGTCCTTGATCCTTGTCCATGTCCTTATCCTTGCCGATTTCCATGGACTTGTTTTATAAGTATATCCGGTCCTGGGGCTTTTTTGGTACTCAACATGACTTCCTCCTTATCAGCGGTTAGTGTTGTTATTGATGCTGGTCTGGGGTTTGGATTTTCTATTCCCCCTGTGTTTGTGCTAGGCGCCCTTCTTGCTCCAAATACAGTGGCTACAATTCCAGGCGGGTGGGCGATTTTTGATTTTTTCTGCAATTGTGTCAATGTATTTTATGTGAAGTAAATTTCAAATTTCCTCAAAATCCTCGTTACAACTTAAAAAATAAAAAATCATATATTTCTAATGAAGACTTGAAATTTATTTTCACCATTTAAGAATAAAATTATTATTCTTAAATGGTGAAAATAAAATGGATAGGGAAGTGGAACAAAAAGGGCTGCTGCCGGAATGCCAGGGTGGGTTCAGAAGGGGAAGAGGGTAGAGGGAGCAGATTTTCACGCTGGCACGAATGGTGGAGGAAGCGCTGGAATGCAAAGGGAGAGTGTATGCGGTGTTTGTGGATTTAAAAGCTGCGTATGACTCAGTTCCTAGGGGGAAACTGGTGGAATGTATGGATAGATTGGGTATGGAAGAGGAAGGAGTGGAGTGGGTGAGAAGGATGTATAAAGAGTCATGGGCGAATGTGGGAGTAAGGCAGGGGTGCCCGCTGAGCCCCCTCCTGTTTAATCTGTACACGAGCGAGTTGGAGAAGGTGCTGAGAAGAGGACAGGCAGGAGGAGTCATGGTGGGTAGATCCAAAGTGTGGATGTTGGTGTATGGAGATGACGTGGTGCTGGTGGCCAAGAGAGTGGAAGAGATGCAAGAGATGTTGGATAGAATGGGTAGGTACCTGGATAAGAGGGGGCTAGTGGTGAATGTGGAAAAGACCAAATGGATGTTGTTTAGGAATAGGGGCAGGAGGGGTAAGGACGAAGGGCTGAAATGGAAGGAAAGGCTGATTGAGAGAGCGAATGGCTTTAAATATTTGGGCTTTTGGTTTGACTGTAGAGGAGGGCTTAGGATGCATGTGGAGTGTATGCAGGTGAAAGCAAGAATGGCTTGGGGGATTGCGTGCAGAAAATGGGGGAGTTTGTGGGGTGGTAACCTCGTGATGGCGTGCAAGATCTGGGATGCGTGTGTAAAACCTATATTGTTGTATGGAGTGGAAGTGTGGGGATTGCGTGAATGGGAGGTAATAGAAAGGGTGTAAGGTTGGTTTCTAAGGAATCTGCTAGGGCTCGAAAGGTCGACACCGAGGGCAGTGCTATTGCAGGAGACAAGTCGTATGAGTATGTGGTGGGAGTCGTGTGTGAGGATTGTGAAGTTTGAGGAAACATTGCAGGATTTGGGCGAGGAAAGACTGGTATGGTATGGATGAGGTGTAAGATTAGAACAGATGGTAGATGGAGGAAAGATAGAGAAAGGATGTATGAAAGAGTGGGTATGTCTGAGGTGTGAGAAGCTGAGAGAAAGGGGTAGCCTAGGAACTGAGAAAAGGGAGAGATTGAGGGATATTGAGTGGCAAGAAAGGCAAGTGAGAATGGCTGAGAGCTCATACAACCCTGGCTATGTAGAGTGGCAAGTGCAGGGGAAACTCCCGAGCTACTTAGCCAGGGGAGAGTGGAGCAGAGAGGACAAAGCATGCATGGCAAAAGCGAGGTGTGGTTCAGAAGAGCGAGGAAGAAAAGTGTGGATGGGGCTGGGGTACACCGTGTGTCCGCTGTGTAGGAAGGGGAGTGACACGTGGTGGCACCTTAACAAATAATGTGAGGGAGTGAAAGAAGAGTGGGTTGGAGAGTGCAGAAAGCTGAACGAATGGTTAGGAGTGGATGGGAAAGGCGTGAAAATCTGGAGGAGGCTGACGTGGGAAAGGAAATAGGCGAGGGCAGAGGGGGTTTATTTTAGTGGATAGAAAAATGTATTTTATGTTAATTTGTATTCTTTTTTTTGTGTGTCTTTTTTGATTTCTTTGTGTGAAAGTACTGTTTTTTTTTCGGCTGGAATGTGTGGGTTGGGTTGGGCTGATATGCCAAATAAAGGTCTTTTTTTAAATTCTTAAATCCACTTATGTGTCCAATTAATTTGGCAATAATCTGTTTTCCTTGTAGCTTCAAATTCAATTCGATAAGGTGAGATGAAAGTAAAGTGTACTTCAAGTAATATATATATATATATATATATATATATATATATATATATATATATATATATAATCTTTATTTGGCTATCGATTTTTATTTTTTTATTATATATATTTAATTTTTGCATGTATCTATCTATATGTGTACCTTTCCGTTTAGCAGCAATTTAATAAAAGTATGAAAACAGCATTTTACCCATTTAAAATAACTAGTGTTAATTACAATATGTAATATTAATAATAATTCATTAAAATACTAACATGCAAGATCCTTTGTAATTATTTTAATTAAACTAGTTATTATGTTGAATAATTCTATTTAGACCACCTGGCATAATTATCAAAACATCAATATTCCACGCCCAAATTATCACTTTTATTATTTGATTAATTAATGAATCTATTAACGTACAACATGTATACTATTTGCACAATCATTTTATTATTGATAACATGCTACTTGAACATATTTGCCGGTTTTAATTAGGAAGGTGCACGGCGTTACGTAACTGAAGCATATCGGGCGGTTTACTGTATGAATTTATAAATAATCTTATCGGCGATATTGGGGTTTTAAATAAACGTCGATAATGCTTGTTAAACACTCGAAGATAACGAAAGGTATATAAATAACTTGCATGCAAACACAAAGTAGTTATCGCTCGAAACGTGTAACCCATCTCATTAGCCAAACAACGAAAATGGTTCAACTCGCAGGAAAGTACGAACATGTGAAGAATGAGAATTTGAAGGAGTTCATTTTGGGCTTAGGTATTGGTATTATCAGTTAATATTTAAACATAAATGGTAATTATTCATGAATATAGAATACAATATAAAATATTTATAAAGTAATATGTATAAGGTTGCGTTCGAAAAGTTGTGGATTGGCAAAAATAGCTTCTCAATTAATTAAAACATGGATCAACAATTATAGTAGGGAAAATAATACAAGCATATAAAACTCAAATGAGGGTATGGCCCTGAGACCATGTTGTATCCGGTAGAATAGAAATGGAAATTATTGTGTCAGCCAAGACCTACCTAGGGTTGTAGAGCTACGGAACGATGATGTTGATAATATAAAATTCATCGTATATGCGAGTCGACGGATATAGTATATAATTTAGTTCATCTATGAACTATACACGTAGTAAATATTAGATTTATTAGATAATTAACCAGATTCCAATGTCCTTCGGCATATTTTGAAGCCATTTTGCCAAATCATCTGAATATGACGAATCGAGATATAAGCTATGATTAATAATAATAATAATAATAACTTCATATGTCCAATGTTCCCATGTAGGTGGCAATGTGTATCACAGGCATTTGTTATGAGGAAAGGCGAGGCTATAAATATTTGCTATTACTGTATTGCTATTCAGATTGTAAATTGCATGCAATAATTAATTGCCAAATAGAAAAGGCAATTTTAAGCGAAGAGAATTTCAAAATCAAACTTTTCATTTAGAAATATAACACGTATACGTTTATTGGAATAATAATGCTGCAGTCTTTCGGATGTTTTCAACACCTAGACAAAGAGGAATTCCGTAATGTCCTCCTCAGTAATTGTCAAGCCTTGACTTCAGCGTCTTCAATTATACCTCACGATGTTGATTTTTCGCCTAATATACATGTTACTCTTGTTTTGTCAGCTTTAATGACGTAACTAAAATATTTTGCGCATAATTATAGTTTTCGTATTAACTGTAACACTATAATATCTGTAAATCTATTGTATCCCTAGATACACATGCATACTATATTCGGTTGACGTCGTCATTATTTTCTATACAATACATATACTGTCTAAGCTCACGTAATTTTTGTCACATACAAATTAACTTTGTGACAATCGTATTTTGTCCTCAGTTGACAATGCGTTTGCCAATATAACGAACAAGAGCTCTGAGGGGTTGCAGTTATTTGTACCTGGGATTATATTTGCTGGTGAAAATTTTAATTTCTCATATTCTCACGCAATTGCCTAAATAATTTCATACATGATCACGCCATAATGTACACTCATCTTGTAAGCAAAGAACTGCAGATATACAATTAATCTAGCTAGCTATAAATTATCTAATAAATGTGAGTTTATGCTGATATAAATAAATATGGAATTAACTATTAATATATATATATATATATATATATATATATATATATATATATATTATATTATATTTATTGTGACTAAACAAACAACTAATAAACAATAAATGGCTTGGAAAACGGTAAGGCCATGGGATGATAGCCTAATAAAGATAGTTTTCTCTGTCTAGTGAATATTCTTATTTTGTATGCATAACCGATTAAAATAATAATCATTTTACTAATTACTACTGCTTTATTTATTAGGTTATTTCTTATATTGCGCCAGCATAAACCTTTAAATCACATTTTTGCAGTGCGAGTGGTTTGTTGTTTGTTGTTGTAGGAGTACTCCAACAACAACAAAGTAAGTTCCACTTTATTTGAATTACAATAGTCGTCTGTACACATATTTTGATTCAACTTACGTAATAACAAATTGCAGAATTTCACTCTTTCTATAAACAATTATTAAGCATTAAAAGTGTCACTCTTAATTTAATATAAATAATTAAATTACAAAATATAAAGTTAAAACTATTTATAATCACTTACTGATAAATACGTTCATTTCTCTCTGGATGTTTAGGAATTGAGGAATCCTTCGCCAACAAAGCTAATGAGACTAAGGCACAAATGGAGGTGTCTCAAAATGGGGATGAGGTTACCATCGACACTGTATATGCCACAAAAACAACAACATTGAAATTCACTTTTGGACAAGAATTCGATGATCCCATGCCCAATGGAATGAACCTTAAGGTAAATTAAATTATCGCAATAGTATCGGTCATTAGACCTAGCAAAAGCGATTGTTATTTAGAAAGTTTTATAAGTAAATACCGGCATAAACAGGCCGTTAACACTACCAAGATAATGATTCTACATACGTACATGTTGGTACCACCAGTACTACCATACAACCGTGATTCACTCTATCAGCAGATATACATACACATTTGTTCAAACTCTTGCGACTTTTTATTACAATTAGTTAGAAGAGTAGGAAGGGAGTGAAGGTTCAAATTCCGTCTCTGACGAATCCAAAATTATCGTTATTGTCACTTATTTCTTATTTAATTTTTTGTACTACGTTTTATGTCAGACTGAACCTACATTTAATCCATCATACATAATATACAATTATATTTTTTTAAATGTCGGGTTAGGTTAAATGAATATTTATTTAGGGTTGTTGCTAAGCGGGTCGTTTCTTAATTTTTAGTATATTTAATTTATATAATTTTTTATTATGTGAAATTCTCACACAGAATTCCAACATCTTCTGAACATAGAAATTAAAACAAATATAAACAAATTTTCAATTTACTTTTTACTTATAAACTCGAGTGAAAGTGAAAAATATATAATAGAGCTATTATGTTGATTTTTTTAGAGTGTAGCTACTCGAGATGGCGACAAAATCCTCGTCAAGTCCAAGTTGAATGGAGAAGAGTCTGGATACCGTACCTACGAGTTTTCCGACAACGGTGTTGTTATTGTAAGTGCCAACGTCCATTATCATTAATATTTAATTTATTAATTGCAAAATCTCCTGTCTGTTCCCCTTTATAATTCTGCCTCCCGCTTATTTCCCAATATAGTAATGAGTTTTAATTATATATGTGAATGGAGTGTTAATAATTAACCGGAACTCCCGATTTATAATTTTAAACGCTCAGTTTCGCGCTCAACTATACATTATTTATAGTTTCATAATGTTGTAATAAGTTCGGTTTCATACCTCTAGGTGATGAAGTATAGTGTTGAAAGTTTGAAGTTTAGAAAATTAATTTCGTTAAAATTTAATATAAAAATGTAACAAGCGCGTAATAGTTACTACCCACGTTGATTACATACGTAGCAAATTATATTTTTTAAATCACGTTTATACATTTTTAGAAATGTATGTTCTAGATTCTAAAGATTCAATATATACTTAATATACAAAGAAAGGATAGTGTACAATATTTTTTCATGATTTTAATGCTTTAAATATAATAGCCATAATTAATAAGATGAAATTTTCACACACGAAAAATTTGAATAAATTTGGTTTTATCACAATTGCTTTGAGTATCAAATTTTATGAACATATGCGTTAAAGATATAAAACAAATTAATTTGTTTACAGATTATGGGAGCCAAGTTGACCCCTGTCGTTGCCAAACGTCACTACAAGAGGGTCTAAATTCGTTTATATTGTAAAACGTTTGTAAATAAATTCATTATTTAACACAATTAGGAACAATTATTGACCTATTTATACTTCTTATATATATATATATATATATATATATATATATATATATATATATATATATATATATATATATATATATATATATATATATATATGTAATGGTTACAAATGAAAATAGTAACAAATTATGGTGAGGATACATTAACAAGATACCGGGTAAGATAGCATACTAGTTAAGTGCTTACACGTTTAATGTCATTAAAAATCGTAAATACATTACTACATATATTAATTGTTTTAATCATCTACTCCACAGCATATCTCTCTAATCATCAGAGTGAGTTATGATTGATTTTCATAATTTCTTTACGTTGAAGGCGCCTGCCGGCCCTTCTACTGGTTTATTTCGAAAATCCGGATAATTCGGTCCGGTCCTAAATAATCCGGATTATCGAGGTTACCACAATACAAATAACACCCCATAAGTATATAGTAACTCTTAGAAAATACATGACCCCGGCTTAGTGATATTTGTGAGGTCCTTTAATACTACAAGCTACGAAGACGAATACTAGACAGGATGTGTCGTAAATATATCTCTAGATTTTCCGTTTCAATGCCTTCTGGATAGTTCTGGATAGTTGGCTAGAGGGTAGCATAGCTACAAACACTTAGGCCTCAAAATAGGCCCATTGTGAAACCTCTGTTTAAGGCCACTCACTTGTCCCGCCAGTCAATTTTGCGTGCGAGCTTCAAAACTCTGGCGGGTGAGTTGCCCATGCTGGTCATACTAGGCCAGTACTCCCCTAGTATTAGATGACTAGTGTTTACTAGAGCTGAGCAGAGGCACACTACATGCTCTGCTGTTTCTAGTTCTTCATTGCACCCTCTACATAACAGGCTGTCTACCAGACCCATCGTGTGTAGGTGTTTGTTTAGTCGGCAGTGGCCAGTTAGGATGTTGGTCAGTAAATTCAGATTAGTTCTAGATAAGTTAAGGCGGGCCGTGGCTGCAATTTTACAAGGTTGCCTTATTGCCACCTTCGATTGCTTGCAGCCCGGCGTTTCTCGCCATTTACCTTGTGAAGAGCATGTGTCCTATGCTCTATGATTTTTTTAGAATACCTGCAGAACGTTTTTCATCCTCTTGGGTTCTTAGAGGATGTGGGGATCCCTTTCTGGCAAGCTCATCTGCTATTTTATTCCCCTCGATACCAATATGTCCTTTGATCGAGCAGAGTTCTAGTTTGTTATTCTTAGCTAGCTCCTCCAGGCTGTGTAGACATGAATATAGCTCTTGCGAAACAGATTTGTTGGCATTTAGTGCATTTAGAGCTGCTTTGCTGTCAGTAAGTATTTGGATATGTTTATCCTTAATATTCCGTTCAGCTAAAATTTGAACACACTTTAGTATTCCTGTTAATTCAGCTTGGAAGACTGAAGTGAGTCTTCCAAGTGGTGCACTTATCTTGAGATCGAGTTCTGGTGAGAATATTCGATAGCCAGCTCTCGTCTTGTTTTGGATCCATCAGTATACATGGTTATGTTGGCGCCTTGTGGAATAACATCCAGTATGATGATGGTCTGAAAATGTTTGTCATTGGGTAGAATTCTGTCGCACTTCTATGAGGGGGTCTAGTTTGATATCTTCTCTCAGTATGCTCCTGTGTCCAATGATTCTACCTTTATCATGTCACAGGTTGAGTGAAGATAGCCTTAATGCTGTTTTTACTGCAGTTTCCCTTATAAGAAGGTCGAGTGATTGTAGACATAACAGTGCTTCAAGAGCTGCTGTGGGTGTTGTTCTCATAGCGCCGGTGATGGCTTGTTTGGTTTTCGACCACCAGACTATTGCAACATATGCGATAGTTGGTCTTATGATCGCGATTTCAATGCCTTCAATCTTCTTCTATTTTAATTTAGATGCCGAGGAATCCTTCATATCACTCAATCTCTTCATCCAGCCGATTTATTCGTTTAATCTGGGTTCCCATTTAATTTAGGGCACCACGTTCTTTATATATCGCATAGTCATTCTTGCAAAAACACGCGCAGACATATATGACCCTGTGAGAATGAAAATGGTGTAAGCACATTTGAATTATTTTGAAAAGGAGATCATTTGGTATTAATGTTAAACGACGTACGTAGTTATATTTTTATTTATGAATAAATTGACTTTAAGTTTAACTTAAATAAGCCAATAAGTAGTATAAGTGGTTTTCCAGCTCTGAAAAGTTGGAAAAAATTGGATACGTGGTGTTGCTCTGTAAGCGACGAAATACAATATAATTCTTTAAATATATATCAGGTACGCCGATTGAAACATTACTACCTTTAAATTTGTTATTTGCTATTGGTGGTTAGAAATATGGGACTATCACGTATCGTAGATTCATTGTCGGCCGTTTGATCACCAACAACTATATGTGTACTTGTAATTTTGAAATCATCATCATATATTTACCTATTGGTATATAGTTTTATATAACGCAACATAACTGAAACAAATGGTATGTAAAGCTAGTCCACATCCATAGCAGAATGCTACACGTACACTCTGTATAAATATATATATATATATATATATATATATATATATATATATATATATATATATATATATATATATATATATACCTCACCGAAAATTATGTAGATATAGTTGCGATAGAGGAAACACATCTAGAAAACGATGGCCAATGTCTCCAGAGGAAGTATACACGGATACGACCTACTAGGAACCACATACCACCGGGCATACGGAGTAGCCACCTACGTATGAAATACAATAGAGAATGTATACATATAGTCAGTAACTACAGACAATATCATACATGAATTCACCAGTAAGATTGACGTGACGTATATCATAAACATATATAAGCCCCCGGGAGCCCCATGGCCAGCCCAGGCCAGAGGGCACTACCCGGTGATCCTGATGGCATGAGCATGTTGACGGTTATTACCATATGAGTATGCATTGCTAATTGATGTGGTGCCGCCTGATGACGTTTAACTTCCCTCCTAGAGGGTTAGTTGTATCATTTCTGAAAGTGAATCTTAAAAATTTGGGTATGCAGAAGACTTGGCGATAGTAGCCAGGCACATACGCATGAAGGAAACTGAAGGAACACTAACCAACCATCTGACCATTTTGGGAGAATATTTCCGCAAGTGGAACATCCTTCAGCAAGACTGCAATCATGTCAGAAGTATTTCTTGGAACGAATAATGTGAATGTTTTGTCTTGGCCTTCCATATATATCCTGATTCATCCTCCATAGAACATGTGTGAGCTATGATATGGCGGAGATTGAAATGTCTACAGCATCTCCCAAACACTTAGGACGGACTTAGATAATAAGTTCAGATTGCGTGGGATGAGGACACACCGATCACTTAATTTCTAGCATGCGTCGTCGTGTGGCGGAGGGTATAAGAATGCGAGATGTTACTAACTATTAATTTTCCTGCTTTTTAATTTAATTCAATGGAAAATCATTATTATTTTATATTATATTAACATAATAAATGCATGCGCTTTTTTATCGATCGGTGCACAAAAATTGGGCGATGCTAAGCTAATTTTTTCTATGCTTTGAGGCCCCTGTAATATAATTATTATATTAAGTCATTTGTATGTATATATTGCAGTCATTGATTCACATTATCAATGTTGCAAAACATAAAACATAAGAATTATTGGACAGTATAAAAATATTGGACTAGTTATTGAAATAATTTAATAATATTGAAAACCAAATTAAAAAATACAGTTATATTGGATTAATTTTGTCAGTTCCCAGAGTTTTTTATATATAATTATTGTATACTCGATCGCACAGTGTATATAGCCGTCCGTATTCAAAAGTAAAATATACCGCACCCTAAAATGATTACTTTATTTTAATTAAATCTTAATCAACATAAGTATACACCAAGAAAAAGTATAAAAGGAAAAAAATACTGTTAGATACAGAGTGGATCGACTAATTGCCCTTTGGCTAAAGTAAAGTGGTTTTGTAATATGAATCAGAATTTTGTGTGTGTTCCATTGCATCCAAGAAGATAATTACAGATAATAATTATGTTTTGTTATTGTGTAGGTTATTTTTTAAATAAATGTTGTATTCACTTTTTACTGACCAACAATGTAGAGTTGAAGGACCGTCACCTATAGGTAAGGTAATAGTATTTGTATGCCAATGCCGTTGATTCTGTGTAATTAATTCTAACAGACTAAAATAATCACGACTTAATTACAGACTTTTCAGGTCTGGAGATCATGTTTAGTGAACCTCTTCGTTCACGAATTGCACGTCTCTAGTACTCAATAATATTATGCAACAGTCTTCAAATTTCAGTTACTACGTTGTCCCACATTTAAACTACAAAGTTTTAAAATATAACACCAATGTCTTTTTAAGTTTTACAACTTAGTTTATTATTAATCGAGATAATGAGAGTAACTTACTTGTGATAAATATAATATTTATCCTATAATAATCATCCTTTCTACAGAAATGTCTATGGAGCATGAAATACGTATAAATGTAATTACTTTAATTTATCTCTTGATGTGTTTAAAATATAAAAGTTACTTAAAATGACCATTAATATCCATACGTCTGTTTTCTGGCTCGTATGCGGTTCGCAATAAAGAGCTTAATTAAAAGTTATAGCGGCCAAGGCTCTCCCCATTCCTGCTGACCTGACGCGATTTCCGTTTTCCACCCCTAAATATATGGATGCGCATGCCTCCGCTCAATTACATATTATGGATTTCCGTTGCTAGAAGGAATGTAATTACTACTGGGATTTTTTTACATTTTATTAATTGTATTTACTATATATTTACTATACTTATACATATTATACACTTTATACACATTATACACTTTATACACTTTATACACTTTATACACTTTATACACTTTATACACTTTATACACTTTATACACTTTATACACTTTATACACTTTATACACTTTATACACTTTATACACTTTATACACTTTATACACTTTATACACTTTATACACTTTATACACTTTATACACTTTATACACTTTACATACATCATACACATCAAATATGTCATTAGTATTGTTGTTATGTCCTGGTTGTGTATGCCTAGTTCTAACTTTATTATCCTTTGCGACACATTTCATCCAATTTTGGGGATGTGAGGCAGTTCGCGTCCGTAGTTGAAAACTCACGTGCACCTTTTTTGAGGCGGTGAACTTTCATAGAGGTCGTGCTTCTGCGAGAAAGTATCAGATTCCTATACGATTCAGCATGAAGACCTACTGACTAAACACCTGCCTCCACCCTTACTTTAACCCGGTACTACCCTCGCATTTCTTCGAGATGGAGGTGTCTTATTTTATAAAAAATATCAAATTTTTTGTTTGTTTTATTTTTCCTTCTGGTTCTGGAATTCCGCAAACAGGGTGGGTGGTGTATTCCACTGCTCGTTCTATATTGGAATATTGTTAATGTAGGTTGCAATGGCCCACCATTTCCTCTCTTCCTGTAACATTCTCTAAGTAAGGATTCCAGTAACTAGTTCCACCCCGAACTCGCTGGATACTCGACTTCTATACGAGTACCACCTTGGGATTCGAAGAGCTTGTGCTTTGCATCGTCAGATTCGTGACCGCATTGGAAACAGGCCTGGTCACTGGACTTGCCAATCTGGCACAATTACTTTTGCAAGCATTCATGGCCCGTGAAAGTCTGTGTCTGACACAGGTGGAAGTCTACCTCTTCATGCTCCCCGCCCACCCAGCTTCTTATGTCTAAGATGACGTTCTAAGTGCACTCAACTTTTCCCTCGATGGTATCCTAACCTTTCTGCCACTTCTCTTGTTATGGTTTTATTCCTTGCAGCCTTTCTACACTCCTGTGTTGCCCCGAACCAACCTTGCCATTAGCAGACGAGTAGCTCGATTAGTAGCATCCCGGCTAACATAAGCACAGTCTCCCTGCGGTACACGCTGGCCATCCTCGAAGCGATCTTGCGCTGCATATGTGCAGGGGCAGGTGTGTCCTCGTCCGTGCTACTAGCATCTTACCGGCCCACACCGAGGCACCATACAGCACGATGCTCTATTGTAGAGACAACTAACCTTCTCTTACTTGCGCTTGGCCCACGGAAGTTTGGCATGGTCCAGCCCATGGCCGTCACCACTAGAGCTACCCTTGCGGTCGTAGCCTGTGCGTGTACGGAAAAGCTGATGTTTGAGTAAGGTCAAACCAAGGTATTTGAAGGTAGCTATTATGAGGTAATCCGCTGTCCTAGTATAGAAAATAGAGTTGTACACTTTCCAGGTTTGGGGATAATGACCAAATTAGCCCGTTTACATCTAGCGCGGAAAACCTTGGTATCCACTGCCTGATGCATGGCCTGACGCGTAGCTACGGGAAACTCCTTTCAGTTATTTGAACCATTTCAGAGGGCACACCATCGGATCCGGGGACTCTGTTGCACAATATCCGTTGAGAATAGCACTGGCACCTTGTTGGCAAGATTAAGCTCCCGGTGTACCATACGGACACTGGGGAACAAGGTTCTGATTATGATGTTTCATTGATGGACTTCGGCAGGGCAGATCTGTACTTCAGCCATATGAGATCAATCGTATCATTGTCCCCAGTTCTAGATCTGGATAGTTCTGGATAGTTGGCTGGAGGGTAGCATAGCTACAGACACTTAGGCCTCAAAATGGGCCCATTGTGAAACCTCCCTTTAAGGCTGCTCACTCGTTCCACCAGTCAATTTTGCATGCGAGCTGCAAAACTCTGGCGGGTGAGAAGTTGCCAATACTGACCATAATAGGCCAGCACTCCCCTAGTATTAGATCCCTACTATTTACTAGAGCTGGGTAGAGGCATATCACATGCCCTGCTGTTTCTAGTTCTTTATTGCACTCTCTACATAACGGGCTGTTCACCAGACCCATCGTATGTAGGTGTTTGTTTAGCCGGCAGTGGCCAGTTGGTCAATAATTTCAGATTAATTCTAGATAAGTTAAGGCGAGCCGTGGCTGCAATTTTACAAGGTTGCTTAATTGCTACCTTTGCTTGCTTGCAGCCCGGCGTTTCTCGCCATCTATCTTAACTTGTGAAGAGCATGTGTCCTATGCTCTATTATATGCAGAAAGTATTTCAGCCTTTTGGGTTGTTAGAGGATGTAAGGATCCTTTCCTGGCAAGTTCATCTGCTATTTCGTTCCTCTTGATGGCACTATGTCCTTTGGTCCAGCAGATTTCTAGTTTATTATATTTAGCTAGCTCCTTTAAGCTGTGTAGACATGAATATAGCTCTTTCGACACAAATGTGTTGGCATTTAGTGCATTTAGAGCTGCTTTCCTGTCGGTGAGTATTTGGTTATGTGTATCCTTAATATTCCGTTCAGCCAAAATTTGAACTCACTAGTATTCCTTTAGTTTAGCTTGGAAGTCTGACGTGAGTCTTACAGGTGGTGCACTTATCTTAACCCTAGAATTTCTCATCAATGGCAACAACCACTGCCTCATAATTGGGAAGAAGTGGTTGCTGCCATTGATGAGATGAGTATGTCAGGCTTTTAGAGGTCTGGATATCATCCCGGCTTTTTGACCTGTCTGTAGGATTAAATAGCTTGTTTCTCACCGGTTTCGATGCTTAGTCGGGTCATCAGTCTTCTACATCACTAATCCCCAGGCATTTTGCCACAGCCTTAGGGGGCCATCCTGGCCTCACTGTTACTTACGGTTGCGGCCGACCAAAACGTTAGGTCGACAGTAGCCTCATAATTACCTCTCCGGAAGGTCGGCCGTCCTATCTCATTTGCCGGAGCAATGTGGTAGATAGCTACGCCCTCTGCCAGCTGTGTTTCTCTCTGATTGGTGGTCAAACAGCCCTACCAGCTTTTGGAAAGAACTATATACTACTGTCACCCTAAAGAGCAGCCCAGTTGAAGAGGTAGGCTTCCGACCAAACAAGAGCAGCAACGATTACATTTTCTCTCTGACTACCCATATAGAAGGAGGGTTCCAGAAACAACTGAAGACATCTGCGGTATTCATCGACCTTACCGCAGAAGTAGGGACAAATTTATAAGCTCCTACGTTTAATCCCATGTCAAAAATATTAAACATAATAAACCTGATGCTTAACAGTAGATCCTTAGAAACATCTTGGGCAATACAAAGAGTAGACAAATTGAACTAAAATCGGACTCCCACAGAGGTATGTCCTGACTCCTCTTCTGTTCAGATTATACATTGCAGGAATGCCTCCTAATAAATCTAGAAATTTGGCTACTCGGTGATATGCGATATACGAGGACCGATAGAGGAAATTCTGTCTGGAAACCTATACATCTTGGGAAGATATTTCAGAGAATGGATACTTTAAATACATCTAAAATATAGTTTGCCTGTTTCCACCTGGATAATAAAATGGCTAACAAAGACTCCAGGATTTACTTTGACAATGCGCTGTCAGCAAATCCCCAAAATACCGAGGCATAACCTTGACCAGAACATTCAGTTAAAAAAACGCTGCGGAACGGCATAGGCAGAAACTATAAAAACTCTGTGGTACCAAGTGGGAATCTAATGCCTCTATACTGAGTATACACCACCGCAGAATATTTCGCCCCAGTGTGGCTCAATAGCTCTCACACCAAAAAGATTAATGTGGAGCTGAACCACACTATGAGAATACTATTAGGAACGATGTGATCATCTCCTACGTTTTGGCTCCCCATTTAAGTCAAATTGCCCCTTCGCAATTAAGAAGAGAAAACGTCCATATTCGGGAAAAGAAAAACAAAATAACCCACCTCTTCCTCTGCGTGAATTTACCGGCGACCTAGATACAGGAGGCTGCGATGGGGGTGCTGTAGTTCCATACCTAAAGGCCAAACTCCAACTGGGCAATAACTTTAGTACCACAGGCCTGTGGCCAAACAGTGGAAAGACATATCTCCAGCCTTTGTTCGGGACATGCTCTGTAGTACAAAGGCCCCACTAGGTTTGAATCTTTTTCCCGAAAAATGTCCACACAACCATATGTACCATACTACGCCAACCATATATACCATACTACGTTGTCTTTCCCAAATTTGATTATTTTCGCGATTTTCATTCACACTTTTTGTTGCTATTAATCCTTTTTTGTTCGTATACCTCAATTTTGCTTATGTGAATACTTATGCCTTGCCCAGTCCGTCGTCTGGTGGATATCTGTCCATTGGTTTATCTGTTTTTTACTTTCGGTGCTTGTATGGTCAGTATTATGCCCCCTTAGGTTCCAATGGAATTCTTGGTTATTTACTGTTAATTTCTGATATCCTAACTTGACCATGTTTCTTTTACTTCCTTCTTCTATTGCAATGTTTCTTTGTTGTGTTGCATTTCTCTCTCATTTTTTTGTTAAATCGTTAACTTTCTTTTGTTTTCGTCGATAACAATATAATTGTGCTTTAAACCGATTGGACATTCTAGATCAAGAATTCCTGCGGTTCGAAATACAGTAGAAGTGACAGCTGCTTCCATTGAAGAGTGGGACAGTTTGCCTCCATAAATGATCGACGGCGCAATCAAAAATATGGAAGGACATATTACTGTAGTCATAAAGGTTCATGAAGGAAACACATATTGCTGGCAAATATTAATTTTATTATTTTACTACACAAAACAGTATGTTGCACAAGCGTTTTTTTTTTAGTTTTATTTCTTTAAAAGGTTTCATAATGGTACAAAATATTTTAAAACGAAATGCAATTAGATAACTTTACTTAGTTTTATGGGAATTATTATATATTATAAATAATATTCCTAATAGGTGGTTTTATAATTAAACAGTATGTTCTAATTACTAAACTACGCCATTAAACAATACTATAATAAAAAAAACGTTTAAAAATTTAATTACACTAGCTTTTTTATATGTTTTTTGATGTTATTAATTTGACACGCCTAGATTAACGGTGCGTTGGTGAAAACGGGCGTAAGAAAATTAAAAATATTTAAATCAGATATCGACATTGTCCATTTTGCATTTACAGAAGATTAACAGACATTTATTAATATGGGCATATGTGTAATATAATTATTAATCTTCTCAATTGTTCTTCTGATAATGATATACATTTGGTTTAGTTATTTAATTGATTTATATAGTTCATTAAATGCATAATAGACAATACATACATATCTAATGTATCTTTTTCTTTTGAGTATTATTGATGATACAGTGGGTAAATGCATCTATAATTTGCGTTAAATTAATATAAGAATAAATGTAGCCATTGTCAGGATCTTGACTTATACTAATACCACTTGTATCTTTAATGCCGTAAATTTAAAATCAAATATCTGAATAAAAACACAATCCTTGAAGAATAATTGGTAACAAACATAGCAACACAAACATATATATTGTTCCAAGTTTATAATACTTTTTATATGTCGTACAATAAAGCAAAAATCCACCCTAATGCTGCATCAATCGATTGTTAAGCTGGAACATTTTCGGTAATACCCTCTACCTCCCCCACGTGTACACTTAATTGCCTCTTCTCTTCGCATTTTCTGCTTTCTCCACCACCACCCCCCCAAATGATACCTGCCGTAAGAATAATGAACAAGCTTCGCGTTGGACGTGTAATAATTCACCGCGCGCGCGTTGTTATTGTTATAAACTCAGAAATAATTTATTCGCAGCATGGAACTTTGTTTATAAGCCTGGGGCGATGTAATTAGTTTATTATTTTATCAGGCACGTTGTAACATGGTGGCCCAATTAAATATACACCGCAGTGCATACAATTAAGTTGCACAAACGAGAAGTAATGGATCGTTATAAAGATGAGTTTTTTAATTGAGAAATAAAAATATTGCTTCCATTCTTCTATGTCATTAATGAAAATATTAATATAATTTATTAGCAACTAAATACTTTTACTTTGTTTGAATTGTTTTCTAACTTAGTGTAAAGATATTTTGAAATGTTCATCTGATGGCAACTTGAACGTTGAGGGTGAACTCTGACAATGAAGTATGACGTATCACTTGACGTTGAACACTGCCCATTATTAGCGTATTACTAGTTACTACAATTTTATTGAACATAAGTATAAAAATTACAATATGTTAAGAAACTTGACATGTCCATTTTATAAATGTCTTTCATACTTTATCTGAAAAGTATTCATTTGTTCCTCACTACTACACCTGAATCCTTCCGGATTTACCTTCATTCTGTGCCTATGTGTGTTTCCTACCACTTTCACGCGTCTCCTGGCGTGGGTCCTCTTTCTCTGCCTATAGTGCTGGCAACTGACACTACAGGTGGACTTACTGCGTAACGTGGATTCCAAACCACTGTTTAGATGAAAATGTCATCATCTACTCCTGACGAGAGAAAGGTGTTTGCTGTGAAACCCCACGCTGCTAAGGAGGATTGGGCTGTTGAGACTGCGTGCAAGCTGAAAAGTATTTCTCTTTGTGAGGTTTGAACTCACGATCTTCAGCGAAGCAGTCTGACGTCTTATCAATGCGCTACGCTGCCCCTTGTCTCTGTGGTTGTATCTAAATAGACATTTCAGGTGTACTGGAATAAAAATAATTGCGAGAATACGAATGAAATAGTGGCTACGCGGACATTGTGACATTCAAACGATGATGGAAGCAAAGAAGCAGTGGAAAAAGATGTGGAAAATAGAAGAATGGAAGAAACTAGAGTTTAATCATATACAAAATATCCCGAATGAAGCGGAATTGTGGAAGTAATTAAAGAATACAATAAAAAAAGACAAGGATATAGAAATGAAGCAATGTTCAAGTTATTTTTAAGAGCTATTAGATGGAGTAAACATTTGCGAATAAGCACATATCAATGTTTACTTAAAAGATTTTCAAGTAGAGTTAGCTCGCATTGCCTAATGGTGGGACGCCGGTAGCTATATTTTACGACCCCTTTCCTTCTATCTAATTTAAAATAGTGAAATTTCAACATTAATACGTTTTCATTTGCCCTCAACCGCCACCCTGCGACGATTTTAATAGGCATACGACAAGGGTGGCGCGCGTTGGAACAGACAGTCATAAATGTCAGCTTTGGGGGGTGGAGGTAGGCACAATATTTTTGAAATTTCCGGACGACATGAAAGCAAAACCGTGTCGCATTATTATTGCGCGTGATATACAACGCCGCGCGCGAGCATCGATTTCCAAACATATAATGTTTTCTCGACTTGATTCAATTCCGGCCCGTAAAATATTATTTATGCGGCCCTAAATCAGGACCTTAAATAACAGGTGGAATTTAAAACGGCCGTGTGTCATACTTTAAACGTATTAGTGGCTCCGAACGTGATTTATCTTGTTACTAATAACTAGTTTTGCACCAGTTTTGCAAAATTTACTATGAAACAAGTTACAGAATACTATTAATTATATATAAATGTATATAACTTAAGTAATGCATTTATATGATAAAGCTAAACTATCATTTTTATAAATGACTTATCCTGCTTTCAATTATAAAATCATGATATATACAGATGGTACTAGTGCTGTGTAAGCGAAACATCAGAACAAAAGCTTATCGAAACTATTAAATCAGTAATTGTAACTAACCAATTCAAAGATAAGCTACGTAGCTGTGCTGAATAGCCACCTTAGAGTAGCTATAATTGACTCGCTTCACCTTCTTCACCTTCACTAAACTAAAGGGTCGGCTATCTGAGGAGCTGGATAAAACGATCACCAGCTCATCAATTTTGATCCCCACTTTTGAAAAGTGGCAACATGCAGGAGAGATCCTGCGAATTACATGTGGAAATCAGGAGTCTTTGGACTGGCTGACAAACCATATAAAGGCTGCACCTGCCCTATGGGAAGGTGCAAAACTTGTAGTTGTTAGGGCAGACCAACTGCCTAAACTAACTAAAATTTCAGTGTGGGTACCAGAGAAACCAGCCGAGCCCCAGGTCACACTACAACGTCTGGCAGCACAGAACACAACGCTGTCTGTCAAAAATTGGTGCGAATTCCATAGGGAGACCAAAGAAGATGGCGTTCTGCTCGTCTTCGGTGTACCCTCATGTGACATCGCAGAAATCTAAAAGAGGGACGGCAAAATCTATTATAGATTTGCCACCCTCAAGGTAAAAACCCATGGCGGAGAGGAAATCTCTGGGCTGGCAGACTCTGTTGAAGCGACAGCTGAAACAGGCAATGCTAACCCGGATACAGATGCAACCCCTCCATTGCTAAAATAATAAAATGGGCCTGGTTTTACAAATCACCCAAATTAATTTGCAGCATTCCAAGGTGGCAACTGCTAATCTAAGTTGTCATCTACAGAATATGCAATATAGCATCGCGCTGATCCAATAACCCTGGATTGTTAAAAACAGGGTATGCGGACTCGGCAACAATAACAGCAACCTGCTTTACAGCGCTGCTGGAAACAAACCTAGGACATGCATCTTAACATCTTCTAAAGTTACAGGCACACTCCTACACCAATTCAGCTCTGCAGACCTCACAGTTGTCAGACTGAAAACAGACGATAACGCAGAGATCTACGTAGCCTCTGCGTATCTACCGTACGACGCAGCTCAACCACCTCCCAGAACTGGTAAACTTGGTGGAACACTGTGAAAAACTAAAGATTGACCTCATCATCGGATGTGATGCCAATGCTCACCATGTGGTGCGGGGCAGCAGCAACATCAACAGCAGAGGAAAGGCTCTAATTGAGTACTTAACTAGTACAAAAATAGAGATATTAAACAGAGGGTGCGAACCAACGTTCGAAATACAAAAACGAGCCGAGGTGATAGACATCAGTCTGACACTGGGCAATATCTCAAGCAAAATAAAAAACTGGCACATATCAAGTCAGGTATTCATCTCTGATCACCGACTGATACGCTACGACCTAGATTTCGTACCACGTGAACTACAACAGAAATCCACAAAAAACTAATAAACAACTATTTTGCAGATACCTATCGGATAGGATGGAGTATCAAGCATTAGACAAAATTCCAGAATCAGTGGACGACTTGGAGGCCTGTGTGAAACACCTCCAAAAATCACTGATTTCATCATATGAGGACTCCTGTCCCATAAGAAAGGCGGGCTTGAGAGCCTCTGCACCTCCTTGGTGGAGTGCAGAGATCAACTGTCTCCGATCTAAGGCCAGAAAAACTTTCAACAAGGCCAAAAATAGAAATGATATAGTTCTATGGGAAGCTTTTAGGGAAGCCCGTAGACAATTCAAAAGTGAAGTCAGGAAGCGACAAAGAAATACATGGAGAGCCTACTGCAATGGCATTGAATCCACAGCAGCAGCTGCTCGTCTCAAGAGAGTAATCTCAAAAGACCCTGTACAACAACTTAACTCGCTAAAACGGGAGGATGGCACCTTCACGGTAACACTCTCCCAAACTATCGAGGTACTCCTAGACACCCACTTTCCTGTCTCAACTTGGCAATTGATCCTCATCTACCTGATGAGGAAGATTGGCTGCTAGCTGACCAAATGATAAGTATAACTAAAATAGAATGGGCAATATCAAGCTTTTCATCTATTAAGTCCCCAGGACTAGATGGAATATTCCCAGCACTACTACAATGGGAGTTAACCTACATTATAAACACATTGTTGTATATATTTAAAGGTTGCATTGCTTTTAGGTACATACCCAATACATGGAGAGAGGTCAAAGTGAGCTTTATACCCAAACCAGGCAAAGTAGATTACACACTTGTCAAGTCATTCAGGCCCATCAGCCTAACCTCATTTCTATTGAAGACGTTGGAAAGGCTCTGTGATCGTGAAATCAGGGACGGGCCGCTGAGAACGTACCCCATACATCCGAAACAGCATGCCTACCAACCAGGACGCTAAACGGAATCGGCCCTACAACTGGTGACCTCTAAGATAGAGGAAACACTAGACACATAAAAGTTCGTTGCTTGCCACCTTCATTGATATTGAAGGTGCTTTTGACAAAACAACATTTAAGAGTATTGATAATGCTCTAACATCTCACGGGATTCACCCCACTATTAGGGGCTGGATAAAAAATATGCTTGGTCTAAGAACAATCCAAGTAACACTAGATCACGTAACATCAAAAAAAGTTGCAGGAAGAGGCTGTCCTCAAGGTGGAGTCCTCTCACCCCTTTTATGGGACCTTGTAGTTGATAGCCTCCTCCTGGAATGAAACAACTCAGGATACTATGCCGTTGGCTATGCCGACGACATAGTGATCATGATAAATGGCAGTTTTGAAGGTGTACTCTGTAATCTCATGCAGAGTGCCCTACAAATTGTTGAGAACTGGTGCGATAGCCATTCGCTAACAGTTAACCCAAAAAAGACAGAGCTGATATTGTTTACGAGGAAGAGGAAATTCGAGCTCATGAACATGTCAACTCTTTTTAAGGTCCCTTTGACTCTCACAGATAAAGTAAAATATCTAGGATTAATCATGGATACAAAACTGAACTGGAATGAGCATATAACATCCAAGCTGCAAAAAGCTTGCATCTCATTCTGGCAATGCCGCAGGGCGGTTGGTAAAACATGGGGCCTGTCTCCCAAGATCACCCAATGGATATATACCGCGATCATAAGACCAACTATCGCATATGGGGCAATAGTCTGGTGGTCAAAAACCAAACAAGTTACAACAATCTCAAAGCTATCACACATCCATCGGGTGGCGTGTCTGGCCATCACCGGCGCTATGAGAACAACGCCCACAGCAGCTCTTGAAGCACTGTTATGTCTACAACCACTCGACCTTCTTATAATGGAGACTGCAGTAAAAACAGCATTAAGGCTATCTTCACTCAACCCATGATAAAGGTATGGACACAGGAGCATACTGAGTGAAGCTATCAAACTAGACCCCCTCATAGAAGGTAAGTGCGACAGAATTGTAACCAAATACAGTTTTGTCAAGCACTTTCAGACCATCATCACAATGGATGGTATCCCACAAGGCGCCAACATAACCATGTATACTGATGGATCCTAAACTAAGACCAGAGCTGGCTATGGAATATTCTCACCAGAACTCGATCTCAAGATAAGTGCACCACTTGGAAGACTCACGACAGCCTTCCAAGCGGAATTAACAGGAATACTAAAATGTATTCAAATTTTAGCTGAACGGAATATTAAGGATAAACATATCCAAATACTCACCGACAGCAAAGCAGCTCTAAATGCACTAAATGCTAACACATTTGTGTCGAAAGAGTTATATTCATATCTACACAGCCTGGAGGAGCTAGCTAAATATAACAAACTAGAACTCTGCTGGATAAAAGGACATCGTGGCATCAAGGGGAACGAAATAGCAGATGAATTTGCCAGGAAGGGATCCTCACATCCTCTAACAACCCTAGAGGATGAAATACTTTGTGCAGGTACAAAAAAATAATAGAGCATAGGACACATGCTCTACACAAGGTAAGATGGCGAGAAACGCCGGGCTGCAAACAATCAAAGGTAGCAATTAGGCAACCTTGTAAAATTGCAGCCACGGCCTGCCTTAACTTATCTAGAACTAATCTGAAATTATTGACTAACATCCTAACCGGCCACTGCCGGCTAAACAAACACCTACACACGATGGGTCTGGTGAACAGCCCGTTATGTAGAGGGTGCAATGAAGAACTAGAAGCAGCAGAGCATGTAATATGCCTATGCCCAGCTCTAGTAAACACCAGGCATTTAATACTAGGGGAGTGCTGGTCTAGTATGGTCAGCATTGGCAGCTCCTCACCCGCCAGAGTGTTGCAGCTTGCACGCAAAATTGACTGGTGGGACGAGTGAGCAGCCTTAAAGGGAGGTATCACAATGGGCCCATTTTGAGGCCTAAGTGTCTGTAGCTATGCTACCCTCCAGCCAACTATCCAGAACTATCCAATTGTAACTATTATAAATTGGTTCTAAAACAATATTGTGATAGTAATTGTGTGATAAATCAATGTTATAAAATTTAGTAATAGCCGCCAACAATCAGTACGTATACAATCTGATATTATAACATTTGGTAGTAATTTAAATTGGGAAACTCACATCTGGTATAGAAAGCCAAAACTCATAAAAGCTAAATATGCACCTAGTAAACTAAGTAATACCTACTATTTATCTACTTTGAAATCGGTTTACTATTTTGAATCAATAATTCGTTATGGTATACTATTTTTAGGGTAATAACAAGCCTTTCAATGAACTGGTCCATCTTCAAAAAAATGCTAAGTTGAAAAATGTGACATTTTTGTTCAAAAATGATGGATAATCTCGTCGCTATCTGACAACCCATTTCTGAGGACTCAACAATCTCTTTTCCCTACTTTAAAACACAGAGCCGGGGTTAATAGGAACTGGATTTAGGTTACATGAAAGAATACATTTTATTAATATAAAGTTCAACTTATATAAAGTACTTCTTCAGGACCATACAAAACAAAACATTTCAAATGCGAGGCAATTTGTAGCAGCACCATGGCAGTAGTAAAATAACAAGACACGTTTAACGAAAATTGAGAGACGGTAATTGAATTATTTACTCACAATGAACTTTGAACTGAATAAATAAAACACAAACGGCAACACAAATACAAATAGATCAACAGTGGAGGACATCATTCAACCATTAATAATATCATAACTAACCGAGACATACACCCCACCAAAATTCTAATATACGGACACTGACCCCTGGCAACACCAGCGTGATCATAATTGAGCCCTGTCTAAGATCCGCACAAAACATCACTTGCTAAAAAAGAGAGACATACAATATATAAATATAAACCAACTAACCATCCAAAACGTATACGAATATAAAGTAACAGAACAGATCGCAATCTGCAATATTAAATAGACGTTTTTTTATCAAGTTATAATTTATTAATTTTTAATATATAGATATATTTCATATAAAATAATATTAGTAATTTCCGATAATTGTGCTCCCTCTCAGTGCTGTCACCAATCCACTGACCTGGACAGCCTGCTGTGAAGGAGTTATTGTTGTTCTTGTTCTTGTTGTTGTTATTGGCGTTGTTGTTGGTGGTGATGTATTTTGGTTATTTTTCTTGTTTTTCTTGTTTTAGGATTAAGACGTCTTTTAATTTTTGTTTAAATGTTTTTAAGGTGGTATTGTTTTTTATATCTTTAGATAAATTATTGAAGTATTTAATTCCAATATGTATTCCATTGTGTACAGCTGATGTCCCGCTTTCTCCTGTTGCTATATCTCTTTTTCTTCTTGCATGGTGGTGATGTAAGTATGTTCTTTGATTTAGATGAATGCTAGTTTTCATTAATTTATTTTTGATTTGCATGACTAGTAAAATGTTTCATTATTTCGTTTTATTTTCTATGGTTAGTTCATTTGCTTCTTTGTGTATTTGTAGTGTACTGTAGCGTTTTGGTTTTTTAAGTATTATTATTACAGCGTTATTTTGTTGTATTTGAAGTCTTTTTATGTTTCTTTTCGTTGTATTTCCCCATACGTTTATCAGGTAGTAGTCCCCGCATACAGTGCATTGTAAACCATTTTCTTATGTTCTGTTGGTAATATGTTTTAGTCTATATAGAGCAGCCAATATTTTGGTGTTATTCTTTTCCATCTCTTCTATACGTCGGTTCCATTTTAGATTGTTTTGGATGTATATTCCTAGGAGTTTTATGATGTTTACCGCTTTTAGTTTTTTTTTTATGTATTTGTATCTCTGGTTATGGGTTTACTTTCTTTGAAATCATCATGTAGTACGTTTTTTCTACGTTTATAGTTAGGAAGTTGCTGTATCACCATTGTGAATTTTGTTTATATCCATTTGTATCTCTGCTTGCATTTTATTTATGTCTTTTCCACTATGAATGAGACATGTGTCGTCTGCATATACGAATATATTTCCATTAAGTTTAAGTTGAAATATATCATTTATATATAAAATATAAAGTAATGGTGCTAATACTCCTCCTTGAGATACTCCATATTCTGCTTCTTTTTTACCACGTTCCACGTTTTGTACCTTAGTAATTTGTTTTCTATTGATTAGGTAGCTAGTCAGTACTTTGTGTGGAGTGTTTCTTATTCCAAGTTGCGACAGTTTTTCCTGCTGTTTTATTTTGCATACAGTATCGAATGCTTTTTTCATATCTATGAATATGATAGCTGTTTCGTTTTCCATGTCTGATTTCTCGTGTATATGTTCTATAATATCTGTAACCGTTGCGGTTGTACTTGACTTCTTTTGAAATGCGTATTGACGCTCATTTATAATATTATATTTTTCTATGTATGTAGTTAATCTATCATGTATTATTCTTACGGTGATTTTTCCAAATGTTGATATTAGTGAGATTGGTCAATAGTTATTTACATTAGTATAATCGCCCTTTTAGAAGATCGGTTTAATTATTGTCATTTTTATGGAGGCTGGACTTTTCTTGTAGAGCTTTTAATTTCCTACAAGAATATGAGAATATGTGTCGATAATTGCTTTATGTTTAGTGAATATATGAATTGTTTCATTCATTTGGGACTGACATAACGAGGACCTTCCGATATATATATATATATATATATATATATATATATATATATATATATATATATATATATACATATGTATACATATATGAAGTCATCAGGTTCATCTCTCACTCGTGAATTATTTGATTTAATTGTACTTCGTTGGGGCTCACCAGTACGAAGACGTCGGCGAAAGGACCGAAGTTGACAGATACTTCTTTCGATAATTAATTCATATTTCCTCCCACGAGAGGTTTTTATGAGCTTCTCTTCTAGCATTAGGGCGAAGAGTTTCGACGATGTTGTATCACCCTGGTGTACTCTTCTGATCGGGATATTCTCCGTAACTAATTTCTGCATCTGAATATGAAAGGTAGCATGTTCAGAAATATACTTGATGAAGTTCGTGTATATGAAGTCAACTCTGGCTCCGTCCATAGGATATGGACCCTTATTTAGCATCTCGCATCTTATACCGTCCTCTCTCTGGGCGTTACTATCTAAGTTTCAGTATTTCTATTTTGGGCATGTGTTGTGTTGGTGCCGGTTAGCTATAGAGTTCTTGATAGAAGTTTTCTACGATGTTCTTGATACCATCTTTTACTGTTATGATATATCCGTGCTTGTGTTTCAGCTTGTGTATTAGGAGTTTCCCTCTTGACTTTTGGGCTTGTCCTTTTTATTCATGAAATCTTGAATCGTTTGTTAGATCAATCTTGTGTAGAAGCTTCCCAGTCGTTTTTCTGGCCGATTTAATTCACGTTATCCAAATACAGAGGAATAGCTCTACTAAACTCATGTCTAAAACATTTAACAAGCATTAGATAAGGCAGACAGCTTCATTACATACAGAGAAGAACGACAAGGATATATGAAGAACAGATCCACACCGAATGATATCCTGGTGTGTCTACTTATATGATATATTATGTTTTACTTGACTTACAGGACAAGTATACTTATATATATATATATATATATATATATATATATATATATATATATATATATATATATATATATATATATATATATATACTTTTTACTTTTCTCTCATATATTTTCATCTATATCTCCGTTCCACCAATATTGTATCCTTGTTTGCCCCTTTTCTTGAATCTTATTTATTTAGCTGCCGCATGTATGCAAGATTTTAACGAGTGATATTGTCTTTAATCGTTCTTCGGTTGCATAGTTTTTGGCGCTTTTCGGCGTGTAGCCCCAAACATCAGCTTGCCCGCCTTCAGGGAAAGGTCATCCCAGTTAAATTGATTCATCATCCAGCTAAGAGGCCACGCTATAGTCGGGGCGACTTCAACGCCAAGGCTGTCGACTGAGCCTTCAACAGAAAACAGGCCTTCAGCAACTGCCTAGCAGCCATGTCCAAAATACTGTGGCACAATCACAACAAGGCTGTGTACTAGTAGAGTGCAAAATATCGACTAGTCACCAAAAGCGTGGGTATTAGAGCTCCCGGACCAGGTGTCCAGGCCTCCCGCGTCATAAGTGGTGAGCATTCTAGTTCCGCAGAGACCATGGTTTCAGCGGCAAGGAAGAACGCTCAAACAACAGACAGCAATTGACGAGGGTGAAGTCATGGAAGCGAAAATGCGCCTTCCACATCGAAAAGCACCGGAACCACCGCTGCCCCCCCAAATGAAGTCGTCAAGGACCTTGTCAATTGCGAAATGGAAGAAGTTGTGACTCCCGAACCGATGGAAAACAGCAAAGCTCGCCTTGATTCCGAAGAAGGGCGAGTTGCTGCACAAATCGTCGGCATACTGACCCCTTGCGCGTACGTGACGGCAAAGCCAAGATTGTTGAGCGCATCCTCACAAAACGGCCTAGATGTAATAGTGGAAAGCGGGGGCCTCTATACAGTGCAGGTTGGCTTTCGAAAGAGACGATCCACCATTGAGGCCATTAATGCTGTGACTGCAGTGACGGCAGCCACAAACTCTGGGCCACTCTAAGCTATTGAACGTAAACTTGACGACGTGCTTCTGCTCGCCCGTCCATCTATGGTACAGACAATTGGGGTCGCAGATGACCTGGTTCTAGTTGCTTCGCACTGGGAAGTAGATACCTTTGTAGAACGCATTAATAACGTCGTATGCCGATTGACGAACTGGCTACGAATACTGGACCAAGAACTGGCGGTATAGAAAACGGAGGTAGCGTGACTATCCACATGCAGCAGTAGTAGGCAGGGAACTGACATCTCACTAGGAGTGCTGGGCAGGCTATTAACTGCGGTAGCCACCTTACCTACCTAGGCGTTATCCTAGAGGCCAATCTACGCTAAGGCAGACCAGTTCAGCACGCGCTTGAAAGCATAGTTCGCGTAATGTAGGCTATTGTGCGGCTAAAGCCCATCGAGCGAGGACTGGGCGGGCAAATCGTGCAGATGACTGCTGGCATCGGTCGGGCTCTGCAAGCCCTTCTATGCATAGCAACAGCGAGGAAAAGCTTTCTGCCTGTACCTTGTTGCTGGACATCTGGAATAAAATAACTATGTCCCTTTATTATTCCGTATAACACTCCTAATGCCCATATCACTTTAATCAGTAGTTAAAATAAATACTATTATATACCAGCACAAACCAAAAGGATAAGGCCTGTTTGCTAAACGCTGGCAAGCTCCTTCAAATGAATGAGTATCCGTGAAGCCACGTGCATACGTAGTTCTAGGTATATCTAGGTTTGTACCCTAACAGCAGGGTTGGGGCGGAATTGAACTTCCCCTAAACTCTAGGCAGCGAGTCTCATCGCGGGCATAATTAGGTTGCTCAGGGTTCGGTTAAGAGTTCCAGGAAGGCAGGCCCGTCTTAGCATAGGAGGCAAGAGCGCAGGGATGAATAAAAAGACAGCCAAGAAGACAGCACTGGATATCACGATAACATTGTGGCAGGCTCGATCGAAGGGGGAGGGTGCTTGGAGAAGGGCCCCTAGACGTCCGTGCATGGCCCGATCGGCTCTACGGGTGGTATAACTATGCGCTCACCCAACTGTTAATTAGACACGGCTGGACGACCACGAAGACGCTGCTCTACTGCCGGTAGTGGGACGTACAGAGGACGAAACTTTCAACAGCGCTAGGAGGTGTGATCGCCACAAACCAATTGACCACATGTTAGATGACCTAGTCAAGTGGTCTTCCATGAACAGATTCGCAGCCGGAGTACTATGGATGAAGGACGTAGGTGACAAACACCGTGGCGTCGCGGTAGTCATGGAAGTTGTTATGTAGGCCAAGAATCAGGACGAAAATGGAGGTCCCGACAGGCTTGGTGTAATGCGAGAGCGGTGCGTAGCTTGGATGAGGAAAGAACTGGGGATTTAGGTGGTAGGTCGGCTCTCAATGAGTCGCAATCCAGCACTACTCGGGGAGAACGCAACTCCTGTACGTCTACCCAATACCCCTTATTACATCAAGAAGCTTATAGAATTTATGCAAATAATTAGTTGCAGGAATTTAAGTTTGTATAGTATTATTATATTTAATTTCGATTTTTATTTTATTTTTTGGATAGAAATATATGTTAATTTATATTTTTTATTATTGTAATTATCATATGTATGTATATTTACATTTTAAAATAAGCCCTGTCTCAAAAACATCTTTAATCCTTCAGTACAATTACCGACGTAATACAATTTGCTCCAGATATCTGCATTAAGGATATTTGATTACAGCATAGCAGCGGTCCATTAATCCTACATCGGACAACCCCTAATAAAGTTACGTCCCACACATTTTGAAGAGCGCGCAATGAAATTGAACGCATATTAATCTCATTTGCATGGCTGCAACAAAAGAACGAAACATTTCCCGTGCGTCATCGAAATTTTAAAATTTAAAACTTAATTTACGGAACGATGAAATTAGCGTTGGTTAATTCAGATACCACCCCCGAACCTGCTGCTATAGTATGAATTTAAATCGGCTAATGACAAAATAATGGGTTATGTGTGTCAATTTATGAAATAGTTGCAATAATATCGTTTAAATTTGACCCAATACTCATTAAAACTTTAATTTGGAAGGTTATTGTTAGTTGCGTCCCGTGATTTGAATATGCAAAGAAAGTAATAAAAAGCAGTTGATTACTCAAACAAGTAATAACAACGTTTGTAAATCTAAATTTTTATAAATTTATAGAGTTATTTATTATAAATTAACATATATTTCTATTTATCTGGTTATAACGAATATAGCTCTACTGGGATTCCGGTTTCTATACCGGTATTTAATTAATCAGATATATTATTACAAATTTTATAATAATAAGTTGTATTTGTATACGGTTATCAAGGGATTAGCTGATAGCAACAACTATGGAAGCTATTTCTTATATCTGTATTACGAGCTTTCAATATCAACATTGTGATATGAGTATCCCAAAATGAGATAGATTACATATACCTATTTCATGCAACATTCTATAGTGTAGCGCCCGTAATAGTATTTCACTTAATAATTTTAATTCGATGTGCGCGAGTATTTTTTTTCTCCAAATTTTTTCTGTTTATTTTCGTCATTTTATTCACACAATATAAGTAGACGTTTTAAAATGGTTACAATACCCAAATTAGAGTATTTTTCGACGAATACCGGTATTTAAATACCTATAAAATTGGTCCGAGTTCCCGTCATTACGTATCCTGGCTTTGCAATCCCTAGCTGTGAACTACATAATTGTATCGTTGATATGTTGCTACAAACCGCCGAAGTAGTTTAAAACTATTAACGAAAGCAATATTATATTTCCTTGTTATCATTGAACGCTCTCATTCTTGTTCTCATTATCGTCATTCATTCATTCACATGTTTCCATCGAACACAATCAGCTAACATCGCCGAGCTGTAGAAGGTAGCTCACTTTAAATAATTATAATAAATAAACATATTTTAAACTTGTAAATGTTTTCCTCAGTCGTGAGTGGTAGCGAATCCTCGGTGTTCTACATATCATTACCTTGAATTAATCATAAGCATCAATTGCGGCAAATATGTCTCTCAATATGCAATATACCAATAGCCTTACATAATTCCTGGTATAAAATACGAACCAGCTTTAGCTAAGAACCCATGTAATTAATATTGACAGAGAGCATCATTAGGGACATATCTCTATACTTTGCACCATTATATATCTGCAATTGAGTTTTCGCGATTAAACAGATATATGCGGCTGGTACATGTCAAGTCCCAACAATCACATGACATATTTTCACCAGCAACGAGACAGTAATGTATGTAGATGCGTGGTTATCCACGTAATAAACGTCTGCATGTTTCATGCAAACACGCCGCCCTGTTTCGCGCGAAACGCGATATAATCTCGCCTATATGTTTAATTATTTACGCGCCCATAATGCGGAATTGTAATTATCTTCCGACCGGATTAAAGCCGTCATTATTTTTGTACTGCGCTCGGGGTTTTAATGCCATCGTAGTCGCAGACTGCAGGTCGCAATTAATTATCGCTTGGGCATAAAACAAATATATAAATAATGCATTGAGGCGAAATGGAATGGAATGGTTGAGTATTCTGTAAAATATTTGCGCGAGATTTTAATTGATTTTATGAAATAGTGAATCGGGAGCGAGCGCACGGCAAAATATTCGTTTTTATTTATTTTTGTATTTTTATACTTTTCAGTTTATTTGTAGTGTGTATGTTGTAATGAAAATGTGTAACATGCAATACTTACGTTAAATGTATTACTTTGCTATATAAAAATAGATCTGAATTAAAATCAATTTTAAAATGTCTTGTCATTTGCTCGCGATTTAAATTATTATACAGGTTTTAGGCGTCACCAATTGTATTTCTGACTATAACATTTGTTAATTGCTTAAAATGACGATATTTAAGTGTTTAGGCGGTATTGATCACTTGAATAATATAGAATTTGAAGTAAAGTTATAGCAGAATATCTAATAAAGGATCGTTGAAAAAAGACTTGCCATGTGAAACACCTGGATCAAAATTTGAGCTGTAAATATTATATTGATTGATTAATAGTAATATTATTATTTACGAAGAGAAATTGAGCAAGGAAAGATTGTAAACATCCAGTTTTCTCGTTGGATATAGTGTAGGTTTTTACCTGGGTTTGAAAATTGCACAGAATAGTCGAATGGTTGCTGGAAAAGAAACAAGTGTGATTATTTTGATGAAGAAGGGCATACTCTTGTCAACTCTTTAGACTGCTCAGTCAGAGCTAATAAATGGGCGGTATACCGCACGTGATATCTTGTTCCTTTGGCGCAACCAATATTAGCGTCCTGCCTAGAATGCTCTTCATCTTCACGAATTACTTGCTAGTCCTACGTTTCAGGACAGCTATCAATTCTGGCGTAATTTTAAAGGCAATTGTGATATCCAGTATAGCCATTACGCATTACTTTCCAGTTTTCTCAACATCCAAGGGTATATTTCGACGTCTTTCCTTAGAGTCCTTTATTTTAGCCAGGTCAGCTACTACCTGCCACCACGGAAATTGGGTATCTGATAGCTCGCTTCCATAGTTTATCTTCTGGACGAGTCTCTCGAGAAGGAGATATTGCAGCAATTTTGTAAACAAGACAAAAAAATAGGATATATAATGTCTATAAGCTGTTAACGTTAATTCTGCTTTCTGTCGTTCTTTCTCTTCCGGAAATAGCCCTCAGTTAAGATTAACTTCTAAGTAGCTTGTCCGAGTCTGGGGATTTCCTGACCGCAATATTGACAAAATTACTCAGAAGTAAAGAATGTTGTGTTTCAGCATCCATCTTGTTCTGATGATTTGCCCTTATTACTGTTCTGGCTAAGTGGGACACGGCGTCCCATTTCTCCGGTGTTTGCAGCATGACTTCTACTAGCCTGTCTGCCGTTGGCTTCTCCTCACACGCTTCTTCAACTCCTGCCTCGCCCTGTATCATCAGAGGCAGATCTCTTCACTCCGTTGGTCGCATTTCCTATTGTTGAAAACACCTGTGCCCGGTTAGTATTTGTGCTATCCAATGGTCGACCTCACCGTATTTCCGGTCTACCCACGGCTGGATGCTAGGGATTAACCGCCTTATCCATGCGCATCTCGGGGAGCCTTTCATTTCCTCTTCCACTTTCGCATCGCCTCCTTCTTGGCCTGGTTCTTAGAGGCCCTGGTTGTAGGTCCTTCTTTCTTAAGCTGGTAGGAGATTATCCTTCGGGAGACTGCCGTTTCCGTTTCCGCTACCTTCCTCGAGGCCTGGAGGATGTGGGCCATGAAATTTGTGTTTGCCTCTAGCGTTGTGCGTAGGTGGCTCATGCTGCGCTTGCTGACAGTGTCACTGTTTCGCCCAGGCAGTCGATTGTGCCGCACCTTTATGTTCCTGCCCTTTTTGTGGATAGCAGTTCCGCCTCGGTTTTATGGGCCGCAACCTCTAGGCATCGTGAAACCACTTCTGTAAACATAATTATTGCTAAGAGCCCCGGCGTAGAGAGCCGAACATAGTCTCCGGCTGTTTCTACCTGGGCGCGTTGCGCCACTGGCATAGAAGGACACCGCGAGTAGTTGGGCGCGGGATACTATTGCCGGTAGTCGTCTCTTGGCCTCTTTGGGGCTGCCGATATTTGGGAGTATCCGCAAGGCCTGCAATGTGTGGGCCATGTAGTGGACGTTTGCATCCAGGACGATGACCAGATAGATGATTGTGCGCTCGACGACAATTGATCCCGTGTGAGAGGTTCAATCTTATAATTCTACAGTACACAATGCTCAAGAGAATGGGTCCTAAGACTGAACCCTGTGGGATGTCTCATGTCGTGCTTGGTGTCAATGCCATCCGGTGCCCTGTCGCTTACTCCCCTGGAGCTTAGGTAGCTTGTCGGAAGGCATAATAGTGGTGTCGGCCTACGTAGATACTGCAATGATTCTATGTTTCTTGAGGGAGTTGAAGGCATTGGTGACACCCGTTGTGACCAGTAGGAAATGTGTCCACCTCTTCCATAAAGTAAATTGCCAGCAGGGATAGTAGTGGTATCGGCTTGCGTAGATTCTGCAATAATTCTATGTAACGGGAGGGAGTTGAAGTGAGTTCTAGTGTAACCATCAAGCAATGCTTCCGGCTCTTCCGTTGTGCAGTGTTTGAGACGCCTAATTAGTCTTTGGCGTGGCTGCTTCAGGGCTCCCCAACGTCGCGACCGTGAACGCGATGAACTCCTAAGGTTTCCTCGTCCACGACTTGCCATCTATGTATCCTACTGTAAGCGTATGTTTGTGCCAGCGTGATGTCTATGTGGGGCATGGAGTGGCCCCTCACAAACATCGTAGTGTCCGCGATGTGCATCATAAAGGCACCTTACACGGTCAATAATACTGTCAATCCGAGCACTGTCAGTATTCGGCTTGAATCCTCCTTTAATATTTATTAAGTAACCAATTTTCTGGATAAACATGAGTATTCTCTTCATTTCATCATTTTTATACCTTACACAATCAGTAATACTGTCAATATTTTAGAATAGTTAACATTTTAAACATATTATCATACAATAATACTGTCATTATTCTAAAATATTGACAGTATTATTGATCGTGTAAGGTTCCTTATAATGAACGACGGCTTTAGCATTAAAGAGGCCTGCCACTACGTACTTAACATTAACATATAAATTCATCTTTATAGAAAAAACAAAAGAATAAAAATCAATAATATGTGGCACAACCACAATTGTCAAGGCACTCATTAACACGTCGAGACACATACAAATGAAGTTATTAATATCTAGCTGGGGTATTTCAAGCAAAGCGTCGTTAATTAAGTTAAGTATTAGGATTATAGGATATTACAAAATATTCTCTGAATCGCGTTTAGACTTGGTATAAAAAAGCTAACGTCTCATTCTACAACAATCAGCATGAACGCACAAACAGAGAGACGAGACTCATCACTGACGATAATGTTATTCCATTCCTTTATGGGCGCGGTGTTGTCTTTATCTGCACCTCTCAAACCTTGATGCATAGTAAGAGGTAGCGCATAAAAGACTAAGGGCTCGATCTTCACGCACTGTGGTGCTCTTGATCATCTAGACCAGCAGCGCGCAATTTGAGACACTACGAACTACCCTATGGGCAATAGCACGAATCAAAAATACTAATTCTCGCATACCAACAATGCGACCCCTATCATAATCTCTTTGAAGACGATATGCTTCATGAGGTGCATGCCGGGCATGCTTGCAAGCATTTTAAACTGAAACATCAAACTAGTCACGGACTACATCAAATTTGAAAGCAGTTACACTAGGAAATTATCAGTTCTTCAGAATGATAAACCCAAGTAAACGCCACGCCAATAAACCTCAACGTCATATAAACTTATACGCTAACTTCCGACCGACAAAAGTGAACAAAAAGTAGACACCTACTACGGGGAAAAAACTAAAACCAAGTCAACATAATAATTGGTGACTCAAAAGTAGGAAACTTTAAATTTTAATCTGTTGCTTCACATTATGGACTGGGCAATTGAAATGAAATATAAGACCATTTCATCTATCTACGAGGAAGAGAAATTGCAAATTAATATCACATGCCTGGATTTAGCACCAAGAACACTGTACACTTGGAAATCTCCTACATACTGCCAGGAAGAAGCAGTCCGAATCCTACCTGATAACATATTAGTAATTGCAGTTCTGCTTTTTAGCACTTACTTACTTTTCCTATACTTATCTGAATGATCTGTGGATATGTCTGCCCACATATCACAACCTACTCTAAGCAACTCAAAATCAAACTACTGGCTAAGATACACAAAGAAGCCAATATAATGAAAAATAGATCCGAATAAGCTCAAAAACGATATACACAGAAAAATTGAAGATATAAAGACAAAAAACACAGGAAACGAAGAATATGCAGAAGTCATATGAGAACAAACGAAAGAAGCCATGTTAGAAACAGCAAGAAGCAATGAGAAGCAATGGAATGACGAAAGCCGAAATCCTTATCTACTTTATCAAACCCACCCAAAATAACAGAGCAGCTGTACCGGACCGAAGATATCAGTGCAGGTAATCAATATCCTATATGACGAAAGCATATCAAGACTAAATATAATATTCAACAAACACCATAACTCTGGCGGGTTTGGATCAACCTTCTTAGTTCAAATTTTGCTGGATGTATTGGATAAAATAGAAAATGACAACAAAGTAAAGGAAAAATTGATGAATAATATTACATTCGCAGATGATACAGTGATCATAGCAGACAACATTTTTGTAGCAATGCCGCGCACCGGGATTAAAGCGTATGTATCAATCTTACGGGCGTAAATCACAACCTGACCATGTTATTTACTCGGTTCCCGTGTATTACAAGCAAGGTGTTTATGAGATATATTTTGTTATGTTTTTGCAAGATAATCTCTTGATAGTACAAATCGAAATATGTAAGGTAAGATTCCATCGATTAAATTAAGATAATAATAACCAAAATTAATAAAATGGAATTTAAATACATCCGAATATTGATTGTTATCTAAATGTATATTCTATTAGAAGATATAATATAAAACATGATTTAAATATTCTTAATGTTGTGTTTCTTCTAATGATCTTTGTAAATGATTAAATACACTATTAGAACTTGATGTTCCTTTCTTTTATGAAGGTATCCAATGCCGACCTAAGGTCGTGTTTTCTTATGTCGTACTTATGTGAAATCAAATAAAATAACATTTCAGATAAGTACTCAAATACAAATACTTCTAGGACAATACATTTATAGTGTATTGTCTAGTGTAATTTGCAGCTTAGGCACTATCCCCACGATGCCGCATAACATCAACATAGCATACAAGTGATATGTTGCTTGGATATTTGAATGTGCCCAATCCAACAATCCTACTGTTTTTAGTTTTGAAGGCTACATATTGTGTTGATGTATGCATCCTAGTCATATGACCTAACTTAAAAGTATGTGACTGTTTTTTAACGTTTTAAAAATTAATCATCCTGGGAAAATAAATAATAACTATTCTTCTACATACTTGTAATTTCAGTTATATGCGCAGTACTTTTCAGAATAACTCTTGAGGATATACGCACTATTAATAATAAAAGGGACTTATCTACGTGGACATTTTGAACACAATGCGTGCAAGGAAAGAGCGGAATGTATGTAATACATCTCTAGCTGGTTTGTAGCATTTCGCAATGATTTCATTGAAGAAATCCATTCACTGCATGAATGCGTTTCGCTCTTTTTGTGTTGCTGTCACTGGAGCGGACATAGATAGGCGCGCAGTTATTTCCGAGAAACGTCCTGATATATAGAGGTTGACAGAAATATTAAAACACTCCCCTATCTTCGTTTCAGGAAAATTAACATTCGTAGTATTTACTTACTTTACATTAGTTAAATTAATACAAATATTATTTCGAAACATATACTAAAATAATCCCTACTAACACTAATAAAAACAATATTAAATTCAACTACTAAAATGAAAATAATTCAGAATATAAAAATAGAAATATAAGGACATTTTCACATAAATAATGCATGCTAATTATAAAGAAACATTGGAATATCTATGTTTACTATTGAGAGCGGAAATCCATTACTAATGAAAACATCAACCACTACAAATGTTATTTCTAAACGAATGCGAATAAACCGTACTTAGACTAATATAATGAATATTTTAAATGTAAATAATGATACAATAATTAGAAAAAAATAAATACACATGAAGCATATTTTTCAGAAATAAGAATACATATATATTTGTATACACAATAACATTTAGAACATCCACTTTGAAGATTTTAAATATGCAAATTACGATGCAAAAAAATAAATAAACATAAAATAACATATATAAGTGTGAACCCACCTCTTAGCAATCTACATATCTAGATTTCGATCTTATTAGATCTCGTCAGTGTAGCTCAGCTAGTGATATTATTCTCTAGAGGGCACTTCCCGGTGATCCTGAAGCATGAGCATGTTGACGGTTATTTCCATATGGGTGTGCATTGCTAATTGATGTGGTGCCGACAAATGGCGTTTAACATCCCTCTTCGAGGGTAAGTTGTACTATTTTTAAACATAAAATAATTTTTTAGAACTTAAAAATTATGCATATAATTTCACACCGGCATTTATTACTAAGTATTAACAGATTATTTATGCACTATGCAATTCAACAAGAACTCCACTTGGGCTTATCCGATTGCCCATTTACATTTACGTTTTATTTTGGTAATATTATGTTCGATACATTCTTCGTTTGTTATATTATAATTAGTTTTTTATTTATCGGATTTTTTTAAATTTATTCATAATCAGTCATCTAAAACCAGTAATTTGAAAAAAAATGCACTAACAAGACAAAACTATGATATTTATTAATTAGAAACATAGAAACAAATAGCGGCGTAAATATTCTATATAAACATTAATTCTATATATGAACGGGCGATGAAAAAACGGCGGCGATGAATCGTCCTAGAACGCTAAACCGACATTTACTTATGTAATAGAAGATTTTTCAAAAAGGACGGGTCGATTTTGAAATGGAATAAAACAAGCTGTGTGTGAGGTATGTAAAAAATTGTTTTTTTATTTGAAAGGAACATGTATGCCATTATATTTAGAATATAACATCGTTCAAATATCCGCCGCGGCTTCTCACGGTGGCACGTATCCGAGTGATCAAATTTTTAATGACTCTGCGACATAGATCCGGCTGAATTTGAGCGAGGGCGTTGGTGGCTTTAAGGGAATCGGTCGATTGCGGCTTATTGGCATAGACATGCGACTTCAGAAAACCCCACCAGAAAAAGTCTAGCGGGGTCACATCGCACAATCTTGGTGGCCAATTCATATAACTTTTGGGAGACATAACTAAACGCTCAAATTTAACATCGTTCTATAGCGCTTGCCGTTGATGGTGATGGTCCTTCCAAAGTTATTTTCAAAAGAGTACAGACCAATGACGCCGCCAGTCCAAAATCCGCACCAAATAGTAACCTTTTTCTATCTTCTTGAGGGGTTTCCTGAAGTCGCAATCTATGCCAATAAGCCGCAATCGATCGATGCCCTTAAAGCCACCACTACCATCGTTCAAATTCAGTCGGATCTACGCGGCAGAGTCATTAAAAATTTGACCAGTCGGATCCGTGCCACCGTCAGAAGCCGCGGCAGACATTTGAACGATAGTATATTCTAAATATAATGGCATACATGGGTCTTTCAAATGAAAAAAGAAATGTATTAATACCTCATACACAGCTTGTTTTATTAGATTTCAAGATCGACCCGTCCCTATTGAAAAACTCTATATAAGGGTTTACAATTATTTTTATAATTTGCAAGTGATTGTTATGAGGATCTGTAAATATTCTTGTTTACTTCTTTCTTCTCTATATTTTAACAAACAATACATTTCTGTAGAAAAGATTATTACAAAACCACACATATTAAAGAAACAAATATTTACCGTGCAATATACAGAGCCAGTCACTATACTTTTATATTAAAACATTTATAATTATTACCGAGGTTTTTGGTTAATGTTCAATGCATGCTCGGTCTAATATGTCGCAGCCGCCTTTCTAGTAGCCCCTATGGCCGCTCTTAACGCACTGCACGCCAGCTAGGGCCAGCAGTACAGTCAACGAAATCGTACCACAAATATATCAGGGCCCACATAAATGATCTAACACAGATTCCTTTAAATACTAGTCTCCTCTTGAGAATCTAGTACAATCTTCAGCAACCATCCTTGCTCCCTTTCCAATATATCCCACACTAGCAATCCTCAAACTCTCCATCCACTCCATACAGTAATATAGGCTTTATTGCACGCCAATTCGAAGTTACCACCATTCAAATCAAGAACCCAAATATTTAATGCCACTCACTATCTCAATCATTCTTCCCTTTCATTTCAGCTCCTCCACTCTTACCATCCTACCCCTTTTACCAAGCATCATCAATTGCCCTTGAGGTGAATCTGTAACCCCCATAGGGCGCGTCCCCAGGTGGCGGATAGGGGAACGCTCGGCAAATATGCCGGGTAGGAGGAAAATAAAATACCTCCCGCGGACCAACAGATACAGCATAGCGTCTGTCCTAGACTGGGCGGCTACAAAAGCCAGACATGGCGAAAAATGGCGTAGGGCAGCAGCTCGTTATTAATGTCCATCGGCGCCCGTTAAATAATATTCGTAACAGCGATGTAACGTGCATTTGAGAGCACAGACAGAAAGACAACAATGGTCCCAAAACTGCAATGAGGAAGGCAACGGGAAACCACCTCATAACTTATCCCCACTCGGCAGACCTTAAATGGGCAGGGGCTGTTAAGAATCTCCGGGCCAGTCAAAAGAAGAATTACAACCTGGAAAGCGCGAAGTTTGTACGAAGGCAAACAAGAAAACACCACAAAAGAGATGATACGGCTCAAAATTGCTATTCTCGGTATCAGCGAAATGCGATGGGCTGGCTCGTGCCAGTGCCATACCGATGGACACACCATAAACGATTCAGGGAACGACAGCACCATTTCCAAGGTGTGGGCGTAATTGTCAGCGATGAAGTAATAGATCTGTTACGAAATTCGTGCCCATATCCGATCGCGTCATCTTCTGGCAAGTTCAATAAAAGCTAGTACAACTTACCCTCGAAGAGGGAAGTTAAACGCCATCTGGCGGTACCACATCAATTAGCAATGCACCGTCAACATGCTCATGTCATCAGGATCACCGGGTAATGCCCTCTAGGGAATAATATTCCAACAGAGTGCTTGAGATATCAGCACAAAGCCAATTTTGTAAAACATATATAAGTGTGAATCCACCTCATGAATTCATCCTCTCTAGCTGAGCTACAGTGACGAGATCTAATAAGATCGAAATCTAGATATGTAGATTGCTATGAGGTGGATTCACACTTATATATGTTTTTCAATAAAAGCCTTTACCACTGAACATCATACAAACGTATGCTCCGACATGTAATGCCTCAGTTGATGACGTGGAACAGTTCTACGTGGTTATTGCAAAGGCTACCAAACTCACCAAAACATCTGAGATCAATGTAACTATGGGCGATTTCAATGCTAAGGTAGGCAATGGTCGAAGAGAAGATATAGTGGGGGAATATGGTCTAGGGGATGGTAATGACCGTGGAAGCCAACTAGTGCAATTTTGTCAGGAAAAAGATCTCGTAATAACGAACACCTTTTATAAACTACCACCTCGACGTCTGTATACATGGAACTCTAATGTTGATAGTAATGTAAAAAATCAGATCGATTACATCACCATTAATAAACGCTTCAAAAACATTATAAAAGTGCAAAGACGTATCCTGGCGCCATCTACTCGGATCACACATATTAGTAGCTGTAATTAATCTGAAACTAAAAAAGTGCCAAGAGCGAAGCAACACAAAGCGGCTGGCTATTGAAAAACTACGTGTAGCGGAAGTGAGAAAGGATGTCCAGGCCGAATTGAATCGGACGTTCAACAGGATACAAACAAACTCGGAACTCATACATACATAAACAACATGGAATCAAATAAAAACAGCTATAATTGAAGCAAGCAACAACCAGCTAGGGGCCACAGTCAGCGCTAAAAAGAGAAAGTGGATGACGGACGAAATCCTGCAATTAATGAATATCCGAAGAAACTATAAGAATAAAGACCCGCTGAAATACCGCGAACTACAAAAGGAAATTCGACAGAAGATTGGAAATGCAAAAGAGAAATGGCTATCGAAGGAATGTGCGGAAATAGAGGATTTCGAAGAAAAGCATGATTCATTCAACATGTACAAAAAGACCAAAGAATCTATAAGGGGACATAAAAGTAAGCATAGTGGACTACTTATCGATACGCGAAATAACATTTACACAAGCACTAAAAAGAAAAGTTAAAAGAGTGGAAGCAATATGTAGAGACTCTCTCCGATGACAATAGAAATAATAATCACAACATCAATGATAGTGATGGATTGGACATAACAAGATCTGAAGTAGAGCATGCTTTAAAAGTAGCTAAGAAAGGCAAAGCACCTGGGCCTGATGAGATACATGTTAATGTGCTGAATTTTCTAGAAGAGGAAAAACAATTTTCAGTATTGGTCGACCCGTTTAACACCATATATAAAAGAGGAACAATTATACAAGACTGAAATCTACCTTCTAACATTGCCTAAGAAATTTAACGCAAAGTTCTGCAGCGACTACAGATTGATAAGTCTAATACATGTTTTTAAGTTGTTTCTAAAGATTGTTCATGGGAGAATATACCGCATATGTGAGGAGAACATTGGCGAAACATAATTTGGCTTCAGGAATGGCTTCGGTACACAGGAGGCGTTATTTGGCATTCAAGTACTGGTTCAAAGGTGTCGAGACGTAAATATGGATGTCTTCGCTTGTTTTATCGATTACTAGAAGCCGTTTGACACTGTTAAACACGAAGTACTGCTGAACATCTTGCAGGATATGGGACTGAATGGCAGAGATATGCGAATAACCTGTACTGGAACCAGAAACCTACCGTCAGAATTTGTTATTTAATATGTACTCAGAACGGGTGTTTCGGGATACGCTTGAAGGAAGTGATATGGGTGTGGTTGTCAACGGAGTCGTAATCAATAAATTTAGATACGAAGACGATACAGTCCTATTAGCCACGAGCTTAGAGGATCTGCAGGTTCTGTTGAATTTAGTTACGCGCGCAAGGGATAACATGGGCTTGCAAATGAACATTAAGAAAATTAAATGGCTTGTTGTCAGTAAATACCCAATTGTTGATGATGATGATACTCTTCAAATTGCAAATGAAACTGTAGAGAAAGTCTCAACCTATAAATATCTAGGGTACAATATAGATGATAAATGGGAAAACACTCGAGAGGTTCGAAGCAGAATTGAACATACAAGAGATTCATTCCGGAAGATGTCGAAGATTCTAACTAGCCGGGAGATTGAAAGATTGACCTCCTGCTGCGATGTTACATATTCAGCGTTATTTTGTATGGTGTACAGGCATGGATTCTAACAGACGCCATGTGTAGAAAGATCAAGGCGTTCGAAATGGGCCTACCGAAAAATGCTCAAAATATTCTGGACCGACAGAATAACAAATACAGAAATTCTTCGACGCTTAAACAAACATACAGAAATTCTCAATAACATCAAGAGAAGAAAGATCGAGTATTTCGGTCACGTTTTGAGAAATGATAAATACCGTCTCTTACAAACCATCATAGAGGGTAAAATTGATGGTAGGCGCGGGCTATGCCGCAGAATACCAATCATGGCTGAAGAATCTACGGCAGTGGTACGGACAATCTACAAGATCGCTGTTTCGAAAAGCTGCAGATAAGGTGCTGAACATGCTGTTGATTGCCGACGTCCTTGGAGGATAAGGCACAAAAAGAAGAAGATCCATTTGATCTTTTCCATATTCACCACACAAGGTATCTTCTCATTCTTTCCAGCATATCTTACATCTCTTCCACTCTCTTGGTCATCCGCATACGCCAACATTCACACCTTTTTTCTACCCACCACGACCCCTCCCGCCCGTCATCTCATCAGCACCTCCTCCAGCTATGCTTCCTGTAGGTTCTTAATATAATTATTTTCGTTACTCATTTCCTTGAGTTGTAATTGCAGCTATTGTCTCAATTTATTCTTTACCTCTTTCCCTTTATCCCTTTTCTCATTTATTTCTGCCTTATTTACATTTATCAATCATAAATGTAAAAGTGTGTATATATAAAATACATCAAAGTTAAAAAGTTTCAAAACATATAACAATTCTATATAAACTCATTAAGTACTTACAAAATATATTTAACAGAAAGTAAAGTTGAGTAAAATTTCTTTTGTTAATAGATTGATTTTTCTTATATAGCAATACAATAATGCATGGAGATTTTTGTTTGAAACAAATTATAAAAGAGCTATCGCCCATTCAAAATATTTTTAATAATAAAAATGAAATATAAGAAAATTAACACACAGTTATAATAATATTTAGTTAAATTGTAATTTTTACACAATCTGAAAAGGTTTATAGTTTTAGTAAAATATTGATATTATGAAATGTAAATGTGCTACTTAACTGAATGGAAAGTATACACAATAATAAGTGAACCAAATGTATTTAATAGGTAGGTATTAGTATATTAGCTGTTGTTTACCGGTCTGTTTTGGAGGACAAATAAAATATATCATTAATATGAACAGCTAAATGCCAAATAGCAATAAATGGTTCAGTAGTGAGTATGTTACAAGTATTACCATTGAAGGTAATAAACTACTTTAATTTTCCTTGTAGAGACGAAATCAACGAAAAAGATCATGAAACAGATAATTCAGTTTTATAAAATGCAATAAATTTGGAAGTATGCTAAAAAAAATTTGTTTATGATTTTTTGAAACTATAATAAAAAGCTTCAAATAGACATTGATTATATGAAATCAATTAACAAGAACTGTATACTATATGCAAAAAAGAACATCAATTCCGAAATAGAGTCTAAAAACAAATATACTTGGCATGATAGATTAATAAACAGATTATTTTACACTTATTCACAACCTTGTTAATCGAAATGGAAACTTGCATCACTTTTATTATAAACAGTCTCTCCGCTAATTATATTTTCTATGCTTACGAAGCAATCAGTTATCTCAATTTAGAAAACAGTTTCAACACATCTTTCATAACTACGAGTTTCGAAGAACCGATACATTTTTTTGGCGGTTACCAGCGTTGCAAATTCAACCTTTTGGTAACATCAAACTTAACGAAATTGGATTACTTTCTAAAAGAACTTCAATACTCGCCAGCAATAATTCTCAACAGTAGCACCACATTTATAATCTACATTGGAACTGTAGACGTCACCGAAATTTTCAAATTAGCATGGAAATACTATCTCATTAACACAATAGCCGTGACGAAATCATTAGATTTGTACACGTATTATCCACTAACCGTGGATCTGAATCTAAAATATTTAAACACGTGCAATTTATTTAATATCAGTAATATTCCCCAAGAGCACGTTGTAACCAATTACAGAGGTTACACATATAAATCAATGACATCCATTCCGGCTCCCTATGTAATAGATACTAATGTAACAGAGAATGCAGGAGTATATGTCATGATATGTAAAGAAGTAGCTCGGATTTTAAATATTAATTTAATTTGTGTTAAACACAACTATACATCTTTCGGTAGAAGATTATCCAATAGAACGTATACTAATATAATAGCAGAATTATTTAATGGGAATATAGATGTAAGCGGCGATCCAATTCGTGCATACTCATTAAATGACTTTTCTTGTAGTATCCCGTTTACGTATTTGTATATGGACTTTTTAGTACCACGTGCGGTTGAAATTGAAACTTGGAAAAATATATTTTATATTTTTCCGGCAATAGTCTGGCCTATATTATTCACAGGCGTACTAATCACGGCAGTAGTTGTAAAACATTTACAAAACGCAACCGATGTACACTTTTTCAAAATTGTTTACATCCTTTGCCGTACATTTGTTACTCCTACAAGCATCTTTCCGAGTACATATAAAGTAAAAATTGTTTTCGTTGCTTGGACTGTATTCAGTTTTATAATTTCCACCATTTACCAAAGCTTACTGTTACCATCACTGATTAAACCATCGTACGGACACGAGTTGAATACCGTGGATGAAATGTTAGCTTCTGGCATGGACTATGGAGGAATGGAATTTAGCTCGTGTTTTGATATTTCGTATTCGCAGAAACGGTATATTGTGTGTCGCCCTATTGAGATGTGCTGGCAAAAACTATTAGAAACCCGATTTGCGTTTTTATTTGATACACGCATTATAAATTATAATAAAGATATATTAGTGGATAAAACGGGGCACTCCACAATAAAACCTTTGCATACGTCAATAATCGTGCCTGTTGTAATGTATTACAGAAAAAATAATCCGACTGTGGAGAATGCTAATAAGGCCATTCTGAAATTGCATGAAAATGGGTTGATTAGTAAGTGGGATGTTTAGTCATAGCAGTCGTAGGAAGACATTTCAAAAGAAGCTTAGCGCTTACAGAAATCTACGCTTAGAACATTTGTGGGGGCCTTTTGTGATTTTAGCATTAGGCTCTGTTTGTGGTATGGTTTTATTCATGATTGAATACTGTATTGCACATTATTATATTTTTCTGTCATACGTATTTTTATAGAGTGCATATCTTATTAAAATATGGAGAATAGATATTTAAATAAATAATGCAGAATTTTCATACCAATCCCATCAATATAATAAAATTATGGAAAATGGAAATTTCAGAATATTACTTTATCTTATTATATATATTATATAATTTTTATTATACTACATATGGCAAAGTAGTATATTAATTTTTAATTAATCATCAAGAATGTGTTGAATATATACTTGATAGGAGGGTAGTTTCAGCCATATATCGAGGAAAAAGAAAAATGGTACCTATAAGGGCTTTCGTTTCTGGCTCGGAAGTTGTTCCGGGCGGTTCTAGCCAGCTAAAATCAGCCCAGAACAGCTCCGGAATGATAATCAGCGATAGTGGTAGTATATTGACTACATTTAACGATTTAAAAAATATCCAATCATGTATTTTTATTGTATATTTTTAGCTGCCAATATGTTAATTTAAATGTAATTTCTTAATTCGTGCATTATACTATTTAATTTCTTAATCAAAAATTGTTGATTAACTAATAGGACTGAAGTTCTAGATGTTAGTAACTGTCGGTTTATGCTGTAATAAAATAAAAAAATAGAAAATAATATCAAAGACCAGTTTTAATATTGTGTCACCTTCAATAAACATCCTATGTTGTTCACGAAGATCGAACCTTCACGCATTTTAGTCATTCACGAAGCAGGTACCTTTTCTCATGTTAATGTACTTCTTATAGATACCTACTCTTTATAAAGTCAGACTCGTACGCGTAGTCATTATTAACCATCAGTTATATATGGAATCTGTATGATTATTGATCTTAATATTGGCATAATAAGTTATCTATATATACTACACAATAATGGATATTCGATGTTGTTGTATTGTTCTTTTATAATCAAGTTAGACCAAAACAATTAAGTACGTGGCACTTGAGCGTTATTGATAGATAGATAGCACATATTGATAACAATAAGTTCTCTGTAGGAGTGTATATTGTAACAATAGGCTTTGAGGTGGAGGTGGAGTATGTGGTGTTTAGAGAACATAGGCTGGAGAGCGAGAGATAGCTTCGGTTGGATGCCTCCATGTATCGATCGGGTGTGCACGGTCGGTCGCTTGTATTGTGTCAACTGGCTTATGCTAAATTAATCATGCTAATTGAACTGGATCAGTGATATTATATAGCATACTGGATTATTTATAATTCCACCTGGGCCATTTGAAAATAAAACGCAATAGCGCACAAGTGATAAATCTCGTTTATTGACTAAAAAGTAGCACATAGACTAAAAGTATTGTTCTTAATTAAATTAAAAGATTTCCTACAACCAATTGATTAATCATTGAATCTAGAAATAATATAAGGAATAAAATACAATAATAAAATAATCCTCATACCTCTAATTAAAGAGTTGCGTCCGCTTCATACGACACTTACTATGCCTACTCACTCAATTTTATACAATCGGTAAGTTAAAAAGTATTTATTTACATTATCCTCACATTCATATCTAACCCTAGCGACATACTTCCTTTCTTTTCCCTTTGCTTCTAATGGTGTGCCAGATATACAGACCACTAAGATACTTCTACCACAGGGCCGGACCTTGCGTGGTTAAGATATGACCGTAGTCCCGATAAATTTAAAATTGTATTAACATTGATTAATTTTTGACATGCATTTTAGTTATAAAGATCAATCCATTCGTCTTAAAACGAAATTTCAGTAAGCTATAAAATTATATTTTTGATACAGTTTTCGATAGCCTAATTAATCTATTTTGAGATAATAATGAAAAGCATTTTCATTAGCAGTATATTTTATGAGGTATCAACTGAAAACGACGTCCCAGATTTAAAACAAATTTCAGGAATTAAAAAATAACCGACTGAAACAAAATGCTGAAATTTGAATTTTAAGTCGAAATGAAATTTCGAGCAAATTGAATATCTTTAAGATTTTTCACAAGCCATTACTCTTATTTACATTGATATATCTTCATTAATCTAATTTCAGATTATAATGAAAATAATTAGATCGTTGAATTTTTTTAATTATCGATTTAAAACTAAGACTATGATGTTAGAAGTATAGTAATCAGTCTTTTTCAGTAAGTTATAATACTAGTTCCCTCCGAGTAAATATCTATGTGTGTTTGAAATGTAATTTAATATCCATTTGCATGGATTTGTCAAAAAGATAGATACATTCAAGTCTATGACAGCCGTTATATAGTTTAATGATAACATATCTAAATTTAAATATTGGGCTGTTGGCAAGATATCATCAATCGCTTGAGATTGATGATATCTTTAAAGTTGATTCCTACCCATTATACAGTTTTTACCCTGTGAGTTGGAATCTTCAAAAGACACCCATGCCTCCATTACCATCACTACGTAGTACGCATGGGTAGTGCCGGATTCACTCAGAGTTTTGTCCGGAGCGCCTACCGGCTAAACCAAAACTCCGTTCTATCGTAAGGGGCTTGACCGCCTCAGAGGAACTCTATGACCCATGACTCCTCCGTTCGTCCATTAGTCCTGTCTTTTGTCTTGCTGGATTGTTATTTTCTGCGTTAGTTCAAGGTTATCGTTGTACTTGACACATGACATGTTGGGGAATCTCTTTACTGCTCCCTAGTTCCTGTCAGAGTCAGTCATTAACTCTAATGAGTGACTCTGACCAAATTGTAGTGACGTCGGTCCTTCTTCCCCCAGGTCGAGCCACATCTCAGGCAGCTCCCTTTACCATCTACGGCAACTGTATAGCGTACCTGCCGAGTCGTTCGGCTCGCCGAAGTATCGGAATGTGGGAGTTTCTTCTTCTTCTTGTGCCTTATCCGTTTCGGACATCAGTATAGCTATAATCACCTTGTTCGCGGCTCTTCTGAATAATTCAAGTGAGGATAGTCCGAACCACTCTCTCAGGTTCTACAACCAAGAAATCCTTCAATGTCCTGGGCCTCTTTTTTCCGAAGATGTTCCCTTGCATCACTAATTCTAGCATGCGATTTTTTTCTTCGTTCCTCATGACATGACCAAAGTACTTAGCAATTCCATTTCCTTGCCCATCCGGCGCAGTACTTCTACGTTGGTAATATGGTCGACCCATATATTCGTAATCCACATCTCGAAAGATACGAGTTTTTTGTCAAGAGTCTTTAGTCAGTGTCCACGCTTCGACTCCGTATAGTAATACTGGGAACACGTAGCATTTTACGATTCGCGTTTTCATTGCGATACTTAGATCTTTGCAGCATAGCAACTGTCGCATATTTGTGAATGCCTATCTTGCCATTTCTATACGCATCATTATTTCTGTAGCATGATCACATTCCTGGTTCAAGCTAATTCCCAAATACACATATCTATCAACATTCAAATTGTCGTTTCCCCCGCTATTAATGTTCCAAGAGCAGGTGCGCGCCCGATGATGACATATTTTGTATTGTTGATGTTTAGATCTAAGCTGGAGATCTGTTAGACTCGTGACCAGAATGTTTTTAAGGTACTCGTTGATTCTGATGTCTACGTCTAGATCTGAAAAGGCTTCAGAGAAGATTCCTTCTGAGTAGATGTTGAAAAGTGTGGGCGAGAGGACGTAATCCTGGCGTACTCCTCTTAGGATCTGGACCTGTTCAGTGAGTTGATCTGCTACTCTGACTTGTGCTGTCTGATTCCAATATAGATGGGTGCTGATTCTGACGTCTTTCTCGTCAACTCCTACTATTTGCAGTGTTTTGACCATCTTCTCGTGCTGCCATCGGCGGAAAGCTTTCGTGGGAGTTTCAGCCTTTCCTTTTATGTGCGGGGATATTTGTAACACGCCGTGTCCCGTTAGTAGCTGTTCCAGCCAGTAGTTGATCTGTCCATGGTCTCGTTCAGTCTGCGTTCGTCGCTGTTCCCCATCTCGTTTACCATTGAACGAGTGTGTAATTTACACCGTCTTCATTGGATGTCTTTGGTTCGGTGCCCTGTCATATCCTATTGAACACTTGCCCCTTTTCTTCCGTCGCGGCTGTGTCGATGTCGTTCTGTATGCACGTATCCTCCGTTATGCACTCGTATATAGTGCCGGTCTCATAATGTCTGTGTTGCGTCTTTTCTTTGTGGGATTCACCCACGCTGGTACAGCGTAGTGCAGCTGCGTTGTCGAGCCCGTAGCCAAGACTTTGCGTTTCTTCTCGCTGGGTCCGTCGATGTTAGGCAGGAGCCTTGCCAAGGCCGCCTCGGCCCGGGCTGCCTTTTGGATTGCCGTCCCGACTTCTACCGTGCGGTGCCTGTTAGCTTCGATAATTGTACCCAGGTATTTTAACTGTCTTGCAATCACGAAAGTCTCCCCCATGATGGTGATTTCGGTGGTGGCCAGAACCCCTGCTCCTCTCGCAGAGAGTCCACTGCCCGTCATCCAGCCTGCAATCCTTTCCGTTGCCTGCCTTGTTTCCTCATGGGTTTTAGGAGGACACGTACGCGGACGACCAGCGCCATGTTCTTCGTAATCGCCACAGCCATTGTATCTTCTGAGAGTTTAATCCTCGGAGCTTTGTTGTATCGTACGTTCCACTTGAGCGGGTACCGACCCCTGTGGAACTACACCCGTCACCTCGTAGCTGGTCTTCTTGCCGTTTATCGTGAATGTCACCTGCCTATCGCTTATGTAGCCACCGATGAGTACTATAAGAGCTCTGAATATGCTCTTGTTTTCCATTGCAGCATGCGTGATGGTCCGCTATGGCAGCATATTGAACGCAGTTGCAATTTCCATGTAACCATCTTGCAGTATCTCTTGGTTCTTTAAGTCTCTCGATTCGCCTCCTCCGTCATTTCCCAGACTTCTAGAATCGCGTTCGTGGTGGACTTGCCACTGATAAAGTCGAACAGTCCGCCAGCTGCTCGCAGTCTCTTGTATATGTTCCCTGTGACTTGCCTTCCGGATTTAGGTAGCAGTACTAACCTGGCCGACTTCCACCTCTTGGGGCAGACATTCAAAGCAAGCATTAGATATTTCGGCTATTCTCTCCGACATTTCATATCCTGCTAACATTAGTATTTCGTTTTGTATCCCGTCTGGACTAAGTGCCTTCCTGCTGGGTAACTTGTCCATGAAGTTCAAGACCTCCTCCTCTACCAATTAGGCTTGTGGTGGTTCAGTATATTCCTGAACATTCTGCTCGGTGTTTGGGCCTAAGTTCAGTCGTCTGCCCGGTGGGAATAGATCTGCCGCCACGCTTTCGGGGACCGTGGCTTTTGGGCAAGGCGGGCGAGCTAAGATCCACTTCATCACCAGCTTGCAGAGGAGGCCCCACGGATCGTCCCCGACGTCCCTACAAAGCTAGCGTCAGCATGCTTCCTGGCTGCTCTCTATATCCCGCTTAAACTATTTCCGCCCCATACGCAAATGAGCCCGGAGGGATTAAATTGACACTCCAGCAACTTAAGCCTGTTGCTCCAACCTTCTTGCTCGGTTAGCCTTGCGCCTTGCCTCCACCACTTTCTGGTTCCACCAGTAGGTGTTCCATCTGGAGGTCCTCGCTTCAGTCTTTAGTATCGCCGCTTCGTACGCTTCCTGCTGTCTCCTATTTAGGTCCTCGGCCTCGGGGGTTGCATTCGGTGCGTCAGCGATACCCTTCGCCGATGTCTCTTCTCTTAGATTCCTCCATGGCATTACGTTTCAGAGGCATCGGATTCCTCCCGAGGCTCTTCTCTTTGCATAATATGCAATCAGGAGTTTTCCTTTTGTACTGGCATAGTTGGTGGCCGGCCTCCCCACATTTGAGACACAGGTTTCGGCGGTCCTCGCCTGTGCACGTTGCAGCTCGGTGGCCATAGATCCAGCTGCGGGAGCAGCAAATGGGTAGCGCCTCCCTGATCTTCAAGTTTCTGGCGGTAAGTTTCGCCCCTACCCTCTCGCTGTTGGTAATCGTGACCTTTTGGGTCGTGTTCCGAGAAGGGCGGAGCTCGCCACGTCGTCGTGGTAAGAACATCAGGTCCTCTAAGTCCTCTATCCTGACCCTTTACTCGATTACCGTGACCTTTTTGTTGATTTCTGAGTATATTTTATCCACCGTACAGACCTTCATTTTCAGGCGATGGTCTCCGCTATCAGTTTTTTCAGCCCTAATCCATGCCTCGGTCACTGCGGACATCGTCCGCGTTAATCTATCCTGCGGTTGGCCTGATAAGGATGTCTACCTACTTCTTCCTCGTCTTTGTGAGGCTGGGGCGGGTCAGCTGGTTGTTTGGCCCGTACCACTAGTACTACCATTGCTGGGGTTCCGGAAAGCTTATATTCCAGTAGCTTTCTATAATGGTCCGTTGGTGTTGTCGGGGCTTCCACTATTCCACTATGAGCACTCTGGTTTCGCCTTCCTGGATGATCTGCATGATCATTCTCATCCCTTCGTAGATAGTGCTGCTGGCCTTGTCCTTTGTTGAAGGGTCACACACTATGTAGTGCCTGAGTTTAGCTACCATTCTCCTGGCCTTCTTCTACTTCTTCTTCCATGTCGAGGCCAGTCTGTTGTCTTGGTCTATTGTTGGTCGACTCTGGCCAATGAGTTGCCATTAACGTAGCACCCGCCTCGTAGTTGGTTTTTATGGTAGCCCTGATTCGTTAAGCGACTTGCTCTTGGTTATCCACCGTCTACGCCTGTTACCTCTCCATCTGCAACCTCATTGCTGCCAGCAACTCCACCATTTCAGGCCCTCTATTATTGCGGGCCTTGTATGCCTCCATATCCTTCAGCTTGTCTTGGAATTTCTCCTCAGGTGTGGACTGGCGGAGCTGATGGTTGCTGCATCGACCTTGGCCATGTTTTTTATTTTATAATTACAGGATTTTGTTGGTATATATGTCAGTTACTTCTCCACGTATTGCCTTCCAATTCTATATAGGTTGTGAACCGTCGCATAAGCTTCTTGATGTCCTCCTCAAAGAATTCTTCCGCCGTCTCCTTGTCCGGTTCAGGACCTCTTGTTTCACTCATAGTCGGTTAAATTTTTTTCGACTCATGTCAGTCTTCAGGGAGGTAAAGAGATGTAAGTATAAAGTCATCAAATCAGGGGTCCGGGTCAAAATTGAAGGTCTTCCACTCCTTTGATTGTCATAAACATAGAGAAAGAAAGGGAAGGGTAATATTACTTCAGGTAATTTATAGGGCGTGGAGTGGAAGATTGGGGCGTGGCAGTGAGGGCATCAGTGCACAATTGTGGGATAGATTCAGAACTGAAGAACAACAGGGAGATCAAGATCATGAGTGCGGAGTATAAGTTAACGATGAACCATGGTCAACACCAGACTTGGAAGGGAAGTGACATACGGGTGTTGCAGCTGAAAAGTAAAGGTTGAATTTAGTAAGGGAAGAGAGATGAAGGAGCAGATTTTCACTTTACCGAGAATAGGTGAGGATGTGCTTGAGTACAACGAGGGAATTTATTTGATATTTGTGGATTTGAAAGCGGCATATGACATAGTTCCTAGAGGCAAGCTAGTGGAGTGTGTGGAAAGGTTAGGGAGGGAGGACAAAGACGATGGAACGGGTGAGAGAGATATATACTTGTACAATGAATAGAGCGCACGAGTTTAAATTCTAGGAAATAATGATTGAGAGAGTTAATTGCTTTAAATAGTTACGTTTTTGGTTTGACTGCAGACGTGTTTAGGAAGCATTTCAAGTGAATGCAAGCAAAGCTGAGAATGTCTAGGTGATAGCGACCAGGAAATGGCAGAAGTAGTGGTAATTTAGTAATATCATGTGATCTGAAATTTCAGTGTGAAGCCTATATTGTTGTACGTAGTGGATAAGCGAGAGGGCGATTAAATAAAAAGGGAGCAAGTCGGGTTGCTGAAGAGTCTACTAAGACTAAGAGAGAACTGCGGCTTTGATGGTTCATAGCCATGCCCTGATGAAGAGGCTGCTAACAAGGGGTCTGAGCTAGCTATCGGGTGGGTCTTGGGCTGTTTAACTTTATGCTTACCTTTGAATTAGTATGACCGTTACTTCATTTTATTAAAGAAAAAAGTGTAATAGTTCGGATATCATTTTCGAACGCCATGCCTTCAATCACAGGAAAACTCGACTTTCGCTTTACTAAACTTAGTTTTCCACCGGCCTCGGTGGCTACCCTGCTGCAAGAGAAACTTGGATCACGATCAGTGTCGCTGGCGGCCCCCACGGAAGTGAGCGAATGTTCTTCCTCGCGCTGCTTTAGTCCCTCTTTATCCAGGTTTTTTGCTAACTTAAACGTTATTTATTGAATTTGCAAATTGGCCCGCATACTATACTATATTGAGAGAGCTGCATAGGGTCACCTCCCCGGAACTGCCCTGTCAAAGCAATCATTGCGACGCACGCGTCAACGAATTTCCAATACGCGATTTCACTTAACGAAGTGTTTCTTGTTCCGGAAACCACTGCAAAACAGGCACCCCGCACTTCCTTGGTAAATACCCGCACTTGTATTGGGCATGTCTGCATACATACTTTAAACTTAATACATTAGTTAGAGCAAATTTACAAACATTTTATATTCCACCATTAGTACCCCTGAACAAGACAATAACTAATTGACTTTAATTTAGGTTTAAAAATACGATTGAGATGGAATTGTACACAGTTTCGATACACTACTCAGAATTTTATGAGAAGTCTAAACACTAGACCACGCAGCTAAACTATCAATTGTAATTAAAAATGGGCGAGTTAATATCCAAAAGGAGAATGTGGTGGGAGTCGTATGTGAGGGAGGTGAAGTTAGAGGAAGGATTGTCGGAATTGTGGTATGAAACACTGGTGTGTGAGGTGTAGATGAGATGCAAAAGATCCAAAACATGAAGCACGTTCTCATTGGTCTACTTAAAAGTCCCCCAGTTACCAAACGACGACATATTAACAAAAAGAAATTATAATTAACATTAACTCACCTCTACCACCAGTTAAAGGATTGGCCTCGAATTACATAACACATCTATATGTTGATCTCGATAACGTTTGTTGTTGAAAAAAACAACAAAATATTTTCAAGTAAATTCGATATAAATAATATAAATTATATATGTATAGCTAAATTCCTAGACTAGGTACTTGAATAAGGCGACAATTTATAAGTCACTTTGAGCATTCATCAGATACCAGTCGGTCGGTAATGTAAATGTTTAGCTGACTGAAACGAATTACGACATACGATTTTTATCAAAGCTAAGTAGGGCAGGCAATTTATTTGATCTCGTGATATTATTAAGGATGAACGTTCCATCTGTGATCAAATTACCCTAATTTCGAGAAGCAAGTATGTTATTAAATTCAATTTTACTACAGCCTAACGACTCCTCAATACAGCATATTCAATATTTTTGTTTGCTATATTCCGAATAAATCTCATTTAAAATTAATGCTGTTTTGAACAAATTGTTGCAAAACATAATCGGAATTTTACAATACCGCAGGAGAAATCTAGCCTTAATAAAAGAAACGCATACAACAATTTTCCTGTATGCAATATGAACCCAATGTATTTCTTTATAAAACACGGTATTGTTTCTGTTGTAAAAGCAGCACAATAATGATATTTGTTTAGTTATATATGTAAAGTAGTGTAGTAAAATAATAGTAAAGTTGTTTGAAAATGTCTGTTTAAATATTTCAAACAATTAGTGATGCGCAAGTAATTGTTGGAGACTAGTAGCATATATATGGAATACGTTTAGCTGCGTAGAAAATGGATGTAATATACGACCTTTTTTACACATATAAGGTAAGGATAGTAAACTAGAGTAGTATCCTTTCATATGACGTATATTCGTAAAATGTATTCTCATAATGTTGAAGCCCGTCAATCAATCAATTTAATATCCCATAATAGTTCAACAATACCACTTTATATTAATAGGTGAATAATAGAGGCTTGGAATTTAATAATTTAATAATCGAGTTTAATAGTATTTTTTTCCAAAAAATTCTATTTGTCATCAAAGCGGACAATTGAAGAGGCTGCACGTTCTCACATTTTAAAGATCCAACGCGGGCGAGTGGGTGAATAATTTAGCCACTTTTAATAGCGTTCGAGTTCTTTGAAGTATTTAACTGGAATTACGTAATCCCTTAGTTTAGCTCTTAGTATAGTGTACGACGTTTTAAGCGAGGGACAGTTGAAATCAATAGTGAAATAAAAGAGCAAAATCATTGTATGTATTTTGCATAAACTGAGAACGTACATTCGGAGAGAACTTCGAGGAAAATTAAATTGTGTTATTTATTTATCTTTGTAAATAGTCTATATGTTAAAAATGGCAATGGAATATAAATCATGGAATTATAACCCATATGTCGCTAAAGCTTAGATAGTTTTTAATATTGTAAATAATGTATATGTTGAAAAATTGGGAAATAAATACAAATCATGTAACTATAAAATAATACTTCAATACCAATTATATGCTCTAAGGCTAAGACTGGACAACCCACAAAAGGAGACCAACTGAGTACAACAAATAAATCCGTAAAGCCAAAAGGGATAGCTGGAAGAAGTTCTGCGAGTAGGTAAACGAAACTCTCGCATGTGAATCCAGAAAATATTGGCGAAAGAAGATACTGAAACCCAAATAAACTCCATAATAAAAGGGAATGGACACAGTGGACGAAAACCTGCAAATGTTCACAAAGAAGTATATATTATCGCTTGTCACTAAACCCCCAGCGTCAACCTGAAGGCAATTATTTCAATAATTCTGAGTACAGTTTTGCATGAAGAAAGAGTAGCTATACAATACTATGCAGCCAAGCCACAATAACTGGGCACGCTGGCGAATGTTCGGAAAACATGGAGACTAAGACCAAAAATGGTGCATTGCTCTACACTCGAGTTATAAACCTATTATGACTTACGCACCAATAATCTGGTGGCTAAAGTCTGAGACGGAGTAAGCAAGGAAAATACTAAACAAAGTGCAAATGGCAATAACTCCCACTGCCACAATGGAGGTTATATTAGACCTGCCTCCACTTCACCTCAAGTTGGAGACAGAGGCCAAGATATCAATCTACAGAACAAACGCCATGGGAAAGTCATACGCCTCATCCATAGACCTCTAGCCTTAGGGAAAACCGAAACGGACAAATTGGAAAAAGAAGCTAGCGAATTAAAATTCATTGGCCCCGAACCAAACTGCGGGATACCATATAGGACCGCAAAAAAATAACTTGAGAAACCATCAAAGAAACCGCCACAGCCGATACTGGGAACCCCAAACAGGAATGAGACACTCGAAGAGGTTCATTAAGGCTCTCAGAATCGAAACGACGGAATAAATCCTAAAACGAAATAAGAACCAATTAAGAAATGTCGTACGACTCCTAACAGGACACAGCACATAAAATAAACATCTGCACATTATAGGGATAGACAAATAACTAACGTGCAGAGGCTGTGGGGAAGAAGAAGAAACCCCACTACATCTACTCACTAGCTGCGAGGCATTCAACGCATACAGGATAAAGCTATTTGGTTCAACGCGAATTAACCTAAAACTTAACCCGCCCACTCATGAGACTTCTGGAATTCATTGACGATACAGAGCTCATGAATAAGGAATAAGTTATGGGGGAGCACAATAGGTCAACCGTGACCACAGTGCATTAGGATGCTACAGCGAAACCAGACCCCAGTCAGGAAAAAAGCCACAATAAAAGTGATCGCTACTACAGAGATTAAGTCCTAGCTGGTATGGGATTACCAGCGGAGCCTTGGCGAGCTAGATAGACAAAAACTGATCCTATAGTGCATTCGAAGCAATAACCGATCGGACAAAGTGGGGCAAGAAGCCGCATCAAAACCTTTAATTGGATCTGGGTCAGGCCCTACTACAGTGTTTTAAAAGCAATGATAAAGACACGCATGGAAAAATGGATGGTAATAAAGTCTCAGGACTGGTGGATAGATTGGAAACAGGAAAATCGTCACAATAATAGTAGGCCTGCTAACAGACTACTACAGATTTAACAAGTACATGGCATGGATAGGCCTAGCGGGAGAATACCTCTGTAGGTACTGCCAGTAAGAAGAGACCGTAGAGCACATGCTATGCCACTACGAGGCGCTATGCACTGTGCAGTCTAACGAATTCGAATCACGACCGTCTATATATATTATATATATATATATATATATATATATATATATATATATATATATATATATATATGTCGCAGTGACGTAGGTCCTGGATGGCTACTCCTGAGGCGCCTAGCAACTAAAACCAGCCTCACACCCCACTCAAGGCACTTCTGATCCCCTTTACGTTGTTCTTTGTTCTTGTCCTCTTTTCTCGTGCGTCTCTGTCCCGTCCTGTCTGGGGTCAGTCTCTTGAATTATTGGCGTGCTCATCAGCGCCCACTGATGGGCCACGGCATCCGCTCCGTTGCCGCATGGCCTATACTAACTTGTCTGTCGTGGGCTTCTTCCCACACGCTTTCCCCAGCTTCTGCCTCTCCCTATGCCATCTGCGTTAGGTCTCGAACCTGTTACCTCATTCTCACCACCGCTCTCGCAGTGCTGGCACAGTCCAATGATCGCCTTTCCTATCCGTAGCAGGAATGGTTGGAAACACTTGCGACCAGTTAGTATTTGGGTTGTCCAATGGTCGACCTCCCCGTGTTTCCGGTCTACCCACGGCTGGATGCTAGGGATTAGCCGCCTTGTCCACGCGCCTCTAGGGGAGTCTCGCAATCTGCTCTTCCACTTTCACGTCGCCTCTTCCCTGCCCTAGTACTTCAAGGCCCTGGTTGTCGTTCCTTCATTCTTTGCTTGGAAGGAACGCGTGCATTGATGAAGCAACGACTACCACTGCGTCAGTGGAGACCGTCCTATACGCGCAGCATGCCCTGTGTGCTCCAGTACGGAGGGCTCTGCAAAGCCTCTTGCTGTTTCTGTGAACCGCCGCCCCGCTGGCCCAGCGACTTGTAGAGTAGCTTCGAGCACGAGACTGTAGCCATTAGTCTCACGTGACATCTCTAGGGCCACCAATCTTCCGGAGGGTTCGGGAAATTTCTTATTCCGTTTTCGCTGCCTTCCTCACGGCCTGGAGGATGTGGGCCATGAAGTGGTGTTTGCTCCTAGCATTGTGCTTAGGCAGCTGATGGTGCCCTTGACTATCACTCTCTCGCCCAGTAGTTCGATTGTGCCGCACCTCTCTGTTCCTACCCTTTTTGTGGAGAGTAGTGCCGCCTCGGTTTTGTGGGCTCTTCTAATCTTTCCACGTGCCGGTCTCTCCCGATAACGCCATATCATCCGCGAAAGCCACCGTCTGGATGCCTGCTGGTAGAGTCAGCAGATGTTCCACAAACGGGGCTTTAAGACTACCCTTGTGGAATTTCTCCCGTCATCCTATGTTCGAGCCACTTGCCGTCCGGCGCTCTGTAAATTACCTTCCAGTCCTCTAGGTAGCTCGCGATTAGGCGCATTAGCGGCATTGGCTCCGCAATGTCTCCATTGTCCAGTCCCAATATAGGAAATTGAAGGCGTTGCTGGCTTCCTTTTTTTGCAGATCATCACGAGTTTGGCGACCATCCATCTGCTCAGTAATATGCCTTCTAGCATTGCTTTATGATGTTTGTGGCATCCTTGATGATGGCTGTGGCTGCCTTAATCGCCTCGTTCAGCAGCCCGTCGGGGTTGGGTGCATGTGTACTGGGGAGGCTACTGAGGACTCTCTTCACCTCCCCTTCTGACCAGGTTCTGGGTTCTCCTGTATCCACGGGTGGGACATTGTGGCGTACGGGTGGCCTGGCTGGAAACAGCCATCCCTGGATCCTTGTGAATTGCTACCACCACCTTTCCGCTCGTCGCTATCAGCTCCTCGTCCGGGTTCTGCAAGAAGCTCCTAAACGCATTCATTCTAGTGTTTGGAGATGGTAACAGCTAAATACTATCCCCTTTCCCGCAGTTCCGCATCCGGTCAGTCATCTAGCTGCCTCGCCTTACTTTAATGACTGCGTCGCCACCCTGTCGGTCGGTCAGCCTGGCGTGATTCGGCTCACTGACTAGAATGATGTCTGCCCCTCGGGTAACTGCCGTCGACAGTAGCACGTCATAGGCAGCCCTGCCCCTCCCGATGTTGACTTGCATTTGTCATTGTGCGCTCAGACGCTGTCTTCGTTTTAGCCGTTGATTCTGGTCCGTCTTTTCTCGTGCCGTTTCCTGAGACTGCTGTTGGTAGTCCGGGCCGGTTGGTTAGCCTTCTCATCGGGCATTTATCGCTGGTTGCTCCGTGCTCTGGATCTTTGCATAGTGGACAGTACGACGCCTCCGTACATATGGTGTCTCTCTTTTCTGCGGGGCAGTGTTCCCTCAGGCTCTGCCTCCTGCAAGTTTGTGATGCTGTGACCCACTATCCAGCACTTATGACATCATTTTGGACCTCCCGCTCTGGAAACGGCCCTTGATCACTTTTATCTAGTGTAAATATTATGCACTAGGCACTAGCGCTTCATTGTGGCTCAGAGTGTATTGATTTCTTAAGATGTAACCGGCAAAACTGTTTCATCCTGGGAATGTACACCAGTTTCTCCTAATAGAGCTAGATATCACAGTGTGTGTTGAAAATGTATTAAAAGATTTAATATTTACTAGTTATCAGAGACAGGTAAGAGTAATTTAAAAACTATTTAAAAACTTAATATTACAAATTTAAAAAAAAACATATGATGAGCCACTCCTATGTTCTGTTGCATGTCTGGACAAATCTTTAATTACCGAATATTACAACGTTATAGTTAACTTAAAATGTTATCATATCATGCAGAGCACTCGTATTGTTCTTGTGCCAGTGGAATTTGTGTCTTTTATTTACGACAACACTGAATGCTCATTAAGGTTTATATGAAAATAAAACTTAATTTCATTAGTAGTATTGATTAATAGTAATAAAGTAATAATAATATAGTAATAAAGTATTGCGTATGTAAATGTCAGCAATTAGGCATTTAAGTTTGATACTAGTAGATAGTAGTTGATAGTCTTTAAAGAAAGTAATCCACAAAGAAATGAAACTACAATTTAGTTCCAAGTTACAATATCTTATTTGGTCGACGGTATAGAATGAAAAGTTTTTGCCTCTATACGGCATCTTTCACGATAAATTGTATGATAGTTCTTTTATATTAACTTTAATTTAAAATCTTGCAAAAAAATTATTTTCGCAATATAAGTCAATTATTTTTTTTATTTCATTGAATCATGACCTTGAGCATTAAAAATTTAAATAAAATGTAAATAAATGCATTCACATCTACTGCAAGCATAAATAGCGTCAAGGCGACACAACTATGTGATTACTGTCGGCCAATGCGATGATCTAAATTTGTTCGACTATTTTTACCCTATAAACATGCGTACTGCAAATATCCTGCTTAATAAGCAAGGAAAAATAATATAGCAGATTACCGCAGGGCGGACGGAAACGCATAAATTGCGAAGTGGAATTATAAATGTTTCACTGAAAATATCTCTACTGTTTTATTTCCGTGTTCGTGAATTGATGGGATTTTCACAGTAGATATATCGTGAGCTTGACAATGTATCAGGTGTTCTGTACCTTCAGCTGAAGTTTATTTCCAATACAATTTATTGAGCCTGTTTGTTTATCTCTTTGCGTCATGTTATATTCCTAGTATTAAATTACTAGAGGAATATTTTACTGCGCGTGTGACTACTCTAAATATTTTAAGTGAAATACGACGTTTATTTGATATATAACACGTATATAGTTGTAATTGGATTATAATCTTACATGGCGTAAATTGAGAGAGTACATATATAACGTACATGATTTATTTTATCAGAATATATTGTTTAAAACTTTTATTACCAATACTGTTTACTCTATCATACGAAGTAGGGATAAAGCAAGCCTGTTGTAATTGGTTAAATACACTTACGTCCGGTTTCTCCAATGAATCTTAACTAGTTTAAGACCGTCTTAATAATAAGCGTTGTACCAAACAAAAATCGGATTTTAAAACGATAAAACTGTCTTACATTATATGACTAAGTAAGATCTACATATGTTTGGTGCAACTGAATAAAAATTTAAGACGTGGTTATATCTAAGACGAGTTTATATAAGACGAACTTATATAACACGAGCTTTATAATATGTTATTCAGGTATAGAGCTATTTAATTTTAAATTTACAGAAACCTTTTAGTTAATTAATAATTCGTAATTTATACATTTCTATGTTTCTGAATTATATATATATATATATATATATATATATATATATATATATATATATATATATATATATATTATCAATTGCCTTTTACCTTTCGGTGTAGGCTATTACATTAACATTATTAACATTAATATAGTTTACAATTACTGTTGTTTATACATTTGTAATTTCTTTCCACTCCTTTCTGTTCTTCGCCAGTTCTCTTGCTTGCTTGACTGTTTTTCCTTTCTTGATTATTATGTCCTCTATTATGTTGTCCCACTCTTTTCTTGGTCTACCTCTTCTTCTTTTATTTTCAGTTCTTGCTTCCCATACCTGTTTTGTTTGATTCTTTTTGTCCATCCTAATTAAATGACCCCACCAGTTTAGTTGTTTCTTTTCTATATACTTATCTACAGCTTCAATTCCCAGTTCTTCTCTGATGCTTAATTTCTTATTCTGTCTCTTCTCGTAACTTGTTTTACTCCTCTGAGATATTTCATTTCCATTGCCTGTATTCTACTTTTGTCCCTCTTCGTTAGCTTCCACGTCTCGCTTCCATATGTCAGTATAGGTCTATATATGCTTTTATATATATTTATTTTTGTCCTTCTGCTGATCTCTTCCTTGTTAATCAGTATATTGCTCAGTGCGTGGTATGTTTTAGCTGTGTTGTTTATTCTGTTACTAAGTTCGCCTTCCATTTTTCCGTCTTCTGTCAGTGCTACTCCCAGGTATTTGAATTCTTCTACTTGTTCTATTGTGTTTTGTTCTATCTTTATATATATTTGTTCTTTCCGGTTTCTTATTACCATCACTTTTGTTTTGTTATAGTTCATTTTCATGTTATACTTTTCTAGGTGTCTGCTCCATACACTAAGGTTGTGCTGCAGATTACCTTCATTTTGTGCTATCACTACTACATCATCAGCGAATGCTCCTCCTGATATTTTTACAACATGCCTGTTTTTGTACCCCATGTTTGCTTTTTTGGTTTCTGGTTTCATGCTCTTCATTATTTCATCCATGTATATGTTAAATAATGTAGGACTGAGCCCGCCTCATTGTCTTAGTCCAGTGGTTGTCTGAAATGTTCTTGATGTTTGTCCCTTGTGTATTATTGCATTGGTGTTGTTGCTGTATATGTTTTGTATTAATTCGACTGTCTTTTGTTCTACACCTCTCTCTTCCAGGATTTTCCATAATTTATTTCTTGGTATCATGTCGAATGCTTTTTCCAGGTCGATGAATCCTAGGTATGTGTTATTTGCAATTATTTTTTCTGTGATTTGTTTTATCGTGAAAATGTTGTCCTGTGTGGATCTTCCTTTCCTAAATCCACATTGCGATTCTTCTACCGTCTGCTCTATTTTTGCTAGTATTCTTTGGTTAATTGTTTTTTCTAAGATCTTCATACCTATGCTTATGAGTGTTATACCCCTATAGTTTGAACATTTTGTCTTATCGCCTTTCTTGTGTATCGGTACGATTAACGATACTTGCCAATCTCTGGGTATTTTATTCGTCCTCCATATTTCGTTTATTAATTTTAGTAGTATTTCATTACCTGCAGGTCCCATATGTTTAATCATTTCCGTTGTGATCTGGTCTTGTCCTGGTGATTACCCTATTTTCATTTCCCTTATTATCTCTAGTATTTCTTTTCCATTGATCATCTCTATATCTGCTTCCGAGTCGTTCTGGTCTCTTGTCTTCTGTTCATTTCCACCATTTTGTGATAGTAAGTCTTTAAAATATTCTTTCCATCTTTCCATATTTTTTCGTTGTCCTTCAGCAATATTCCTTGATTGTCTTGTATATAATTTACTTCTTGTCCTTTTTCTTTTCTGTTTAGTTTTATAGAAAATATAGAATAATTTTTAGTTTTCCTTTGCACTTTTCTCCATTGTCTCTCCGAACTTTTCCCATTCCCTGCTCTTTGCTATTCTGACCTTATTTTTTACTATTTTCCTCTTTAAACTGTATTATTCGTAGTTTTTACTATATTTGTCATTTAGGTATCTTTGCCATGCTTTTTTCTTTTCCTTTATTTTCTCTCTTATGTCCTGCGACCACCATGCTGTCTGCTGCTTCTTGTTTGTGTTTTGCTTTGTCCCACATGTCTCTTGTGCTGTCTCCAGTATATTTTTCTTTAATTTATTCCACATTTCCTTTACTAATTTCTTCTCTATTTTCTCTTAATAGATTTTTGCTATTTCTGTTTCCCTTAGTTTGTATGTTCTTATCTTGTTGTAGTTTATTGCTATATTTGGTCTCTGCTTTTTTTATCGCTATCTTGGTAGTCTTCTTTTATTTTCGTCTCTACTAGATAGTGATCACTTCCAATTTAGTAACTTCTCTTTACTCTTGTGTCTATTATGTTGCTCCTTTTCCCTTGTTCTGCTAGTATATAGTCTATTATAGATTTTTCGTTCCTGATTATCACTTCCCTGGTGTATTTGTGTATGTCCTTGTGTTTGAATAGTGTATTCGTTATTACTAGATTATTCATTCTACAATAATCTAGCATTTTCTTACCATTTTCGTTGAGTACGCCTTCTCCATATCTTCCTCTCATCGCGTCATTATCTTTTACTTCGTTGCCAATTCTGCTGTTGAAGTCTCTTGCCACGTACACTTCTCCTTTGGCTTTTTCTGTTGTTTCGTTGAGTTGCTCCCAGAATGTTTCTTTGTTGTACGCAGTATCATCTTCGTTTGGTCCATACACTGCTATGATAGTTTTATGGTAGCCGTTTCTTTGATCTCTAACTTCGATAGACAAAATCCTCTCCGTAATTGCATCCCATTTATATATATTCGATTTCAGTTTTTTATGCACTATACATCCTACGCCTGCTGCGGCTCTCCGATTGTTATCTACACCGCTATATATGAATATATGTTCCTTGTCCATTTTGTACTCTCCCTTCCCCTTCTTTTTTGTTTCTGTTACCACTAAGAAGTCTAGATCAGCTTTCTCAAATTCTTCTTCCAGCTCTTTTTCCTTTCCATTTATACTCCTGATATTCCAAGTCCCAATTTTCCATATTTTTCTTTTTTTTACTGTACTCTTTTCTTTGTTTCCATTTATTATGTGTTTGTTCTTCTTTCCTTTGTTCGTTGTCCCTTTCTTCGATGTATTGTTTGTATTTTTGCTTCCGTCCGTTTTATCTTTTGCTAGTTGTTTTTTGGATTGGTTACTTTCACCCCATTATCTTTGGCTACGACTCCTTTCTCCTTTTTATCCCATATGTATATTTCATTGTCTACTATTATCTTTCTGAATTAAATAATTATAATTGATATGGGTTTCTGAGGCAATTAAAATATGAGTTTACTTATATTTCAATTCATTTGTAATTTTTTGTTAATTCGCTTACATAACTAGTTGCAATCTTCTGAAACTGGTATGTCATGTAATGTCCGTCAATTTACATCTCATATTTCTTACAACCAATTATTTAATTTACAAGTATTCGCCCATTAAGCGGAAAATGATTTGTGCTTTTGCGATGAATTCACTCCGCGCACTTTGCCACCCTCACTGCACTAACACGAAGGCGTTGATGCTTCTAAGTCTGTGTTGTCGTAGGTGTAGAACCTCTACGTTGGTGTCTATCAAATCTTCAGGTCTTTATGTCAATATATCACACTAACAACACACGTCTACAATCATCCGATGCATTTTGTTCTGCCACGTCTGGATCATTTGGACATTGTTTGGACATCCCCAAAGCTCGATGCCGTATCTGCAGATCGATTTAAGGACCTAGTTATATACCATTAGTATGTTTTGTGTTGACATTTTGAAATGTCTCCCTAAGAGAAAGTACAGTTGTACTCCAATGTCTATTTCTTGGTGTTTTTTTCTCCATATATTATATTCTGAATGTATTTCCTCCGTTATACAATATGTGGAGTTTATGTGTATGAATTATGATTCATTGAGCCTAATCATCCATTCCCATTGAGCGCAATCTGCTATTCTTTTGGTGGTCAGTGTCATTGCCTTTCTGCAGTTTGTTGGTAGTTTATTTTAGGGTTTATATGCTTGCTAATTAGGCAGTAGCATCGACGAACGTTGCTGTACTTACGTCGTCAGTTGTGGGTGTGTCGCATGTATCAGTAAGTCTAGGACAGATCCCAAAACATAGCCGTGTGGGACATATAGTTTGACCTCTTTGAAGTTAGGCTAGTAACATTTTATTTAAATAATAGATTAGTCCTTGGTGCCAGCCTTGAACAAAGAGCTGACCCACATCAATGAAGAGTGCTGAGCAGAATTCTTTATTTTTTAGAGTGTTCTCGATTAGATACATAATTCTATGCACCTGCTCGATGGAGTGTCGATCTTGTAATCCGAATTGGTGGTTCGGAATCACGTATCTTTTGATTCGAAGTGGCTTTAGTCTTTTCAAAGTACACTTTTTCGAATATCTTTGACATGAAAGGTATCAGGAAGGGTTTGCCATCTAGGTTATAATAGCATGATTACCTGCACTTTGGTATCTGTCTTAGCCTTATTGCACTTCTGCACTAGCATCAGTATGCCTTTCCGCAAAAATTGTTTGAGTACTTCGTCTATTATAAGATCGTATCTAGGCGCCCCCTAGGGATTCAGGTTGCGTATTTATATTTTTACTTCGCCTGGCCCTCGCTTTATTAAATCACAGTTCTCATTGTCTATGTTTCTTTCCATTTGAATATCTATGCTTGCTCCCTCACGAAGAGTGAAGGTTTCTTTAAGGTGCTTTGCAAACGCTTCTGGTTTTTGCATATTTTGTATGATTCATTCTCCACTTTTATCTCTAATGAGTGGGATATGTACGATTGGTCTTTAGTTTTTACCTGTTAGGAAGTCAAATGATACTAAATCAGTGAAAAGAGCAGCTTGCGATATGAATATTGGATAGGTAACAAACTTGAGGTCTTTATTACCTATCGCTTCATAAAATTTATATTTTGTGATCGACATACGTAGACATACCTGAGAACCAGCAATTTATAGGTAGGATAGATAAATAGATGTGGAAAACAAGGCCTGAATCAAGTATTTATCAATTCTCATTCAAAAGGTGTACTGTAGAGTTAAGATGCCCTAGGGCAGCCTCTAGAGACTATATAGCTCATTAAACTGCACAGGCAAAAACTGGAACTGTTGTACATAATTAACGCATAAAAAATGGAATCGACTCCTTAGCTCCATGTATTTATGTCTTAGTGTGTAATTAAATGTGTAAATTAATAGAGACATATCATGTGTTATTAGAACTAATAAAAATAATCCAATAATAAATAAATAATAGTCGCCTCTAAGACTTTACGCAACAAGTGGCTTAATGCGGTACCTACCGTGGCTTTCATGTTCGCCATACCAGCCAATTTTATTCATTTTAAGAGTTTACCGATTTTACTTTGTAAGAAACAAATGGTGCCCACGGATCGTAAGTTGGGCCTCTGTCCGTCACGATAGCTCGACTTGGTATCAGATATTTTTCCCATTCTAGAATACTAAACCAAGACTAGCAATGGGATATATAGGGATGCTGCAAAAATAGTACTAGTAGTTTTCAAGGGGGTCGCTAGATAAGCCATGTAGCCACGACCTCTCGAAGCGTTACGTTAACGTATCGGTTCCAGAAATCTCAAAAATCAGACAAAACTAACAAGTGCTCATTTATGGCTTGGGAACGTCCTAAATCTTAGGAATGTATGAAGATAAATACTATCGAAGGGATAGAAACTAATACATATTAATAATATGACGAATGATATCAACTTAGGAACAAAGCGCAATAGACGCGAAAATTACGTTTACGCATATCTGCTGTTTGAGAATTTGGCTTGTATATGTTGACAAATAATGTGTATGTATACATATCACACATAGTGAAGACGACATACATATATGTTTTCTTAATAAAATGCACATGGGAGTGTTGGGAGGAGAATTAAATGAAATGTGTGAACCAACATTGATATTGTTAGAAGCCAAATATACAAAGAATTATCAAACGAACCTAGAACGATTGAATAACGTATTATTAGAACTTTGTAGAAGTTCTTTTACAATAAACACACGTACTGAAACAGAAATATATGTACATATATTATATTATAATTATAAGACACTATTTCATAAAGTTTTATACATAGAAGTGTATACTTTGTAGCAACTTAAATCCCAGCCGGGAACTTCATAAATATAAGACATGATATTAAAATTTTCTGCGGTTTAAATACTTAAAACTTTGTTTGATTATAGGAACAACGGTGTTTTACTGAGTTGGGAATTCTGTATACTATAATTAATTAGTTCTAATGAATTAAAGCACTGGAATATTTCTTAGGAGAAACCGACGTTCTTTTTGTTTGGTGCACTTGTACGTACCAGCACTTTGATTGCTTAAGCATTAATATTTAATTTAGCTCTAGAAAATGGCCATCGATTCATTGAATTTATCCTGTACAAAGTAAATGCCATAATGAGGTTTATGAATTTCCGGTTGTATAGCGCAACTATAGTTGTTCTTTTACTTTTTATTTTTATTTAGTTATTAATTTAAGGGAAAAAAACTCTATTGATAAAATATTATATACATATAAACAAAAAATTATATATTGAGTAGTAAAAAGAAAAAATTAAAATTAAAGATTTTGAGTAGAACTAAAAAACTTAATTATGAATTTGAGATACCAACTCGCTATTTCTATTAACAACAAACTTAAGCTCTTGAATAGAACAGGAAAAAATACATAGTTGCTCTTGATTGACAGTATAGGCCTGTCTGGTTATTCTGGCAAGTGCACTATTAGAGCCATAGTGCGCCCTCTGCATATTAACTCTGAACATAAGCTTACACCGTCGTCGCATACCCACCGGTTGAAAATAAAGATTAAATTGAGACAGAAGACTACTACAAATAATATCTTCTGATAATAATTTCCGTAGAAAACAAAGATCATTCAATCTATGCCGTATTACCACAGATTTAAGATTAAGACTACGCATAACACCAACATAATATATGTTCTCCCTGAGGGACCCCGGAACCAACATTGATTTTCCCTGGAAATCCGATTCCATAAGTAACTCTCTATCCACTTCAATGTTTGGTTGTTGAAACCCATTGAATTCAATTTGGCAAGTAAGATTTTATGGTTCATCCTATCGAATGCCTTAGAGAAGTCTGTGTCAATGGCATCCACTTGACATCTGTTCTGAAAAGCATCTAATAAGTAACTTTGACAGACCATTAGGTTTGTTGTAGTTGATTTTCCACTTAGAAACCCATGTTGTTCATCGGGAATTAAACGCTTACAATACCACATTACTTGCTGTGCTATTAATTTATCAAGTAGATTTGGGATAGCTGATTGTAAGCAAATGCCTCTATAGTTTGAAACATTTGTTCTATCATAGGCTTAAAGATAAAGAAGATATATAGCTGTTTCCACTCTATGGGGACGAAACCTGTTTTTAGTTACATGTTAAACAGTAAATACAAAGGCTTGCAAAGTGTATATGCATACATTTTCAGGAAGCAGTTAGGAATTCCATCAGGACCGCATGCGTAATTATTCTTTAGTTCATTACTAGAATTTAAAATATTTAGCTCGGTTATTACAAATGAAAAATTTGGAATGACATTTATGAAATCAAAGTCCGGCAGTCCTGCGTAATCATTAACATCGGTTAAAAAGGAGAATGGAATTCTTATCAGCATGTCATTCAATGGATCCTATAGTGTTGGGGGTAAAAATATTGTCAATTTATTCGCAGACTTGATCAAACAAGTCTGCGAATGAATTGATAATATTTCCACCTCCAACACTATAGGGTCCATTGAATAACATGCTGTTAGGAATTCCATTCTCCTTTTTAATCTCACCAACATATTTCCAAAAGCAGCACTTACTGTTTTAATTTATCTAATTTTCAATTTTGTGTAAATAGGCGTTATAACAAACATCGCAAATCCGTTTACACTCGTCCCGTAATAATTTGAAGATTTCGTAATCGTTAATTCTACCACTTAAACACTCTATGAGCTTTCTTTCTTTTGCTCATATTGATGAACTCGGAGTTAAATGAAACTGGAAAATTATTTTTCTTTTTCAACTTTCTAACGGGAACAAAGTTGTTTAATGCGCATGTTAACTTAGCATAAAATGGATAAATTGCTTCATCTGGATCATCGATACAAAATAACTCAGCCCAATTTATACACGATAAGTATTGATTAATACCTATGTAGTCCACTTTCTTAAAATCGTAAGAATATTCATCAAAATCTAACTGTTCATTGTTCTGTGTGCCCTCTAAAATGATATTATAAGCAATATGGTGATTATCATTTTGAAAACGTTAATCAGTTGCTGATATAACCCGTAGGTACATTAACGATGAAAATACCAAATCCGCATATGCACCTCTATGGTTCGGGTAAGAATTCACTTCATATAAGTTAGCTAAACTTATCTGAAATAATTTGTGCAGGATAACCAAGTGGACAGTGGGTACGAAATCCATAGTTATTATTAGTTCATATTGCAGAAGGAAAATTATAGTCGCTACATAAGATAAATTTGCTAGTGGTATATACATTGTGTAAAGTGACATCCTTGCAATGTTGTTGGTATTTAGATAATGGCGATGAAGGTGAGAAATAAATAGCTCCTAAGATAGTAGATTTGTTACATAGTATAATATTAACAAATATTTGCTCGATATCTGACATAGAATGTATGATTGGTGTAGCTTTTAAATAATCCTTTATCGCTATGAATAGTCGCCACCGCGACTCATATATATAAAGAACGGAAAATAGTATACTCAGTAAGACCAACCTGAAAATTTGGGATATCCTCACTCAGCCACGACTCAATAATGATTAGTATATCGTAGTGACAACATTGAACATTTAAATCTCTCATTTTAGTTTTCATTCCACCAACATTTTGAAAATATGTCTGGAATGAACTTAGTTTTTTTACTTTATAGACTTTATAGCGTTGGTTATTGTCCTTAGTTGCCGTCAGCCTTGGAGATTTATATATCCCTGGTATATTATTGGTATATTTAATATATAGGTCAGTGTAAACCTCCTTTAAATGACTTCTGTGTAATATAGTAAGATTATTTTTAAATTGAATCGCAATAAACGGTGTATCTTTCAATTTCGATTTGTTTTTCAAAACACTATACACAACGCTTTTGTTTACGAATATCACTTTTAACGGACGAGCTTTCGCCGAAGATTGTCCAATTCTGTATACATGTTTGGGCACATCACCAGTTTCAGTTATGGAATTTATGATACTATTGACTAGTGCGCTATAGAAATCGATGCGAGTTTTTAGGTCTGCTGATTTGGATTCAAGTAGTGTCGGAACTACGCCTTTCTTGTTCTTTAACTTCATTGATAATCTCATGAGTATTGGTGCCATTTTTCAAACTATCAATTTCCTTCCTTAGTATTTTATTTACATCTTCAATTTCAAGCAATTTGGATTTTGTTGCTACTAATTCCTCTTGTAGTAAGGTGAAAGTGGATAGCATTTCGGTTTTAAGTTCTGTTAGTTCGACTTTCAGTATTGATTAAAAGGTGGCTGTAGTAGGCATATTACACGATATGTAAAACCAATTACTGCCATTTGTTCTCTTTTCCTCGGTACGGTAATGTTGTACCTTGTATCCGAAATGTTACGAATATAAGCATGCTATTTTTGTTTGTTATATGCAAGTGTACTTATCGAATTATATTATAAGGAAATTGTAAATGTATTCATTAATTATTCATGCCAGAATTATTACATTTATCGATGACATACACAGCTTTGTTATTTTATTGCTGAAATTCTAGAAAACAAAACAGCCCATGTTTATCATAGATCCTTTGTTTTCGAAAACAACAAGTAGATGATTAAAGTGTAAATAAATGACACATAAAATAATAGTTTCCAAATGGCCCGTTGAACAAATTAACAAATAAAACAACATTATCTAGTGATTTAGCCTGCAGGCAGTAGCATCGCAATGCAAATAATATTAAAGCGAGTGTTAATGTTTCAATTAATGGACCTGTGACTTTTAATTAATATATTGGGAACAGCAGAGGGCACCAGTGATGTTGTATAGTGATATACAACCTTTAATTATTGAATAATATGTATCTTGTTATGCCATAATTCGACATGATTTGTTACTAGTGTGTGTTAAATTATGTTAATAATCATAATGGGTCGGATTTTTGTATATACAAATTCTTTTGTCGGTACCACACAAAACACAAACTAATGAAAATCCATACCATTTTATAGAAATATTGCAATTACATGAGACAATTACAGAAGTTGATAAAAGACCCGAACTATAAACAATAACAAATATAAAAAAAATAATCATATATTGTAATACAGGTTACAATGACACTCATTCATAAAAGGAATATCGAATAACGTGTCGCGCAGTGGGGAATTTTGCCAGTATGAGTTTTGCAATGGTCATTGTAACACAAGTTATTTATACTTTTTTTCTATTATTACCTTTTTTCGCGTTTGCATTGCATGTTCCATGCAATGTTCACTAGTTCACATGTTTTTTGTTTTAATTTACTATTTAGTTTTATTCGACATATACTCCACAATATGTTAAGGCTTCATATCATTCATGTTGCTATTTGATATGTATAACTTGTTGGTAGTAGAAAAAAGCTTCGTTAGATCTTAGCTCGGTTTCTCAACTTATCGCGCGAGTATTTCTAACGTGACTGAACCCAGAAACATTTGTTTTTGGGTTCAGTCACGTTAGAAATACTCGCGCGATAAGTCGAGAAACCGAGCTAAGAGGTAACTAAGTGGACATACACTGGCGAGCAAAGCAATGAGATCAAATTGAAATATGAATATTTTTTTCTAAATTTATTTTTGGGCTTAATTTTTCAAATAGTATATTATTGTACTGTATCTTGTAGACTAAATATTATATTCAAAATTTGATTAGAACCCATATTTTTCGGTTTTTATGGTTTAATCAGAAATGACAACAAATTAACATTTACAAGTTCGACTTTTTGTTCTTACGGCCAACATAGAACAAACATAAAAACAAATTTAAAAAAATTGTAATCACGGGTATTTCCTCCTCTTACATTAATGACTGCTGAAAGTCGACGAAGCATACTATGAATTAAGTTCTGGCCAATGTTCTCCTCGCAAACAAAATGCTTTAGTCCCTACCAGTACAATGATTCCGTTATTTATCACATAATTTATAAAAACAGTACATATTTCAAAGTGACCTCATTTTTTTTTGCTCGTCAGCGTATTTCTTTCTTTGAAATTGTAACTTTTTGATTTTTGATTTTTGATTTGTTTTGAGTGACACTCTGGCGGGCAAGCTCTGAAGTTAGGTTAATACGCTTTTTATTAATGATAGAGAGATATTTTCCCTGTTTTTTATATGGACACAAATCATAAACACATTATTTTGAGTTGTCACTTTAGAAATACTAGTGCGATATGCTAGTTGCAGCTATAGGTACTGCGGGAAAGAGCCGGTTATAAGAAATTCTATATATTTGTAAAAAGTAGTGTTATAATTTTATTTAGTTTTAGATTAATTTGTTTATATTAAATAACTTTTAACTCTTTAAAATAATGTTAATATGAACCAAATAATATATCTTAAATAAAAGACAAATCTATTGACAAATTACATACGACTTCTACTGCAATTCCTACATGAACATTTTAAAGGAATGTCAATGTGAACCTTGTCTTATTATGAAATTTCTCAAGAGCGAACGACGACTCTCTTCTGAGGCGTAACAATAGCCGCCAACCCACGCAAAACTTTCAGAGGCGGCCTAATTATTACGCCGTCTCCTGCGTACAACTCCTGATATTGATTCACTACATATATGTAGAAGGTACAGTAGCTGCAAATATACAAGGCAATTTATCTTACATGATAGCTACAGCGTGATAACATCAATAGGAACAATACTTGATTGTTACGAGAATAATACAGTATAAGATATAACATCATATTCATGCACTCGTCTTTTCTATTTCAAATAGAAGCTTGAACGATCGTGAATATTTTTATCGGTAGCTACGGTAATCACGCTACCAATAATCTATCGGTCATTTATACTACTAACTATTAAAATCTAATACATTTAATTCTTAATAAGTTAAAATGTACTTTACAATCAATAATATGCAGCTTACAAACATATAGCGAGGAGCGAATCTACGAAATGGTGGTCTAGTCCAGGGATGATTAAGCCGCAGCCTGTAGGCTGCATGCGGACCTACAATGGTTTTAATGCGGCTCTTCAAATATTTTACATATTGACTTTTACTCCTACAGTGTCCCCCAGCCTCATTGTATCCTGGACGTGTTAACTTAATTTTTAGAAATGATGCCGATATCATAGCTGGTACTCATGCCATCATTTCTGTTTTGATTTTGTTATACAAGATTTATTTTGGTAATAAAGAGATAATTTGAGTTCATCATTCAGTTTGTATTTTGTGTTTGTAATCTTCTGTTACCCTAGAATCCGGCAAACCCACTATATTCTTCGTATCTACCCACTCTTCTAGATCTTTTTCACACATTCTCCCGACATTTTAATTTTCGTGCCAGCTATATTCCAATATCCCATCCTTGCCTTTACTCCTTTCTTCATCCTCTTTATCTCTTAGTTGCTTCCCTCTCATTTATGCTTAAGTCGTCGTCTATATATTTCTCCGATAACGGAGGATGCTTACAGAATTTTGGTCAGAAGGTGCTTACCTTTATTTTATAGAAAACCTCTGAAAAATAGTGCATGGTGATTCGCAAAATTCTGGGTGATTTAATTTAGTTAAGATCGCAAATTTCACAGTTACATATTCCACGCACTAAAGCGTTTTTTGGGTCAATTTAACCATGTTTGCGAGTATCCACCCCAGGTGTTACGAAAATACAAGACTAGCATTGGCCAGAGAATAATTCCACGATATTAAACAGCTACTAATCTTCTCTCGATAATATAATAATTTATATTATATTTGCACGACGATTCTAGAGCCAGATCATATTAAGTCGAGATCTCATCACAGACAGACGTTATTCCACTAATCCCAGCTGACAAGCCCATCAGCAATGGATGTTCACAACCTCATCAAAATCGGTAAGTATAGCATTTTTTACTAGCCATCTCTCCAAGGAGGACATGATCTCCACACCATAATTCTCCTAAACTACGGATTTGAGTTTACTAAGAACATGATAAACAGTTCATGGTAACTGCTACTATATATATATATATATATATATATATATATATATATATATATATATATATATATATATATAGCAGTGCCCTCGAGAAATATCCCGAAAAACCAATCACCACTAATGAGCATGTCTCGAATAAAACCGTCTTCCCCTCGCAAGAAGGCTAAAATGTCGCCTGGCCGGAAACATGTATAACCACATACAACAGTCAGCAATAACCTCCCACAAACCGAAAACTCGTGATTCCAATCGTGGACATGTTCGCTGGCTCATCAGCTACCACGTTGAGGCCTCCCACTGCGATGCGCGGTCCAAATTCAGAAGACGCAACAAAAAGCGGCGAACCACCCGAGAACGAGGCTACACCGGCATCTGTTCCGTCCCAAGTTTTAGTCCTTATAAACATTCTGGCCAAAGAGAAAACCCCTCCCCATGTAGTTATTAAATTCAAGGGCTACAGACTTATGCTGCGCTAACTCCAAACTCGCAAAATTATCAGCAAAGCGGTCGAGACTGCTAATGGGATGCGTCTCCACCCAGTGTCGTCCAATGATTTCTGATACCCAACATCATATCTCGATAAAAAAATGCAAATCTTTAGATGTTGAACAGTGCCATGGAAGTCAAATGTTGACCGGTCAGCTTATTTGTAAGAACGCCTGAACTTACAGAATAGATCCCCGCGTTTCTCCTACGCCCGCGTTAGCACCCATAAGGCAACTACTTATGCCCTAGCCCACCTCCCACCGAAAATTCGAGCCCACCCAGCAACTGCTTCCAGCCAGAGTGAATGCTCACCTAGCCCATCGACTCTCTCAAGGACCTCCGATCGGAGAGATTCACTCAGTTACATGTATACTCTTCAAAATGCTGGCATATTACTACCACTCTTAGCACCTTGAGCTAACCCCCGGTCTGCTAAGAAGAATTCTGGTCAGGGGTTAGTTGGACAATTCACGAACAGGCCACGTCTTACCTCGGAGTGGGCCATATGGCCCTTCCATACATTACAACCCACATACAGTTTCACATATATACATTTTTTGTTTCGATATGTTACAGGAAAGATATTATTTTTAGTCAGTAGGAATCTCACATTGTATTATATATTAAATAAGAATTTTATGGCACCAAACAAAATAAAAATCAATCATTTAGTGGAGAGTTAAAGGGAGTTTCAAGATAAGAGAAGTGAATTACAAGACAAGAAAAAGTAAAGTAAAGTAAGAACGGAAAAAGTACACAGAAGTAGATGAAATAAATAATAAAAGTTATAGTTTCAATAAACAAGCGTAGGGTAGTTACCAGTTCAGAGTAAGTAAGGGAATTTTAATTTTTCTTCAAAGAGTTCCGACTGGCCGAGGCCGAGCATACCTCCGCGACCGTGGCTCTGAAAGAAGCACACCATGTTGAATAAAGTAATTGAAAAATGTCTTACAACTCTCAACAAGCAATCGGATACTATAAATACATATAAATTTCATTAATTATTTTGAGGAAGTCAACAGATTTCAAATTTATAACATACATTTCTAGGATTATATTATATATAAGTATGAATCCACCTCTTAACAATCTACATATCTAGATTTCGATCTTATTAAATCTCTTATCTGGCTTTTATTGAGATCAGACGGTTATGTCTATTTACTCATATCTTGTATTGTTGCGGTTTGAGTTATTGTTGATTATTGGCTTTTTGGGCCCTCTTTGTGTTGTTGGGTTTGGTGTGTGTTTTCAAGGCTTATGTTTCTCCATCGGTAATTTCCGGATTCGTTGGTACAGTTGGCGGTGGTGATGGTGTTCATTTTGCGTTGTATTTGTTGATGATGTTGTCGGTTGTATGAGAAAGTTTATTTTTTCTTCCATGGAAGGTTTCTTCGCCAAGAATTGGATGATTAGGTCGCCTATGAGGGTTGCTAATTCATCCGTTGGTCTTTAGTTTGTTTGTTGTCTTTGGGGGTGTTCCTGTTTTATTTGCTTTTGTTGAAGTTTTGTGGTTGGTTCGTAGGCATGCTGCTGCTTTCTACTGCATTGGCCCATGAGTGGTGTTTGTTTGTTATTGATAGTTTGGGAAAGTTTCGGGGGTTGTTAGGGCAACTCTTATAGCTGGCGGGATGGCTTCCTCTGCAGTTAGCGCAGATTGCGGGAGTGGTGCTAGGTTTTGTGCACGTGTGGGTTGAAACGCTCTTGCCGCACTTGAGGCATTTGAATTCAGCGTTGCAGTACGTTTGCGTGTGTCCAAAAACTTGGCAGCGGTGGCACTGGTTGTCGGTTTGTTTAAGTCTTCTTGACTCCATTGTTATCGATAGATTGCAGCTAACTCCCAGGTTGTAAATCGATTTATAATCTCTATCGATTTTTATTACTGCCAGCGGTATCGCTCCTTTTTTTTCGTACATCCTCGATACTTGAAAAGCAGGATAACCTTGCGCTTTGAGGTCCTTGGCGATTTCTTCAGAACTGATGAAAATGTCTAAGCGTCTCATTACGACTTGTAGGGGCTTATCGCTTTTTAGGCAGAACGTGTGATGGGATATGTTGTTATCTAAGAAATACTTGACAAGTTTCCTGTAGTCATTGGTTGTGGATGTGTGAATGCTTATGCCAAGTCTCGTGAAGACTGCCTTCTGCCAGTTGATTCGGATTGCTGCAAGCTGGTTAGAGATGTAGATCCAGTCGTGTGGTGTCCTTCAGAAGACCGGAGGTGGTTTTTGCTCGGTTGTCGGAGCAGAAGTGGTTCTGGAGTCTTTCGTTGAGTATTTGGTGTTGTTGCTCCCGTTTCTATTTTTAGTGGGCTGGGGGACTGTTGGTAGGGCTGGGACGGGGTAGGTGCGGTGATGCCATCGAGTTCGCTTTCGTCGTGCATGGTTACAGTGTCATCCTCTATTGGGAGACTGTCGTAGCGGTCGAAATATCGACATCGCGCCGTGGACCTTCTTCAGGAGGACTAGAGAGTTTCCTTTTCTTCTTTGTGGTTTTGGCTTCGCTCCATTGGTCTTGCGAAGCTCTTTGAGGTAGCGGGGCCGTGGAGCCGCTGGGGAGGTCGCCGCTGGGCGGTTTCCGAGGGCAGCTCTCTTTTGGAGCAGTTCCTCTGCGAACGCTAAGTTCAGCGTGGGATAGGGAGGCAATGTAAGTATCCGTGCCCAGGAAATTGGGTACACTACTTGCATGGTTGGGATCGGGGTAAGTATCAATATCACAGTGGCAAGTGGCAAACCTGAGTACGTGTCCATGTTGCAACGGTAAAAATGTCACATTCGAATTCACACAATATCTCAAGTGGTTATATACAAATATAATACAACTAACCCCCTAGGAGGAAAGATAAACTCCATCTGGCGGCACCACATCAATTAGCAGCTACATTGATGAGATCTAATAAGATCGAAATCTAGATATGTAGATTGCTAAGAGGTGGATTCACACTTATATATGTTTTACAAAATTGGCTTCGTGCTAATATCTTAAGCACTCTGTTGGAATATTATTCCATAGGGGGCACTGCCCGGTGATCCTGATGGCATGAACATGTTCACGGTTATTACCATATGGGTGTGCATTGCTAATTGTTGTGGTGCCGCCAGATTGCGTTTAAATTACCTCCTAGTTGTATAATTTTTGATTATATTATAATTTGTAATATATGTACCTACTTAATACAAATAATGGTAGTATTTAATAAATTACATACTTATATGCATATCGACAAAACATTACGCTTTTATGCAATTAATTAACTTAGAATTCTAGATGTGATAACATGGAAATTTTTCACAATAATTATTTCATATTTTAAAACACTGAACTAAATATTCATTATAGTATATCCTTAATGATAAAATCTACAAAGCCGTAGATTACTTTTTTTTACTTGTTTCTCCCACATATTTTAACTAACTTAATTAACGAATCTTTTTTTTTCTATTATAGTATATTCATAATTAATATCGCATCTGAATTATAATATATTATATACTAACACCAGTACTATCTCCTCCACACTGCATATTGTGTTAACCTAAAGCTTCAACCAATATTACTCTTGGATCGAAATTATTCGTCGATGAAAATGCAGAATTCCCTAGAAGCGCATAGCTTTTATATACATGTATGTACACAGCTGGCTGACAGTTATCCGACGTATTCCGATTATTTCCTTCGCGAGTGAACACGGCCGTCAGTAAAATAAAATAGAAATTTCGCCACGAGAATAGCGTAATTTATTGGAAATTATTTATAGACAATTCCCGACATGCTTGTCTGAATAAACTAGTACGATCGTCGACAGTGTCTACAAATATATTAGCTTATACATATTTTAAACTGTTTAACTCATCGCGTTTAGTCCTATTTAAATCTAATCTCTTTCAAGGTTATTTATTCAAACAATCGTTTTTAAAATTATCCATATAAGTTAAAGTAATGAAAAATATTTTTATTGCACTTCTTCCTGTATCCCTTATATAGTATATTCACTTATGAATTAAACAAATATATAATTGTATACAGCCTAAGATTGATTTTTATTTGTTATTGTTTAAACTAATGGAGTAAACCATGAAAAATGCATTATTAAATGTATTCTTTACAAGTAATGCCTGAACATTAATTGCCTGGTATCCGTAATTTGTTAGTTGTGTTTTTGTGTTGCATATAGAGCAATTCATATCTGGAGGTCAAAAAACAAAAAATATTTTTATTGCACTTCTTCCTCTATCCCTTATATAGTATATTCACTTATGAATTAAACAAATATATAATTGTATACAGCCTAAGATTGATTTTTATTTGTTATTGTTTAAACTAATGGAGTAAACCATGAAAAATACATTATTAAATGTATCCTTTACAAGTAATGCCTGAACATTAATTGCCTGGTATCCGTAATTTGTTAGTTGTGTTTTTGTGTTGCATATAGAGCAATTCATATCTGGAGGTCAAAAAACAAAACATTTATCCACACGTGCATCTTTTACGAGATATTACATTCATCATATATAAGTGTGAATCCACCTCTTAGCAATCTACATATCTAGATTTCGATCTTATTAGATCTCGTCAGTATAGCTCAGCTAGTCAGGATGAATTCACACAATATCTCGAGTGGTTATATACAAAAAACATTACATTCACATAAAAATACTTTTTCCTGATAATTATGTCAATATATTTTGCTATTAGAAACTCGTAATTAGAATTATGTTAGTCACTAAACTTTCTAATTGAGACATTTCGGATTATTTAAGTATATATTTTAGTATTTATTAAACTTTAAAATATAATTTTTACATTATCTTTCATTATCATTATCTAGGTATGGATACAAATGAAATTACCAGAAAATGATAATAATCATGAAAAATTTAAAAGCTAAGTTTTTTTTACAAAAACACACTTTCTAATTATAACATGTTCCCTTATATTTTCCCTATTCACCATAATAAAACAGAAACTGTGTTGGAAATCGTTTCATACGATTTGGATCGTACCGTGAAAGCCTATAACCCCTCGTCAGACCGTACCTGACATGAACTTAATTTGTTGGGACTCAGACGCGCTTTATATGAAACAATTCTCTTCTCTACTGACCAAAAGCAATACGAAGCAGATTTATTCTAGATTTTCGTCTCACGTTGAAAATAATATATTTACATTGTATGCATCAGATTGCTGGCAACCGTTACGTTAATAACATTAATAAAAATGGTATTCTTGAAATCTCCTAAATTTCTGATAAGATAAAAAATATTGTAATAAGAATCTTGCAAAAATCAGTAATAATAAACTTGATCAATTATCTAAGAACGAAGTGTTTATGTCTTGTAATGTTTTTAATATTTATTCTATATCGACATGAATGAAATGCTCAAATATCAAGGAGAGGGTTAAAAACAACTTCATTTAACAAGTATATATATGACTAAATAATTTCAAACAAATTTAGAACCGTTATATTCACCATTTTATATGATATAACATATAAACATAACAAACTTCGTGAACATAATAATAGTTATTTGCGATATAAATATCTTAACGTACAGTCAGTGATTATATTAAAGTAGTATGCATAATCAGTCATAACTAACTAGAACAGATGCATACTATTGTTATTGAACTAAAACATACCATATTGTTCACGATATTTTTTATGGTATAAAACCGAAATTGTTTTCACTGAAACCAAAACCAGCATAGTTCTGAGACTTTTTGAAATACCGTTAATATTTTTAAATCTTCCTCGAATTGATCTATTAAAGTACTATGATACCAATGCATATACCAATAATATATCCATATATGATAAATCAATAAGTCTTGTATGCCTAGATCGTCTCTTGTTATGTTTCTCTGCACCTGCCTATCGTATGCAACTTTGAATCAATTCTGCACTTCTACTTCTTCCCTCCTATAGGTTTCTTTTGGAACGCTTTTTCTCTCTGCAGGTGATTTATGGATATGCCCCACCCATCTGATTATCTAAAACTTAATTACTCGTGTCATTTCAGATTCCCCGTATGATTCAATCAGTTCTTAATTTGATACAACTTCCCCCCCTAGGAGGTAAGTTTAACGCCATCTGGCGAGACCACATTCATTAACCACTTGATATATTGTGGGAATTCATCCTCATATGTAATTTGGTTAGAGGTGGATTCACATTTATATAGTTTTTTATTTGTTTTATGTACTCTTTTACCAGCAACCATTCCGATCAAGAGCTCCACTCCATCTATGCAACCTTAGGTGTTCTTTCTGTTTCAACCTGCATGTTTCAGACATACATACTGTAGGTCGTATGATTATTTTATATATTTTACGTTTAGGATTGCGAGACGACACTGTTTTTGATGACGATGCCGCAGTACAACCGTTTGCGTTTGCTATTCTGACCTTCATTTCCTTCGCTTCGTTATAGTCATTGGCCTTGCTTCGCCTAGGCGAATAGTTAGTTGTTGATTGGCATGTGAGGTTTCCCTCGTTATCATAAACTAGGTTTTGTATTCATTTATTAGGAATACCATCGTGTGTACCTGATAATATTCTTAACAACCCTATAGTTCTCTGAGTTATGCTACTATTATATTCTCGCTGTAAGATAAGCATTAATGCCTTTCGGCGTAAATCAACCTTCTCTTTTTGCTACGTATCCTGATTATTTTTATTTATCGCAATATTAAATAGAAGCGGTGACAGTGGGTATCCTTATTGTAGCTTAGTTGCTTGCTGGAAATTATTCTGATACTATTGTAACGTCTCTCCCGAAAAGTGGTGGTTAACCATAATATAACGAGAAATGGTGCGCCTCGGCACAGCTTTTGGAACCTTGCTGCTACATCATACTGGGGAACTATGAGGCGGGAATTTAAAAACAAACTAGTGTTATTTTTATCTTGGCTCTTACCATGGCGTGTGGAGTGCAATATATGTCATGGTAAAATAGTCATAATACGTTTAAAGGTATTATCGCTTGAATGATAATAGAATATCAATATCCACACGGTATAAGCTAAAAAGAGCACAAGTAATCATCACACCTGAATGAAAATTAACAAACGGGACAGCTGACGGACGCTCTACCTAACATGAAAAAGTCCCTATCCAACGTTTACCAACATTTTGATCCACGTGCACAGAATGAGTCGAAAATTGTACTCCGATACTGCTCCCCATGGTGGTTAACAAACTGTATGCCCGCCTCGTGATGCAGTCGGTTTAGGTCGTGGGCTGCTCAATTTTATGTTTACCTTGAATGGGTATGGACGCTACTTGATTTTGTACAAAAATTGTGATAAAAAAGAAAAAACAAAAATATCATAATTTCCGTTGTACTCTAAATTTACAATATTAATTAATATATTATTTTAATCGTGTTTCAGATTTGTGCGCATCTCTCCAGAGTTATGATTCCTACGTGTAGGATAGTAGATATCCTAGGCTAAATACCATGCCTGGTGCCTTCTGCAGTCTTCCATGTGTCTCTTCAAAAGCTTCATTCAAGTCGAATTCAACTTACACGGACTCCATGGAATATGTCAGATACTTGTAGACAATATCATCCGCATTACCCACCGTGTTAAACCCGCTCTCCGTTAGCTGGTTGACGAGATCTTCCACGACTAGACACGATTATATGTCAAACGCCACTTCTATGTCTATAAATATTCCCAGAAAATGTTTCTAATTAGCCAGGGATGCCCCAATGTTGATTGTAACCATATATAGGGTATCCACTGTCGACTTGCCTGGTTGATAAGCATATTAGTGCTTATAGAGTAGCTTCCTTTACAGCGGACCATACCGTATGTAATCACATACAGACCACAATATTTTCCATTGCTTTGAGGAAGAAAGACGTGAGGCTGATGGGACGATGTGGCGCAGTTTCCTCGTCTCCGCCCCGCCTTCTCGATAAAGATCACCTTGGCCTCCTTCCATTCCTTTGGTGTGTATTCCAGCCGATAGCTGGCCTTAAAAAACTGCATGGGGCGATCATGTCGATTCCCTTCTGCAGCATTGTGGGACAGATGCCATCTGGCCTTGGCGACTTGTAGGGTTTGACGGTATATACTGCCCATACCACTCAGTGTCTGGTAAATATTCCTCCGGCCATCTTTTGCTGGATTTGATGGGTTAGGGTGGTCGACATGCCCCTTTTATACCCATCGTCACTATACTAGACCCTGGTAATTAAGTTTGTAGTAAAACGCCTAAACTTTACTTAGGACCTTTGGCACCCTGCCATTAAGGGTCTTTGGAAGCCCTAATTAATTGGAGTACCCCTTCGCTACTACCTTATATGGCCTTGCTGTTGGTCAGCGAACATCTCGAAAGAGAACTCTTTTTTTGTGGAGAGCTGGCCTCTAGGGCTTGTGTCTTTGAGATAAGATGTTGCTGCCTGTAGCTCGTCCGTAGTGGTGAGGTTGAGACTCTCGGTTTCTGATCTGAGGCTTCCTTGTTAAGGCCCCAGTCAGTTTTTCTCGGATACACTTCACTGCACTTGCAAACGTATCACCTAGGTTTAAATCAATCGCATTTATAAAGGTGGGTTTATTTCCCTTCTTATTAACTTCAACGTGATTAGTACATAGGAATTCAGGTAGCTCCTTACCTCGATTGTGCGTTGGCTTCGCAGCATGTACTGCTAGTTGCTCTTCCTGCACCACTCAATTAGGCGCCTTTTCTCTGGTGGGTGGTGGTTTTCATCACCTGGAAAGTAAGCCAAAGTCGTAATAATCAGTCTTTTGCCCACTTTCAACAGTTCTTTAAAATGTCCGTTGCAACTTACCGTGATCTTCTCGTAACTTTGAACAGCAAGGTGTAGGTGAAGACTCTTGTAGTCTCTATATCTTGGCAAATATTACAATACTCACAATGCTCTTTATTTATAAATTCAATTCTTCCAGTGCTACCAGTTTTTTCTCGTGATACCCTTTATCATGGTTTCTCTTTACTCTCTCCATTTTTCTTACTGGTTCGTCACTTGCTTCATTCATAGCTGTATTCTCTCCTTTCCTTCTTGTCGGCAGTATTATTTTTTCTATCTGTCATATTGCACTTACTCAATATATTCCCATTTGAGATAACCACCACTTTCCATTTTGCCGCAGGTGGGTGAATCTTCAAAAGACCTACCGACGCATTGCTGGCAACGGAACAGTGTCGGATTAACCCAGTATTAGGCACGGGGCACCTACTAACTGAACACTTCTGTATACTAATCGAGTCGCGATACTAAAAGATTTTACCTGTGTCGTCTTGGATTACGGTTGGGATCGTTATTGAACTTACGTCGCATGACGAATCGTGCCTCTGCTTGCCTTTTTCTTCCGTTCTAACATCACCTTGTCGATGCCCTCCGCGGTTGCTCGGTCCTCTATCCCGGCATTCAGTGCGTTCCTTTCGTCCTTTCACTGGATGCAGGCCTCTAGGGTCTACGCCACGTCGTCGGGTCATTGGCGGCAGTAGCAGCGGATGTCTTCTACCTTCCCAATCCCCACAAAGTGTGCCCGAAGGTACCATGACCGGTGAGGAGTTGGATAGCCCAATGGTCCAGATTCCTGTACTTCCTCTTCACATATCGTTTGACGTCTGGGATCGCTCTCCTAGTCCATACTCGTCTCTACTGATGGCCCAGCACTCTTGCCATATGTCCACGAAGATCTCTCTGTACAGCTCCCTCTTGTCGGCGCCATGCATGATGGCCCTTTCTATGAACAGCAAGTCCACCGGTACCGTTGCCGCTAGTAATTCCGCTCAGCCTACGCTCCCTGCTATGCTACGGCCGCGACATTAGCTTGCTTCTGCAGACTGTTGATAGTAGCCTCTTGCTACTCTTGGCTTAGCTTGATCGCTCGGTCCGCCGGTGTTGGGGAGCAGTCGGGCTGGTTTGACGTTGGTCTCTATTACGAAGTCACATCCGTGTTTGGTTTCCCCTTCTTGGGATTGAAGACAAGCTTCGCCCTCTTCCACCTCTGAGGGAACTGCGAATCTTGCTGGTGTCGATTCTGTAAGGGAGACCCCACCGGTCCCTGCGGCTTTTTCTGTAGTCGTTCATGTACTCCTCCGGACGACTGTTCTTCCGGTGGCGCTGTATCTTCTTCCAGGCTTAGTTTTTCGTTGCCCTTAGCCTGCCGATGTCGTCGCACCACCAATATGTGCTGCTGGTTGCACGGCCCGACCGTGTCCTCGGCACGCACTCTTCACAGGCACTCCTACAGATTATACATATATCCTACTGTTGAGTACCTTTGCCAGCGTATCCGTCTCGAATCCTGTTACATCCCCTATTGTTGTCGATAGATATATTATAATACAAGATGGAACATTCGTTTGAACGTTATATGCAATTACAATAAGTATGTTATTAAAACAATATATACAATCTTATTACAGTAAGATAAAATGATAAACATAATTGTATATAAAAAAAAATTTAAAAAAAAATAAAAAAATAAAATAAATTTAAAAACTGTAAATTTGCGCATCCACAATTCCGCATAAAGCGAGAACTCTCAATAAACGGCATTACTGATTTCAGATTTAATAATACTGTTTTACTGAAAATACAGATTGATGGCGTCTGTATATTCAATAAAATATTTTTGCGAACCATCCTTTGTGAATTAATTACGGGTGCGTGTATGCTCTTTAGGATGTACCTTACCCCTTTATTGAACTTGTGCACTAAAGCTGGCTCAAATGTGTTTAAATTATTATACATAGGAAATGCACTATGGCGAGATTTTTAAATGCACTCTGCCTCGAACGTTGTGCAGCATGTGCATTTAGTGGTTATAGTTTACGTAATCTGATTAAAATCGGGCGAGGTATACGTTAGTACGGTAACTTGATTACTCTATCATGTTCGTCTTTTAGCAATTAATTAACCCGGGTAATGTAATTTGAGGGCATAGGGAGAGGAATTTTCCCTGTCTTTGGAGACTGATGTTTTAATTTTATTTATCTGTCCGGATGTGCTTGTAAGTGGATAGGTAATAAAATCATACACTAAAGGGGTTCGGTAGAAAGAGAAGAAAGAACTATTTAATGCAGAAATTTCAACGGAGCAGAATATGCAAATATTTACTTCCTTCACTAGAAACACATTTAGAGGGATGATTTACATTAAATGTTATGTTTGTACTACCTCGTTACTGCTACCGCCTTCACATCTAGGTCAAGCGTGGAGAACATATATGAAATACAACGCAAACGCGGAAAACCGAGTCTTGCTAGAAAAGAATATAAATCAGAAATTTAATTAAAAATAAAAAGTGGAATATAATATAAAAAATACATTTGCGTGTATTATATTTTATTACTGCAGATGTGATTGCCCATTTAATTAAATTGAACGCTCGTAGTTGCGTCAAGTTGTAAAAAAGATTACGACAGTAGTAGCCGTATCCTTTTAGTGCCTACTTCTGATATTGCCGGCGGCTCTTACTGAAACCCTTACAACCCTAAACGATTGAGGGAACACTAATCCATCATCAGCACAATAGAATAACTTTTTATTGATATTGAGTTTGATTTATATATCAAACATAATAAAAGCTATAAATATTTTACTTTTATTATCTGTACAAGGAATCTAAGATTAAATTAATGTACATAGGATCTGATGAACTTTAAGAGGCGGTAAAATTACGGGGACTAAGTACTTTAAAGAAACATAAAAGATGGTTAGTTATCTCGAATTTGATATATAGAAACTAAATTGTGGTATCATTTAACGATTGCAATATCGGATAACATATTAAAATCAGTATTTCGGTATTTAATTAATGGCGGTATTTATTTCTTTTTATTTTATTTTTCAAGTTTTTATATTATATTCTACAGATGTTTCCCGAACCGAAAAACTGCAAGTGCAATCGCCAGGCAATATGCCTTCAAAATTGCTATTGCGTACAATGCTCGGTTAGCTAAGTGAGTGAGGTGAGAGGGTATATAACAATTCAGGAAGTGTAAATAGTAATTAGTGGTAGAAGCAAGAGAGATGACGTATGGCATGACACTGTGGGAACGAAAAAGAAAGAGAATATATTAAAACATAGGGATATCATTAGGGAAACTGGAATAACTGCAAAATGAATACAAACGAGTGAATATTATAGAAGCAGAAACACTACGAGTAGAAATATATTTACAGCAGTTCGGCATAGGTTTTATAAAAACCTTTTTTTCGCATAACCATTACAAAAAACCTCAACATAATATCGATTACTAAAATACAATAATAAATCTAGACTTATAAGGTAACACTATTCCCTGTCTATCCTAATTTACTTCCTCTGCCACGCTAGCCTATTGCAGATTTCCACGACTTTCATATTGTGAGATCTCTGTCATACTCACCTGCCTTTCTTGTCACCTAACATCCCCAGCGACATACCTACTCTTTCATATATTCTTCGCTCGCTCTCTCACCCATCCTTCCCGCACCTATTTGTTCCAATTTCACTACCCTTTCATACGTATTTTATTCCTTTCCCCTTATGGAAACCCCATAAGGGAACCTAGATCATATAAATATCTAGGCCATGAGATCCGCATCGGACGAGACGTATCGGTTAGGCAACAGTAAGTGGTTATACCGGAACAGTATTAACCCCAATCTACGTATACTAGTTTGTATTGGTTGACTGGTTGACGGTTTAGGAGTTGGGATGAGGAGAATGTATGAAGAGTGAATACAGAGAATGTGGAATGTGTCCAAGCATAGCAGATATGTGGGAATATTGGTTAGAATTATGTACTGTATAGTCTTCAAGTGAACTGGAGGGAGAGAGAGAGGAAGAAGATGGAAAACTAGTACCCACACCGCATAGTACAGGCGCATAAAGCGGTGATAAACTATCAGTATTCAGGGGGATGAATTTTGTGCCAAACCACTGCTTCAAAATTTTCAGCTAGTAATTCCTCCGCCGGCCGATGCTGAGTTTACCCTGGAAATGTTCTTAAATAACAAGGTACAGCATGTTATACGTTACTGGATACCTTATAACATGCGCGACGTTCTAGCTTCCGTGCTTTGATGGTTCAAACAATTGCTTTAGTCTTGTTCCATCATGGTATCGTTTCTAATTCTGTCAACATAGTTAATACGGAACATATGTTGGAAGAATCACATTTCAAACGCTTCCAATATTTTAGTAGTTGCTTCTGTTAACGTCCAATATTCCACGCCATACAACAACACAGAAAACACATAGCATATCAGTATTCTCATGCGCAGTTTCAAGGATAGGTTATTTCCTCGCAAGGTCTTTCTCAGGAGAACGAGAGCTACTCTGGCTTATTAGATGGGGCAGTAAGTAGGGGGTCCCAGTCGTCGTCTAACGTGTATCCCAAATATTATTTTGTTTGGTGTATTCTAGCTCGATTCCATTACCGGAATTCTTTGGTTAATCGTCGGTTAGCAAATAGCCTGATGATCATGTATTTGTTTTTTATTTTTTGATATTCAGGTTTAGAACACATTGCATAAACACGAAACTCGATCCACTAGTTCTTATAGTACATTAAAGCTCACTTCAATGAGGAGAGTATCGTCAGCATAGCGTAGGTTATTAATCGCAGTTCTGGATAGCTAATAACTCGTCTACCAGTAAATTCTGTGTGCAAGCTGTAGAACCGTGGCGGGTGAGGGGTTGCCACTGCTGGCCATACTAGGCCAGCACTCCCCTAGTACTAGCTGCCTAGTGTTTGCTAGAGTTGGGCAGAGGCATATTACATGCTCTGCTATTTCTAGTTCATCATTGCACCCTCTACATAACGGACTGTCTAACAGACCCATCGTGTGTAGGTGTTTATTTAGCCGACAGTGGCCTGTTAGGATGTTGGTCAATAATTTGAGATTATTTCTAGATAAGTTATTGATCGTAGTACCATTTATGTTGATGCCTTGTTCCACTCCTAGTGTTTCCTAGAATGCCTTCTCAGAATAGATATTTATCTACTATGAAATTTGCTGTGTGTTGCCAATACAGTTTTGCAATAATTAAGAGATCTTGATCACCAAGTCCGGTAATTTTTAATCACTTTGCTGAAAATTATCGGCCCATCAGTCTACTATCCCAACTGTACAAACTCTTTACTAGACTAATAACCAATCGTTTAACTAACAAATTAGACGCATACCAACCAGTAGAACAGGCTGGTTTCCGTAAAGGTTATAGTACGACAGATCATTTGCAGACTCTACGTCTACTAATAGAAAAAACTACTGAATACAATGTTCCCCTTCATCTTGCATTTATCGATTACCACAAAGCATTCGATTCTACAGAAAGTTGGTCATTTTTACGAGCAATGGACCATGCCAGAATTGATTCTAGATACTCCAAAATTTTAGAACATATATATAGCAATGCAACATTCCACGTGAGGGTCAACGAAGACCTAACAACAAATAGGATCCCAATTGAACGAGGAGTTAGACAGGGCGACCCAATATCTCCCAAACTATTCACATTAGCACTAGAGGAGGTTTTCAAACAGCTAACATGGACCAACAGGGGCAACAAGATTGATGGTACTTACCTGAGTCATCTAAGGTTTGCCGATGACATTGTCCTTATCTCTAGCGATGTCGAAGAGCTAAGAACAATGCTAGAAGAGCTAAATAATGTATCCCAGGCTGTGGGACTGTCCATGAATATTAAGAAAAAAAATAATGACCGATAATGATATTGAGGTAGTAGTGGACAACGAAACCATAGAGCATGTCGACAATTATATTTACCTAGGCCACAATATCAAACTCGGAAAAGAAAATCGAACCGCTGAGATAAACAGAAGAATAGGTCTTGCATGGGCAGCTTTTGGCAATCTAAGACACATCGTGAAAATCCCGGAAATCCCTATTAATCTGAAAAGGAAGGTTTATGACATATGTATTCTCCCGGTTGCTACCTACGGCCTGGAAACAATGACCCTCACAAAGAAAAGCGCAAACAAGCTCAGAACTACTCAAAGGACAATGGAAAGAGCAATGTTAGGAGTCACTCTACGGCAAAGGACAAGAAACGAAGAAATAAGAAACAGAACTAAAGTGACAGCTATGATTGAGCGCATAGCCAAACTAAAATGGCAATGGGCAGGCCACGTTGCTAGGCAGCACAAAGAAAAGTGGCCAGTAAAATTAATATAGCCCAAGAGAAAGAGGGCTGGGAAGACCACAGAAGAGATGGCGGGATGACATCGAGCAAGTGGCTGGGAAGCACTGGATTGAGATAGCACACGACAGAAGGGTATGGAAGAGTCTGGGAGAGGCTTACGTCCAGGAGTGGATGATCAGTGGCTGAAAAAGAAGAAGAAAGATCACTTGGCTATGCGGTACTGTGAAGAAGACATCGCGATGAACATTCCTGCTTCTTTGCACCATGACTTGCTTGCTGAATAGGGCTTCTGTTTTTCCTAGAGTCCAAACTTTGTTTTTCCTATATGTTCTTCTGCTTTTCAGTATAGTCACTGATGTATTATTTGTAGAAACATCTTCAATACGTTACTCCTTTGCTTTTGCTTTTTTTGTTGAGTATTGATACAAAAATCGATTGTACTCAGTCTGATGAAATAGTCCCCGTATCATATATGGAATTTAACAGGGTTGTCAGAACACGCAGTCCGTTTTCTTGTAGGAGTTTGATCTACAGAAGTAGGTATTGCATCCGGACTTGAATTGCTTCTTCTACATCCATTATGGTAGTAAGCCTGGTTCTGTATTGGCGTACGGTTGTCTGCCAACAGTTCATCCATATACTCTGTCGATCTTTCCATATTTTTGTTTATACCCAGAATGAGCTTTCCACTTGTTTCATTCAATTAAAAGTTACCTGCCCATTGTATGACGCAAGTAACTGCTTGTATCTTTTTATGCAGTTAAAACATATTACGTTCTCTATACTCCTGGAGTTGGTCTATATCTCTATAGAATTGTTATACTCGCAGGTTGTGTTGGTGCATATACTTGTACCATGTTAATATTCGCTGGAGATGCTTGTACCTCCAGAGATAGGGATGATATTTAGTATGACATGACCTACCTCGCTACTAACGATAATTGCTACTACGTTTAGTTGATAGTACTATAACTACTGTATGGTTTTCCGCCCCGCTTTTCGGCCATCGCATTTTACATTTTACTTATACCTGGTATGATTATGTTTAATCTTTCTATTTCCTTTATGGTGTTCATCCTAACATTGGCTGACTGGGATATACTTCGCACCTCTGTATAATTCAACAGACGTCCGTACTCGGGGCCATTGTTCATGTTTGTAGCCATTATCATGATTTTTTCTGAAGATATTCAGTATAGCAGCTTCTCCTTGCCTTGTATACTATTTTGTAAACGACATTTCATGTTTACCATGGGCGTTTGGTATCTGATTTATAGTTGTTCCAATCCTTTCATTTCCGCCCGTGGTACGTTTTGACAAACCAGCGTTTGGTTTCAGAGCCGGTCCTCTACATGAGTTAGGTTCTCTGCAGCTATGAGACTCATCTCCACATACATACTGCTTGCTGGTGCTCATTCTGAGACGGACACTGCGCGGCAGTGCTAGTTTTGTCCGCCCCGGGTATTTATTTCCCCGGTACGACCTATATCCAGGAGGCATTCCCCTATTCGCCACCTAGGGAGATGCCCGACGGGTGACTAGGAACCCCACATGGCCATTAAGATAAACATGGTGCAAATAGAATTGGGTAGATGGAAATGGGTCTTGGCAGGGACGAGATAATGGTATATGAGGTTGGAGGAGTGGGAAGGAGACTGGTGAGTCAGGCCATGACAAGATATGTTCATCAAAAAGGAAGGAAGAGAGTGAATGCGGTGAGAGTATATTATTAGTTATTTTGTATGTGATATCATATGGGTATGCTATTTTGTAATATACGAAATAATGTTTCTTTTAATCATTATCTTATATCTAGTTATATAGTGATTAGTATTTTAAAGATAATTAAAGTGAATAAAATCTATAAAATAAATGTCTCTAATATAATTTACTATAAAGGCACCTTACACGGTCAATGATACTGTCAATCCTAGTACTGTCAATATTTGCTTCAATCCTCCTTTTATATTTATCAAGTAATCAATTATCCGGATAAAGATCAGTATTCTCTTCATTATATCATTAACTTACATGATGAGTAATACTGGCAACAAATTAGAATAAGGAACATTTTAAACATATTATCGTACAGTAATACTGTCATTATGCTAAAATATTAACAGTAATATTGATCGTGTAAGGTGTCTTATAGAATAAACATTAAACAATAATTAAGAACTATAATATCCATCCAATTTATACCTAAATTATATTTTGTATTGCCAGTTAGGGGGCTTTGTTTATGTGATGAATTACACACACGACATTTTTATATTATACGATATTGGTACTTCAACTTTATATTGAAATTCAAGTTTGATAGCATTTTTTCTGTCCTATTGCACTACGTTTTATAAATATAGGTGTATCTTCCTTTTAATGTCGTTACTAATTTATTACGGGGAGCAATAAAGGGTTAGATTACAGAACGGTAATTTTTATATTCTAACTAATTTTGTGTGCACTTTTCAATGCTCTCGACAAAGGCTCGAGGCACAACCTTCTAGCTTCGCACTACGCCCGGCAGTGCTCTATTAATTTTAATTAATTTCGTCGTATCTGAAAGAGCTGTACGTCCGGCATATGAAATGCATATCGCTGCATTTAATTAATCCAGAGCCAGGCGAATATGTGGACGCTAATTAAAACACGTGAAAGCATTTTGATAGGGAAAAGAAAAAGCAGCACGAGACACCAACTCGAAATTATAAGCATACATGTCAGCAGGTCCTGATATTATTCACTGGCTTTACCACAAAATACATATGACGAGTCAGGACCGTATTTATAAAGATCTTCGAAAATTATTGCCTAGAAGATATGAAAATAAAGAGAGATAGTGAAAGATAAAATATTGAGACATACCATACAAAGCTGATGGAAAGCTGAGTGTAAAAAAGCAGATAGAATAAGAGCATCAGAAAAGCAACACTACATGTTTGTTATTTTTAGAAGTAGAGAAGAGGATGAATTGCGAGAGAGCAGAGATACCAGATTGAAGGAATTTAGATTGAGAGGGTAATATAATTATTAAATTATAGAATATACCGGAGAGCTGAAAAAGAGGAATATTAGTGCCGATGCTAGGGCTGAATGACCACGGTCGATGGCCTCTTGTACATGTATGTATATCTTGTATGTATGTATGTATGTTACAATAATCTTCTTCTAGTGCCGATGCACAAGACAGCAGGAAAAGACCACCCCAAAAGCTACAGAGGCAACACGCTTCTAAACACTACATATAAAGTAATATCAGCCCAAATATACAAGGACATGGAAACACTCATTGAAAGACAAATAAGAGACCACTAAATTGACATGATTCTACGATATACGATATACTACGATAAATCGAGGACTAGAAAAAAAAATACCGATTCAGGGCAAGAAACACACATACTCTTCATAGAATTTAAAGCCGGTTATGACAAAGTAAACAGAAAGTTAACAATAGACAAGATAGAAAACATATACATACCACAATAGTATATACATTTAACAAGATTGACAATGAAATGCGGTAGTCCGAACAAGAATAGGAACAATAGAAAACCTCAATATTTATTCAGGTTTTCTATTGTTTATTTACTCAGAAGTAAGAGAAGGAGATGAACTATCACCTATTCAATATGGTTCTGGAAAGTTCTATAATAGAAATAAAATGATATGGAAAACTAACGACAAAAATTACACAGTATGTACTGGCATACGCAGATGACATAGATCGTAAGTAGATCAAACATGCCAGGAGAGTCCTTCCGAATGTTGAGAGACGTAGCAAAAAAAAGACAGGATTACATATAAACCAATAAATGAAAAAATGCATGAAAAACACAAGAAATGAGGTCAGAAATGAAAACAAAGTGCAGTAGAAGTGATATTAGTAAGTACACCTAGAGGTGGTCTGTGCCGCAGTGGTGTAGAGCGATAGTCTGAAGCCATTGCGTACGGAAAGTTAGTGGTTCGAATCCACCGCTAGTCGGGAAACTTTTCTACAAAGAGTTGACCCGGCTAACATATGATGGATATGTTTTTGTATGAGGCATAATAGGTTTGTAAAGGGCCGCTGTGCACAAAGCCTAGGGGCAGGGGCTGTAGTCAGCGTAAAAAGTGCACCTAATTGAAAAAAAACAGTGCTAAATCAATCCAACGGTAACGTATGCACTAGAAATCAGAAGCATGCCGAAAAAGGAAGAGGATTCGAAGACAGAATCTTCGTAAAAAGTGTAATAGGAGCGATTCTAGGATAAAAAAGAAACGAAAAATGGATACCATTAACGTAAGCAAAATGTAGGAAGTGACAGATATAAAATCACGAAGTACACAATGGTTTGGACATGTAAGGAGGAAAGATAAAATCACATCAATAAGAGGAATGGATAGAATGGTAGGGAGAGTAGAATGCATGAGAGAACGGAAGGGACATCATGGTTTCAGGTAGAACTAGTTGGAAATGGAAGCATAAGTTCGTGAAGTGGGAGGAGGTGCACTCGGCCCATCACTTGTGTGACAAACAAGAAAACTGACTAGCATTTGCAGGAATACGTACATTCACAGATACTGTATTGGGTCGAATAACAAGGATACAGATAATATAAATTATTAGATTATTAGATATAAATATGATAGGATCCTGGGTATCCCGGGCGCGTTATTAAGGGTTATATCAATAAAACACAACGTCCAGCACAAATAATAAAAACAAATCGAAACTACTATAAAGCCCCCCGGGAATGCCCATTCTAGATCCTATCTTCGCTCGAATTTAACCCGATTTTCCTTTGCAGCGGGGAGTGCTTTCTAGTCAGTAAGAATCTGACACATTTTTTGGTGACATCCCTGGGCAAAGCTACGCCACAATACAAGTTTTTAATTATTTTAATATTAAAACCTTTCTCTTGAAGTAATTTTAGTTTTCGACGGGCCTTTTTACAGAAGATAGAACACAATTGATGACACATACGAGGTCTGTAAATTGGCAATACTGAGTTTGAACTTGATAGAATCTTTTGGTAGTCCATAGCATTTATTAGCGAAACACTTTCTTCTAGTGCATTCTTGAGTGACGTCAACAGCAACGGTGTACTATCAGGGTTTGCTAGTGCAATGAACACTCTTGCAAAACTTCAGCGGGACTACGAAGACTGTGTTTTATGTAGGCGCCAGACATTTCGGTGATTTAAGGTATTTTAAGAAGGAAGAGGTCAATTGAAAATGAAACACGTAGCAGAAGGCTGTTATCTTCAAGAGCCGATGAATATGTCGATAGTATCAAGATATCGGGACATTGTCATCATTCAGATCGTCGCTTGATGGTCAGAATGATCGGAGAATAGTTGAACCTGACTCAGAGCACCGCTCATCATTGGAGATGAGAAAAATATGTGCAATAATGGTTTTAAAAAATCTCTCGATCAAAACTACATCAGAAGGGAAAGGTCTCTTGACTTTTTGTAATCGATTGAAATTATATGTATTTGGTGATGAGTCTTGGGTGTTCACAACCCAGAAACCAAGCATCAGAGCTACCTCTTATAGGCCCAAAAATCACGATTATGCAATGGATCGAACGCATGTTGAATTGATTTTTTGAGTCAGGTAATATCGTCAACAAAGAGTTTGTGCCTTAAGGCCAAAAAGTTTATCAACACTGTTTCTGAAAGGTTATTGAAAAACATATCATTCTGGATAACCAAGCGATGCTCACATTAACCTTTCATATAATGGCTTTATTGCTTTCTATATTTCTCCGTCGATGGTTTATCTGCCTTTAGGAAATATGTCTCCTTCCATATACTTACCCGGACCAACTCTTGCATCGGCAGCTGTTCGCTGACAATAGGTCATTGCATATGCCGATATTAGTTCGATAAAGATAGTTGGCTATATGGCAGAGAGAACCACTAGCAGGAGAGATTATCATTTGAGTTGGCACTGGTATTACCTTTTTATCATATCCCAACCACTGTTGTATATACATAAAGCTGTACCACATACTGCTATATAAGTAATTAACGTAGCACGGGAGAATTTCAATTCGACATTATGGTATAGACGAATACAACGATTCCGTGCAATGAAAGAGCCAAAGCAACATTTTTAGATATGATTTAAAACATTCATGCAAAAGACTTCTTCCAACCTAGTGGCCAACCTGTAGTGTTTAAAAATGCATCCATGTTTCGGATGACTTTTTGCACAATGGTGCACCAACCTTCACTGTCATTAGTTTCTCGGGTTGCCGTTTCTAAGCACATATTAGTAATTCTAGAGACTAGATTGGTTCATCTGGTCGGTGTCCACGTCTGCGTGTTTCTGTGTCTTGGCTTTGTACCACCAGTTCTTAGATATTGTCGTTATTGTCGAGTTATGTGACCGAACAATTTCAATATGCGGCAAGCGAAGATAGTCTTTAGTGTTTCAGTTTATTATAAAGACAAACAGATGCCTGAAAAATACACCTTTATTTTAATTTTACCCTATAAGATCAACCAGTACATATAATTTACTCTAATAGTTTTCTTTTGAATCACTAAAAAGTAAAGTAGATAATTTATCTTTGTCCAATGTAATATTATGTATCCATTAACAATTCAGTAGTATTGGTGGTTTAAAAATGAAGCTACAATGTATCCCAAAAGCTCGAGACACGCCATAAAATCACGCTCTAAAATAGGAAACCGTAGTGTGAATAATTTTTACGTCCGTCTCCCCTTCTATTCTGATAGACTATCAACTATCGGTGGCACTTAACGGGCTACATCTCCCCCCAAGAGGAGCGCGCAGGGGACCAAGCGACCAGAAAAACTACAATGTCAGATTGTTCCCGAATGTAAAAGCTTTTAAGTGGTTCTGGAACACCGGATTTTAAAATGTGTCAGGCAAAATTAACTTAAAGTTCAGATGCCGGGCGAACGGAAACTTTGCCGCACTGCACTCCACAGGGGGTAGATTATTACACTTTTATAGAGAATTACCGCGCAAACTTTCATTTAATAGTTTTTTTTAGTATATTTTTAATATTACGTAAGCTTGCATCTACGGTAAGGCCTTCAATGTTTTCTTCTTTTTTTAAATTATTTTAAAATACCTAATAGCCTCGTTCGTATTAATTAATTTTATATTCCCCGATCATGATCTGTAAAGATTGCGCGTTCTTAATTGAAAATATGTTATCATAAGATTTAAACCCTACTGACAGCCAAGCGACAGTCTCGACCGGTTATGGGACTGCCTTGGCGAGCTAGGTAGAAAAACAAACTGATCCTTGCGTGGTGCCAGGGCATAGTGACATCCGAGGCAATTACTGGCTAGACGAACTCGAGAAGGAGAATCCAAACAATCACAAAGACATGTATAGAGAAATGGATGGCAATAAAGTCTCAAGAATTGTGGTGCCAGGCCAGAGACATGCAAAAGAATTCATAATAGGCCGAAGCCCTAAATTCACAAAGGAAACTAACACAAAACAGAAAAATTGTCTAAATGATAGCAGGCCTAACATGTCAGGCTTAACACACACATGACACGGAGAGGACAAAAATCCCTCTGTAGGTTATGTCAGGAAGAGAAACAGAACCGATACTATGTCACTGCGAGGAGTTATGTACTGTGCAATCCAACGAACTCGGTAACGGCAAACCACGAACATCCCAACATATGTAGGAACCTACATCGACACTTTGCAATTCGCTAGCTAGAACACAGCTCACAGAAATCCTTCAAGACAGGCCGGGGACCACAAAAGCTCTATGGAGGACGCAGTGGTGTTGGTTCTGGATGGCCACCCATTCTTAATCTGATATATTCTAGGATTTAGAGGGATGGATAAGGAAAACTATCGATATTTTTGTTTGGATAATTTTCTGCTTTACATCGGCATCGAAAATGTCTCATGAGGCAATTAAGTATGAGTTGTCACTAATCTAGGCATTATTACAATGTTAGCTAGTTTTTATTAACTAGCTAAAATTTTGATTTTCTTACCTTATGATACTGGAAAAAGATACGGTGTCTCTATATATTTATTTTATCTTATTCTTCTTAATAGACTTAGTTTTCCAGTCTTTAGGCATTGATCGCAATATGTACTGCTGGTCCTTTAATTTCTGTGGTAGCCTGTATGGGGCCTTTTAGAATATGGTTTTCATCCTTGACGATTTTTGAAATTCTGAATTCTATTTTTCTGGAAGGTTAATATCGGTACTTTGTCGCTTACGCGACAGCAGCTAGGATAGTGCCGGTATCATGCACCTATAATCGGCGAGATGTACTCTAAATTAGCCAATCATCGGCGAAACAAATGTATGCTAGTTTACGAATAGTCGGCACAATATTTATGTGTGATGCACTGTTTACAGAATTAATATTTTACATGGACAAACTTATGGATGGTGTATATAATATAATTCTTACTTATACCAATATAACGTATTTCCTTTAAAAAAATCGGCCCTCAACATCAGTTGTTTGCTAGATTCAAAATCGATAACGTATATTGGCGATGTTTTGATAACATCATGTAGTCGACCGCCAACGCAGAGTTTCAGACTTTGGACAATATCAGCATTTCATCTGTTAGTTGCTGGAATATCTAAACAATTTGATTTTGCTAAGATATTATAGTTCATATTGCAATATAATCCTTCATTCATCAAAGTTCAGAAACAACCCAAAAACACAAAGCTGTATTAATTACGCGTTTGACTGTGCGACAAATTAAATTAAAATGTATAGAAGGAGAGAACAAACGCACATTATAGAGTAAACTAATATGTACTCCACTTGAAAATCTCCACTAAAATCGACTCAAGAATAGTTATATCCGATCAAAGAGTAGTTTTAATTCTACACTTTTACATAAAAGTTGAACAGGTGTGATTGTTGGATGTTGCATATTTGCAATACTGAATTATGATCAGATGGAATCTAAATTAATTTCAGAGTGAAGTATATACATACATATTACTATGTAGCAATCAACCAAAATCTATTTAGTTGTTTTGTTATTCATAGTAAAATATAAAAATTACATAGCATATGAACATGGTTTCAGTTCTTCGGTAAGGGGTTTATCATTTGAGTAGTTGAATTCTTAAAACATTTAATAACTCATTGAAATTTTGTAATGCTTTATAACAAATTAATCTAATTTACAACTATATATTTAATATAATCTTTTTTATCTATTCGGCTTTCGACCCATACATGCCTCTTTTCTAACTATCTATAATATATAAAACAAATCTCTTTTAGCGTCCGTTTAGGAAAATTATTTAGATACGGATATCCTCAACTGTAAAAACGTTCGGTTCTTTAGGTTTTCATACGATCTTCACATTCTTAAAGCATCCTATAATTTTAGTTTGAGAAACTCTTACAAACTACATAATTTATCGAAGCTCATAAAATAATTTGACAAGTATCTCAGATAAACCATCCACATCTATAAATCACTCAAAGTTAATTCGTTTAAAAGGAGACAATAATCGATATTGAAATTTCGTTTGGAGTCGCCTCTTTGACGCGCGCTCTAGTATATTATATGGAGCGCACCAATGAATGAACATCAGAGGGCTTCAGTGGAGCGTTCACATGATAGGCTACACTCGTTTAAGCAAACATATGTTATTTTGCGACACATGAGAGCTTCTTCCAGTCGAACTACTTAAAGCGGATACGGAGGAGCTTTCTTTCCCCACACGATCACTATTTATAATGCATGCGGTGCACACATTTAATTAAATTATAAGCCACAGCAGCAATTTTAGATTCTAGAAATAATTCTGTAGTGTAAGAAAATAAGTATCTTCTAATATAATTGTGTGATCTCATATATTTCATATATTTTATGATATACAGAATATAGTAATAAAGATTAAAATATAAAGCACGAACAATAAAGATTATATTATCAATACCAATGGCACAGGAAGAAGGGAAGGCCACATACGTATCACCAGTATAAATAAATTAAATTAAAAAATCTGCTAACAAATCCCGAGAGAAGAAAGAACCAAGGAAAGACAACAAGCATCTAGGATTTTCCTGCAATTTCCTGAATGCGTTGAATGCTTCGCAGCTAGTGGCGTTTCTTCTTCTTATCCATACCCTCTGCACGTTGTTGATTTGTCTATACCCATAGTGGGCTGGTGTTTAATGCGCAGTGTCCTACGACATTTCTTATATATATATATATATATATATATATATATATATATATATATATATATATTTAAATTCATTAACTTTTTATAAATTTTGTACGAAGATTATTGTTAACAGTTTGTTTTTTTAGTAAATCCTGATGAAGCTCTGGAGTCAGAGCGAAATATCGATATAAAGAGAAGAGGTTTCTTTCAGCCCTAATCGCCGCATTCCCAACAATCTTCCTCTAACTAATTTTTCGGCGAAAAACTACCCTCAACTATATATATATATATATATATATATATATATATATATATAGATTTAGGATTTCTTAAGTCGTCTCTTTATTGAAAGCCTTATCGAACTTCTTCTAGTGTTTTATTCCTGTTTGGGCTTTCCAGTATCGGTGGTGGCAGTTTCTATGATGCTTTCTCAAGCTATTCCTTGCGGTCTTATATGGTCTCCCGCAGGTTGGACCGGGGCCAATGAATTTTAATTAAGTTGCCTCTTTTGAGAATGTAATTTTCGTTGCTTTTGATTCCCTGATGCCACGGTGCCCAAATAAGTGTTACTTTGTTACTTTGTTTCGGGCTCCCAGTATCACCAGGTCTTTAATGCATTCTATAACAGCTCTAGAGTTAATAACGCTGGAGGCTACGGCTAGCAGCACTGCCTGACCCAGTATTGATTTTCTTCTTTTCATAGTTTAGCGAAACATTGTATTCCAATGATTTCTCCTTGGAATACGGAGGTAAGATCGCCCAGCTGCAGACTTGTGCCTACGACCGAGTCGTTCTCCTATGAGAACGAAAAGAAAGAGTATATACTCTATACTATACTTTTAGATCCGTTGGTAAACCAGATTGATCATTCAAGTTTTTGCATGAGGCTAATTTTCCCATTGACAGGGCAGACAGGTATTTTTACCTGGTAAGGTTTCGCCGTGTGGAGTGTATTTATTGTCCTTTCGGGACGCACTCTTTGAATGTATTCTTCTCTTTTCTCTGTATATCATCCACACGATACAGGCGCCTGGTAGAGACTGCACACTGAGGAAAAGTGTTAGAGATTTCTACTTCATCATGTGCGACTCCTCTACCGCAGAAACCAATACAAGGACCTTTTATGAGGGCATGAAACGCCTGAGAGGGACCCGTGCAGTCAGGGGGAGAATATCGGTCCGACAGCCGAGGGGAGCAATAAGGGCATGGGGACCAGAACGAAGGATGAGCTACAACTGCAAGAAATGGCTATCAACAAGGCCGAAGGCACTCATAAGGAGGCTATTCTCGTACCAGCAGCAGATACAGCCACCTACACAGACCCCCTGAAGCAGGTGAGGGAAGTGGATGTCGGCCAGACAATGGCCACTAAAAGCACAAAGATTGGGGCCGACGATATAAAGGTGGAGGTAGTGGGGAAAAGTACCGAAGTAGACGACCTAAGGGACACAATATAAGGCGCATACATCTCAAGTTGACAAGTTGACTACTAGAGAGGAAGTCATAGAGGTCCTAATTAGGGAGACCGGGAAGGACGGCAAAGTGATAAGTGTAGAAGCCTTAAAGCCGGATTAGGGAGGAACTCAGACGGTTACCGTAACAACGTCCAAAGAGACGGCGCGGGAAATTTGCGAGAAGATAATGGTGAGGGCTTGTCCACTGCCTAGCCACCCTTCGCACTAACCAGCAGACAGTGCTTCAGCTACTGGGGACAAGGAACCGCGGCCGCTTAGTGCCATGGGCCGGATAGGAGATCTTTGTGCCGACACTGTGGCAAAAACGGGGCACAAAAATGCCCAGCCAAGAGGCCGTGTTGCCTCATCTGTGAGTATGAGGGGTTTATTACAATGCCTGGAAGGTGTACGAAATCAGGGACCGCCCGACAAGACGAAGCAGCAGAAGCCAGTAGCGTGTCTAGTCAAAATGGAGCTTCGCATTCTTAAAATAAATCTTAACAGATGTAAGACAGCCCACGACCTGCTGTGGACAACGACGTCGACGGGACGGTACAATGCGGTTGTGGCCAGCGAACCTAATGCAAAGCCTCATCCGGAGGAAGAAGTGTGGACAGGCCCGCTTCACCATCGGAGAGGTTCTTCTGAAGAGGGAGGCCTAGTAGTTAGGGATCATCGTAGGGCTGGGCTTGACCTGCAGGATGCTAGGAATAATTCCGTATCGAGACATTTTCCTTGTAGCCATTGTTGTTTAGCCACCATAATTGTGTCCTGTAAGTACCCAGATATCATCCGATGTTTGAGTTATAGCTTCCAACTTTAGCGTTAAAATCTCCCATGACTATTTTGATGTCTCTGTATTTTGGCTAGTGTGTCAGAGGGCTTGATGTAAAAGTTGTCTGTAATTTCTGGTTCCGAGGTGTTTGTAGGAGTGTAGCATTGGCCTATTATTATCTTTCGTACGCTAGAATTACATCGCGCTCTGACCATGCGGACGGTATATCCTGCCATCTCAGTAGACTTTTCTTTACTTGTGGGCTCAGTACCAACCTCCATATCTATGAATTTCAGTGGCCTGCTATTTTTCAGAGTATATATGCATGCCCTTCATTCGTCTTAATTTATTCGTGTTAATTGCACAGAGTTTTATTTAGCCTGAGGATGTCAATGCTATAGCTCTTCATCTTTTCAGAGACTCATGCGAACCATCCTGCTTCATTCATCGTCCTTACGTTCCAACATACAATTATTGTTCGTCTCTTCATTCTAAAGGTTTTCTATAAATAAAACCGGCATTTCATTCGTAGAGGTTTCGTTGATAATTTTAAAATCAAATATGCAGGCTATCAACCCGCAGGACCTAGACGGATGGTGGGGCTTCCATTTTGAGGTTCTCTGACATACCCGTGAGCAGAATTACATTTCCTTAATTCCGGATCGTACTGCTATTCCTCTGTGACTTGGTCGACAGAGCCTCGTTTGTTTTTCAGTAGGCACCAACGTCCAGGTAACCAACGGCATTTGAGATAATATGAAGGCTGGAGGAATATACTACTTTGGAAGAAATAGCAGAGTGGTGCAAACATTCTAATACCTCGGAATATGAATCACCCAAGACTTGGACCTGGATACCGAAGTCCCAAGATAGAACAAGCTTGTCTTTCTTATAACATGAAAGCCTTCCGACTAAGATTTGTAGTGCTATGTGAACTTAGTATTGCGATATATAGGCATTATAATTAATTGCCATGAACCCATTCATTATATCAACTTCTTTCACGCCACTGCAGGCGTATTGGTTTTCTCTCTCTATAGTGCTGGCTAATAACACTACAGGTGAACCTACATTTTAACGTGGATTCCGAACCACTTGATTAAGAATATAATTTACTCCAGCCCAGAGAAGTCTGTTAGCCGTGAAACCCCACGCTGGTCATGCGTGTTGAGGAGTGGGGAGCACGAACAAGCTTAAACGTTTTTCGCTTTGTGAGATATGAACTCTCACGATCTTCAGCGCAGAAGTTCAATAACAACAATGTTCAAGTAGGAACTCACCCGCCTTTACGGAACTATCCCTTTGCAGCTAGAGCGCAGCAGCCCGGTGCCTAAACACTGCGATATGCTGCCCATTGGAAGTATTTAAAATGTTGTTGACTTTACGACAAAATACCAAAAATAATCTCTTCGATTCATAATGAAAGGCAATTAAGTGGAGAGGCAGAATAAGGATGAAAAAGTACTCCCGATTGAAAAACAACAGTGACTGGACCTACATCGATGCAGTTCCTTACTTAGTGCAACAAAATGCCGATTTTCAATATGTAATGGAGATGGAACCGTAAAAAGAAACTACAACTTACTTGACTCTTCAATCCTAAATAATTGTAGATCTGCTATGTTAACTTTCATTTCTTTATATTCTAAATTCTAAATATTGCACTTTAATACTAGATACCGTTCTACAGTTCTCTCTTGATATTAAGGTACATTAAAACCGAGGAATAATGAAAATAATGAATGTTTTTATATAGCTTGTAATTGACTTGTATTACATTACATTTATTTAAGAGGATGCACTGTATATTTGGTTTAATTTCGATGTTACAGTACTCCAATATTCGTTTCAGGATAAGACAAGTGCATGTTAGCCGTGTATTAAGAATATATCACTCGATCTATCTGTTTTAATCTTTCTAAAAAATCGACCATACATAATACGCATACGAAAACGTTTTTTTTTCCACCCACGTCACACAAACCCATTCCGTTTAATAAATATTGTTTTATATTTACCCTAACTATATTGAAGAATCTAATACACGTTGTCCTTGTTCAATCGCACCCGTTAAAGAATATTATATTATTATGTATATGCATAAAAAAAATTTCGTTCTATTTCCGTGATTAAAAAGTTGCAAATCGTTTTTGTGCGAACGTCTTTACCTCAACATAATATTGTGTCACGAGCGGCGACTGCACATGATATTTTTTATCTTTGTGGTAGGCCTGAGTTATTTAAAAACTGAAACAATTTTAAAAAAGCCGCATTTCCTTTTATGTAAAAACTAATATAAAATTTAATTTAAGCACACACAGCAAAAGATATTCTTCTATCATATTCCGCCCATTCCTGGCAACTTTAATTAATTCACATTTGCTTCTTGCATTCCTCTTTCCAGCCGCCCCCCTTATAGTGCACAGCGCCGCCGAGAGACAGACTTTTGTATCGCGAAATTCAATATTTCAAATGTCTGCATCCTTGTATTGTAAGCAAACGCGAACACGCTCGGATAGTGTGTCACAGATGACAGGTCGGGAATTAACTTTCCATTTAGCATATTATCGGCCGCCCTGTCCAGTCTGGCTGCGGAGTGGGTGGCAGCAGAGCACCCACATTGTGAACCTAACTAGTTTTCAATTTAAAACGAGGATTTATATGACGCGCGCATTTTCACCGACGCCACAGATACCCATTCCGTTTGACGGGTAAATAAATATTGTTTCATATTTAACCTAACTTTATTGATGAATTTAATACGCGGCGTCCTTGTTCAATCGCGCCCCGTGAAAAAGACAGAATATTATATTATTGTGTGTTTGAGTTACATAAATACGGCGAATGAAAATGTTATTATCGCATATTAATTTTCAATAGTGCTATTTCTACTGACGGCATCAAATCACCAAATAAATGTGTTCGCTGTAACAGCTAATGAAATATAGTATTTTCGGATTAGAAAGGATATAGCTACTGGTTATCAATTACGTAGATTGCATTCTGTACGTTTATTTGTATTATATAATTGAACACTTATGGTAATAGTAGTGGCAGTATTCTTGATTGTCCCTTTAAGGTTTAATCTTCTTATAATTTTAAATTAATAAATGTTTCAATGGTGAGGACATTTGGGAAGAATTACTTATTTTTTCTCCGCCAATAACTTTCCTCTTCAGAAGAGAATGAGTTTTCGGGAGGTGAATATTAAAACATATATTCGAGGACAGGACTTTAGACCTAGTAACAAAAACTACCTAAAATAGTTTTCGCTTATAATCACTGTCAGGATATAGTATGCTATAACACATTATTTTGTTACTGAGTAACCTTATTTCACCATTCAACGATTGCGATTACCCTCTGGTGGAAACCCGGACGGTGAGTCTCCAAGAAACGACCGGAGCAGATACAGAAGCCAGACTACACCCTTTTGGTACCATCCGGGCTTTGGCGAGAACGTCCCCACAAAGATACGGCGAGAAGCGTAATGCGGAGGACAACTCAGAAGAAGAGGTAGACGCAGAAGTGGAGGACCGAATAGAAGATGACAGGGTGACACAATTGGGACAGTTAATTGAAAAGCTGATACTTGACAGACAGGGGCACGGACAACGTGCGCATCTATGGGCCGGACGCCAGAGCCATAACTTCAAGCGGGTCCTCAAAAGGCGCTCCACATGACGATTTGTATGAAAAGGGCTTAGTCCCAGAGAAGGCAGGCTAGAGAGAGATTATAACCGCTATGCCCTACGCCAAACAAGTTATGGAGGCGAGAGTGGTATGCGTGTGATTGGTAAACTGTCGTGTAGCGGTTAGGGATAGGTCCACAAGATGCCATCGATGCTGGGCGACTGAGCACTGTACGGCCAGTTGTAAAGGGCCAGAGAGGACGAGGGACTGACAACGATGTGGAGAGACTGGGCACTACGCAAATAGATGCAGTGGGCAGTTCCCGTTCTGAGTTTTCTGCGAGGAAGGAGGGCATAACCAGTGAGCCTAACATCAGAGCAGCCGAAGGAACAGGATGGATGTGTAGTGTACATCGCAGTGCGTTAGTGTCGGCACGAGTATGGACAGGGGCATCCATATTGAATACGGGGGAAAAGTAAAGCTTATTAGCCGCTACATCTCGCCGAATAGCCCGGACGGAACCATGGAGGCGACCCTGGATGGGATCAACCCTCACCTCCACGCACACCATAGTGGGGTGATTTCTACGCTAAGTCACAGGAGTGGGGATTCTCAACTAACCAGGGGCTGGCTTTGGCGGAGTGGATAGCAACGAGTGCAATGTTCCCCTATAACGAGGAAGGCATGCCTACTTTCCGGAGAAGGGGGTTTACGACAACGCTGGGCCTTACCATCTCTGCGAAAACGATCTCAGGTAGAGTGATTCAATGGCATAGACTGAAAGACACATCTATTACCAGTACCTATGATTCGGGATCACAACCGGGGACAACACGAGCGCTACGCAGCGACTAAGAGTTCGGTAGGCATGAAATTCGACGTATAGCGTCTAAACCAGGACAAACGAATCGAGAAGATTAGAGCAAGCGGGTGGTAGCTTTCCCCCTGCGGATTTACATGAATTAGCCAGAGGTATACTGCTAGAACGAAAAAATCGCCTACCGAAGGAAGGACTGTCTGACGGCTAGACGTTGCGCCACGAGAGCCAGCAGTGTGCCGGCGATCTCATACCACGCTCAGCAGCTTCAAACGAGAACGGAGGAACAGTAGGACGACGACGCAACAGAACCTTTCTCAGTGGTGGAGGTTTGTGAGAACAGGAATAAGAATGCCTGCGGTGTTTTTGAAAATATAAATATATGGAACACGTGCATGCTAATCGCTCTAATAATTCTCCTATTTAAAAATGGAGATAACAAAAAATAATAATACTACAGGGCAATAAGTATATTATCGGTATTCTACAAACAATTCGTCAAAGTAATAACCGCACGATGTTAGTCGTGTTGTAATTAGTAAGCTATACTTGTATCACGTAAGGTGGAATCTTCGATGAAACCCATGTTTCCGTGACCAACACTAGGTGGCAGGCACGGGTAATGCCGGATTCAACCTGCATTTTGGCCGGGGCGCCTACAGGCTAAACCAAAATCTCACGTTCTGTCAACGACCAGCATGAACGCCTTAGAGGCCCACCCTCCCGTCGCGCTGTCTTTGTCTGGATCGTTCGTCTCATTAGGTTGTCACGTCTCGTTGGTCTGAATCATATCCCATTCCTGTAGATCGTCTTGAAATTTTGTCTTCATGACCTTCCCGGCAAATTTGGTCACTGCCTCTCAGTGCTGGGGTAATTCGAGCATGAGGCTTCCTAGCCACTGCGGTGTTACTTCCTCCTGTAGCATCTGCATATTATGACGGTCACATTGTCCATCCCGCTGCAGTTGCGGCATCTGTCTTTGTCTATCTTTAATATTTTGTACAGGTATGATTGGAATGTTCCGTGTCCTGTCAGCAGTTATGTCGTCCAGTGGTCGGTCGTCCCGTGGTTTCTTTCTATTACCAGTTTTATAAGTGATAACAGGGACTTGGTCTACACCGTATTTCCGGTTTCGTTCCATCTATTGGCTATGGCCAGGGATCTTTCTTTGCTGTATGACTGTATTCGTTGCCGTCGCTTTGGTGATGCTGAGCATCGATGGTCTCAGAGAGGTGGTCCGCAATCAGTCCCTCTATGGTTTTCGCCATTCTAGGAGGCACAGTGAGCGATATGCTGATGGGTAGCTCTGCGGCTTCCTGGGCTGTGGGGATATGACGAGGTGGGCCATGTTGGGGAAGATACCTCCCGGTAGGCAGTTGTTCGCAAGTTTCGGGAATTTTTCGTTCGAGTATGAGGCTTCGTTGTCGCTACGGCTCATCCTCTCCTAGTCTCGCACAGAGGGTGGCCCACTCCCGGTACCACCTGTAGCGTCTGTATAGTGTGCGGGTCACATTCTCCGTCTCAATGCAGTGGCGGCATCTATCTGCGCCTCTCTTCCATATTTTGTACAAGTATGATTGTAATGTCCCGTGGCCTGTCAGCAGTAGGCAGTCGTCGTGCTCCAGTGATTTTTTCTTGGAGGTGTCCGAGGGCCGCCAACACTTTCTTCTCCTTCCAGTCTCCTGCTAGTGACGTTTTCTCCTCGTTATGTTGGGATTGCGCCTCTTCGTCGTTGTCCTGTTCTGGAGGAAGAAGGTTATTACTGCTTGCACACCTCCAAGGACTATGATTACTGGTCCAGGCGGGCAAGCTCAGATCTTTTTCATGCCGAGTCTGCATGGTAGGCCCCGCGGATCGTTTTGGACCTCCCTACAGATCTTTCGTCAATACTCGTTCTGGCTGCTTTCAATGCCCCGCCTAATATCTTTCCGCAGAGTCCGTTAGCAGTCCTAGACGTAAATGGTCAGGATATTGCCCATCATTGCTCTGTTGGCTACGTGGCTCGCGTCAGCTACCGTCTGACACCAGCAGTACGTTTAAAGCTGTACCTGTACCAACCTCGAGAATATACTACTTATACTACTTCAGAAAATGCTTTAGTACCCTATATCACCTGCAGACTATCAGAGAGCTAATAGAAAAAACAAACAAATGTCAGTTCACATAATGCACGGCCTTCCTAGATTACGAAAAGGCGTTTGACTGAGTGAAACCCAGGTCAATATTGAAAGCTGAATCGACCACAGATACACAACGCTCATTCAGAACATATGCAGCAACTCAACGTGGTCCTACTGCATGAAAAGACCAACCAAACCCCGATCATCAAGGAACAAGGAGACACAATCTTCCCAAAACTATTCACGATATCTCTGGAGACGTCTTCAGGGAAACAAACTTGAACAACAAGCAGATATAAGTAGATACGAAAATCGAATACAACTCAAATTCGCACACGACGTTGTACTCATCACTGACAGCCGAGAAAACCGAAATGCTAAACCAAAAATGGAAAATGAAATTGTATTAAAGATGAAACTAAATGCATGACTATCGTAACAAATCAAAATGTAGATGAGCTAATAACATACAACCAAAGAATCGAACTTATAAACTCATACATTTACCTCCGGCAAATCTCAAAATATCATAAGAGAACACAGATGTCCAGAAGTACAGAAAAGAGTATCGATGAGTCAGGTAAAATTTGGCTAGTTGAACAATATCTTCAAAGCCGATGTACCCAGTAATCTGAGAACACACACATTCGATCAGTGCACCCTTCTAGATGTGACATATAGACCAGAAATATAGGCATTACACAAACAAATAATACAGAAAATAATAGTTACACAACTGGCGATGGAAAGGAGAATGCTGGCTATATCGCTACGCGAACCAAAAACCAAGAAATCGTATCAAACAAAAGTATCGGATGTTATTCAACGTATCGGCCAGGTGAAATGAAGCTGGGCTTAGCACATAGCTAGAATGAAGGACGCCAAAAGGACACGCCGACTAGTGGAGTGGAGATCTCAGGCACATAAAAGACCGCAGGGAATACCCTAGCTCAGATGAATTGATGACATAAAACCACTGGCACAACTTGACAGGCTGAGTAAAGCAAAAGACAGAGAGGAATGGAGAAATTGAGGTGACCAACGATGGATGACATGGATGATGAGATGATGAATCTGTTCCATTATGTCCGTCATATCAATTTTCCTTCTGATCTCGACGTTTTTGATCCTGTCTCTAATGCTCACCCCCATCATGCTTTTCCATATTGTTCTCTGGCATACTCGAAGACGATTTGCACTGTTCTTGCTTATTGAGATTTTGATTCTGTATGTAGTGTGTTGCAGCATGCAAGCGTTCCTTATCGATATATCCCACATTATCGGATGCGGCCCAGGTCGCTTATTCTTCTTAAAATTTCGGCTGTTCAATTGTCTGCTTCGAGTTCAATCGTGTGTCAATACGTGTATTCTGTGACCCCTTCTGTGCCTGATTCTTTATATTCGCCATGATATGACTATGGCTCCTACATACTGTCTTATCTAGATTAAACTCTAAACTTACTGCTACTGAAGATTAATGTAATTCGTTAATTATTTGATTTAATTGTTCCTCGTCACTGCTCACCAGATATCTGCAAAACGGAGATGACTAAGGTACTTCCTATCTATGTTAATTGCTATTTTCTCCCAAGAGAAGTTTTTGATGAGCCAAAATTCTTCACCCTATGGCTTCTCTAGTGATAGGGTGAATAATTTTGGCTAGATTTTATTTCTCTGGCGTACTGCTCTTCTGACACCTACTACGCAACTAAGTCTTATTGCACTTATAATGGGGGGTTGCATGTTCATAAACATATTTGATGAGGCTCGAGTATCCGGAGTCAATACTCGCTTTATCAAACTCTTAAGATAATCTACAAACACAAACTGCAACGGGATGTTATATCGATTATCGTGCAGATCGTTTGGATGTGGTCAGTTGTCTTCTCTCTCTGCCTATTCAATCGATTTGATAAAGCCTAACTTATTACTCAAGCGTTTACTAATACTCTTCATAAGGAGTTTGTAGTGTATGAAATCAGACTTATAGACTCCTGATTATTATTGTCTATACAATCTCATTTTTTGTATAGTATTTTAACGTCGGAAATTTTTGTTTAGTAGGACAAAGATTGGTTTCTCAAGCGCGGTTATTGAAGCCTTTTTACTGATGCAGGTGAGAATCATTTGTCACCGTTGTTTCGGTAGTCACCTTGCTGACTATTGAGTTGTTTGCTTTTTAATCGTGAAGTGGACTATTTCTACAGAAACACGGATACTGTCATTAATTTTGTATTTTGTCTGATACTTCGTTTATTTTCAAGTTGTGTAGGACTACTGTTTGTTCTAGTTTCTGTTCGATTTCTTTCATGTATCATTCTTCGTTTTCCCGTAGTTCTACTATCGTTGGTGATGGTTTTTCTCAACTAATTTCTACCGCTTCATTTGGGTGTTAATATAGATCGTAGCTCTTACGAACACATGTTTGCTGCCGGTGTTAACACGATTTAGGACGGTTATACAGATATGTTTCTCTAACTTCAAATAACGCTTTCCCAAAATTCTAAATCTTCAGTCACACATTATAGGTATTATTTAAAGATGTGAATTATATCAGCTCAAATGTTTATGATTTTGATAAATCAAATAAAAATTCAGATATAAATAATATTTATCTAAACATATCCGCAAAACATATACCATGTATGTAGATATATCTATTAATAATAATTAATTAAGACTGTTATCAGAATCACAGATCAAATCTTTTACGATGAATAAACTGGCATGTTTGTACCACATGCCCGTTTATTCTTCGTAAAAGATTTGATCTTTGATTCTGATGACATTAACAGAATATTACAGAAATATAAATTTAAAATCAAAGTAAGCTATCTATTTTCTTTATCACACTTTATGAATTCAATGTATTGAATAATTTTTATGAACATATTATACTTGGAGAACATATATTTATGATTTTCAATGATTCACTAATTGTTCCGTATTGTTTTAATTCAATATTGTATCGCGAATTGTGAAGTTGGGTCTGGGAAAAGATCGTAGTTGCTTCTTGAACTAGATGCAATTATCTCGGAAAGCCTTGCAAAACGATTGACATATATAAAATTATCCATGGTCATAATAACACAGGAAACTATAAAAACACACAGAAAATCAACTAAATTTGAATAGAGGCCTCCATCGAAATACCCTATGGAAGGTGCTTGACTCCAGCTACAATTTATCTTCGAGCTGATTGTTTGGATACAATCACTCAGAGATGTAGCCGCAGTACCATATGCCATACGGCATGGTCGGTATACACCACGGAAGTTAGTAGTATCTCCGATTGTTCCCGGAAACCAAAAAAAAATAAATGTAACTTTTTATTATAATTCAATTATTAAACAATTAAATTTGTTGTATTTGTTTGTTTATGAACTAATTATCATAACCCTTGCCGTAATACTAATACTAAACTATAAAATTAAATGTAATGAATTTTCTAATGTACTAATACTAATCTACAAATTTCGTATAGTGACATGGTGATTCCCTGAAATACTTAATTTGAATAAATTTTACGGTGGTTACCGATTTTAGCAGTAGGTGGAAAATCGATAAAGAGCGCCGCTAGCGTAAAGGCTGCTGCATATAAACATTACCGTTGGCCATTACGGCGGATAGTAAACAAACTCTTATCAAACAAGGCTAGTGTTATTGCTCATTAAAAGCTGTTTTACTACGTTTGTTGCTGGATGCAATTAATTTTCAAATATCTATTAAACTAGAATGCAACAAGGCAAATAGAATTTCATGAACCTCCCTCCCTAGTCAAAAGACGACCACATAGTGCAAAACATAATTATTCTCTCCTTTATAACATATAGGAGTTTCATTGGTAATTAATACGTGCAGTGTAAGTTTGATAGTTTTGAAGTGATAAATAAAAAGTGCATGAAACCCCGGATGTTGATAAATGGTTTATGTTCATTTCATACTTTTTTAATAATCGTATTTTACTATTATTTAGAGTGCATACGAGTTTTATATGAAATTTCATTATTTCATTTTATTCAGCTGTGGAACTAATACATTCAAGGAATTAAATTGCTAACATTTATAGTATAATAAAAATTTATATAAAAATAATGTGGAAGTTATTTTTGATATCACCATGAAAACGGAACGTTTGGTTTAGTGAATCAAATTGTATTTGTACATGCTATTACTTAAAAATTAATTTTCAACAATAAAATTCCTCCATAGACATTATACATTACAATAAAGAAATGGAAAAAGTATACTTTTAAAGCACATCTGATAAACTTCACAAAATAATGTATGAAAGGGTTGATCAGAGGATTGTTCGATGTATGTTTATCAAGAATATGATATACGACTGTGAATTATAAAGTTCACGATCGAGTGCCATTGATATACTACTATTAAGGAAACTCTGCAAGGATCAGCGTCATTTTATGTATCCTTTGTGTCATCCTGACCATTATTCGCCATACGTCTTTGTAATGTAAAGGAATAATATTATGTTATTATAAATAGATATCTAAGTAAGTGGAGGAACAACGTTTATTAAATATGTAGTAATGTAGTATTAAAAATAAACAGTTGTTACTTGGGACACGAGAAATATATATATATATATATATATATATATATATATATATATATATATATATATATATATATATATATATATATATATGTATATATATCCCCAAATACCCGTAACGAGATACGTAAATTAGTGGTTGTAGAAAGCAAGGCAGAACGCTATAGTCTTCTTTGTGTGTTTTGTTTAGTAACATGAACCTTGGAGAACCTTAAAATCCAGTGTTGTGACTATGTTCGCATTTTCCTATTTATTGTGCCGTGAAGCTTTTTCCAGGGTAGAAGTGAAGACACTTTCACCTCTAAAAACTCCGGATACTTATAGGAAGTGTAACCTCTATACGGCACATTTGATATATAAAGGTGAAACACCCACCCTCTGACACTAAATGTGATATGTAACGCACATTCTGTCCGATGACGACATTGTCGAGATACAGCTGCTCGCTTCGGCAACTGTACCTTAATATAATTAATGGAAGCGTTCTGGGTTCGTACTTCTTCGGCGTGAAATTAATAGGTGCAAGGTAGTTCGATTATCTTCGATTTGAACTTGCATTCGTCGAATTAATTCCGGATCCTGAAGTACCCGATCTCTCGATAACCGACATAATCTTTCAACAGGAGTGCACCTCCTCATTATCAAGCCCAAGTACGTGCATACCTTGATGAGCTTTTGCAAACTGGTGCATAGGGCGAAGGGGGCCAATTGAAGGTCTCCTGATTTGACAGCCTTAGATTTTTTCCTTTGGGGATATATCTTTTTAGAATCTGAACTCCCCTTGTCTTGCCTTGGGGTGTCTTTTGACATCTCCCCTGGTTTATTGTTTTGTGGTGTGTCCGAAGACGTGCCGAATAGGATAGTGCACCTCCTCATTACCAAGCCCAAGTACGTGCATACCTTTATGAGCTTTTTTCAAACCGGTGCATAGGGCAAACGGGGCAAATTGAATTTTCTGCCAGGTCTCCAGATTTGACACCCTTCCTTTTTCGTTTGCGGATATAAGTAAAGTTTACATAACATGCCCTACGGATTTAGTTAATTTAAAGGGGAAGATTCATCGTGAAGCACGATTAATTTCTCCAGATATTATTGAAAATGTTCAAAACGAATGTGTTCTTCGATTAGCATTTTCTACTTTAGTTTTTTATTGTTTAATTAAATAGTAGTAGTAGTTACTGTATTTACATTTCTTTAAATGGCTATCAACCTTCGGGTGTTATGTGTATGTGAGTGTTGGGACTTCAGAAAATTGTCGTAAAGTTTTCGTAATTGTATCCCAACAACAAATGGTACACATAGCCCAGGTCAGGATTCGAATCCGGGCCGCCAGTTCGTTAATCCGGGGTCCTAACCACTGCACTAGATCTGCGTGTTTAATTAAATATTATTTGGCGTTTCATGTTTTTTGGCATTTGAACAAAGTTCGTTATATGACCTATATCATAATCAAAAAACGCTCATCGCAGTAAAATAATCCATTTGAGAATGTGTGAAAAAATAAATAGGGTTGTCATTTGAAAAAATGGTCGATAATGATATTCCTCATTCAAAAATGAATAAAATTGACACTCTCATTAAAAATTAAAAATTAACATGTACGAGCAATTTTTGCAAAAATCGTTAATAAAGGTTTAACAGAATTTATTTCATACTTTAGGGACTAATATAAATATGAAATATGAGTAAAGTAACTAGCTAAAATGACTAGCACCCAAATGAAGAACGGACTAAGATAGAAAACAGAATTCTATGAATTGAATTTCGGAGCAAGTGTGGAACTGCTTGCACAAAACAGTCCAAGAGCATAAAGGCAACAGAAAATTGGAGTTAAATTGAATTGTAGTGAAATTAAATTTAATTAATTGAATGAATAGATGCATTTTTTCAGACCGCAGATTCAACAAAGGCATGGCGTTACATACCCCTATTAAAATCTGCTCATGTTTACCTATACCTCCATACACCTCAATAGATCAACCTCAGCAACCTTCAACGCCATCCCCCGTAAGGAATATATCTTAATGTGGGAGACCTAACAGTGTTTCTAGTGCTGTTGTTTACATAGTACCTGTTACACCACAACATATTATAGGTTGTACTAGCAGTTTTAGTGTTAGTGCTATTAATTTGTTTTCGAGTCACCGAACTATAGGTCCGTAAGCTAACATGGGTCTTATTATGGCTGTGTAAATCCACAGCATGACACGAGGTGAGAATCCCCATGTGCCCCCAATCGTTCTGAGACAGTGCAAGATGGTTTTCTGACTTTATCTTTATTCTGAAGTGATGTCCCAAGCTTAATTTGCTAATATGTTACTTGTGGTGCCAACTTGTCCCAAATAAAAGCAGCATATTTAACGCGTTTTGGCTTAAATATTTTCGTGAACCGAACCACATCAGTCTTCCTAAGGTTTACCGGCAGATAGTATTCTATGGACAATTTTTCTACTATTCTTAGTACACTCTGCATAATACTACCCAGTTCATTTTCATAGATCCCTGTTAGAATGTTTGTAATATCATCGGTGTACCCCAGTGTATTCTGAAATTACACGGTCTATAAGACTAGTATTCACATTTTCACATGTTGTGGACATATTTGTACCATCCCCGTCCTTAGTCAGCCTAGTTGTTGTGATAGATCCTTAGAGAGAGCTCTGTTCAGTCTGGCAGCGACTATAATATTCTATACCGGACCACAGAAGACCCTTCAGAGTTCTCTTTGCTTTTGACGGGCCATGACTTTTGGTTGGCTGTAAAGGCTTCCAATTTCGGGTCTGCTATTATTTGCCCTATTAAAAATTATTCTACACTCTTTCTTTAACCTCTTCAGTTCCGTGCACCACTAGGGCGTTGGGCCTTGTTCAGTCGCTTGTCCGGTAGGGTTTGAGAGAGCATGAGCATAAGCATTTCGTAGATAGATACAAGAGACAAAGCCACCAGCGGTGCGTCTAATGACACTTTAACTAGCGGCCCCTCCTAATCCGTCCATCCCTGACAAGTCCAAAGATGCACCCGCTAACGGTGCCCTCCGCAATGTAGCTGTCTGATGAGATTCAGAAGTCAAGCCTTTCACAGCTGCCTTCCGCTTCCTGTATTCGTCACCATAAATCTTCGAGCCACCCGTCCTGCTATTGGGCAGTGCCCAATGCCCTTCCGACCTTTCGATTGCCTTTTTAGGGTTGACGCTTATAGATGGACACGTACCATGACTAGACTCAGCTTTTTTAGAATCTGAACTCTCCTTGTCTCGCCTTGACGAGTCTTTTGACGTCTCCTCTGGTTTATTATTTTGTGGTATGTCCGAAGACGTTTGGAAGATGGGGTTCACTTATCCATCTGTTTATATTTCAGCTTTCGTCCTCCCTGTTTCTCACCCAATAAAGAGGCAAAAAAAAACGAGACGCACCAGCTTATTATAAATTCTCTAAGGCTACAGGATATAGCTTTCCAGGCCGGTGCCGAGCCATATCTAGTTCGACGGACTGCCCGAGCAACTGTGCGCCCCAACACCTCAGAAAGCTCATCCTGCCGGTTGTCTGACAGAACAACACATCCGATTTATCTGTGTTGGAATAAACACTGACCACCTATTTCAGGCACAATCTAGTAACGTGTTTCCAAGACCAGACATATAAAACCCCATGTCTGAGAAGACTCAGTCATCGGGTTCCGTACATCCTTGCACGCACGACAAATACCCGCGGGCAGTCTTAAAACCTAAGCCACCTCCCACCACTGACCAGGATTAATCAGTTCAAGGGATTGGTCCATGATTAGTATCAACCGTAACCACAAGGTAGGACCCACACGACTTGGGTATGCGATTTTTTTATGTCCGGATTTTCTTCTCGTGCGGACCCCAAAGTCAGTACCGCTTAAATCATGCGACATGAGCACGCGGAGGTTCATTTCACAACTCATGTCTCAACTCGAAGTACGTGATTACGTGAATTCACCCTCACTAGCTGAGCTTCACTGATGAGATCTATTAAGATCGAAATCTAGATATGTAGATTGTTAAGGGATGGATTCATACTTATATATGTTAAATAAACAACTGTTGATATGCCCCACGTTCCACGAACTCAAGTGTAATACTACCGTATGTCAAATGTCACAAATATATCAAAAGTGACATTTAGATAGTGAAATAGGTTATTATCCTATCACTCTTAACACATTTGTGACATTTGACATACGGCAGTACTACACTAGCGTTTGTGGAACGTAGGGCACACCAACAGTTGTTTATTTGGTGGCTATGGATAACAGGCCGGTCTGACCGCACAGCACGATAAACGAAAACGGCTATAATAGGCAGTAAAGCAAGGACGCTGTTAGCAAAACTCAAAGATTTAAGAGACAAGTGGAAGATATTGTAGGATAGTGCTGTGGTATTGAAAGGATTCAGTATATTTTTTGTTCGGGAAATGGATGCAAGACGTAAAATTCAGGAGAGACGTATAGAAATTGCAAAAACCAACTGGTACCAAATAGATATAAGGATATTAGAATAAGTAAAAATTGTACACTGATGAACAAAATCATAGAATAAAACTGTTAGATCAATTTCGGGCAGGAATTTGGAAGCAAAAATAAAGGAAAAAGTTAGTGGAGACTAAATTAAAAATGTATTTTTGTAATGTAAAGTGTTGTCGCCAAAACACATACGCGTAAATTATGTAATAAAATATTAGCCGTGTAGATATGTTATTTCAGAATACCAAAACATTTGAAAACTACGACCGTCATAAAACGTACCGTTGGCTACCCAGTAGAAATACATACCGCGTGCATTCCTTACAGTTTAGATTTTTGTCATTTTAAGCCCGACATTAAAATATAATGCATATTCACCCCTACACCTACAAACACTAGCCACACGCGAAGGCGCGTTTCCAGGAACCTACAACTCAGACGACTTTAGATGACTCCTTCTAAACACCCCCAAAGACTGATCAGTATATATGTCGAGAGAAAATCTCGGGGCAGCAGAAAATCGAACACGAATGACCTCGTCTAAAACCCATGTCATTAAAAACAGAAGACAAGCTCAAAAATGCTCTCTTCTCTTCCCGATTTCAATAAGTTACATACGCTGCTCTTCTCTTCCCGATTAGAATACGTTACGTATGCGGCTATTGTTTTTCCTGATTTTTATGTAACAATTGTGATACTCATAAGTTAACACTTATATGATAAAATAAACCAGAATGAACCATGTCAATCACAGAGTCTCCCAGTGTACACCATTCCAATACGTTGGGTCTAGACGCTGCTGAAACAACTAATAATTCGAGTCAAGCAAGCCTCCAGGGTGTGATTCCGAAAGGGGTTACAACAAAAGGGACAAAATCCGTTATACAATTAGTAAAACATTCGCCATTGTCGGGTTACAAGAAAACCAACTAGCGGAGAAACGTAACAATTTGAAATATATGAAGTCTCATATACCTAAGAAAACTCACGAAAGTGCAAACATAAAATACAACTTTATTCACCGGAATGCATTATTATTATATAACACCAGCGTCATGTTGTGGCACTCACTACGACAATATTTCCTTTATGCAAAATTTCTGGCGCCCTCGTGTGTTTCGGTGCGTTTATCCTGCAAGCAACGTCCATCTATACAGGCCATAATCATTAAACTTTATTGTTAACTTTACAACGGGTAAGGCCATTCCTGGTTTACATTGATGTGGGAGGGGTGAGGGTCATAATATAAAATAAAACCGTAAATGTGAACCCATAACATTTATTAAATTAATCTACTGCACACATAATTCAACGCAAATTGCATAATGCGATGTCATTATATTTGCACTCGGTGGCGATAATAAATGTTATTTATGTGTGGATTCATGTATGGGTGTTAAACCAGACGTGCGTGTGTTGTTCATTGTTATATAACTTAAATACCAATAACAATAATATTATTTAACAGCATATTTAGCACAAATATTATTCATTAGAATATTTATATAAAAGTCCAAGGTTTTGCATTCAGTTGTACTTTTTAATATATGTTTGTGGCCGTTCTACATAGTCAAAATTGATACATAATGTAAAAACTATATTTGAAACATATTTCAGAAAATTTATTATTCATTTTGGTCATTTTTTCATTTCAAGAATGAATAAAAGCGGTGCTTAAAAAAATCTACAAAATTATTAATGAGTTGTAGCACCGTCATTCTTTTTACAGAATGCGTATAATATATTTGAACTAAATTTCGGAAAATTATTTCTTTCAATGCTGGAAGTGTAAAATAAATTATCAAAATAGATATAGAATGTATAGAATAGGTATAGAATGTATAGAATATATTTAGAATATAAAAACTTCTATCTTTATAGGGCTATCACCCGTGAGGTTTTTCCACCGGTCTAGGGAGAAGCTCAGAGGAGTTTAATCACCTTAACTTCACAGAAAACCTGTGATAAACTGTGAAAGGTGAAACCTCTGAAAAACTGTGAAACTACTTACCAAAATCATCGCAAATGAAATTGTGGAACAAATAGGAATGGCCGAGGAATAACAAGGCTTCCGCAAAAACAGATCCACGATCGTCGCAACAACAAACCAGCTTTCGTTTGCTTCGTAGACCTTACGCAAGCATTCGATAGAATAGAATTATATGACGTTGAAGAGATTTTGAAAACAAAAGGCGTGAACCCCAAAATCATCAAACTATTCAGAGTTCTAAATACAGACAATAGAACAAAGCTCATCGTAAATAAAAAACTAACGAAATATCCGTCACCGTGGGGATTAGACAAGGGGACAGTCTGAGCCCAACATTTTTCAACACTATCATGGATGAGATTATCGAAGACGTGAAGAACATGGATATTGGATACAGAATGGGCAACAAAAAATGTAGTATCATATGTTATGCGGACGACGCAATAATCATGGCGGAAGATGAAGACGACATACAGCGACTGCTTCATAGGTTCAACACAAAGGCGAAACATTTCAATATGCAGATATCCATTGCAAAAACTAAAGCAATGGTGCTATCTATCAAAGGACCCCATTAGATGCAAACTTTCCATCGAAGGCAGTCCTATAGAACAGGTAATGCGCTTTAACTACCTAGGCGTTGAATTATCCAGTAAAGGAGACCTATACAATGATGCTCAAACCCAAATAAATAAAGCATCGAGAATTGCGAGATGTCTACGTGACATAATATGGCGAAACAAATTCGTGTAAAAAGAGAGTAAAGTGCGCATATATAAAACCTGTGTCAGGCCAATTATGACGTATACAGTCGAAACCAGAGCGGCCACAAAGAAGACGAAAGGACGACTACGAACAACAGAAATGAAGACCCTCCGAACCATATCGGGTCTCAGCCTCACGGACCGACTACGCAGCGAGGAAATACGAAGGGACTGCAGACTAAGGAGGCCCCTTGGACGACCTCCCAAAAGATGGAAAGATAGCTGGACGTCTATATCACAGGAGGCACAATAGTTGGCAATTAACAGGACTAGTCCTACATTAAGAAGAAGAAGAAAAATAACTTCACAGAAAACCTCTGAAAAACTGTGAAAGGTATCAGCTTCCGGGGCGGTTGTGGGTACACACCCCACAGGTGTACATTTTGGAGATTAAGAATCACCAACAGACAGGTATTTGAAAGAATTAATATAATAAACGAAGTCATATTTTCCAATCAGAAAACTTGAATATGTAGGCCATTTTAAATGCAACGAATATGTATGTTGGTAGTCGTAGCGTCCTCGCTGAAAAGCTGCGTCAATGGTTTGCATGCAGCAGCGCGGAACTATTCAGAACAGCAGTCAACAAGAATAGTCATGATTGTGTACAACCTCTGATATGAGAAGGAGTACAAAAAGAAAAAGGTGTGCAGTCGCAGAACGCCATATATAGCGGAGTCAGATCTGCCAAACTAAGTATGAATTTTTGCAGCGAAAAATAGTATCACATTTCACAGTTTCTTAGAGGTTTTTCGAGCATTTCCTTTGCCCGGTGGAGATCCCTTGGGCCGATAGTCGCATTAAAACAAGAAGCTCTTTAAAAACTTTTATTCCTTATTCATTCTTTCTGTTAGTGATTCCGATCTCCACATTCTTCGGTAGCACCACAAATCCTCTAGCTTTTTAAACTGCGTTTCTTTTAGGATCTCAACTCCATATAGCACTAAACACATGGCAGGAAGTATTCTCATACATAGTTCTGTATGTATGTCCCAGTTGAAAAGGAACTGTTTTATTTTCATGAATCTATCTATTCTTATTCTGCAATGCTTGGTTTACTAGTATAGATCCAAGATATTTGTATTAGTCGACTCTTTCAAGTGTGGTATAATTAATATTATAAGTTATACTTCTTGGTTTTAGGAACTATCATACATTTAGTTTTCTTAAGATTTATTTGCAGTTTTGAATATTCTTTACATTCATGATTTGTTATCGCTATGCAGGTGAAATATTATTACAGGACTTGTTAATATTATTTCATCTGCATGTATGATGTTTTTTTATGTACTCCCCATTAATGATTATAACTGTTGGCTCCTCCAACACTTTAGCGCCTCCTCAAAAATATCTTCACTGTACATATTAAATAGTAGGGGAGACAGTATATACGCTTATTCTACAACACGACTAATATCTATTTTCCGAGTCAAGTAATTTTTTACTTACACTTCTGCACTTGCACATCTACCTGAATCCATTCCAATAGTCCGAGCCATCAGAGGTACAGAAACATTCGGGTATATTTTCTCAGAATTAATCCACTCCCGACATCTCTGCAACGGGCACCGAAGAAATCCAAACACCGTCCAAATTCCGCACCAAACCGTGCTTTCAAACAGCATCCAAGCCCGAGTCCGTCCACGTTGCATACATAGTATACATCATTACATACCTCCAGTATATGAGGCAGTGTAACATGATTATACTGACCAAAACATGGCTGGAGGAAGATGAAAGACAGGAGTGCAACTGGTGGAAGCCATAAGAACACAAGGGGAAATGAATTGCGGACTGACGGGTTGATCATAAGGCGGTATTATCACTAGAGTAGTGAAAAGGAGTATGTTTACAAGAACGAAAATTATGTATATATATAGAAAGTGATGGAATACACAATAACAGTGTAAGTGAGCTGCATCCCTGAAATGGCTTAGATTACAAAGAAAGCAATTGAAGATCTAAGGTAATTAGGAAATGGCTGTTTTGGTTGTAGGCGTTTATAACGCCAGGGTTGAATAATCTAAAGTCCTTATGATAGAGAACAACAGATATTTAAGGAAGGAAGCATATGCAGAAAGACAACTAGACATAGGACCAACAATGGTGGAGTGGAGGATTTACACATAAAGATTTGATGGGGGAGTGCAGATAAATTGTAGCCAGAGGGGCATCTGTAATTGACTTTGCAGTAGTCAATTACGAGGCGTGCACTCGGTACAAACATTTGTGGTACATGTGATGTTAGTAGTTACGTAAAGAAAGCATGAATTTAAGAGATGTTTAAGTCCTAAAAAAACCTTAATTTAACATAATCATTACAGCAAGAAGTAATATAATTTGAATACAATACAATATAATTTAAATATAACCGTCTCCCTTGCACTATTCCTCTCTACTATCACCCACTTCCTCGCTTATGCCAACCTTTTGTAGATGTTCAGCCCCTCTTAACCGTCTTTCTGCAATAACCACCCACTCTACTTTCACGCCCTCGTATTCTCTGCCGAGGTACCGCCACGTACCATTCTATTAAATTCCAATCGCAATTCTCGCAATCCCGATACATCTACTCCATAAAATAATATTGGCATCTCACTCGTGCTAGATTACCATTCGACCAATGCTCCCATCGTCTCTTTGCGATCCCCCAAGCCGTTCGTGCATTTGCTTGCATCCACTCCAAATTATTTCTTGACACTGCACTCGAAATCATTATTCCGTTCCATTTTAATTTCACTACCTATTTCTGAACATCATCCATCTGAATTGTTCACCCTCTCTACTAACTCTACTTGTGTACAGATTTAACAAGAAAAGACATTACTGCCTTACTCCTACATTTATTCCAAATTTCTCAGAAAGTTCTCCATTCACTCTGGCTTTTGGACACAGTGCTTTGTACATCTTTCTCATCCATTCTATCGCTTCTTCCACCATCGTAACATTTTCATACACTCCATTAGTTTATCCCCTGGAACTAAGTCATATGTTGATTTCAGATGTTCTGGATAGTTCAGTATAGTTGGCTGGAGGGTAGCATAGCTACAAACACTTAGGCCTCAAAATGGGCCCATTGTGAAACCTCTCTTTAAGACTACTCACTCGTCCCACCGGTCAATTTTGCGTGCGCGCTCCAAAACTATTACCGGTGAGTAGTTGCCAATGCTGGTCATAGTAGGCCTGCACTCCCCTAGTATTAGATGCCTAGTGTTTACTAGAGCTTGGCAGAGGCATATTACATGCTCTGCTGTTTCTAGTTCTTCATTGCACCCTCTACATAACGGGCTGTACCCCAGACCCATCGTGTGTAGGTGTTTGTTTAGCAGGCAGTGGCCAGTTAGGATGTTGGTCAATAATTTCAGATTAGTTCTAGATAAGTTAAGGCGGGCTGTGGCTACAATTTTACAAGGTTGCCTAGTTGCTACCTTTGATTGCTTGCAGCCCGGCGTTTCTCGTCATTTTACCCTGTGAAGAGCATATGATATATGCTCTATTATTTGTTTCAGAGTACCTGCAGAAAGTATTTCATCCTCTTGGGTTGTTACGAGGATGTGAGGGTCCCTTCCTGGCAAGCTCATCTGTTATTTCGGTCCCCTCGATGCCACTATGTCCTTTGATCCAGCGGAGTTCTAGTTTGTTATGCTTAGCTAGCTCCTCTAGGCTGTGTAGACATGAATATAGCTCTTTTGACACAAATGTGTTGGCATTTGCACTATGAGATGACAAAGGTAAATTTCAAAAACAGTTTTTGAGATAAATGCATTTTAAAGATTGCTGTAGTTTTACCATTGAGTCTAATTTTATCTAATTCTTTCAAAAAATAATTTGCTTTGTACCAAACGCAAACAAAAATTCAAGGAGCGGTAAAATATATATGAGAATAAAATATCAAAACCGTGCGATATGTTCTCCATTTGGACTCCAGGACTTCCTCCACCATTCTCGGTAGGGTGATAATATGCTACCTCGTTCCGCTTCTTTAACTAACCCCGTAGGTTCGCTCAATAACTTCTTCCATCCCCCCACTAGTTTCCTCATTCCCATGCATGGGGCAACCAAATGAAGAGTAATGATGGAAGCGGCGATGACCTCCATACTTCACAAGACTCTTGGTTGTCAACAGCAATCTATGCTTCGTTCATTGGAATATGGAGGAGGTATTTCGAAAGGGACATGCATTAGGTATAGTGCTTGGCGGGGAGAAAGTGTGGTCCCTTGCATATACAGGCGACTTGGTATGTATGGCCAGAACGAATATTGAAACGAGATAATCGATAAACTGCATGTGAAATAGAAAGGTTTCCTGAGTGAATGTAGACAAAATGTAAATGGGGTATCCCAGAGGGAAGGAAAGACAAAAAGTAAATAGTTGGGCGGCGTTTGAGATTGAAAGGGTGTAGGAATAGAAGTATCTCGGCTTCGTGTGAACATATAACTAGAATAAAAATCCGTACATCACCTACTGTAATAGAAAAGTATTAGTAGCGGTTCAATGAATGTGGAAAATGATGTTCAGGATATGATAATGTTGATATGGATGACGTGTCTGAATTTTCTACGGGGTTAAACCTTGGGTGTAAAAATAGAAGACAAAATAGGGAGAGTAGAAGAACCAAACCTAAAAAATATGTGGGGATTAAAAGGGCAGTCCCGTTCTATATACTATTGCAAGTGGTAGGAGAGGGATAAAAATGGAAGCAGTCAAAATATCTGAAACTGATCTCTGTTTCAGATATTTTGATTAATAAGAAAAGTAGAGGCAGCGACGGTACAAAGGTATACGAGATACGAAATAAAGATCAATATGGACGAATTCAATCAGTCTTAAATTATTCCAATTCGACCTAAATCTTATGGTCATGGATGACTTTAATGCCAAAGTCGAAAAAGGTAGAAAACAGGATATAGTCGAGGGACAGGGATAGGGTACGAGAAACAACTGATCGGCAATAAAACAAAAATCGGCTAATAAAGTTCTGCCAAGAAGAAAACGCATTCTTTAAACCAGCAAGTTGCTTATTAATGTGAACATAAAACGCATATAACGAAGAAGTAACGAAATTGACTATATCACTACTAATAAACGATATAGAAACATGACAAAAACAGTCAAAACGTACCCAGGTGTCGTCTTCTACTGAGACTATAACCCATTAGTTTCAACCTTGAAACGTAAGGCGAAGAAGTGTATAGAAAACGACAATAATACTCAGCTCAATATGAGATTATAGAAAGAACTTAAATACCAGATGAAGTTGTAACAGAACTAAATAAAAAAAACTGGCAAACATTAAGACAAAAATAGAAAATAGAAAAACTTACAATAACAAAGATCCAGATAAGCACGAAAAACTGCAAAGAGATATTCGATCTAAGATTAGATACGCCAGGAAGAGTACTTCCCCAAAGACTGCAAAGAAATAGAAGACCTATATTTAAAACATGATACCTACAACCTATAAAAAAGTCACTGGAACATAACCCAAGAAAATATACACTTTAGTAAATACAGTAAACTGTTAGTAGGTACCACAGAAAAATTCTAAGAATGAATATAGCACATGGAATACCAGGACGAGCAGAACTCAACGCCTAACACTGAGTTAGTCATCACCAAGTAAGAAGTACAATGCGCTATCAGAACTTCAAAGGATGGGAAGACTGTAGACCCAGAGCGCGTGCATGTCGAAGTCTTAAAAATACTGAAAGAAGAAGAAGGCACATGATAATAATTATACAATTTATAAATAATAATATAATATTTTCTATTATAATCAAACGTTAAATTAATATTTTGTAGCTTCAAAATAATTTGATGAACAATACAGTATTGTAAATGTTTTACGATCGCACAAAACAATTTAGTGCTGCTATAATTATAATGACAAAGCATTATATTTTCTACATTGAACGACCATGTTTGAGGTTCCAAACAGCCCGCTGGCTGTTCCCATATATAACGAGCCGGTTCAGTTTTAATGAGAAACCTGCTATAATTTTCGGAAATCACTACCGGTATGGTATTGATTGACGGATCAAAAATTAATATATTTTATTCGGTATAGAGCGCGCAAGCCACATTGAATACAGGTGCTTAATTTTGTACCTGCCAATCATAATATATCTGCGTCCGACAGGACTTGTGTGGTAAACACCGATCAATACTCGATTTCTAGTAATAAAGGCACAGTACTGTTTGCATGTATGTGTGTTCAGGGGTGTCGACCAGAACGCAACGACCCGGGTGGGCAATACGCGAATCTATTTGCATACCAAAAGATGAGATCAAAGCTTGCGCGCGCGCGCGAGTTTCGTAATTTAATATTCATATTCATATTCAATTACGAGCGCATACCATTCTGGTAAACTACCGCATTATTCCGATTTTTCCAATTAAAAACAGAAGCCGCACAAAACCGCGCGTCGCTGCAATTATTTATCGCTTAGACGCATTAAAAAGCGGCTGCCACGTTTGCATACTGGGAACAGCCATATCGTTGGGGGTGGCTCAAATGAGATTTTACTATTCATGTAAACACAAGTAATTTAGTGGAAATGCATGGATCAAAAGTCAGAATTGACTAAATTTGCACATTTAACGTTTCGCTGCTATATTACGTCTAGTCATATAATTCACGATTTATGAAGTTTACGTATCAATGACACCTCGTTAGATTATTTTTTATGTAGTTTGATGTCAATAAGGTACAATACCGTAAAACAAATATTTTGTTGTTCTGTTTATTATTGTAGGTATTTTCTCTTATAAAGTTGATAAATAATTTCAAATAAAATGCATCAATTATTATATGGCTATTATCTCCTGCAGTACATTCTATAAATACTAATTATAATCATCAATTAAAACATATCAGAACTTGCAATAAATATATTTTTAAACGGTATAAGATTGTTGTTGAATTATGAAACAAATATCTTATCGCATTTATATCATAAATATCAATTCGATTCGCTCATATTTCCATTATACATAAACGTCGCGACATTCATTCGAGAATCACTTTAATTGCAATCTCTGTAAATAATTACGAGATTCATGTACTCATACTTTTTAACAATTATCACTATATAAATCGATCCCTCTTCTGTAAGTGCATTTGCTTTATTTCCAATAAAAGTTTTCACCGTCCGCGGAAGTGGGAATTGTGTTTCTTGCACCACTCCACATGCGGATTACAAATTGTGTAAGTCTCTTATACGAAGGAGATTAATTAATTAATAGGTTTTGGATAAATGTTGTTCCGTGCCCAAAGTTTAGCGTACATATATATGTTTTGAAACATGCTACATACGCTGTAGCTCCATTTACCACCAAATTAGGTTAGTCCTAACTTCGTGAACCTAATAGATAACGGTAGTTTCAATTAGATTACACACTAAAACATTAGAATGTGCATTATGTACTACCCGCATCGCTGGATGACTGAATTGTTCTGCGGGAAACTCCGCTGGGTATTGTTAAAGTGCTGTTTTAATACATATGATTAAAGGTAGCTATAAGAAGTGCAATATACTTATTTATTAATTTATACGTATATTGTATAAAATGTTAATACCCAGAGTTTTATATCCTAAAATCTGACCTTATAATATGAATATAACATCATCATCATCATCAAGGGAAACAGCTCGAGGCGAGATGAAGCTAGGGACTCTGCAACGTTAAATGGATAGAGGACAGAATTCCTGTCCAAGATTTAATGTGTAATTGTTGGTTTTAACAATACATCGACTGAAAACAAACATGTTTCTTAAGATACAGGGTGATCTACTAGCTCTATGGCAAACTCTAACATGTGAATGCTCATGTGATTCTAAGAAAAGAAATGTTATATTAGTCCTGTCAATAAATATATTGTCTGCATGAAATATGCTTTTGACTGAGTTTTTTACTTTGTTAGAAGTAGTAAACATACTATAAGTCCCCGTCCATGCGAAATGAGCATAAGGTGGGAGGGGGAGAAGAAGATCCCATTTTTTGGGTTTTCGATTATATCTCGGAAACGGTGAAAGATAATTCAATTTCCTATAAAATTATTCCTTCTAACTGCTACATCCTCATATTCAAGTATACCCCCGTCAATGTGCCCGCCCACGGAGCCCTTCTACCTATTATTACTTTCTATACTACCAACCACGTAACTTCCCCCAACGACTCTCTGTTCCATCCTCCTACTATTTTCCTCACCCACATTACAATTGTTTCTTAGATCCTCCCCATCCTCTTTTCTTCGCCCTCTGTCTCACCTAGATCCATTCGGCCGCCATATGTCTATCCAATATTTAAGCTCTTTGTTCATTTTTTTTTCTCAGTCCTATGTTACAAAATCCCACCTTAAATTAGCCGCACCCTTCTTCTTGCCTCACCGACCTTCAGCCCTATTTATCAGGCCGTCGCCCTGCCATATCCACCACTCATCTGCAATCTTTATTTTTCGGTAGCCCACCCTAACTTCTACCCTTTTCCGCCTCACTGTTGTTGCCCTTTCTCTGAGTTTGGTCCTCTGCCTCCTTTATGGTCAGATTCGCATCCCTATGTATATATATATATATATATATATATATATATATATATATATATATATATATATATATATATATCTATATATATATATACATATATATATATATATATATATATATATATATATATATATATATATATATATATATATATGGACAAAATGGAAGTGACCATTCAGGTAAAATAAGCTCAAAAACTAGGAAAGAAAACCTGATTGAATTAGAGAAGGAAGAAGATAAACACAAAATAATGAAGAATAAATATAAACTTAAAAATAACAAGAATTTATATAAACGACGATGAGAAAAAAGGAAAGAGAGCGAAACACACAAATAAGAAAATTGGCCAAGGAAGAGAGAAATAAAGGAGGAGAGGTGAAAATTGGATATAATAAATCAACTGTAGACGGAAAGCTATGGAAATGGAATAGGGTATAGACACATAATTCGCATGCCAGAAGGGAGACAGACAAAAAGTGTATGGAACACAAGAATACAAGGAAAGAAAAGAAGAGGTAGACCACAAAAAACGTGGGAAGACAACATACATGAAATTCTAACGAGGAATGGCATTGGATGGCAGGATGCAAAGAGGATGGGCAAGCAATAGGAAGAACTGGAAGGAATTTCTACAGAAAATACAATAGATGTATATATATATATATATATATATATATATATATATATATATATATATATATATATACATTAACTTATTCGCTCATTCGGGAAACTTGCCTTGTCTTCCTACACTAATAATGTAAATTACTATTTTGTACTAATGTCCAAAGACAAGTCATTTCCTGCATTGATTTCGGTGCGGGAAATACTACTTTCCGCACTAGTGCATAGTATTTATTCAGTACTATATCGTTCATTTTTAATGCTATTTGAAGTATACGTGGTGTACGTTTTTCTTGCATGCATTATCATATTTATAAATACACATTTACATTGGTAATCAATTTAAAGTTGGCAGCACTAGCTACTTCCCGCACTAGTATGGGAAATACTACTTCCCGCATTAGTGCGTGGATTGCGTGAATGGGATGTAATAGAATGGGAGCAAGGTTTGTTCCTGAAGAGCCTGCTAGGTCTCGAAAGGTCGACACCAAAGGCAGTGCTGTTGCAGGAGACGACGAACCGTTTGAGTATGTGGTGGGAGTCGCGTGTGTGAGCGTTGTGAGATTTGAGGAAAGAATACAAGGCAAGAGCGAGGTGTGGGTCAGAAGAGTGAGGATGGGGATGGGGTAATCCGCGTGTGCACTCTGTAGGAAGGGGAACGACACCTTCCCCTAACCCCATTATTTACATGATGAGATAACCTCGTTTAACGCTATTTTGTATAACGCTCTACTTTGATGGAACGTAACCCTCGCGTTAAGCGGGGTTTTACTGTATATATATATATATATATATATATATATATATATATATATATATATATATATATATATATATAATAGCACTAGCTATTTCCCGCACTAGTGTGGGAAGTAGTATTTCCTGCACCCAAATCAATGCGGGAAATGACTTGTCTTAGGACATGAGTACAAAAACGTATTTTAACCATTTCAAGCATTTGTTGCCGTTATTGTAAGTATAAATTTATGTAATATAATTGATATAGTGATAAATATTATTAAAGAAAATTTAGTTTTAATGTGATAATAAAAATACCGAAAATAAAACGAAAAGAATGAGCTTTTCGCTAGAAATTAAAATGCAACTGCTTAGAAGATTAAATAGCGGTGAACGTCAATATCAAATTGGTGTCGCATTGATTTGAGTGTGGGAAATACTACTTCCCGCATTAGTGCGTAGAGTGGCAGTGTGAGAATTGCGTGAATGGGATGTAACAGAATGGGAGCAACGTTGGTTCCTGAAGAGTCTGCTAGATCTCGAAAGGTCAACACCATGGACAGCGCTGCTGCAGGAGACGAAGCGTATGAGTATGTGGTGGGAGTCGTCTGTGAGTGTTTTGAGGTTTGAGGAAAGAATACATGGCAAGAGCGAGGAAGAAAAGTATGGATAGGGATGGGGTAACTCGCGTGTGCACTCTGTAGGAAGGGGAGCGACACCTGGTGGTACCTTAGCGAATAATGTGAGGCAGTGAAAGCAGAGTGGGCTGAATATTGCATAAACCTGAAGAAATGGTTAGGACAGAATGGGAAAGGCGTGAAAATCTGCAGGAGGCTGACGTGGTAGAGGAAATTGGCAAGAGCAGAGGGGGTCTAGTGTGTAGGAAGAAGACAAGCGAATATGTAATTTATATTAATTTGTATTTTTTGTTTGTTTCTGCGAGAGTATTGAGAGTATTGTTTATTTGGAGAATTTTTGTAAAAGTTTTGTGCGAATATCACAAATAAAAGTCTTTTATTTTAGTTAGTTTTATGAATGAACTTAAACATTCACTTATTCTCTTCAAGGACCTTTTTTTAATACATAATCAGCGTGAGGTTGTGTTTCATTTTTATCAATTACCACAGCTAACTACTTATACTCTGATATTACCTTCAGTTGAAAATTACATATTCACATTTAAGTGTGTAAAATATGTTATTATATAATTTCTATGTTTTAATCTTATGATATGATATTATATGAGCTTAGTTTTTTATACATTTTTATTGATAAAATTAAACAATTTAAAACGCATTTTAGGTAAAGGAGCAATCAATATTGATAATATAAAAGCGTTCAAATTATTATAATTGAATATGTTTCTTTGTATTTTGACTTCCCCCAGTTGCTTCCCCACGTATATGCTGAATTAATAAATTCGCAACAGTCTCCATTCCGGAGCACCTTGATAACACTTTTCCCCCCTACTCGAAGGCTCTTCAAATATTTGCCGGTTCAGCAGGCTTTGTTTTATGAACCGCATCGTAGTAGTAGTGGTCGGAGGATGCGAAAATAATAAAGCCTGCGACGGCGGCGCGTCGCAACTAATTAATTACACCCCAACCCAGCAGTCCAAATGTTTAAGAATTAATTACTTCTCCCTCCCAATTAAAAATGCACTGGAGGAATTATCGGTAAATTAATGAGATCCGAATTTTCCATTTAGAAACAGTAAAGTTTAAAAAGTTTATTTTTTGGGTTGGGGGGTTATAATTAGGAGGGCTCGTAATCCTATTGAGCTCATGTTTCAAGTTGAATAATTTTTGGGTGTAATTACGCCAAAATAAGAATGGCGAGCATGTCCGGAATTATTTTTCATAGGAGTTTTCCAGATGTTTAGGTGGCGGCCCCCTGGAGGGAGCTTTGACAAGTGAGCTGTATCCTGGGGTGAAGTGAGCACGCTCCGACGACTCTCAATGGTATATATGTGTGCATGTGTGTGTGCACGCCACCCCTTCATCGGAATCGCTGAGAGAGAAAGACGAATGGAGCAACGCAGTGGGGCGACTCAAATACAAACACAACTACTCCGTATTCCACGGCTACTCTTACTAATTCCCAACTAACTGGACACTAATTGGACTATAAGTGTATTTTCCGGGGTTGTAGTTAACACCTCACTAATCACCAGTCATTCAAACTTACAAAGGCAAATGCCGGTATTAAAGACACTTGCGTTTTTTTTAAATTAAAAATAAACTTTCAAACTTACAAGGCATTGGTGGATGGAGCGTTAGAACTACCTAAGTTTCTTTTATTTTCATGATTAGTGGCGCCGTTTGTCGTATTTGGTCATTATTACTATTATATTGGCCTAGGAATGATTTAGTTTTGTAATCATATTTCTATTACCTCGTTATATAAGCCTATATTATATACATATTCTACCAAAGCTGTACGATAATGTTGTTGTCTGATATACAAAATACTATCAGTATTGAAGCATATTTTAGCTCTATCTATCATCGTCACTGTGAAGATGGAGAATGCATGGTAAAGGAAGGATGTGATCAAAGGTTGGATTTGGTTTCTAGATGAGGACGGAAGAGGAGTGTGAAATGAGGTTAATATAGCACCTAAAAGCAGTAAAAGATAGCATATAATATATTATTTAGAAGAAATTTGGACATGGTTTAATGTAGTTGTACGTTTTGGAAATCATTATGAATTATTAATATTATGTAAATATTTAATTAATATTATTAATGGAATTTAGTTTTATCTGTCACGGAATATATATATATATATATATATATATATATATATATAAATTTTTAATTAGTGTTTTTAAGTTCAATTATAATACATTTATATACTACATACTATGCTATTGCATACAATTTATTCAGTCAGTTGTCACTCATACTACTAATATAGCAAGCGTAAAACGAACCCTGTCTTTTATGAACGTATGGTAGAATCTATGTCGACTTTCTTGTTTCTTATAATAGTTTGTCACTTCTTTATTAGATTATTGTTATTTCTTGCATTTGTCACTTTTTTTGAAACGTTGCTTTGCTTTGTAAACTGTAAATTTGTAATATATTCTGCCAGATTTTTAAATGCGATTTGTTAACCCGGTGATGGCATTAAGCCTATTGTTAACCAGAAGCACATGTAATCGGTAATAATTAGGTAATCGGCAAAATATTCTGCCGCGCTCCATGCTAAGGAGACCACAAAAAGACTACGACAGTAGGGGGGATTGTCTGTGTATTCACATAACGGGTATACACTTAGTCCGTACACATCATTATAAATTGTCGTTTTTTACAGTAATTTACCGATTTTGTCGATTTAAATCTGTGATAATATATAATTATAATAATAAGGAAGTAAAATGAAGACAGTCAGGAATATTTATGAAATTGTGTATTTAATTGTAGACAAATACTTTTTGACACATTTTAGCTCAGCTGTATTCATTACTATATTAGCAGATGTATTCCCTAATTTATAATGTATTAATAATGAAAAATCAATAGTGTAATCATTATTTAGCAGTAGGATATGTATAATAAAAAAATAATCACCCTTTCCTTCGGTTATATATATATATATATATATATATATATATATATATATATATATATATATATATATAAGGAATTCATCACTAAACCAAATAATTCACAACGAAATTTATATAAAAAATACATATCTGTATACTTATGGATTAATATGTCAAACGAGACAGACAAAGAAGTTGGTAAAATAACGCGCTAAATTGAAACCATATACCAACATTTATAAAAATATAGATTGATTAATCACTAAACACACATCATATCATAATATTTCTATGGCAAACGGAACTGCCAGAAATATTGATAAGTAGTTTGTAAATGTATCTTGCCTCCTCATTAACATTTCACGTTGTTGTTTCTGACATCAAAGCGATACACAATAATACATCGCACTTGTCCTGCCATAATCCATTTAATTTTACTTCAATAAACTTCGCCCCATGTCACTGCCGTTTTATATCAACCGCCCGGGAAACACAACAAAGTGAAAATGTTCACGTGTCCTCCGATGCCCAATCTAAAATAATCTCAGTGCACACAGGTCCCGCGATTTTAATAACTGCTGCTCCACTGATCCGTTTATGATTATATCCAAACTTTGATTGCCCAAGTGGACATTGATTCGTGTTTGAGTTACGGAATTATATATATAGAGCCGTCGCGAGAGCGCGCGCCCTCGACCCTCGTCAATATGTTCATTTATCGGAAGCCTATCACGCCGAGAGGGTACGGTTTGTAATTTAAATCAAATCCACAGCCAGTATTAACAGCCTATAAGTTATTAACTTAAACATATTGCAATTTACTCTATTTGATTCGTATTTATTGTATAATCTATTAATATTGAGATTGTCGCTTTAATTCTATATTCCTTTCACTAATACTAATAAACAGTATTTACTTATATAGAATAAAACGTATGAAATGGTTGAGTAAATAATAACAAAAATTAGACCTAAATAACATTGTATTAAACAGACAAATTTATAAAATAAGGCAATATATAAAGACAATAACGTAAAAGTTATAACTAGTGTATCAAACTCAAAAATATATAGATGAGAGATGGAAGGATATATATATATATATATATATATATATATATATATATATATATATATATATATATATATACATAAAGATAAATACACCCGTGCTCCGGACCAGAAATAGAAGGATCGATACGAAGATATTACAGAAGATACAAAAATAAGAGAATAACATGAACAAATTAAACAGATTAGGAAAACAAGAAGCGCAAGTTTTTTTAATTGAAGTATCTCTAACAAAATATAATAGTAATAATAATAAATAGATGTGACAATAACATTTATAATACTAAATACTATCATTAAAATTATTTATTAATCTTATCGAAACCTCGATAGATAAATTACCAAGAGATGCAAATACAGTTGAAGAAAAAATATAAATGCGTCATAGATGATATATATTATCTATTTGCCTTTTACCTTTCGATGTAGGCTATTGAATTTACATTACTTAACATTACACTTTACAATTATTGTTGTTGTTTATACATTTGTAAATTCTTTCCACTCCTTTCTGTTCTTCGCCAGTTCTCTTGCTTGTTTAACAGTCTTTCCTTTCTTGATTATTATTTTCTCTATTCTGTTGTCCCACTCTTTTCTTGGTCTACCTATTCTTCTTTTATTTCCAGTTCTTGCTTCCCATACCTGTTTTATTTGATTCTTTTTGTCTATCCTAATTAAATGTTCCCACCAGTTTAATTGTTCCTTTTCTATATACATTTTTATAGCTTCAATTCCCAGTTCTTCTCTGATGTCATCATTTCTTAATCTGTCTCTTCTCGTAACTTGTTTTACTCCTCTGAAATATTTCCATTGCTTGTATTCTGCTTTTATCCCTCTTCGTTAGTTTCCACGTCTCGCTCTCACATGTCAGTATAGGTCTATATATGCTTTTGTATATATTTATTTTTGTCCATCTCGTTTTGTTTATCATTATATTGCTCAATGCGTGGTATGTTTTAACTGTGTTTTTTATTCCCGTCTTCTGTCAGTGCTACTCCTAGGTATTTGAATTTTTCTACTTGCTCTATTTTGTGTTGTTCTATCTTTATATTTATTTGTTCTTTCCGATTTCCTATTATCATCACTTTTGTTTTGTTATAATTCATTTTCATATTATACTTCTCTAGATGCTTATTCCATACACTCAGGTTGTGTTGCAGATTAACTTCATTTTCTGCTATCACTACGACATCATCAGAGAATGCTTCTTCCTTCATACTCTTCATTATTTCATCCATGTATATGTTAAATAATGTAGGAGTGAGCCAGCCTCCTTGTCTTAGTACCGTGGTTGTCTTAAATGTTCTTGATGTTTGACCATTGTGTATTATTGCATGGGCGTTTTTGTTATATATGTTTTGTATTAATTCGACTGTCTTTCTTTCTACTCCTCTCTCTTCCAGGATTTTTCATAATTTATTTCTTCGTGTCGTGTCGAAAGCTTTTTCCAGGTCGATGAATTCTAGGTATGTGTTTTTATTATTTACAATTAGTTTTTCTGTGATTTGTTTTATCGTGAAAATGTTGTCCTGTGTGGATTTTCCTTTCCTAAATCCACATTGCGATTCTTCTAGCGTCTGCTCTATTTTTGCTAATATTCTCTTGTTAATTGTTTTTTTCTAGGATCTTCATACCTATGTTTATGTGTGTTATAACCCTATAAATTGAACATTTTGTCTTATCGCCTTTCTTGTGGATCGGTACGATTAATGATATTTGCCAATCTTTAGGCATTTTATTCGTCCTTTATATTTTGTTTATCAATTTCTGTAGGATTTCGTTACCTACAGGTCCCATGTGCTTAATCATTTCTACTGTAATCTGGCCGTGCCCTGATGGTTTCCCTATTATTAGTTTCCTTATTATTTTCTAGTAGTTCTTCATAGATGATATAAACTAAATAATGATATTACTTCCTCTCCATTCATTTAAGTAATCGCTCTTAGTCGCTTTAATACTTGAATCCATCGCCTAAGAGAGAGAGGGAGAGAAGACTCCTACTGAAAACCTCACCGACAATCCAGGCTAGTAACCTATTCGCAGACGTAAATCATATATTACCGCAACAATGCCTAGGGGCAGGTTGGATAACCTACGCTATGAACATGAAAACCAATTGAAAAAAGGGAAAATATGCTACGGATAGTTAGCTGGCACAGTATATCGCTTAACAATGCGGAACAGGAGCTAATCGATAAGCTGAAACAACAACAAAAAGATATCTGCACCATCCAGGAAGCGAGGAATATAGGGAGAGGATAATATCAATATGAAGATTATCTTCTGATATATATATATATATATATATATATATATATATATATATATATATATATATATATATATATATATCGGTGTCCACATACGTCAAAGTATGGTCGCGGGAGTGGGAATACTCCTCAATAAAAATTACAAGAAGTCATTAGGGAGTTATAACTACATCTCGGAAAGGATTGTACGTATAAAAGAACGCACAAAAAATAACCACACTGTATATTAATCAGGTTACATCACTGCAGCATTAAAACCTTTCGACGAAACAGGCGCTTGCTTAAAGATCTACAAGGAACTTTGAACAATACACCAGTCCATGGAGTCAAAGGGTAGAAGTAGGGAATAATTAAACCCAACCTTTTAGAGGAAAACACCTAGATAGAATACTTAACATAACTCTTTAGAAGCGACAAAACACTACAAAGTGTTTTACGCGGACAAACAAGTTATCTGAACTGAAGGTGTGTGGTCTACTTCAGTTTTCCCATCACTTTGGCTCTCAGTTATCTCAGTTTTTTCGTGTAGTGTGTATCGAATACGAAGTACTATAAATGTTTCACAATTCGGGCACCAGCCCAGATGGGCAAGTATCTTATTCATTATTGTGCAACATGTGGGCAACACGCTCAGGCGTCACATGCAGAACTGCCGAAACTGAGCGATTAACTGAGGAAACTACGCAGTTTATCTGTGCAAAAGTAGAAAGTTGGTTTCTATCTTGCATCTCTAAGCATCTATCGTTTTCTTCACCTCCTCTTTCATTTCTAGTACCACCTCCCACATTATCATTAGTGTCTCCATACTCCCCTAGTTAACATTCTCCTGTGTCGGCATTTTCCACTTACTTTTTTTTCTGTTAACATACGCGAGCACCTTCCCGTCTGCGGTTTAAACGGATCGGGCTATTCTTACTCGCCGCCGCAGCCATGATCCCGGTTTGATTGATTTAAATACGCACCGCGTAAAAAAGCTTCTATTTTTTTCTTAATTCTGGTTTTGCCACTCGTCACACGTATATGTACAAAACAAACACACTAATTGCAGTATTTCTCTACCATGCTGGTGACAAACACCACCAAGTCCATAGTGCAAGAATCACATATTTTTTCCCGTTCGATTACTTTACTAACATGATTTCTCTTATGTCCCCTTGGAAGTGTTGAGGTTGGTTTTGTTTCAATTGTTCAATTCAATCCTTTTTGTAGACTTTGATCTACTCTTTCATGTCCTCTGTCAACTTTCTTGCTTCTTGAAATGTCTTTTCTTTATTTATGAGCATTTATTTATGATATTTTAGAGTCCACTTTATTTATGTCCGAACTATCTCACTAGACATTCTAATTTCTTCTGTACTGTTGTCGTTTTCAGTTTTCCCTAATTTTCTTAATTTTCATTTCGTAATCAGTTCTTCTTAAATATTTCATATCTGCGGCCGGTCTCTTGCATTCACCACCCAATATTCGCTCCCATAAGGCAATATATCGGCGTATATTATTAAATATAGTTAGAACAAAAATTAAAATGTTTTTTAGTTTTAGAATGGTAAAAATGTCACTAATTTTACTACAGGTTCCATTATGAGTTACACCACTTACCGGTGAAATTGCAAATTACAGCTTCTAGTAGGGTCATAAAGGATACGAAGAACAGCAAATGTGGATATGTTATATGGAGCTAAATTCCCAAAGATTGACCGCCATCAGTAACCAGAACAAAGAAAAGATGCAAAAAATGGTATTATTTGAGCGGGCGTGATTACTATAAATATATTTGACTGAACATCTTAAGTTTTCTAGTTGCATAACATTGGTATTTGCCTTCGCGCTGAATATTTTAGCAGAATGTCTTAGGTGTACCGATTACATAATCTCACAAATTACTTGGTCCAACTAGTGTACAAATTGATATAACCTAGCGAAATGAGACCGCTCTTAGCTCTTAGCTAGAACTAGCTATGACCCTGAAGGCGGTACCATATTAGGGCAACGTTGAAAATTGATAGTAAGGGTGGTAAAAGCGATGCTGACTAAGTATAAATAAGACATACGCCAGTAAGGTTGGAGATCATATATAATATCCCAGTGAATGCCAGGAAGCAAAACAAAATGAAAACCATATATTTTCTTATTTTACCTTTTTATATTGAAAACGGTTTTATAAGTGTATTATTACGAGAAATTGTAATATACATTGAATTTTTCAGGCATCTAATGCCATCACATTTTGTTATAAACGCCATATGGGATCAATACATTTGATGGTATCCTTTCTGTCGCATTACGATGATAAGTAGCACACGTAATTTTATATTATTAATAATTTTTAATTATATATATATATATATATATATATATATATATATATATATATATATATATAACTATATATTAATTCCAATTTTGTTATCAAACTAAAATATTTCCAATTTATCAGACTTCATATCTCTTAAATTACTCATAGCAAACTACACCTACCTGAGAATAGCCCTATAATCAACACTAACATTAAAACTCCATGTGAGAAACAGGCAGATTCAAGCCATCAAAGCGATCAACAGACTAAACAATCTAAAGAAACTCGCCTATGCAATTAACCAAATGAGGTGCGCCGCTTGGCTAATGACACGGGTGGCTAAAGTTTCAAGATCCTAAAGGAACAAGATAAAAGGTTACTGTTATATACTGTTAGGCATGCACAACCATGCATAGGACACCCTTGGACAAATAATGGTTAACTGGAAAACACTAACTGAAGAACTATGCCAAGTATATATCATAGTCAAACAAATAATATAACAATATAACAATTTCAGAGAGGAAATAAGGAAAAGCATTGGAAATATCTACCGGATTAGACAGATGGCGCCGCTTTCAGTACCAGTATGTGGAAAAGAGCTAAACGGTTGCAAAATAACTAGGATGATGGCCTATAGCTTCTACCATGTAATATGTGCAGCTTCAGTAATGGGCGAAGGAATGTCGATGCAAGTCCCGCAGCCTGCTATGTGAAACTAGATATCACGCCCTCATCTGCGCTTACAGAGACTCCTTTGCAGGTACAATCGAATAATATTGTAACTAATGTCGGAAACCCCTTTTATTTCTCACATACGAATGCACGTCAATTGAAATATGTATATGTGTAACATAATAAATGTATTATTGTTATTATATCTCTTAAATGAAATTATTAAGGTCGACAGGCAGCTTAAGTTTAAGTTTAAGTGTAGTACAGTATAAGAAATTAATACTAGCTATTCTTGATGGCATTGATTGATTCAATATTAGCCTTATTAATTTTAAATACACGTACACTAAAATGTTGCTAGTCATCAGATAGTACATGACTGCACGTAGTATTTCGTTGGTACCATATATACAGTAAATATTTGAGAATTGAATTTGCCTTGTTTTAGACAAATTGATGATTTTAATTAATTCAATCAGACGCAATTCCATTAATAATAATTTGTGTTATTTGGATAGCTTCATTACGGGAAGAGGTCGACACGGTAATAGTTTGCCCTGGGATGCACATATACTGCTCTACCAGTCTGCACTGTGGCAAATCATTAATGTACATATTAAACAGAAATGAGCCAAATATACTTCCCCAAGCTCCTATGCTCATTTGATTTAATAATTGATGAGCGTTTGCGCTAGATTAGTTTATAAACAACATATTTTCTTTTGTTTTTTATATAGCAAATTTACGACAACATTCTATATCATATATCACACCTTGAGATGATAAGTGTCGTAACTTCCAAGAGGAATTATCATGTTTTGATTTTTGTGTTCATGATTGTATATGTATATTTTAACGCTCTTATAATCCTTGATTACATTTAGAATAAACCAAATTATTATTTATACAAAAAATAGATAACATTATTCTCAATGGTATAACTACTAGAACTATTGCAATCTTTAAAATGAATTTATCAAACCACTGTCTTGAAAGTTATGACAGTTGTCGTCTCAAGGTGCGATATAATACGATGTGCATGCAAAAAAAATTAAAATCAAAATCATATATTTTTCTATGTTATCTTTTAATATTGAAAACTGATCAAACTAAGCAAGCCACTATAAGTGTATTATTATGAGAAATTATATATACAAACCTTCATTAAATGAGTTTGATTTCTCAACATTCTATAATTAAAAAATATAAACGCCAGCTGGCATCGCAACTCCAACAGAATCAAATAAAAAGTATTAGTTATACACCATTCGACTATTATTGGAAAAAATTATTTGGGTATAATTTTGTAACTGTCTATTTATACGAAAATTATAGATACAAAATCCATCAATTGAAGATTCTAATGCTTACAACTAACTTAAAATAGTTTAGAGTATAATATTAATGACAGTTGTAAGAGTATTTTTTAACAATATCTTCTGTATTTTGGAGCAATAATACATCTTTTTGTTCAACAGTAATTCGCTAGTATGTGTGCCCCCACTTCGGTCGTTAGGCGATTCCATGATGGATAGGACACGGTGGAATGGCTCAATCGCAAATGGTACATATGAACAGAAATTGCAAGCCGCATAAGACAGGCTAGAAAAGCATTTACGAGCATGAGAACAGTCTTGACCATGTCTATTTCAGCATCTTATTTTATGGGGAGACAAGGCACTTGAAGCTTTTGAGCTGTGGGTATACCGTAGATTGTTAAAAATCCCCTGGAAGGACAAGAAAAAAATCTCAACGAGTAAAAAGAGGAATATGTTGTGCATGTTCTACGAAATGAAATGTACAGACTACTTCACATCATAATTCATGGCAAACGTATATCGTCGTAGGATCGACTGGCTCAAGAATCGTCGCTGATGTTATGCTCAGTACCGTTCAGAAAGGCTTCCGATTATGTCAAAGTCATGAAGCTGGTGGTCAACGCTCTAGGATGACGAGAGATATGAAGAAGAACAATCGCTAACCTAGGTTTTCCGGGAAAATAATTTAAATGAAGCAAATGTATCTTCAGTCTTGTAGACTACTTTCTTGAATTACTCCTATACTGTATTCTTCCTCATTTAGGCTGACATCGATCGTTTATTAATTCGTGAATTTGATGGACAACCAATATGACTTTATTGATTTAAGTGTCGATAATTGTAAATTAGTTTTCTTAGTACATTAAAAAGGTGTGGGCCCGTAAGCAATGGGAATATAGAGGTTTTCGATACCATTGTGCAATAGTATTAGTTTTAGAAGAATCTATTAATAACCTGCACTTTAGGGGATTATGTTGATGCCAGAATGAACATATGTACATAGAGAGAGAGAGAGAGAGAGAGAGAGAGAGAGAGAGAGAGAGAGTCAAGAGCATAATAAACTAGGTTGTCTTCCTTCGAAGTGATGTATTCAAATTCTTACTGACGCCGGCAGTATAAACAGATCCTATTTATTTTTTCTCCCAATAAGTTCCAGCCTTTAAGCCTTGGAGCTGGAAGCTCTGATTTGGATTTTAATCTGTTCAGGTCATGAACTAAATCGTTAAGGGCGGCCTAGCTCAATATGTGGGAAGTCTGAATCGTTCTCATCATCGGGCATATCATGCATGTTTCCGAGATACTGGAATGGGTAGCTCTTCGTTGTGAGAGCAGGGTGAATAGCTAAGCTAAGGATATTATGCTTTATACTTTTTCAACCATTATACTACAATGACCCTAGCCCCGCCAGCTTCATATTACACACCATGACACCACCCCTCGAGTACGTATGTATCGCTGCGCGCCTGCAACAACCCTAACCGAGTTGGACTTGTGGACGAGCGCTGTTCTTCTCCCGAAGGAACCGATCGCTCTTTATAGCCTTCAGGTATTTATCACAATTATCTGACATCACCGCCGCAGCATATGTACTACATATGTACCTGGCGTTCTAGCTCCGCCCTGGTAGTTCTTTCATGACGGTGGTGATATAGTTGTTAGTTACTGTCAACGCTTCCGGGCACTCCAGCACGGTGTTAACTATATTCTCTGGTGTCAGGCTGGTCCCGGTGAGTCGGTCTAGAGCCGATCGCAGGACCGCCCATGTGGAACATATGAAGATGGCGTGCTGGTTTGTTTCCTCAGGGGTCGTGCACAGGGAGCACTCCTTTGTTTACTCCAGGCGCATGTATCTGAGATACGCCCTAAAGCACCCGTGCCCCGAAAGAACCTGCGTAAACTCGTAGCCTATTTCTCCAGGGGTTCTGGTTACCCACCGCTATAGCGTAGGGATGAGTCCTCTCGTCCAACCGGATTTTTTTTCCAAGTTGTCCCAGTCCCTCTACCCTTTTCGGCCGTTCTGTCTCTAGCTGCCGTGGTGTTCAGTCCTTCGCGGAAGCGGTTAGCGCGCTCGTGCACCAGGTGCTCGATTGGAGGTATACCCGCGACGACTTGTATGGCTCGACACTACATCTTGTGGCCCCTCGCTACCCATGGGACAGTTTTATTCTGTTGCCGTGCAAGAAAGTCTCTGCTGCGCTGATAAACCATACTATAGCTCCACATCGGGGTGCCGTATAGCATAACACTCTCGGCCACCCTAGCCTTAGTCATTATCGACCCCCAAGTATTTGACCTCCCTTTTCGGTATCACTTCCGTGGACCCGATGCGAAAGCGGACATCCAAGCGGCGTTTCCTGCCGATGAAGAGGCGGACCGTTTCGCTCTCCGCGACTTGGAGGAAGTTGCAGGCGAGACCAGCGTCGCAGCTCTTCCAGACTGGCGTCCACTCTCCATTGCAGTTGCTCCTCGTCGGCACCTGTGCCTCATCTTCGTTGTAGCCCACCACTCTGGCTCCATCGGGGCGCTCAACTGCTTCTTTCTCCGCGGCCTTTCCATGGCCACCCTTGCTACTTCCAGGATCTCGTCCAGTGCTCTGATGGTGGATCTGTCCGGCCGGAAACCATGTTGATGGTCGGACATTCCGCCAGATGCCTCGGTGTGTGCTGTAATCGGTCCCAGAACCAGGTATTCCAGAACCTTTCCTGCCGTGTCTAGCATACACAGTGGTATGAAGGCCGGCGAGCGTTTATGGGGCTTACCTTCCATCTTGTCCCCCTGGCTAAGCGTCCTGTCCATCACCGCCAGGAAGTCTTCTGGGAACTCTTCCGCCGCCAACTTGACTGCGTCTGTACGGTCCTAGCGCCCTATTGCTGGCCAGTCTCCTCACTTCTCTGTTTGACTTCTCAGATGTGAAGGGCTCCACGTCCACGGGCCTAAGCTTCGTATTCCCCTCCTCTTGGTTTTCGATTTTGTCATCCTCGGCCCCCGGAAAAAGCCCCCGGACGATGTGAGCAAGTTCGTTCTCGCTGAGGATGGGTGATGGTGGCTTCCCCTTCAGGCACCTGAGGGCAATTCGATATCCCTCCCCCAGATGTTCGATGTTCCGCCGTAGCTAATCCTAACTCGTCTTTTTGGCAACTTAAGGTGGAAATCAATAGGGTTTTCTTGGCCTTCTTGTATTTCTCTCCAGCCACCTCCCTATGCCTATGCAGATTTGCTGCTATCGCTTCGGACCACCAATAAACACCTCTTTTGGCGCCACCTTACTACTTGCACTTCATAGCTACCATGCAGACATTGTTCATAATTTCCGCCATACCTGTGCAGACCCCCTTCTCGCCCCCTGACCAAAAACGTTCAGGAACCCGTCCTGGTTCAGGGTCGTTGAACCCCGCCGTTGACGCCGGTTTTCTTCTGACTACTCCTTTGGCGTTTTAGACATGGAGACTCATGTGCAGGTGGTTGCTGTGAGTTGCCAATTCGAGCAGTTGTCACTCCCTGGCCATTCGAGCCATGGTGGGGGAGCATAGGGTGTTATATAGGATACCCTCGTAGTTGCCCCTGACGAAAGTGGGAGAGCCGTGATTGTGAACGATGGGGCCCGCCCCCGCCACGAAATCTGCGAGCACTTTTCCCAGCTCGTTCTCCACTGAGCAGGCCCAGTCCGCGGACTTGGCATTGAAATCGCCCGCAATTATCAAATCTGTCACCGTGCTGCTTGTGTTCACCGCTAAATATCATTCAAGTAGTGCCGTGCCGCTGTTGGGTGACACTTATACACTAGCAGGGCATGGTCTGCCATAACAGATTCCTGTACCTTCCTTTTCAGGAAGTTCCCCATGCTCATGGGAGGTGACTTGTGGACATGTTGTTGTTGTTCCGTCTCCTGAAGGCGCTGGCGTGCTTTCTGGCACCGACTGCCTTCCTCTGTCTTTGCCGGTCCTAGAGGTCCGCATTGAGCTCTTCCACTCCCGGTAGGTTTTTGTAGACTTCCGACCCGGTTCGCTGTCAGGAAGCCAAGGAAGTCGTCGATTAATTACCCCGATGTGCCTACCTCAGACACAGCTGGTTCCAGTACTGGGGATCCGGGCCACTGCACCATAAACGTTGATGGATTTTTGGATGTCATAATAATAATCAAACGATTGGTTTCTGCGAGTTTTTCGTTTCTCTCACGTCACTTCGCGCTCTGTCGTATATGATTGTAGTGCACTTTTTGTTTATAAATAAAAAAGGAATAAGTTAAACTGTGTCTGCTCGCAGCCACTTGGAGTTTTGTCAAAATCGCTCATTTCCTTCTTCTCTTTACGGTCCTCACACAAAATACTTTTTAAAATTATTTTGATAAGACACTTTTAAAAGACCTTTTTGCAGTCCTCTCTCAAACACAGAAATGAGCAGTACTTTGTCAACATAATATATGAGCAAACAAATGTTCAAGATGGCAAAACAATCGGAAACCACTTGATAATATTTGATAATTAAAACAACGAGAAATGTGTATAAATATTTATACCTGTTTGCAGCTTGTTATTTCATTTTAATTAAAATAGAAGCACTTATATTATCAGTTGTGTACGCCGGTGAAGCCTGCCGTTTTAATTTAATTAGACTTTACGGATAATTATTACTAATTTTAATTAAGAAAACATGCAAAATGTTCGCTCTTTTGTTTCATTAAGTTTGCGCCGATTAAAATCGCTACGAGCGCTTTCCTGCGAGATTGTTTCCCCTCGCGCCTAGCTCACAGAAAGGCCACAAGATGCTTGTTTTTAATCACAAAAATTAAAATATTAACATACAAATGGGCGCTTGGGATGCTCAAAACTTTCAAATGAAACAGAGATTAATTAACAATGTACAAGCGACGATTTTGATAAAGTATATATGTACATGCTATAACACCAATTTATAAATTATCATATTGAGAAAGCAGGATTGACATTACTTCTAATCCTACACATTTTATATCTAATAGCAGGAGTATAGGTAAGATATGATATATTTGATATATTTGATATATTGCTGTCGACAAGTAATATAAATATTGTTAGTTAATCCATTAATGAAACTACTGTTGATATAAAAAATGAAACATATATTTTTTTATTGTTAAAATAGATTTAAGTAAAATGAAGGATTTTCCGGGCAGAAAGAGTTCGGTTAGCTCGTTGTGTATTTTATAATAAATACACAACGGGCGAACCGAACTCTTTCTGCCCGAAAAATCCTTCATATTAGATCTACACGAACTTATTTTTTTCTGAATATCGAATTTGATGAAACTACTGTTAACTATGTATAAAGTGGAGACTCGCAAAACTAAGAAAGCACAAATAAAGGTTGGCGTAGGCAGAAGTATAATAAGAAACAATAAATAAGACAGAAGAATCGACTTATAAGAATATTTATAAGAATAAGGATTATTTTGAACGTTTATGTTTACAAAAAAGAAATTATAATTCTTATTACTTATTTGTCACAAAGAAAACAATATAATGATAAATATTCCTTAAAAATTAATGCCTTATTTAATATCTTATTTTATTGCAGCCTTAACATAGCTTTAAACACAAAACCCACATAAAAGTTATAATATTTACAATCTATAATTTGTAACTATCGTTCTGTATATATTTAATTTGAATTCTATGATTAATTATTGACTACAGATTAATTAAATATTAATTGATCTAATTAAGGCAATAAAAGCAACTCCAGTTTTTGTCTGAACAATATAAGCTAGTTCATGTAAGCGTGTGCCATCTCCGGTTCAAAGGCCGAACTATATTCAAACGCACATCGTCAATAACCGTGCGTGTTTGTTTTTTGCGATCAATAATTCTAATAAAGTATACAATTGGGGCTATACAATTTGCACCCTAATACGGTTTTGTATTTGTTCAATGCCATATTTGCAGTCGTCCATAATGTATAACTATGTATGTTTTATTCAAATTTATAATTAGATCGGCGTGAGTGGAATATATGACAGTATAAATAAAGCTTGTTGTAATAACACAATACATCATCTTTTGAAGGGATGATTATTAATAGGAATGTAATGTTATTAAGTTTAATTTGTATCTTAGTTTCAAAAAAACAGTCAAATGAACGTATATTGCTGATACTACGAGGTGTATAATATATGTGACATTCCATCTTTGTTTTTTCGTGTAAAGAATACGAGGGTTACTAATTATGTATTGAGAATGAATATTAAAAACAATGATAGGGTTGTAGAAAATTCATTATTGTTTTGAAAAATAATCTCCTTTAAGATCTACACATTTTTGGATTCTATTACACCTATTGGCATATCAGTTTTTCCATACCGAAACCCTGGGCATTAGTATGACAAGCATACATAAGATATTGCATGAACATTTAGTAGTTAAAAATATTTGTTCGCGTTCATTTCCACATTTAATGGCATTAGGTGAAGAAGACATTTGCGTGTACTGCGGGAAGGAGACAAGGAGAGGGTCGGGCAGGCAATAAAGGCCAGACACGTTTGAGAGAAAACACCAGGTCAGGGCCGAAGGCGGTGGCGAAGCTGTTGCCGTGAAGCAGATTCCTCTTCTGTCCTGAATAGCGAGAAGGTGGGTTTTGGTGGTAGACGACAGGGCTATATTCCCTGTTCAATCTGGCAGAACGTATTTAAATGATTTCCCTTCCTTCGTCCGAAAAGGATGACCTAAGCCATATAGAAAATCGCCCGGACGTCGTTTGTGGACATGGACTGCACCTGGTTGGTGTCAGAGCTACCCTTTTGCTATATGTATGGTGCCTTATCGTCCCAGTCTAATCTTTTAAAGACTTCCTCGAAGCTTAGAGTAAATAGTTTCGGCGAGAGAGTGTTATGGTTCAATCAAATAATTGAAACATATGCATTATAGTAGTGTTGTAAATTAATGATAGTAAACTAGAGTATAGGTGGTATATTCTGGCGTTATGTAGGGCTTTCAAGATGGCCCTTAGTTTAATCGTGTCCAACGTATTTTCATAGTCTACAAAGGCTAGTATAGTGGGAATTATTGTACGGATATTCTGAAGATTGTCAATTCTGCTATAGCCTCGTCTAAATTCTGCCTGCTCATGAGGTTGGTAGAAATCGAAAAGACGGATGTGAAAGATTATGGTGAGCGACTTGTGAAAATGTTATAACAAGTTTATGGTGCGTTTTCCAGCCTTGTTCTTCTTTCTTGTGGATTATAGTGACTGTTTTCAGTTATGGTAAGTTTAATTATTTGATACACTGACTCATGATTGCCCACACTCTTTAAGCAGGGTTTCTCTTGCGTATATTACAGTTACTTCATCTTCTCCAGGTATTTTATAATTCTTAGATTGAGATGACGCCATTTTTATTGGGTCTGTGTCTATGCAGGTTATCAGCGATAAGATTTATTGAGGTTTTGGTTTTTCGTTGGCTGCGTTACTAATATTTTTACATTAGTAGTATAGAACTGTTCTATTGTTGCTAATATTGATTCTGTTATTGACACCAGTTTCCCCGCGCATCTATAATTTAATATATTGTGTGCTGACCTTTTCATTTTTGCTATTTCAATGTTTTCATATCGCTGTTTAGCTCAATACATTCTTTTACCAAGTTATTATTAAAGGCTCTAAAATCTTTCCCATGGCATAATTGATGGTTTTATTAATTACTCTGTACGACAGTGTGTTTTTCTCAAATATTTAATTGTTGATTCTTAAGAGACTTTCATGTTTCTGGCAGTTTTTGTTTTTGAATCTACGTTTGGTGTGCTGGTTATGATCTCAAAAGATATATGTATATAGGTCATGTAACGAGGCTTATTTACGACATATTGCTTAGTGTGGAATAACTTTGATCTCTCGACGTTCATATTAATTTTCAGCCTAACTCTGAGTAATATATTGTCGCTGTCTATGGAAAACTAGACACATCCTGGACTGTATATTTTTTCTTACACAAAATATATTACTTTTCTTTTTGTTGTGCCGTCTGAACTATCCTAGGTCCATTTCCTCTGTCGTGTTTTTTGAAGAATGTGTTCATGACTTGTATGTTGGGTTGTTGAAGAACATTTATTAGTCTTTCTCCTCATTCTTTTCTGCATCAAAACTAAATGTGTGGTCCATTATCCAGTTTACTTTCACAAATTTTTGAAAATTGACATGTATATTTAGGACCTTTACTATATGTTGAATATGTGTATTTCTACTCTGATTATGCGGATGGTGCGTAAACTTGCACTTTAACTTTAATGTGTTTTCTTTTATCTCGTTTAGTTTTTGTATATCAAATAGAACTATGTTTGATATGTGCTTAATATTATGATTTTGTTTCTATGTTTAAAAAGACTCGATACCTCTAGCGAGTCTGGCTACGAATTTCTTTGCTATATTATTCATTTAGAAGAACAGGGACTCGAGCCCACAGGTTTGGTGTGAAATCGTGGAAATATTAAAATATGTTCGCATTTAAACTGCACGCTTATCGAACAGGTTGGTGAGTTGGTAGGGACGTGGCTAAGGTTTAGGAATGAGAGCGTGTGTAATTAGATTTGGTTCCCCTCCGTGTAGGTTCTAAGGGAGAAGATATGGCTAACGTGAACAGGCTCGTGGCTTGAAGTAGAGCTATTTTCAATAGGATTCACAAAAGTATCTACTCACAAATACAGAGTAATCTAAAGTAGTCTAGAAAGAGGGCTTGACAACGAACTGTAAATGGGCATGGAGAAATAAGAAAAAAATAATACCCTTTCGAAAATACTCCAGGCAAATATAGATCATTGGAAAGCAGCCTCGGCCGCTCTACATGCATATAAAATCTTTACGATATTGATATTGTGCTTATTGAAGCTTGTATTTGCAATGGAGAAGTTTCTGTATATCCTTCGTATTTCCAATAGACGGACCAACATAAAAGTATTTTTAAGCCCGATAGAACTTAAAACTTGAATAAAGAACACAAATACTAACTTTTGACTATAAATCTAGTTTTAATTGAATGCTTATTAGATGGAATATATATTTCAAAATTATGGGGATTATGACCAACGAGTACTTGACAATTCGCATTGCTTTAGTAAAAGCTTAGATCACTTTCCGAATAATAGCTGCCGTATTTCACGAATACCAATAACTATGTTGACTCAAGTCCCCAGATAATACTGAGTTATTAGAATAAACCAATGATGAAATATTCTGGATGCGTGAAAAATTATTTGTTGCAGTTTCGCTTACAGCGGCGATATTCCCTATAGCAAACACATTCTTTTGATATATTGAGAAAATCGAGGAGCTAGCAATGAGGATGGAGGCTGCATGAGCATATTAGGCGCATAGGCGCTGGGGACCCTAAACGGGGCGCTTGTTGGTGGTTCGAGGTCATCACGAAGCCTGTCTTGTGGCACATCAGACCCACAGTCGAATGGGGCAGCGAGGGGGACATGATAGAGACGAGGCATGTGCTCCGTACCATGAAGCCAAAAGCTGCCTGCGCATCGCTGTCAAATATGCCTAGAGGAGATGAACATAGAGGCTGATGTCTGGGACAACGGCTTCAAAATTGCCCTCATGCGTCTAAAGGCGAGATCGCTCTTGTTCAGGATAATCGAAGAAGAGTTATCCCGCGAGGAGAATACCGAATGTCGTACCCCCAGAAGCCGTCAAATAGGCGGTGGAACGGTTTTCCGGAGTCATCCTGAGGGCCATAAACGATGAAATTAACAGAAGGAAATTTCCAAAAAAACTGGATGAGGGCCAAACTTGTCTTTATACCCAAGTCAGGGATACCCCTCGATAGTCCAGCAGGGTTCAGGCCACTATGCATGCTAGACACGATGGGGAAACTAATGGAGTATTTGATGTTGGGGAGAATTGCTGTCACCACTGAGACACCAAAAGATCTTGTCAGCAGTGCGACTTTACGCCAGGCAGATCTACTATTCAAGCGCTGGAAGTAGTAATGGACACTGCCAGTGAGGTCATGAAGGGGCCGAGGAGAAGGAGATAGCTTTGCACACTGGTTACAATCGATGTACCCAATGCATTTAACACTGTCCACTAGGCATGTATTCTTGAGAGAAAGTGGGGTGTGCCGATGACGTGCCTATTGTAGCCATGGTAAGCAGCGAGGAGAAACTAAGAGTGTGGGTGAATGAAAGCTTGGAGGGGTTCAGATGCTGGCTGGCTGATAACTCAGATGGCGGAGGTATAGACCGGGCGGTTCTCTTCGCCGGGAGGAAGAAGTATGGACAGGTCGGCTTTTACCGTCGGAGACTCGGAGGTTTTTCCAAGTACCTGGAGGTCATCGTGGACCAGGGCTTGGCTTTTCGAAAGCAGGTGGAGGTGGTAGGGCCGAAGGCAGCTAAATGCGTCAAGGCCTTCGCAACTATTATGCCGAACACAATAGGACCGAGTCATCAAAAGAGGAAGATGGTGGCACTGATTGCAGAAAGTGTGGTGCTATACCGCGCCTCAATATGAAATGATCGATTAATGTACCAAAGTATGTGCGACAAAGTAGCCAGAATACAACTGGAAAGCGCAGTGAGGGTAGCGAGAGGATACCGGACGGTATCCAGGGATGCGATTCTGTTCATCAAAGGGTATCGGGAGGTTTTGAGCGCGCGAGGGCTACCAGGAGCACGACAAAGGCGAGGTGGTACGATAAATGAAGCAGTTTGCCGGGAAATGCAAACTGGACTAGAAGGCTGGTCTCCCAGTGGACAAACAGGAAAGGAACCATTGGGAGACAGGGTATGAGTTGGCCCAGGCTATAAGGGGCAGGGCCTCAGGGCGTACTTGAAACATATGCGCCTAAAGCAGTTGGAGGGATGCGCTCTATGCGCCTCTCCCTCCGACACGGCAGAATACCCCTCAGACACGGCATAATACGCCATCTTTGAACGCTAACGCTAGACTGCCCTGCGAGCGCCCATTGAAGAGGGAGTAGGTGACAGAGAGCCTATATGCCTGGAACCTTGTGAACGAATATGTGCGCACGATCATGGTCTCGTGAAGAAACAACAGGCACAGCGCCGACAAGCGCTCAGGTAGGAGGCCAAATCTTGGCCCCGCCCGCCGAGACATCGCTAACATGGGCTTTACCATAATTATCTTACTATCTAGTTATTGCTAATTGATGTGGTGCCGCCAGATGGCGTTTAACTTTCCTCCTAGGGCGTTGTATAATTTTTGTACATAACCACTCCAGATATTGCGTGAATTCATCCTCACTAGCTGAGCTAGACTGATGATATCTAATAAGATCGAAATCTGGATATGTAGATTGCTTAGAGGTGGATTCACACTTATCTTATCTTATAAGATTGGTCTTGTGCTGATATCTCAAGCACTCTGTTGGAATATTATTCCATAGAGGGCACTACCCGGTGATTCTGATGGCTTGAGCATGTTGACAGTTACCATATGGGTGTGCATTGCTAATTGATGTGATGCCGTTTAACTTTCCTCCTAGGAGGTTAGTTGTATCATTTTTATTTTTCTTCTTTTCATTAAGTGTCGATTCATCTAGTTAGTGGAACATTTTAACGATTTCTTGTGAATTATTATTATTTTTTTTGTGCATAGGATCTTCAACGGGTGGTCCCATCTGCCCGTCGAGACAGACAGGTGTTTTTGTTTCCTTTAAATGTTTCCTTATCTATTTTAATCATGTATTTGACTATTTATTGGATCTTGTTTAAGATGTGTTTTTTTCTAAATTATATATTTATTTATATAATGTGCATGCCAATTAGATTTCAGATCTGGTCTCCCCAGCTTGAAGGCTTAAATGTGAAATCAGTACCAGAGTAGTGGTATAACAAGGGTTTAGTGGGTATTCCTTCTAGTGAAACATACAAGGCGACTCCCCACACTACACGGTGAGAAGCACATTCTCCCCACAGAAAAAAGCACCTCGTGAACACGTCAAACTTCTGTTTGATAAAATCATCACAATTCTTCAATTCGATGGAAAAGTCCGTCCGATCACGAGTCATGAGCTACCCTGACCAGGTCTAACAAAACCAGAATCTTGATATGTAGTTGGATAAGAGGCAAATTCATACTTATAAATTATACCAAAAAACGACTGCGTTTGCACAACGTTGGTAAAAACGAAACACATTAGACCCATATTTCCTGTAACAACACATTAGGCTCATATTTCCTGTAACTATATGAACTCTTTCTAGAGCTATATATGTCACAGCAAGTTTATGATAATCTTAGATTATGTTTACTAAAACATACTTTACCAGCCTTTTTGTTCTTCATTCATTATATATTCTTGTTGATTTGCAGTATTATATTACATTTTTCTTTTCTTTAACTGTGGTAGTTTGTATCGAGGAGAGACTACTCCATTTAACCTTTAACCGCCTCGTAGTGATCCATTCCGTTTAACAAACATTTTTGGTTTAAACCATTACTAATCAATTTACCTTTTATTTTGATTATACTTTTATAAATTGCACAATCTGTAAAACTAGACCCACTCGTAGCTGTTCAAATATAATATTAGTGTACGAAACATTCTATAGTAGATAAATGGCAATAGCCATAACAAGACTACTATATGATTTAAAGAAAAGAAGGTTTATTTCTTAATGTTTAATATTTTAAATTCAATTACAAATTATCGAAAAAATGGTGTAGTGTTACATTTCTTCTTATAATAAATATATTCTCCGCAAAACAAAGATGCTGATATTAAATGCCCACCGAGCAGAATCACAAAAGGTGCAAGTACGCTGTTCATCCTAAGTGCTTCGTGTTCGTCATAATCTTTGAACTGGTTGCTTCGTGGAATCAAATGCGTTAAGTTGAATGCTTTATACCTGCAACCATGAAATATATTACACTGTGTAATTCAATTATATAGTTTACCAGTACCATTTATCAATTAGTCCCGCCGCGTGAAAATGTTCCAGAGAAGTGGAAAACCGTTTTAGATAAGGTGCTGACTTCTGCAAGGCCCATGCGTAACTACTTGGTAAAACGTTGTATTTTGTTAGCCTGATTGATGCTAGTTGTTTTTCGGTAATTTGTTTTGCGCATCTATTCCAAAACTGCAATATAAACGACTTAAATAAACATGTCATAGCAATGGGTTCAATTTCTCCGGATGGTTCCTATATTTAAAATGTGGAATAAGTCTTTTCTGTCAGAGAAACATTTTTTTTTGTAATCAAATAATTGGAATAATTAATTTAAAAAAACTTCACTATTTCTCTTTATATACCCTATCCCTTCTTCTACTCAGCCGTCGTTTACCCAGTTGTGCGTTTGTGTTGATTTCTTTGCCAGAGCTGCCTCTGCTATGTCAATCACCTGCTATTTTCTTTTGCCTTGCTTCACATTCTTCTCTGCTTTACTTTCATTCTTTATTTTCAACGTAAATGCTACTTTTGTACAAAAATAATAATACCGTAAAATTTGTATTAAGATAATCGTAGATCGTAGAATCCTAGAGTTTCCCCCTTCTACCGAAACCTAATCTTCGTTAACATTCTTCTCTACACTACTTCCTTCCTTTATTTTCAACGAAATTGGTACTCAAATTTCGTAATTGTAATATTTTATTAATAAGTAAATCGCATGGTGGAAATAATAGAAAAAGTCTACCTTCCACCGAAACCTATTCTAGACTACGTTACGTGAGACTATTATCACATGGAAACTTTAGTTTTCGAATATACCGTGTTTTTTCTAAAAGCATTGCACCAAATTTTGTCACAGACATCGGACGTTCAGATATTTTGTAAAGATGTTCTTAAAATGTTCCGGGTACATGATAAAAAAATTTTCGCTCAAATTATTTTTAATTTTTGCATCATATAGTGCTTTATTTATACTTCGATGTATAAGGTAAACATAATGAATGAAAGAAGTTTAAATTACTTAAATAAGTTATCTGAATCCAGCTCAGTAACATTGTAGGTACAGGCGCAGTTTCGTTCTAGGCATTGGGAAACGAAGGTTCAAACACCACAGGGGAAAATTATCGAGAATTACCTTTTTAGAAGTTTTCTTTTAAGTTAAAGTAAATACCGGCTTTTCTTCGAAATGTTTCTCCACCGGTAAAGGGAGAAACTTTGCAGGCGGTAAGGCCTCTCGGCTGATACACCTATACATATAGAAGATTTGTGTACTTATATTCTACATATTGTTGTCCTGCTATCATTAGTCAACTATTCTTTTACCAATGTGGCAATACAGCGAAGATAAAAGGCCACTTCCAAGATAAAACGGAATTTGGTGTTGAAATGCAATTATAACAATGAACACCCTCATAGTAAAATTAATCAATATATCTTCCAGATAACCAAATATACCCTCCAAATAAATAATATTCACATTAACAAAAGCGGTTTAAAAGAAAGGAATCGGCAATATGCGACGCCCAACAACATTCCAGCAATCTGACAATTTGCCAACTATCCATCAAGATTTCTTTGGTAGTTATTATTAAAGTCACACTACATATCAATACGTCACATGGGTAACATATCTCTAGTCATGCTAAGATTCGAATACAGTAACCCACTCTATAAGAATTTAGTATCATAATACAAACAACATTCAATGCGTTAACAAGTAAGTTAGCATAAGAGAAAAATAGTTTATCTTGTATTTTACATTTATTATTTTATTTTATAAATCTCTTACACCGATTTTGTAAGGTTATTTTTGTTCCGAGAAAAAAACTTCATCAGTAGTCCAGATATTAGCAAAATAATTTCAATATTAAATAGAGTACTAAAATACGTCAGATATTCCATCCTAGGTCTCATGTACTTACCATATATCGAAGAATAGTTAACTCTTCTATAACCGCAATTCTCGCAGCAAACGCTTTATCAAGCATATTACACAACTCGTCTCTTCCACTCCACTTATCAAGTAATTTCATTAAAACTGAATCATTGGTCGTTTCAATTCTTTCTCTAATAAATGATGAATCGGCACCAAGTACCTGTAGAAACCAGTAAAAATTATGTCTTATTCAACTATGTTGTTCAATTCGTAAATTACATGAAACTCAAAATTATCTTCCACTAACTCAATAAAAGATTCAGGTTCGTCTGCCAGGGGACTAATCAGAATAGAAGCTAATTTACTCTTGTATGCGTTGGTTATTACCAATGAGAACATTAACCAGCTTAATATAGTGATTCTTAGTGCTGATATGTTCCAAGGAAATCTTTGTGATTGTTCCACCATGATTCGAAAGGGTATCTGAAGAGGAGAAGAAAATTAGCATGATCTGTAAAAGTGAGTAACGCTTCATGTTTTATGTTAAGTCGAAGAATATCATAATCTAGGGTTTCTCCGAAGCGGGGCCGTAACATTTGGTCAATTGTATATCAGAAATTAATTTCACGTTTATATAAATGAATATAAGTTCATAGAGTACGCGTTAGCTCAACGTAATGTAAACAATCAAGTACAGTGAATTCTGCTCAGTTATTTAATTACATACAATTATAACGTTTGATGTGGGATGAAGCGAGGGAGGCAGTCACACCGGGTTGGGTACAATTGGTCAATACATGGGTAGGGAGTATAGAAAATAGAGTTGGTCGAACACAGAAGGCTGCTAAAAGAAATAATTTAGTGGTGTCAGGCATTTTAGGAGAAGGCGTTAAAGCGATGATGGAAAGGCTGAAAGTAAATATCCTGTTAAGAAGGGTTGTAGAACTGGGGAAAAAAGGAGATATATTCCAGCTGGGGTTGACTAACTGGGAGGATAAAAAGCTTGAGGCGTAGTAAAGTAAATAAAGGGAAAAAGTTGGGGGAGATAAGGAAGGTGGGAAGGAGGCCAAAGGATTGTGTATCGGAGTTTTGAAAGATTATGAATATTTACATGATTTTGAAGACATATAAGGTATAAGACATCGTTTCTAGGGGCAAGTTAGTGGTCAAAAGGGAAAATTAATGGAGAACATTCAGCGAAATTTAAAATGAACCTAGAAAGTTTTGCCGTGTGTACACCCATTTTTTACACTAGTAAGTTGGAAGAGGTTTGTGGTAGGAGGAAGCAAGGTATGGATATTATTGTATGCGAAGTGCTTGTTGGCAAGTAGAAGGGTTTTACATCTGAACTGCAATTTTTTACACAAGGTGTGGTAGGAAGAGAACCAAGGTATGGATGTTGGCGTATGCGGATGATGTATTGCTTGTAGACACGATATGTTGGAAATAGTGGGATGATACCATGAGAATCGCATGTTAGTAGTGAATGTGAAAAAAGGCCAACTCGGGCATATTGTTTAAGGCCATTGGCATTCCAGAAAGCTATTTTGTATTGTAGATGTTCTGCCATTAAGCTAATTTACTAACGAGGGTGGAAAGTAAGTTGAACATTGTGTTCATTTGCTCCATGAGCTTACTCATCATTTCTTAGAGTTTTCTCATATTGTTGACAGGTTGATTGATAATTGGTATTGATTGATTATTTTGTATCCTGTTATTGTTCACTATTTGCGCGTTGGTTGGATATGTTGGATTGGGATAGGCTGTTTATGGCTGCGGAATCCTTTTTTCCCTGTAGACGGGGTATAATTTTTGTTGCAGCCGTTTATGCACTTGGAATCATCTGTAATTAGCGGGATGGCCATCGCAATAATTGGCGCATTTAACTTTATCATCTCGCGTTTCGCTTGTGTATTCTTTTATTTCATGTTATCTTGCGCATTTGAATGTTTTACGACAGTAGGTATTTGGTGTCCATTATCCTGGAATCTCGTGCACTTGGAGACTATTCTTTTCGTACACGGCGGTTCACATTTAATGTTCCCTAGTTTGTTTAAGCTGTATACTTATTTGTTATCTTCCTTTTCGTGTTATGCAAATATAGAACCCGGACAGTTTTTTCGCTTTTTGGTCTGAATGGATGGTATTGTGTATTTTTCTTATCGAGTTCCTTGATCAATGTTTTGAAGTGTTCGGGATCTTGGACTTTTCATAGCTGGTAGTTTCTATAGTGTATTTATTGATTGTAATTGTGTAAGTCGTGTTGGATAATTTCAACATTGGGGGGCTTAGGTATATCTTTTGTGTTGTTTTGTTGGTTTTTTTCTTTGCTTTTATCATTGTCTTCTGTTAAAATGCTAAAGCGGTCTTTTTGTTTCAAGTGGTTTCTGCAGCCCATAATCAGTTAATCTTGTCTGGGATTCAGCACTGAGGCTTCTTAGGCATTTTTTTGTATAGCACCGTAGTCCATTCTGACTGCGCATATTGATGCGGCACTTGGTAATCTTGACTTTGACGATGCTGATAACATTGTATTATTGGCTGTTGCTGTTGGTAAATAGGAAACTGGGGTCCCACTGGATACGTCAGTGGGAATGGCTCTTAAGAGTGCTGATATTGAGAATAATAGGTTTGTTAATAGTTGGCTGCACTACCGGCACAGTTATCTATTTAGCCGGCCCCTGTGTGTAGGGGCTGGATCTATTGCGATACGTGTCCATCTCACGGAGATAAACACTATGCGAATGTACACAAACTCAGTTTACGTATACAAATACTGTACTGTATCTTTGACATAAGAAATAACGCACGAATGCTATGATATCATACAAACACAAGTTGAGAGTATTGAGAAGCGTAGGAACTGAGGTCATCTAGAGAAGGAGGGAAGTATAGTGGCAAGAAAGATTATGAATGAGAACCCGGGTTAAAATAGAGGGCAAACCCCCAGGTTACATAACTAGGTTAGGGTAGAGAAGGAACGATAAAGTATGCATGGCACGAGCGAGGTGCACATCTGATAAGAAAGGGATGAACGTATGGATGATACGTAGGCGTGTATGCAGTGTGGTAACACATGGGCAACGAATTTGAGGAAGTGAAGAATAGCGAGAGGGAGATTGCAAGAAGGTGGGTGAATGATTAGGAGAGGATCAGAGAAGTAAGGAAATCTGCAAAACACTGGCGTAGGGAAGGAAGAGTTTACAAGAAGGAGGAGCGTAGAGGGAACATTGAAAGTGAGGAGGAAGTATCTTTCTAATTGTGGTTATTTGCTGTTATATTGATGTGGTGATTTTTGTGAGTGTTATGCCAAAAAAAGTTTTCATATATCTATTATTATTATTATTATTTCATTTAATTTACACGTATTATTTTCCAATTGCATAAGATACTTTCGGTAGCAATAATAGATATATGAAGATGAAGGCTGCAGTCAACATCAATTACCTTTAAATAGTCGACAATATCCACTGCGTGGTATCCTACAAGAATATTGCTCATTTTGGTTAATACTATTCCCACTACGATAATGGAGACACCGAGACAAATCCAGCTCTCTACGGTTAGAGGCTTCACAATTTTAAAAAAAGAGTTCCTTTTAAATTCATAACTACTATATAATGCTGCCATAAATTCTATTTTTAAATCTGTAGTAAAATCCACTAATTCGTGTCTCCTTACTGTATTAGATAAGCAACCTACTGCCATATGGATTGATCTGTTGTTAACCTAAAACTCAGCATTCATATTTGTAATATAATGTAATGTAGTGTTGTAATTATGTCAAGTCTATTCTACTAAAAAATAGTTAATATAGATGGGTGAGTTAGAGAGGACAGTTTGATAGTTATACTACAATGAAAAAAAATCATAATTATTAGAAAACTGCTACTAAAATATTCAAAGATTACAATATTTAGTTAAATTTCTTATGTCAGTTCTTACATTTACGTTTAATGTAATTAAAATCATAGGTGCTACCGAAGGCTTGGAGATACAGGTATCCCCTGTCTCAAAGTCCAGACATTTCTTACTTAAAATTGAATTGAAGAGGGGAAAGGGCCAGTAGCTATAGGAGGCTATTGAGCATTAATGTGCCGGTGTCTGGGCAACGGCAAAGAGACCCGGGGCGTCGTCGGTGATCGTAAGGGGCTTGGACGAGGCCACCCAGAAAGAGGCGGCGCTGGCAAAACTCACGGGCGAGGGCACGAACGCCTTCGTAGTAGGGGCCCTGAGGCCGGCCTTCGAGAACACCCAAGTAGTATCCATACTGAATACGGGATAAAACTTTGTGGTGGCAAAAGTGGGACAAATTATTACCTGATTATCGTCTACATCTCGCCAAATATCCCCGAGGGAACAATGGAGGCGAGCCTGGATCGGATCAACCCCCACCTCAACGCACAAACTGTAGTGGGATGAGATTTCAAGTCACAGGAGTGGGGGCCCCAACTAACAATAGGAGGGGGCTGCTATTGACGCAGAGGAGGCAGCGAAGGCAATGATTCTCCATATCGAGGAGGGGTCGTCCACTTTCTGAAGAAGGGGGTATACAGCAATGCTGGACGTTAATATCTCTGTGGAGGCCATCGCAGGCAGAGTGAAAGATCGGTAGGTGCTGGAGACTGAAAGCCACAGTGATCACCTGTATCTGTCATTCGTGATTATAGGCAAGAGATTTGACATGTCTCGTCTAAATTAGGACCATATTATCGAGGAGATGAGAGTAGGCCTAGCGGGTGGGAGTTTGTCCCTGTAGATTTCTATGACTTGGTTTAGCGGCCATGTCTGTTAAGGGCGTTGGAACGAGGAAATAGCATCCCTAAGGCGGGACTGTGCGAACGGACGTCGAGCCACGAGGGCAAGCAAAGTGCTGGGAAGTAACGCAGACTAGGAGGGTTATCGCGGGGACGAAGAAGGCCTTGAAACTATCCATACAAAGGTCGAAACGCAAGATCCCCCAAACGGTCGAACGGGATGTGTCCGGCCAAGTATATCAAATTACCATGAGGTAGCTAAAGACAAGACCATCCCTACCCATATTCGAGCCAGAAATAGCAGAGGGGGTAGTCGATGAGCAGTTTCCAATGCCGGTGTTTTCAGGCCGCGCACAGGAGCTACAGGCGAGGTACAAAGGAACAGGTGGCCGAGGACGCAACAGAACCTTTCTCGGTGAAGGAGGTCGTGAGAGCAGAAATCATAATGGTTTCCAGGAAATCCAAGAGACTGGACGGCGTCCCTGCCGAGGCTGTGAAGATAATCGTGGCAACGTTTGCTCCTGAAGTAGCCGCGATAATGAATGGGGCACTTATCTAGAAACTTGGAAGGAGGTACGGCTGGTCCTCCTGGCAAAAGCGGGAAATCCGGCGGTATCCTCTCTACGCACCGGCCGCTGTGCATGCTGGACACGCTGGGGAAACTCCTCGAGTACTGCAGGGTACTGCAGATAGCCAATGAGGCACGAGATGGAACGTGGCGAACCAGGAAAATGACGACACTGGTAACCATCGATATCAGGAATGCCTCCAACTCGGCAAACTGGGAGCTAATTAACCAGGAGTATCGAAAAATGGAAATAAGGGGCAAACTTAGGCGAATGATTGACAGCTACCTGGAGGCGAGGTCGGGAACTCACCACGGGAGGGGCTAGAAGATTTACTTGTTTACTAGAAGACTACCTGGGAACATAATGTACAACGATGTGCTGAGCCTGAGTCCGCCGGAGGGGGGCCAGCATCATCGGCTATTCCGATGGTGCTGGTGATCACGTCACAGGCTGTGACAACAATCCAGGTAGTGGCAAATGAGAGCCTCGCTGGGGTTAGTGGATGGATAGCGGGGAGCAGACTCAGCATGGCCGTTGAGAAGACGACAGATTGGGCAAGCAAGTTTCACAAGCCAGGCCAGGGGGAAACGTTTACATCTAAGAAATGCGTCAAGTATCTCGGGATCAGAATCGACCAAGGCATGACCATCGCTGCACACGTGGCAAAGGTGTCTAGAAGGGCTAGCATGGTGATGACGGCGTTAGGACGCTTGATGCCGAACATACCAGGGCCGCGCGGAAGAAATCGGAGGATGGTGACGCGAGTGTCGGATAGCATAATAATCTACTGATTCGCAATATGGGCGCACAATATGAAACCGAAAGGACTAAGCAAATGGTGGTGCAGTTCAATGGCGAGCAGCTCTAAGGGTATCGAGTGCGTATAGAACCGCGTCAAGGAAGGCAGTGCTGGTAGTCGCCACTGTTGTCCCCATCGAACTTCAGGGATTAGAGATGGAAAGACTATACAGGGTGAGATCAGAACCGACAACCAGAAGCAGGACAGAGCAGAAAGCTACAACTCGAAGGTTCTGGCAGGAGCGGTGGCCACATGGGATGTCATAGCGAAATTCATCAGGGGAATTATAAGCCAAAAGGAGGAAGAGGATAGGTAGAAGCAGACACGCCCAGATCTGAAGTAATGCGGGGGCGGTCCCTTGTCTGGGAGGGGGGAGGTGGAGTGTAGCTGGTAGGTCGGCCCGAAATGGTCGGAATCCAGCACTACTCGGGGAAAAATGCCAGCACGGTCCCCGGGTGTCCCCTCCTCAATTCAAATAAAGACAGCGCCAATGAAGCAGATTTAGCAAGTGCCCAACGTTTCAATCAACATGAACTGCATGATGTCATTGGAGAGCTGAAACTTTCAAAAGGATGTTCAAAATTACTTGCTTCCAGAGTAAATGAAATTAATCTACAGGTACTACTATTACACTTTATCGTAAAACCTACAGTTAACAAATAATAATTACGTAAAATGTACGTTAAGATGATTTTATTATAAAGTAGGCCAATATAGCGTATCTCAAAAATTAGATCTTATAGACCAAATCTGACGTTGCACCCTAAAATTACCTAGAAACAGTTAAAAAATGCAGGCACCATAACGTATGTGTACGAACGATGCGCACCAGAGATAAAAGCAGTCTTCTTTTATCTCTGGTGCGCATCGTTCGGAGCAAGTAGAAACGATATACCAAAGCAGTTTAGAGGAATACCCCTAACATTAGGACTATTCCCTTTAGAACACTTGCACTTAACATTGCAACGAAAATAAGTACAAATAAATGTATCATTCGGAATATAATGAATTTATTATTTACATGTGACAATAATATCTTATCTTGGAGCGTCTTAAAAATAAGAAAAATAATAAAAAAGATTCGATCTTTATAGCTATCAGAGAGAACAATAATTTATCATTTTATAAAATAATATACAGGGCGTCCCTAAAGTATGGAATAAATTCGATAAAACATTTATTTATGATTTTTGTAAAAATTGCTCCGACACGTCGATTTTTAATTTAAAATTTCCGATTTATAATGGAAGTTTCAATTTTCTTCGACCATTTTTGAATGTGCAATAACATCGTCGTCCAGTTTTTCAAATTTCCCATTTTTTTTATTACAGATTCTGGTAGGGATTAGTTTACTGCGATCAGAGATCTTATGATTTAGGTTACATAAGGAAATTTCCGAGAAAAATCATATTAAATGGCGCAAAATAATACTTAATTAAATTAATTAAGTTGTTGAAAACCAATTTGTTCTTCGATTAGCTCATTGTCAGACTGTAATTGGTGCACAGTTTGACCATTTACTTTAACTTTTTATTGTTTAATTAAATATTATTTCGCGTTTCATGTTTTTTCACTCTGACATTTGATTTTATGAGTTTTCTCGGAAATGTCCTTATATACCCTATATCATAATATACATCTCTGACCGCAGAAAAATAATCCGTTTCTGAATCCGTAATAACAAACTAGGGTTGTCATTTGAAAAAAGTGTCGATGGCGTCATTTTATATTGAAAAATTCTCGAAGAAAATTGACAGTTTCATTAAAAATTGGAAATTAAAAATTTAAAATCGACGTGTCCCAGCAATTTTTGCAGAAATCATAAATAAAGGTTTTATCGAATTTATTATTGACTGTTTATGTTTCATAGTATATAATTATATTTTGAGGTGAACAAATAAAAAATATCTATCTATCTATTCCATACTTTAGGGACACCCTGTATAAGTATATATCTTACAGTAGTTTGGTACTTACAGCTTGTACCATTGATAATTTGGGACTTTCCACGCCGGTAAAATCAATCAACTTAATCCTAAAATTCAACCTCTCGGCGAGCAGCTTCAAAATCACATACTCCACACCCTGCAGAACAGAAACATTACCTCTAACCACATTGTAAATAAAAGGCTCGCAATTGGTATAAGCAACGGTCAACGTAAATTTATGGAAATTCTTGAAATCATTCCAGTATAGTTTGAGATGCGCCATGCCGTCTGTACCCGGCACAATTTGTTGCAATAATCCAGTGTCATTTGTATAGTATTTAACATGAAAAATAATCTGCGTTGTGGTGACATAAATAAAAACGGCTTTAGCATATTCCGCACTGTCGTAGTGAAATTTTTTGTCCGGTATTACAATATATTGATGTGTTACAAATATTAGCACATCTTCGTATTTAATATTATTCAACGTCCTAGAAAATCGACGAAAATTCCCCCATTTCCGCAGAAAAATAATATTAACAAACTGATATCCATTTGGGCGAGTAATATTCTTAGCGGTGTCATAATTATACAAAGTCTTCGGCTTTGTATTTGTAGTAGCATATTTATCAAAGAAATTCGGTAAATAGTCTTCCGAATCATTGTCAAAATGAAATATTAACATATGTTTGGGAAACTCTTGCAAAAGATAATATCTCTCCGAGGTATCCGGTAGGATAATTACACTTGCTATTTTGTGAACCGAAATGACGCTCATAACCAATCGAATCGTAAAGTAAGTAAACAATAACATGCTCGTGTTATTCTGATAACTGGCAGGAGTATAATAATTACAAGGTGTCCCGCTAATTTTTAGAAACACACGCTCGATCGCTGGCGTGTTTATTACAATAATGTTTACGCTGCTATTTAAATTGTTGTTTTTAAGGTGCGTGCGTGCAGGCCCATATCACGTATGATATGCATCAATTATTTCCTCAATTCAAGCTTAAAATTATATGAATAATAAAATATAAAAACAAATTAAATCATTCTTGGATTGAGTGATTGAGAGAGATAATTTATTAATATAATGCCAATGAACAGACAATATAGTGATTCATTTTATGCGACTTATATTTATTTACTTTATTTTAACAGGATTCATATTATTAATGATATATTACAAGTGGATGCACACTTTAAATTTGAAATTGTAAATAAATAATATTGGCACACGCAAGAGTGTTTTATTCCTGCAAGTCCCCAAAAATCAAATAAACAATCAACAAAAACAAAAAACACCAGGATTCGCAAGGCACTTATTAACCCATCGAGGTATGCTAGAAATAAGATTATTAATAGATCGCTGGTTTATTTCAAGCCAAGCTTCGTGAATTTTACATCTAAGTTTCATAAGAGATTTAGAAGGGCACAATAGGTTGCGCAACTATAATATTCAAGACATCTTCTTGCGATAGTTCTGAAGAACAGGAGGATAATCAACTGATTTCGGCCGGATCGAAAATCATTTAGCTTTAGCTAGAATAGGGCCTCCACTTCACGAGAAATGGAAACGATTGGTTTCCACCAAATGGCCGAATAATAGTACAGTCGATTCCATGCTCTAGGCCATAGACCCTACCACCCATTCATGTGTCTACCTCACACACCAGAAGCATCATACCGTAAGTTCTGATAGGTGGAGAGAGGTCAACACTAGCACGAATGGAATAACATAATCTTCACTGGTTAGTCTCGGTGCTGCGTGTGGGCTTACGATGGTCACCGTAAAGTGAAACAAACAATTTGTTATTAAGACATATCCCGCTTGTCCAGGGGGTTATGGTTTGGCTGGTTATGGCATATGGTAGCCGGTTTCTTGTAGTTTTTATAGAGTTTAAACGTGATTCGCTACATAGAGAACATTTGCAGCCAGTGTTAGTGACATATTGAAATTGTCTGTAAAACTCCATTTTCAGCAGAATAATGCTCGCCCTCAAACAAGACTGGGATATGTAGGTGTTAACCTAAGGTAACTTACCACGGCCTCTTAATATTCTAATGGAACTGAAGACGTGAAATTCATAAATCTTCTCTTGAAATAACCCAGCCCCAGATAATCCTAATTCTAGCAAACCTCGATGTGTAAAATGGTCAGTTTCAGAATGATAAATTCTCATCTTGTATTTCGGTACAAGGAATACCTACTATCCCTAAACCCTAACTCTGTCATCCAGTCCGGATCCGTTCGCCCACTGTGGCCTTCAGGCTGGGGGAGTGATTTCACCCTATGCGTAGGTCTTGAAGTGTCTACACAATTATACCATGGCACCGAGGTGCCCTCCGTCTCTCCCGTCGGCCCGTCGCACTCGTCCGTCTGTTCCAGGCGCATGCGTCTGAGATACGCCCTAAAGCACCTGTACCCCGACAGGACCTGTGTGAACTCATAGCTCACCTCTTGATACGTCCTGGTTACCCACGGCTGTATTTTGGGTATTTTCTTGTTGTTCCAGTCCCTACGCCATTTTAGACCGTTCTGTCTCTAGCCGTCGTGGTGTTAAGCAACATGTGTACTTAACATAGCTTAGAACTAGACTTACCTGAGCATCGCCATGGTCGACTTTACTCAGCCGGGTAGACAAAGAAGCAATAGAAAGAGAGAGATTTCTGTTCGGAGCAAGGGTATTTATGCGTAACTCACGCATGTAATCCCCAGTGGGATAAACAAGAGCGCTATGCAAATATAGCAATTGCATGTAAGACGTGGGCTGCGTGCGCCCATTCCACTATACGGAGTGAAAGTCTGGGGTGCGAGAGAGTAGAACCTAGTAGAAAGGAAGCAGGGACGGTATTTGAAGAAGTTACATGTACTAGAGAGTACGAACCCTTTATCAATTCTCCTTCAAGAGAATAACCGAATAAGTATATGGTGGAAGAGTGGTAAAGTTTGAAGAAAGGCTGCAGGGATTGGGAGAGCAAACACTAGTGCGTGTGGTATGCATGAGTGGTATGGGTAGGGCAGAAGCGGTTCGAAGGACCAAAAAATATGACGTAAAGTAAACTAAAATCATATTCAATTTAAAAGCTGTATATTTACACAATATGTACTATAAATTGATACAACAATCGCTGAGCGCAAGAGGGCGATAGTCGCCACACAATGGTATGTAATACTCGCAGAGCTCAAAGGCGCTAGACGAACTATCTACGCACTTTGCTATTTGCATCCCTCGAAAATATCGAAGGGGTGGACTTTGGTCTAAGTGTCGGACTAATTCTGATGGTATTGGTGCATCGAAATGAAGAGTGGCCACCACTTTTACCATGTTGTCAACAAATATCTTCTGGCTGCAGAAGATATTTGTTGACAACAAGGTGCCCAGGTGTCTGGAAAACTGACCGCCAGATGTGGGGATTTCATACGCTCAACAATAAACACTAAATACCGTTCTAAAACGTAAAATTCCGGCTAAGCCGTTTATGTCCAGGGTTGCGATACGACCGACGCGCTCACTTATATAAAAATAAAGAGTAATACATATTCTTAAATAATTTGGCAGGGGACGATTTGGGCCACGGTGCCTACGCGCAGGCGGGGCCGTAAAAGTATTAGATGGGGGACAACAGGTAAACATTGTGTGCTATATAGAGAATGCATCATTAATCTCAAACAACGTGTATGATATCCAAAGATTACTACACCAATTTAACATAACTAATAGATGTAGCTGGAAGTATGATATAACAAGCGAGAGAGTTCAAATAACGGGAAATTCCAATATCCAATTCGTAAGTAAGTAAGTAAGTAAGTAAGTGAACAAACTGAGAATGCGAATGGGTTCACGGGCTGACTAAGGAGCACAATATGGGTCAACAAACACCTACGTAAGTATGCAGGGTATAATATATCAGGTCCTTACTAGTCGATATATAAAGTTGTTATAAGATCCACCCTAGAATCTATAGCTGAAACGAGATTAGAAATTAAACAGACAATAGAAACTATAGCGCTTCGATTTATTAAGGCGGAGTTCTGACGGCTGAAAATAGATGCACTAATAAGCAATTTTTGTTTCGATTTAGAGATCATTCAATTGTAGGAATTTGATCAAATTTTTGTGTGTGTAAAGTTAAAGTAAATTATAAAAGTAATTAGGAATTATTTTTTCAATTTTTGCATTAATTAAACAAAAAATATTACAAATTAATCGCATCTTCGCGATTCGAAATATCTTCGCCCACGTGCAATATTTTGAGAATCTACAACTTAAGAAACAAACAAAATATTACTATACAGAGTAAGCAATGACGAACTAAGTAGATCATGTAGGTTTTCCAACATAAGTGAGTGGACAAGAAGTGAGGGAATGGAATGGAATGCACATATTTAGGGGATGGATAGAGAGAGTCACAAGAGACAAGTCATAGGGTGGTGGTCTCCAGGTAGACCAAGGAAAATATGGAACGATAACCTTATGCATAATTCGACCCCGGTGTTAAAGAAAAAAGATTGCACACGAAAAGAAGAGAAAATAATTCGTACAATGTTCAAATGTTCCGATCTTTTTGAAGGCACTGTCATGTCTGTCCATTATCTTTGGAATCTTGTTTCTGGATAGTTCTGGATAGTTGGCTGGAGGGTAGCGTAGCTACAGACACTTAGGCCTCAAAATGGGCCCATTGTGAAACCTCCTTTTAAGGCTCAATTTTGCGAGCTTCAAAACTCTGGGGGGTGAGGAGTTGCCAATGCTGGTCATACTAGGCCAGCACTCCCCTAGTATTAGATGCCTAGTGTTTACTAGAGCTGGGCAGAGGCATATTACATGCTCTGCTGTTTGTAGTTCTTCACTGCACCCTCTACATAACGGGCTGTCCACCAGACCCATCGTGTGTAGGTGTTTAGCCGGTAGTGGCCAGTTAGAATGTTGGTCAATAATTTCAGATTAGTTTTAGATACGTTAAGGCGGGCCGTGGATGCAGTTTTACAAGGTTGGCTAATTGCTGCATTTGATTGCTTGCAGCCCGGCGTTTCTCGCCACCTTACCTTGTGTAGAGCATGAGTCCTATGCTCTATTATTTTTTTCCTGCAGTACCTGCAGAAAGTATTTTATCCTCTTGGGTTGTTAGAGGATGTGAAGGGATCCTTACATTCTCCTGGCAAGCTCATCTGCTATTTCTACTATGTCCTTTGATCCAGCAGAGTTCTAGTTTGTTATACTGAGATAGCTCCTCCTGGCTGTGTAGACATGAATATAGCTCTTTCGACACAATTGTGTTGGCATTTGGTGCATTTAGAGCTGCTTTACTGTGGGTGGGTATTTCTATATGTTTACCCTTAATATTCCGTACAGCTAAAATTTGTAAACACATTAGCATTCCTGTTAATTCCGCTTGGAAGACTAAAGTGAGTCTACCAAGTGGTGCACTTATTTTGAGATCGAGTTCTGGTGAGAATATTCCGTAGCCAGCTCTCGTCTTAGTTTTGGATCCATCAGTATACATGGTTATGTTGTCTTGTGGGATACCATCTTGTATGATGATGGTCTGAAAATGTTTGACAAAACTGTATTTGGCTAGAATTCTGTCGCAATTACCTTCTATGAGAGGGACTAGTTTGGATACCTTCACTCAGTATGCTCCTGTGTCCAATGATTCTACCTTTATCATGCCACAGGTTGAGTGAAGTTGCCGTAATGCTGTTATTACTGTCTCCCTTATAAGAAGGTCGAGTGGTTGTAGACATAACAGTGCTTCAAGAGCTGCTGTGGGTGTTGTTCTCATAGCGCCGGTGATGGCAAGACACGCCATCCGATGGATGTGTGATAGCTTTGAGATTGTTGTCACTTGTTTGGTTTTCGACCACCAGACTATTGCACCATATGCTATAGTTGGTCTTATGATCGCGGTATATCGCCATTGGGTGATCTTGGGAGACAGTCCTCATGTTTTACCAACCGCCCTGCGGCATTGCCAAAATGAGATGCAAGCCTTTACTAGCTTGGATGTTATATGCTTATTCCAGTTCAGTTTTGTATCCATGATTAATCCTAGATACTTTACTTTATCTGTGAGTGTCGGAAGGACATTAAAGAGTGTTGGCATGTTCATGAGCTCGAGTTTCCCCTTCCTCGTAAACAATATCAGCTCAGTCTTCTTTAGATTTACTGTTAGCGAATGGCCATCGCACCAGTACTCAACAATCTATAGGACACTCTGCATTAGATTACAGAGTACCTTCAAAACTGCCATTTATCATGATCACTATATCGTCAGCATAGCCAACAGCATAGTATACTGAGTTGTTTAATTCCAGGAGGAGGCTATCAACTACAAGTTCCCATAAAAAGGGTGAGAGGACTCCACCTTGAGGACCGCCTCTTCCTGCAACTTTTTTTGGATGTTACGTCATCTTTTATTACTTGGATTGTTCTTAGACCAGGCATATTTTTTATTCAGCCCCTCATAGTGGGGTGAATCCTGTGAGATGTTAGAGCATTATCTTTGCTCTTAAATGTTGTTTTGTCAAAAGCACCTTCAGTATCACTGAAGGTGGCAAGCAACGAACTTTTATGCTCCAGTATTCCCTCTATTCTAGAAGTCACCAGATGTAGGGCTGATTCGGTTGAGCGACCTCGTTGGTAGGCATGCTGTTTCGGATGTATGGGGAACGTTCTCGGGGGGCCGTTCTTGATATCACGATCACAGAACCTTTCCAACGTCTCAATAGAAATGAGGTTAGGCTGATTGGCCTGAATGACTTGTCAAGTGTGTAATCTACTTTGCCTGGTTTTGGTATAAAGGTCACTTTGACCTCTCTCCATGTATTGAGTATGTACCAAAAAGAAAACGTTTAAATATATATATATATATATATATATATGCCAATGTGTTTATAATGTAGGTTAACCCCCCTTGTAGCAGTGCTGGGAATATTCCATCTAGTCCTGGGGACTTAAAAGATGAAAAGCTAGATATTGCCCATTCTATTTTAGTTATAGTTATCATTTGGTCAGCTAGCAGCCAATCTTCCATCAGGTAGATCAGGGGGATCACTTACTATGTTGGGACCTCCAGGTTGATTGCCAGGAAAGTGGGTGTCTAAGAGTACCTCGATAGTTTGGGAGGGTGTTACCGTGAAGGTGCCATCCTCCCGTTTTAGCGAGTTGAGTTATTGAACAGGGTCTTTAGAAATTACTCTCTTCAAACGAGCAGCTGCTGCAGTGGATTCAATTTCATTGCAGTAGGCTCTCCATGTATATCTTTGTCGCTTCCTGACTTCACTTTTGAATTGTCTACGGGCTTCCCTAAAGAATTCCCATAGAACTATATCATTACTGTTTTTGGCCTTGTTGAAAGTTTTCCTGGCCTTGAATCGAAGGCAGTTGATCTCTGCACTCCACCAAGGGGGTGCAGAGGCTCTTATGCCCGTCTTACTCATGGGACAGGAGTCGTCATGGCGATCTTGTTTAGTTTGCTGGCAACAATATTTTTTATTTCGACTGTTTGTATATTATATTAGCTCCTGAATCCGCTATAATGTCTAGGTTTTCTGTGGGTAGGATTCCTTCTTAGGTGATTTTGTCGATGATATGTTCTCTTCTCAAATGAAACCAAGGAAATGATTGTGAAACAATTTAAAAAAAACATACGGAAGCAGTTAACTGTGAAATAACAAAATGATACATAATCCGTAAATCTAAAAAGTAAAACAATAGCACAACATAAACCTTCAACGAATAGCCCACACCCAAACGAGGAAATATCTACCGATATTTTTGTTTAGGTACCGCGTTCATGATTAAATCTCAAAATTTTGTTGAAAATCAGAGTTTTTTTCTTCAAACAGCTGTCATTTCTAAAAAAAACAATTATCCTATCATACTTTGTAGGTATTACCTTTCTAAATAAGAAAACTTTTTTTTTTCACATGATGCCTGACAGCTAAACTATACACTATCAGCAAGGAATTTCAGAAAAGGGTCCTACTTGACAACTGATATCGTCGCTATTTTTTACTTTAATTTGTTAGTAAATCTTTCATATTATTTACAAAACTACCACGTATATTTGTTAATATATATATTAGTAGCTAAAATAAAAATGAAAAACATGTTTTTATTTTAGCTACTAATATAGAGATTTCCATGATTCATTTCACGTTTCTGATTTTTTCTTCTGATCCTTGTGTGAGTGTTCAAAGAAGATGTTATTATTACCTGATTTTCTATGCGGAATTATAGCGATTATATTTTGCCCGATTCTCCATATTAGCCTACTACTGAGGTTTCGTCAGCGAAAATTAACATTTGAAACAACTGCATTCTCCTTTAAATCATATTATATATGTACCTCGGAGGTATATAACACTGTGATTATTTTGATATTTATTGTGCTATTACATATTCGTATTTAATTTTATTTACTTTGCCCAGGTAGAGAAAACATTGTGCTAGAACAATTGTAACGGGAGTTAATTTTTCTTTAACATATTTATCCACAAAAATTAAAATTTATGAATTTTGTGTGTTGACAAATAACACTTAATACATTGTAAAACGAAGGTACTATTTTTTATGTTCTCAATAAAATGTACTACACAGAGAAAATAAAATGTTGTATTTGTAATTCTGTTCAAGCTCTCTGTGAAGTTACAGAAATGTAATATAAGCCGCTTTCGTTTATCGTTCGGGAGCTGTTCCGGGTTGTTTTATTGGCCGCGGTTTTCTCATGCTATGTGTAATATAACTTCAAGTGCGTGTATCTTAATAATTTAAACAATTTTCTCGGCATTCATGTAATCAGGAAATGTTTACGATGATTAACCATATAGTTTGGGAATATCCTTAAATATAAAAGCCATATCAATATTTAGTAGCTGGCCGACCTGTCATTTATGCAGTTGTGGATTCGAATTCAGCTCTAGAGCGGTCCCGTTTTAAATTATTTTGAATGTATCGTACCATTAAATATTAATATTATATGGAAATAGAAGTAACGCATTGTTCTACAACTAAAAGAAGCGTGTTATCCATTAACAAAAAAACTATGGAAACAAAAATGGGGAGGGCGAGTGGTTCACGACCAACCAATAATTCATATATATATATATATATATATATATATATCTTATAAAATTACGGTGAAAGTGTAGTTCAAATTACTTCAAATCTATATAGCTAGGTAGGTTTGAATATGTTTTGATATAACCCTTTGGATTCGTTTAGAACTGTTATTTTAATTGGAGAATTTGTATTTCATTGTTGCACAACTATCTCACTCAAAGTATGCTGCATGAATTGCAAATTGGTTTCGATGCCACTCACAATGAATTGTTCGTCGTAACAAAAGGAGATGCATTCCTAGATAGTATTGTCGGTTACAATCCTAAAATACTGTTGATAAGTAAGTGTGAGCCCCGAGTGTCTGTTTATTATTCTAACTATGTTTAACTATGCATAACTGTATGGTTTCAACTAAAAAAAAATTCTCAAAAATGTGCACGAAAATATTATTTATTGATAATTTATCAAGAAATTAATGTGATAAAAGGTCAAATCTGGTATCCGTCGAGTTAATTTTTTGGAAATATTTCAGAATTGATTATCACTTTATCGCTAATACACGGAAGTATTGTAATCGTTCAAAAAAAAATTCTCAGTGGCCGAGTGGTTAGAGGCGTCGCCACTGGGGCCCGAAAACGTGGCCAATATTACTAAACATTCTTTTAGAAGACCAAATTTTGTTCTTCGGGGGTTTTCGAGGTCGCTGATTACGAATCCTTTGTCCGATTTAAAAAATTCAAAAGATCAAAAATGGCGGACATAAAAATTAATTTTGGAAATTATGTAGCTCGAAATAACGTACACTGGGGGTTTTGAGGTAACTCAATACAAACCTGATGTCGGATTTAAAAAATGCAAAATAGCGGACCCAAAATGACGGACAAAAATTAAATTTTGCAAATAATTGATTCCAAATTACTTTCAAGGGGGATTTTGAGGTCCCTAATTACAAATTCGATGTCTGATTTTCAATACTCAAAATGACAAAAAGTAATTTTTTTTGCAAATCATTTGGTTTGAATATACTTGCATGGGAGGTTTGTTGGGTTTGTGAGGTCACTGAATACGTATCCGAAATTCGATTTAAAAAAATCAAAATTGCGGACCCAAAATGGCGTACAAAATGTAAATTTTGTAAATAATTTGGTTCGAAATTACTTATACGGGTGTTTTTGAAGTCACTGAATACAAATCCGAAATAAAAATAAAATTTAAAATTCTATCACTATTATTTATAGCTATATTTATATATTTAGTATAGTATAATTCTATGATTATAATGTTATTTCCTTGTTTTAAGTACTTTTCATGCATTACATGAATGATATATGCATTAATTCACTTCCAGTCACTAATGGATTTATGCAAATAATTGATTAGAATGCACATAAATGGCCAATGGGCAAATTTGGGCAACTTTTTTTTACAGAATATATTAACGAAAAGTGTTTGCTACAATTACAACAACAAAAATCTGCCGGACAATTCCCGACAATGTACTTGTACTAATCAACTTTTTTTGTAAACGTTTATAAGTAAATTTCCATTTACTTTGCATTAACAGAATTGTTGATATATTATAATGCTTGTCTTGTAAAATATGAAATAATGTACTTACTTTCGTCTAAAGACACCATTTTGCAGATTGAAAATCGGATAAAATTTGAATTTTCTGTCACACTTTTACTAGCGCCGCGAGATATGTGCTTCGACTTACGCAATATCGGCGCGTGCGAAGTCACTCTTTAACTGCTTTCTGTGGGCCATGTATAAACATCCAACCCCTCTAAACTATGCCGTTAGACCCTTTGGGTATTACCATCACTAATTGCATACTCTTTTTTTTCCAAGAATGAAGTTAAATTTTCATATTTTGGCCGCTAAAAGGCGATCTGGCCCCAATGTGCGTCGTCTATTTCGCCCTGATCATTGGGCAGCTTGAGCCCTATCGGGGCGAATTTTCGCGTATTACCTTTCATAGTTTTTCGAAGGTTTTCTGTGAAGTGATGGTAGCTACCGGGTGATCAAACTCCTTTGAGGAACTTCCTTGACCGACGGAAAAGTGTCACGGCTGATAGCCATATAAAGATAGAAGTTTTATTACAAATTGCAAAATATGGGCAGTACAGATTACTTCATCATACATATAATAATAATTTTAAATTTTTGAATTTAAAAATATTTTTTTCTTTGTTTAATTATTATTACGCTTATTCACACACATCAAAATTCTAAGTTTCTAAAACTGCGTATAGATTTTCTTTAAAATGCCTTGTTGGAATGAAATCTACTAATAAAAAGCAAACATAAGAATAGGCACAGTAAGTAGAGGCATGTAGCTGGCATGGAGGCCGAAATGGTTAAATGGAATAATAATCTTTTATAATAAAATAATATTACTTTAAACCTTCCTGCTCTAACTTCGATTTGCTATATATTCTACGAACTTGTTTTTATATATGTGGAGAAAACCCTCATGAAATAACAGCGGAAATTCTCAAATATGAGGGAAACAGTACATAAAAAAATTGTCGACGCCTAGACAAAGGAAGAGATGCTTGGGAGTTGGGGTGCGGCCATATTACTGCCATGACACAAAATACGGAGACAAGTCTGAGTGCAAAAACTATCGGGGTATGGCCTATACCTCCATAGTTTTTATTGAAATTCATCATACAGTCGCAATGAATTTCAACAAAAACTATCGAGGTATAGCCCAAATATATACAGAACTAATAATTGTATGTAATATTTTCTACTGATTCATGAATGAATTTTGAAGTTGACAACTGTGTTGATCATAGAAAATATTTACATAAAATTATTAGCTTTACTTATATACACAATGCCAACAAAATTATTGATTGTATTACTACACTATATTTACACAACATTTAATAGTTAACATATACCCTAACAAGGCTATTTGTTACATTGTTGTATTTTTTATTCAAAACTACACGCGCTAACAAAATACTTGAAATAAAATAACCTTATCTCTGCTGATAAATAAATATGTAATAGAAATGCCCCAGATAAGGGTATATAATATATGTATGCAAACTCGGTGCTCATCTTAATCGTTATTGTAATTTACAATGAGAAATATACTATTGCTATTAGCAGTCCTCGTGGCTACTTTTCATTTTACAGGCTCAAGCCAATGCCAGAAAAAGCTTTACGCATCGGGTATTGTCTGTGTCTGTAATGAACACTATTGTGACACTGTTGAGGATGAAACACGGCAACCACAAGGGACTTTTGTGATATATACATCAAATAAGGAAGGCGAACGATTTGTAAGAAGAACTGGCAAATTTTCAAATATTAAGAACTCTAGCGCCGTGGTGGTCAATGCAACAGTTAAGTATCAAAGTATTATGGGGTTTGGAGGAGCCTTTACTGATTCTGCGGGAATCAATATAAATTCATTGAGTAGTAAGGCAAAGGAACATCTTCTCAGGTAAATAATATTGTTTTAATGATCTAAACTGCTATTCAAAAGTACCGCACCACCCAATCATATAGGCATAAGACAACAAGGTGTAAACAAATATCTCTTTACAACTAAATTTAAAATTGCATTGTAGAGCAGTTTCCATCGTTTTGGTTTCAGTTTAATACTAATCTGGGCAAAATTAAGAAAAACAAATCGATTTTGGCAAACATGATTTAATTAACAAGCAAAAAAAATTACAAACAAAAATAATTTGAGCTTACCCCTAGTAGAGGAGTAGCGTTGCAACCTCTAGATCAAATAAGGGTCTGAATTTATCGTGGCATACTTAGTAGTATGCCACGACGAATTAATTTCCCTTGTTGAGTTGAGGAATATTTTCCCACCCCTGAAGAGAAATACATTCCAGCTGCTGTATGTTCTGGGGAGCTGGTAAATGTCGCCTTACAGTTTTTTTTAAGAGTATCCATAGATGATCTATCATAGTGGTAGCAAACAAGTCGATCGCTCGCGATGTCTTAACTACTTAAGCTATATTTTGATTATCTATCCATAGCTCTACTGAAATATCTCGACCTCTCCAATTAGACTACGCCTATGACAATAAGTCGACCGCGATAATAAAAGTTGTCCACCCCTGCTGTATAGAATATAAGTCCGGGCTTTGCGTTGGCCCGTTCATAACTGTAATACGGACTTTATTCCGGTAGTCAATTCAAATTCTTATCACGTACGGTCGCGCATTATCATGCATTAATATAATAAAAATCGGGACCCATAAACTGAACATGGGGCATTACATGATCCTGGGAACCGGTGTGAAGTTAAACAATTCTTATAATTCTGGGTGGCCTCTGAGTTGGCGCGGCGTGGACTTTTTCTCGGTGCATTGTTGCTAAACAGCTGGGCCTTTTTTATTTTACTGACATATTTAAATATAAATATTTAAAAACAAAACTAAGGCCCAGCATATTCGAAAATATGTCTGATGATTGTTGTTATATTCTAAACAATATTTTGAATGTTTAAAAAAAAATCTTGGGGGTACATTAATAAAAATTGCAATTTGTTTTGTTGCAAATATTATTCAATGACAGGCTTATACAAATACTTGCTATAAACTTTTTTAACTGTACTTTTTTGAAACCACTAAAGTGATGTCTTATAAACAAAATTGTTAAATAAAAACATTGGCGTATGAGCACATACATTTGTTATAAATCAAAAATGGTTTTACGAATATTGTACTAACATGTTTTTTTTCTCAAAAATATTAAAAAAATAAGGCCCAGCGCCCTATTCGAAAATATGTCTGATGATTGTTGTTAAATTCTAAACAATATTTTGATAGTTTAAAGAAATCTTGGGGGTACATTAATAAAAATTGAAATTTGTTTTGTTGCAAATATTATTCAATGACAAAAAATACTTGTTATCAATTTTTTAACTTTACTTTTTAGAAACCACTAAAGTGATCACTTATAAACAAAACTGTTAAATACAATCATTTGTGTATGGGCATTTGTTATAAATAAAAAAATATTTTACGAATATTTTACTAACATCTTAAAAACACCCAGCGCTCTATTCGAAAATATGACTGATGGTTGTTGTTAAATTCTAAACAATATTTTGAAAGTTGCAAAAAAATCGTGGGGGGTACATTAATAAAAATTGCAATTTGTGTTGTTGCAAATATTATTCAATAACAAAAATTAACTTAACTTTGTGTTGTTTTTCTTATTTTATGGTTACCAAGACATAAGTTTTTTTTGCACACTACGTTTAGTAACAATGCACCGAGAAAAAGTTCACGCCGCGCGAACTCACGGGCCGCCCGGAATTATAAGAATTGTTTAACTTCACACCGGTATCCTGGGGAATGTTCTCTACGTAGAATCCAGCATTTATTGCTCTTGTATTACACTCAGGAGGTGTCGTCAATGTCGATGATATTGAAGTTCTTATTTTAAGCGTAAAAAAGTCAAGTCATAATATTTCTAGACCACATAAAAATGTATATTATAACTTTCTGTTTTAGTTCATACTTTTCTTCTAATGGGATTAAGTATAACATTGGAAGGGTGCCAATTGGCGGCTCAGACTTTTCAACTCATGGTTATTCTTATGCGGATGGTGATGAGGATGCTAATTTAACTCATTTTGCATTAACAAATGAAGACTATGTACATAAGGTACGTGTAATGAAACAATAAATGTATGTTTTGCGCGTCCGGTGAGCGCAGGCTTAGAGCGAGTGGCGTGCAGTGATTTGGGAAGAGTTTATTATATGTACCTAAAATAAATGTTGTTAACAATATATCCATATGTTCGCGTATGTCAGCTACTATAATCATTTTACCTTGAGAAGTGGTAGCATGAAAATACAATTAAAAGAACTATTCAAAGCTAAAAAATAAATATACAGCGCAACACTCCCATAATTTTTCTTGCCATGCCATACATATGTTATAAGTTGAGCGACATGAATCTCGAGAGCTTATTTGACAAAGTAAGACGCCTCTCATGCCTAAATTCAAACCAGGAGCACAAGGCGAGAACGGCACTATAATAACTGTCGCTGGTAGATGGCAAAGAAATAAAAACTATTGCTGCAAAGCTCTTTAGCAATGTAGACCTCGAAATGGGTTAGCCTATTATAGAACAAAATTACACATTCCTCACAACGGAATAAGAAGCGGGCGGCGGTAAAAAAAACTAAGGAATAAAGCTGCAGGGCCAGATGACATAACAGCGGAATTACTTAAGTCAATCGTCAGAGTCGGCATAGACATGATGCATGCACCATGCGGAAAAATATAAAAACATCTGCAAATGGCCCGATGAGTGGTGGCTATCGGTATATATATATATATATATATATATATATATATATATATATATATATATATATACACAAATATACAATATAAAACAAAGGTCTAACTGCACCAACTACCTCAACATCGTTAATGAATTCCTTAAAGTGATGCTACCACCACAAATAGCAGAAGAACCATCTGGTTTTGTACGACGAAAAGGTACAAGAGAGCAAAACATGAACGTACGCTAAATCATTGAAAGGGAGCGAGAATTCAATATCAAAATGTATCTATGCTTCGTCGATTATTTGAAAGTCTTCGACTTCGTTAAATAGGAATCGCTGTAGAAAATACTAAAAGAAATAAGCACCCCTTACACTTTAATTCAGCTGATAAAGAAAGAAAATAACACAGCGAAAGTAAGACTCAACCAAATGGAATCAACCAAAATTACCATCAAAGCGGGAGTAGGACAGGCCTGCATTCTGTCACCAATAATGTTCAGGGTAGATAACGTTACAAATAAAACATTTGCTCATGCCGGGATGGGCTAATGGCGAAAAGGGTATTCGTTGATTTACTGGTCCCTCACCAAATGGCTTAGGTAGATTGGGCCAGCCGAGATACCACCACGGGTGGGAGTTCCGCTGATCCCGGTGATACGCAATGAGGAAACACCACCAAAATATTAAATGTATCTGTGTATGTGAGTCCTGTTTCGTTCTAAACAATTTTTATGATGACGGCCAATGCGCCCTAGGTTGGAGCTGGAGTTTACCCAGAAATCAAACCAAACAAAACGGAATGGATAACGAGCATACAAAAACAAAGTTTACGATGCAGGGGTGAATCCCCTGGTGCTGTGTAGGGTAGGGCATCCTGTGGTCACCAAAGTGACGAAAGTGATGACCCGGACATCGTCAAGTCAGATATAAAGGACAAGGCAACCCCGACCAATATATTTGGGGCAACTGGGCATACTCCAAACGCTAAAACACCGCAAGATGCAAGGTAATTCTTTGCTGAAATGTGGACAGCTGAAGACCAAAGAGGGGGAAACAGTGCGCGGTCAACGAACGGGACAAGACTCGTGGCCGCAATCAAAGATTAGGTCTTTTGTCTGACGAGTATGGCTGGATGCACTGGAAATATCTCCCAGAAAAAAGCCGATGAAAATATCATCAGAAACCTATTCGCGAGACTGTGGGGCGAGCAGCGCCCCCGCTAAGACTACCCCAACTCACCGCTGAGGACCAGCTATTCGACAAATTAAATGTCCTAGAGACGTACCAGGCCAGATGGCACCAGCAGAAGACCGAAATGATAGAAACAATGGCAGAGATGAGGAAACACCTCTAGATGCACCAGACCGAGAAAATGATCAGCGATCACAGCTACAAGAAAGCAGCCAAATTCATGGAAATTCTCTGGCAAGAGCCGGCTCACAAATTAGTGATCCTGGTCATAGGAGAGGCGGCACAGCACACCGAGGACGTAGAGGTAGTCAAAACAGTCGATAAATATGGAAGAATGGTCGGTACAGTCAAAAAAGAAGCCGGGGAGAGTAGTGGCGGAGTTCCGGGGACAAAACCTATTCCCAGTTGAGCTAACCACAGTCACCCGGAGAACGGAAGTAAGCAATAGCAATAACTGCCTATTGAGAACACACTATATAGTGTGTGAACCCACCATACCGGACAAGAGCAGACCAACCATATACGATGGATTAAGCCGACTCAAGCAGACAATCTAGACAGAAGGACTGGAGGCGCTACTAGTGGATGTCGAGATGAACCCACCGTTCACATTCTGGTGCACCACGGAACCTAGATCACATCAGCCCTCATTGTGAGAGACGAGCAAGCAACTGACCCGCCCCAACAGCCCACCACCAGGGCAGTGAAAAAGGAAGTCAAGGCAAGGAGGAAAGAGGAGGATATAGCAATGAGACGGACTGAAGTTTTAGAGGAACAGACATAAGAGCGAACAATATAAGCCGAACAGAGAGAACCGAGAACGAACGCCTCCGTTTGAAGGCCTTGTGACGCATAAACGAGGAGACTGCAAGCAAAATCCCGGGCACCGAATCGAGATACAGGAGACCAGGGCTATACTCACTTCACACTCACAGGGCTTCAGATGGCTAAATGTAGTTTCCGCAAAGGCTCAGGTGGGAAGGCCATTAAAGCTTTACTAAAAGAAGAAGACGAGGGCAGGTTGGGCGAGTTACGACCATCCCGATACTCAAAACAGGCTGTCACAATTACTAATAGCGAGAGGGGTGAAACTATACTAACAGCAAAGCGGTGCGGAGGGAAGATGTACCCAATGGCTGTTTCCGCTGCTGGAAGGACGGGAACATTCATGGGAGTGCCGGCACCTATGTCTCAGATGGGGAGATGAGGTCCATCAAGCAAGATAATGTAAACGGGAAATCCCCCGATGCGTACTAAACGTAACGACGACGGCCATGCCTCGGAAGGCATGTGTTGCCCTCTGAACAGGCATTAGTAGAAACTAGGAGAAGGGCCGTCGACGGAAGTGGCCACCCACCCACCGAATGACTATCACACAAACAAACGTCAGCAGAGACAGAGCAGCACACCAGATGCTGCTGAGCCACTGCGACTGAGGGAAGGCCTATGTGATCCTAGTCAGCGAGCCAAAAACCTCAAAGTTCGACTCCTCGTTGGTGACGGTTGTTCCCAAGGAAGACATAGCCATCAAGATCCTAGGAGATCACCATGGTACATCGTCTCCCACGGTTCACCCGCGAGGGCGATCGTGTGGACTACGGCATTACCATTATTGGCTGCTACTTATCGTCAAAATACAAGGAATAGCTTGCAATACTGGAAAAGACAGTACGAGCGGCTAGCGGGATTATTATTATGGCGGCTGATTTGATCGTAAAGTCGGTAGTGTCACCAGTGACCGTGACCCTTTAAAAGATCCTGACAAAATTGACACGACAAAATATCCCGCGACAAAATAGCCCCCGAACAAAATAGCTCCGGCTACCGTTATTCATAGATAATAAAGGGAATTTGTCAGTTACTTATTTATTGTAATTTCACACACATAGGTTTGATTGGCAGCAGTATATGGATATTACGACACTGTATACTTAACATCTATTATTTTTTAACCGTAATATATTTAATTTTGCATAACTCAATTATCAATAACAGTATACGGGGCTATTTAGTCGGGGGGCTATTTTATCGCGGGCCGTCCTTTGCGGGCTATTTTGTCACGGGCTATTTTGTCACGGGCTATTTTGTCACGGGCTATTTTGTCACGGGCTATTTTGTCACGGGGCTATTATGTCGCAGGTTTGTCTTGTCGCGGGCTATTCTATCGCGGGCTATTATTCCGGGTCTATTTTGTGGGTGCTATTTTGTCGCGGGCTATTTTGTCTCGTACTGTTTTGTCGGTGCACCCTCGAAATCAGCGTGGTATATCTTAAATTACATTTAACAAAGTAATACTTCCTTTCTTCAGGATGGAATCGATTAATCCCCTCTCGTCTATCCATATTCTATTGATTCATATGTGCGTAACGTTCACTGGCTTTTAACAATGTTCACCTTGCTTATATCGTTTTTCTTGTCTTCTTTTTTACATTTAAATATGTTACACAATCGGTTCTCATTTTGTTAGTTTCTATATTTCCAAACCTTTCCAATGATTCTTCTTTCTTCAGCAGTAAGGGTTCTTAAGAAACATTGTACCACTTAAATAAAGTACTAAATATTCTGTACCCCCATGATAAGCTTTGTAATTCGAAATTAATACAAGTCAAAGAATATGGGTTTATTCTGAGAAAAAAAAAACAAAATAAAATAAATAATCTTATGCGAAACATATTTTTACTATAATTTTGAATACATAATACATAATATATTAGGTTAGAAGTATCAACTTTTATTATTAACAAGCACTAATAACAAATACTTCTACTAATGTGATCATTGATAAATCGGGGTTAATCTTCGTTAACATTCTTTTTCTAGAAATTTCTTTTGTGCCCCCTGCAATAACATAATGTACTACCCGTAGTAATTGTACCACAATTTAAAAACCTATGGTCTACAGCATTCTCTTGCTTGCCTCTCCGCATCTGTATCTCGCCTGTTATAGCCATCTTCTGTGTACCCAATCTTATTCTTTTATTTACGAATTATGTTTCTCTTCATTTAGCCTTCCTCCATAATCTTCTTTATTCCCCACGTTCTAGTCTCCACCCACGAATAGATTGTATTCATAATTGATTAAGTTGCCTTTTCTTACATTAATATTTACCTCCGATATTGATATTTTTTCTACTGAAATCTCTTTTCATTCCTAGTGTCTTTTCTTTTTCCGATTACAATACCCCCAATAGCCCTTCAAATTTTACTTGCCTTATATACTTCCTGACACTCCCATATGAAATTCGTTGGCATTAATTTCTGCAGCGATTTCCAGATCTTGTATCCAAGACTCTGTGCATCCCACAAAGATTTGCAGTAGAGTCTACTCCTTCAGCATAGTATTATCGTTATAATTGATCTTAACTGCACAATATCGTAACAAGAAGAATGTCTAAATTATAGTAGATTGCTATGAAAGTAAGTTGTGCTATGAATAAACAGATATTTACATGTTTAAATATAAATATTTGAACATTTTCTAACGAACTTATTACATACGCATTCGTAACATTTTTTTTAAATTTTAAATAGTACGATTCAATAGAAAAAATAGTCATGGCGTTTAACAAACATTCCAAAACTGATAGCAATTAGGAAAGTACAGAATCGTTATCTGTATCGGAATGTTTACTAACTTTGCCATGACTTTTCATGGAAATCGTTCAATTTTTAATTTAAGAAAACAGTGGCAATCAGCGCATTTAGAACATAGGATACTAACTATTCAGACACAGGACTGTTATTCCACCATGTTTTGATCGACACAGTCCTCTTTAGACATTTATTTTACGACAATAATATTTGTAATATAATTCTAGATACCACTTATTAAAGAGGCCCAAATCCTGTCCGGAAACCAACTAAATCTACTGGGCTCGGCATGGGCAGCACCAAAGTGGATGAAAACCAACAACGAATATGGAGGACTCGGATATTTGAAGAAAAACCACTACCAAACTTGGGCCAACTACCACATCAAATTTCTGGAAGCTTATAAGCAGCAAGGGATTAATTTTTGGGGCTTAACTACAGGCAATGAGCCCCATTCGGCACTACCACTTATCAAAATGCCTATTGTTGGCTATGAAAGGAATCAGCAGGTATAAAATATTATACATTATGTTACCATGAAATTAATGTATGTATTATACTATAAATATTAAAATAGATAAGGTAGCTATTTGCCAAAACTAATTTGAGAGACGTTGAAGGGCCATAATAAACGCGGTAGTGGTAATGTAGCGGAAAGCAATGTTTTGCATGTCCAAATTCCAGACGCTCATAATTAGCCAGTGCTGGTGTAGTATAAGTAAGGTAGAGGTAAAAAAAACCCATGGTCTGTCACAGCTTACTTTAAACGCCTGATTTTTTATACATGTGTAAAATGTTGCCACTACCACACTTATTATGAATGGCCATTGAGTCATTCAGGAGAAATGGCATTTATATAAACTCCATATTAAATAATAGATATTCCGATAAAATATTTCAGCTTTATCAGAATTCTTCTAAACACAGGTGGTATTCGAATACCTTGAGATATACTCCCACACTTGCTTAATCGTTTATTCGTGTACTCGTATTTACTCGTATACCGCATATACTCCGGTATTCTCAATGTAATACTCGTAAAGTTAAATAGTCGTGTAATCATGTAATTGTGTATTCGGGTAATCGAGCGTAAAACAATAATTATTAGAATATACCTAGCTTGTACACGATTAAATTTTATCAGTGAAAATATAGTATTTTCCAATCGCTTAAATTACGATAGTGAATGGTTTGCAAGATCAGATAAACAGTTAGAACAAGTTAGAACAAGTTGTCACTACTAGACTGGCCATCTAGAGTTCGCTGACACGTTAAACTAATTTTTTCATTGTAGTTGTCCACTCGGGGTACTTGTTTACTTATTATACTGGTTATGCTAGGTCTACTTCGATTATTGTCACAGAATTCCAAAGGTTTGGAAACACTTAAACTTATTTTAAATTAATAAGTTCAGTCATCAAAACTTGCATTTCGAATGGCCTCCTCGAACATTTCACAATCTCCAATTGTCCATATACGAATATATTTATTTATTATCTACTAGTCTAATCAGTTACTCATACCTTCACCCGTCTACTCTATACTGTTTACATCTTATCCCACTAAACATTTAAAAAAAATTTATGCCTCTTGACCATAATAGTTCTTGAAGGGTGAAAAAACGAACACTTATAATTGACAACGTAAACAAAATATGAAAATAAACGAAGGATATTGCAATTATTTAAAAATATAACTCCGGTGATGAGCTCTGTAGAGGTGGCAGCTTTACAGAGCTCATTTTGACGACTCATCTTCTTATTCACTCCCACAGTCATATGAGTATAGTTGTATATAATTTTCTCACATGAATATATGAGTGAAAGAGTAGACAACTAACTGCGGTGTCGCGTTTGCAGTTCGAAGTATGATTTTTGAAAATATATGTAATAAGTTATAAGTATTTCGTGTGTCTATAATTTATCTCCGTTTCACCGCCATATATCTTCCCATTTGCCCAAACTAAGTATGTTTGTTCATACATGTGATCTTGCATGCATGTACGGGTGGACACGTTTAAAATTGGTTAGTACAGATCCGTAAAAACAACCCGCTATGTGCCGTCGCGCGGATTGTAAGGATGGTATTTTAGAGGATAAGTTCACAGCGGTTATTTTCATTGAATCTTTTTGGAAACCCCGTTTAATTTACTAGTTCTACTAAGTGTACTCAAACAATCATCTAATCATATAATAAATTGCAGTATCCAAATGTTGAAAGTTTATGGAATTCTGCAACACCACTTAAAAGATGGTAACCCCGCATGAAATGTTTCTGTTAAAATTAATATAAAAATCATACCACATTAAGCGAGTCAAGAATCATGACCCTAACAAAATGTATAGTCTAACATTAACATTGATATTTTGCTTGTTAAACTAGCAACCTCATCAAATAAATTAATGAATTCATTAAACTAAATTAAGGTTGGATTATATAATGGTATGAATCAGAGGTATTCTGTGATTTAAGGTAAATATCGGGTGATTAAACCCATTTAACTTTCTCCATTTACATTTTTGGTTTTTGTGTTTGTATTGTGCATTAAAATTTTCTTTATATGAGTGTATATTTTGTTGTTGTAGCAAAAATGGATTCGTAATAACATGGGGCCGACGTTAAGACAGTCCACTTTTTCTAATATTAAATTAATTGGACTTGATGATCAACGCTTGTTTCTGAAGTCTTTCCAACAAGTAAGTGATTACAGCGAATTATACACATTATAGGCAGAAGAACAAGTTGAGACAAAATAAGGAAGATAAAACTCATTTTTTATAGCAATATGTGATGATTATATGTGATAGAAGTAGAGCAGGGGTACATGAAATGAAAGAGGATGATAGTTTTTAATGCCGTCAAGCGACAGCAATTATTCAAAAATTCAATTTCGGTCTGCTATATATTCTTATAGTAATTTTGATAAGAAGTTTAAAACATCAAATTATTACATTATCCTATACTGTATGAATCTATATACGAGGCGTGTTTTTAAATTAAGTACCGTTTTGATATTCCGATTCAGCGCTGAATCAGAGGAATATCACCGTTTTGATATTAAATGATATTATTAATTAAAAAACACGCCTCGTATCTTTCATAAAACTTTATATTAATTAACTTAATTAACATAAATCAATTTGCGAGAAACATTAAAGGGCGTTCTGCCTATTCAGGTGCATTACTTCGTATATAAAACGATTTAAATCCTGATAATTAATCCGGACTAGCTGAACTGCACTCTAGGAAGATCAAAATCTAAAGGTGTGTTTTGCTGAATGAAATTTCACTTATATAAATATTTTAAAAAAGCGAATACACAACAAAAGCTATTTTACACTTTCTATGAACCTAAAATTCACTATGTGAACAGTATGTAGTATCTTGTTTGCCAAGCGGAAGACCACTCGCATTCCGGCAAGGGTTGTTGGTACGATTTGTCATTGGATAAAATTAACAACACTTTATAACAACTGTTCATTATTATAATAATAATAATAAGAAGCGCAGAGCCGAGCAGTAAAACGCCAGCAGAGCAGACCCGTGTTCAAATCTTATCGTATCGCGCGGCACGAATCCTAGTTGTAGTAACGTAGCACCTGCCCTGCTAGTTACAAACAAACGAGCTAAAAATAGTCTAAATATCCCACAGCATACTAACTACCACTTAGCATACTTAGGAGCTATCTAGGAATCGGAATGTGTCGTCAGACGCTACAAAACTGATACATAGAGAGTAATTATGATAAATTCAATAACAACTGCTCTAAAGTTTTAAAAATTACAAAATTACGAAATTATTTCAAATAACTATTAGTGTATCTGGAGTGTAATGTGATCTTTCTGTACTTTGTCTATATAACGAAATGAGTTGGTCAATTGAATATACCAAGAACAACAGTGAAGAACTTTGTATTCTCCATAAAACATATCCCTCTTTCTGCGTAAAATATAATGTATGCCTCGATAACTATTATAATCTAAAACCGGTATTTTAAAATGTTGCATTCATTAAGGTCTTAATAAGATTTATAATGGATCGATTGTAAAAGTCAGATTTCCTATATGCTAGCCACATTTAATATACGCAGGATTTTATAAACACAATATCAAAAGGTCCGAGCTATGATCTTTGAAGTATTTGTTACTATCAAGTTCTATACCGAGCCCTTGTGTATTTCTTAACTAATTTAATGATTCTTTAATAAATAAAAGTCTTAAACAATTCCCGCTCAGTTTACTTTTAAATATCATTGAAGAATATTTGAACGATTTTTAATTCGATTAATTAATTAAATATTCAAATATTATGTGTAAAACTGCTTGTTTTTAGCAAATAGTAGATAATAAAACACGTAGCTACCTAGATGGTGTTGGAATTCACGGGTATACGGATGCGTTTGTCCCAGCTTCTGTGATTACAAATTTCCATAAAGCTTACCCAGAGCTATTCTTATTGGGAACTGAAGAGTGCAAAGGTAACTATCACAGTATTTTATCATTGCAGTGAATTATATTATATTTTTTTATTTTATAATAAAATTTAATTTTTGCCAATCGTATTCCAGGAGCATGGCCTTGGGAAAAGAAAGTCGATATGGGATCATGGAATCGAGGCGAATCGTATGCTTCCGATATTATAAAGGTAAATAAAAGCTATTAAAATATGACAATAAATTTGTAACAAAATGTGCAAGACCAGCGTCATAAGTAACATAACTCCAACTTAATTTTAAACCGTATACCTAAAACTTTAAATCATCATCTTCTTCATTCGGCTTGTTGCGTCCAGTGCTGCTTGCATCCAGTTGGTCTATGCGCCTTAAGTCTTCCGTCCATCTAGTAGGGGGCGAACTATGTTTCGGTACGCTTCATATATATTCCAATCGAGATTCTTTTACACCTTAACTTTAAATCATCATCACCATCATTCAGCTCGTTGCGTCCACTGCTGCACATAAGTCTGCCTTAAATTTCTCTGTAAATCTCTATTTTGCGCTGCTTGCATCCAGTTGGTCTCAATGCGCCTTAAATCGTAGGTTCATCTGGTAACGGAACAACCTGTGTTTCAATACGCTTCAGATCTAGGCCTCTACTCAAGAAATCCCTTCGTCGCTTTGTTTTAATGTAGTTGTTATCTCGATGATGATGTTAGTTTTACTGTGTAGTTCAGTATTGGATTCTGATTGAAATTACTAATATTGATAGTTCCATTGTTCGCGGGGTTGCTAGTATTTTATTTAGTGTCCTTTTGATCTGTGTTGGTATTTCTGCGCCAAATGTGATGATTGGCAGAATGCATTCATGACCTTTCTTATCAGGCATATTGAAAGGTCAGACTTAAAAATATAATTAATTTTTCCGAAAGCAACCCATGTCAATGCAATTCTTCGGAGTAGTTTGCAGGTTTGATTATCTCAGCTTATCCGCAATTCATGGCCAATATATTTGAAGGATGTTGTTTCATCCACTCGTACATTCTTGATGTAGATGTATTCACTGACTACTAAACTCGTAATTTTCATGGTTTTCGAGATATTTATTTTTAGTCCTATTTCTTATGAGAAGACTTTGAACTTATAGCATCGCAGTGGCTTTTTCTAGACAATGAGTATAACGGTTATACTCAACGAGTACGAGTGCGTGTGGTTTATTGTATTCTACAAACTTCTCTATGAGATTTATTAATACCTGGAGGTGTCATTAGTATACCCTGACCTAAAGCCAGCATATTCTCTCGATTGATATAGATCTACTTTAACTTCTTATCTGCCGATGTTTTTTTTTATAAAGAACTTGTATATGTGAGATAGCAAGCTGATTGGTCGATAGTTACCCAGTTTAGTTATATCACCTATTTTGTGCATAACTATGATTATCCCGATATTCAATTCTGACAGTTGTTCCTCTTACGAGACATTCATTGAGATTTCAATCGTAGTAATTATGACTTTAACATTTTTCTATTTATGCAAGTAGATGTTAGAATATTCTTATATCTCTGCTGTTGATATGTTTCTTCTTTGGTATCTTTAGCAACTTCAATTATTAGATTCTGTCAAAGGCTTTTTGGAAGTCAATGTAAAAGATATACATTTCAAGGTTTATGTATAGACCGCTTGGTCAGTACATTTATACAAAATAGTGCCTTGCTGCTTCACAAGCTTCTTCTAGAAACCATCTGCGTGTTGCTGATTCGTTCTTCTTAGTTTTCTGAAGATGCGATTGTGTATTATTTTTAGGGAGATCTTTAGGGTATGACTCATAAGGGCAAGAATTCTGTAGTCCGAGCATTCTATGGCTCCATTTTTTTTTTGGTATTTTCACGAATGGTGAGGTTAGCCAGCCCGGGTATATGTTGTTGAATAATTTTTATAGAATATCGGTGGAGTCCTTATCTATAAGCTTTATGAGTTCAGCTGAGATTTCATCGGAGCCAGATATTATACCAGATTCTGAGCCTTGTAGTCTCATGGTGCTGTTCGGATGTCATTGAATGTACATACTAGCACCATATAGTTAGTTTTTTCTCTGATTCTATTACGTTGCCGTCTTTGTCTAGTAGTACATCTGATTGGCGGGTTCTTGTTCTTCCGTATATATTTTTTAAATTTTCTTATGTTGAAGAGGTCGCATTTGTTCTTATAGGTCACTATTTTCCGGCTTTTTCTGCTAACTATTCTTCTTCGGCTGTTTTTATTACCTTCTCAATGTTGTTATCTATGCATTAAATGGCGTATAATTTGTTTTGTGTTAGCTGGGCGTACTTCATCATGTATTATAGTATCTATTTCATCCGCTCTTGTTCTCTTCTTTTTGTAGGTTTTAGTTATTTTTTATGTCCTGCGATTGTTGATCTATAGTCTTGTTTTGGGTATTTGCGGGATATGGGACGTTGTGGTCTTGTTCTAGTTTCTTTAATGTGTTGTTTATGTCTGTATGAACCTTTTTGCGTATGGTGTTGTCCTTGAGTATTTGGAGGTCCATCGATTATTTGGTTGATTTCAGATTGATTCTATTCAGCTTTACATGTATCGTAGCTCCCACATGATTGTGGTCGGATGCTATGTCGACCCCCGGAGACGTCTTCACTGATTTGATGGTTTTTCTTAATATTTTACGGATTATGATGTGGTCTATTTGGTTTCGGACTTGATTTACCATATGATGTTCCTTTCCGCGGGTAGTGACGCAGGGGGCAGATAAAAGAAGGTGTTAGGTATCATCATTTGACATAACTCAAGCAACTTGTCTCTACGTACATTGCAATTGCCTAACCCAAATCTGCCGACTCTTCCAGCTATTTCCCCTTGGCCTACCTTTGTTTTCAGATCGTCCATAATGATGAGGACCTGATGGTCTTGTTTTGGGTATTTGTGGGATATGGTAGGAATTTTATTAGGATTAACGGTAGGACAAGGTTTTTCCAAACGGAGATAAAGTAGATTTGTTCTGCACTGAAGTTGTACAGAAGTATCCACCAGTTGTCCGTTAAATAAATAATTTTATTTTCCAGGATTTCGAACATTTTCTAGGCGGCTGGGTAGATTGGAATATGGCGTTGAATTTGCAGGGCGGCCCTAATTATATAAAAAATTTCGTGGATTCACCAATATTAGTGAACACAACCAGCGGCGAGTTTTACAAGCAGCCGATGTTTTATGCCCTAGGACATTTTTCGAAGTTCTTACCACGCGGCTCTGAAAGAGTGGACGTTGGTGCCTCTAAGGACTTAGAAATAGTTGCCTTTGAAAAACCTGACAAGGGAATTGCTATAGTTGTTTTAAACAAGTAAAGTATAATACAGATGTAATGTCTGGAAGACTTCTAATGGGTTTTTATTTTATTTTAGGCAACCTAAACCAGTTAATTTCATTCTACGAGATCCAACTAGAGGGGAATTAGAGGTCATTATTTCAGCGAAGTCTATAAACAGTATCATATACTGGTAGACCATCAATAATATATGCATACATATATAGATAGCAAAGGTTGATATGATTGTTAAATTAAATGTCACATCATGTTAAACCGAAACAAATAAATGTTGTACACGATATATTACGTATGTTATTGCATTACCACACGCGTACCATGCACACTTATAAATATGTATTTTTTATCTTTTGATTGTTATTTCGTACATAGATAAGCTATGATTGATTACATTAGAACTTTATATTCTGATAGGTGTTCATACAGAAAATTATGAAAATGGTGGACTAAAATAACCAATAATACCACGAATGCAAACTTTACTCTTAGATATTCATCAGAATATACATTTGTCCGCAAATTTGACTCAGTAAAACCGTTTGCGACTTGATTAAATTATATTATTATTACTATAATTAATAAATATTAAAATATAATTTACCGATGGCATGCAGGTGTCAGCGTTTTCGTACCTTTTTAGATGACTATGACCATCTTTTTAACCTCCTGCTGATAGTATTTAAATTCTTCCAAATTTATTATTCTGTTTTGGTATCCAAGTTTTACTGTGTTTCCTTTTTTGTTGTTGTTCCCTAGCAATGTTTTATAGTTCTTGTTGTGTGGATCCTTCCTTCTTCGTATAATCGTATATATGTATATGATTGTATTATATTATATATACTCTTAGCTCTTGAATTATACCAGATTATTATCTTTTCTGTCTTCATGGGTACTGCATGCACAAAATATTAAATACATATATCTAATCAGGATTACATTAAAAATCACTGAATTGGTTTCAGAAATGAGTATTCAGAATACTGATATCGCATACTAGCGTCTTCGGGTGAAAGTAGGCATAAGGCTGCACAAAAGAAAACTTATCATTTAATACATAATTACATTTAGACTTTATTTAAATAATAACTATTATTCATATTGGGCAATCCAGTCCCTATAAAAAGCCACACTAGTGAAGAAATCGGGGAAACCTAGTGCGCAAGGTATCACCCAGGAAGCGAGACCAACTTGAACACCATTTACAGCGAGTGGGCCGCCAGAGTCACCTAAGCAGATGCCCTTACCACGAGGAGATGTGGTGCATACTTGTCCGTTGGATATTGGTCCACCTGAAGGGTCCGTTTGGGCGCACGTATCCATGTCCAAAATACTTAAATTCACGTACCGCATGCTGTTTGGAGACTCTTCTCCTGGGTAGCTAGTCAAGCCCCAGCCACTGATAGTGGCTACTTCACCTTCAGCTGGTTGCTCAGTGGCCAGTGGGATGGGCTGAACAAATGTATCGTAGGTGATTGGGGTGGAGAGTTTGAGAATTGCAATGTCATTCATGATGTCTACAGCATCGTATTTAGGGTGGATGATGATTTCAGAGACTTGATGAACCCTGCCGCCGTGGTCAAGGGTATTAGTACCGACGACAACAGTGAGACCAGCTACTGAAGGGATGCTGCATTATAAATAATTTTTAGAAATTGCTGGTGGTATTAGTTGATTTATTTCTTACCCATCTACGCAGTGGGCGGCTGTCAAGATAGTGGTTGGGTTGACGATTGAGCCGCCACATGAGTGGAAGTTATCGTATCTCATGGAGATTTGGTAGGGGAATGCGCCTTTAGGGGCGGTTAAACCCCCAATGATTCTCGACTCGGGAGCTCCTAAAAATAAATACTTTTCATTTTGGAATATTTACTAAACAATGTGTTTCCGGATTAAAGGCGATCAAGTGTATCCAGGAGAAGTTATTATTTCAGAAATTAGGCGAAATTATCATAACAGGAAGGGGGATGATTAATTACGTTGTCGGCAACAATGAATTTTTGAACATTAAACTGACACCTCTGACAGTATAAAATATATAAATGACAGGCCGGTCGACTTCAAAACATTGTTTTCGTTTTTTATATTATAGGGATGTTTTGAATATTGTAAAAATCATTTTACCATGGAAATGGTTAAAATTAGATATACAAAGAGAGGGTAAAGTACAAGTATATTTGTTCATTAATGTTATAAGAAGACATGATTTGAATATAATAAATAAATAATACCCTTTATATTAGCAGTTACATTATATGTATTGAATTTCACAATATTCAAAATACAAATGAAGATATTAATTTTCTTCCAAAGGTAAAATTTAAGGTAACAATGTATCTTTATTTTTGCATTATCTAATTCTAATACGGTGTTTTTTATTACCAGTAATCTTTATTAGAAAAATTTCTAGAACAAAATTAAAGCTAACATAATTGTTAGCTTATAGGATGTAATCTAATAATAATAATAATAATAATAATCATGATTAATTCTAACAGAACAAATCCTAACTACAGGACATCAATAAAGGATATAAAATAGGGCATAAAATATCAAAATTATATATAAATAACAAGTTAAATCCATTTAGAAGAAATTAAAACAATGAAATAAGTTAAGATTAAGATTAATATTAAGATTAAGTTAAGTTCAGAATTAAATAAATATCTTACAATTTTACTGTATATAAACAGTAGTAACCACTACTGAGATATTGTCCAAAACATATATATATAGACGGAGTTACGTGAGATAATAGCGATGTACAAAATTTGGTTTGACAGCAGTTTTTCCGGAAATGCAGACACATTTATCACAGACGGATCACAGTCGGACAAGGAACGAACAGACATTCTCCCGGGATCGTCTTAAACCATCATAGGATCATAATAAAGCGGATTTAAAAAGAAATTCTGCTCGATTACAATACTTGTTAAACTAAATACTCATAAAGCAAAATTAATCTAAGAAGTTGGCATACACATAAAGGTGATAAGAAGTTATGTAGTATATTTTCTAATTGTTTCAATATATTCTCCTGTTCAGGTCGCTAAGTTTATACATTTAACTTATATATGTATACTTGATGCACTATTACGCCAAAAATGTTTTTGCAAATTATAACCAAGGAACACCATCATAATATACAATTTGTGATTGTGTATGTTCTCTTAATGATATAAATAAATATTATTAATTATCATTGTTGCCTTACCGAGAGCGGCCGCCATGCCGCAGATGAATACAAAAGCTACCTTTATCATTGTGATGGATTTGATACAATTTTGAGTTTGTTGCAATCTTTTATACAGGTGGGTCCACAGTTCTGTTCTTAAATTAGAGATAACAGATATTTTTAGACGTGTGCATTCTGATATAACCCACTCCAGTTTAATTCCGTAGTGGTCTATCTGTGGCTTGCTGTATTGATAGTACAATTTGTTCATTCAGTAATTACAAAATATCAAGTACAGGTTACGTGATTCAATAATTGGTACATTAAAGAATAATCTGATACAAACGATAACTTTCAACTGAATGAACATGATAATTAATACAGCTGATAAAATACTCAAAGGAGTGATCATTAACTGATTTCATATTCTGTAAATGTGTAGAATGGTTGTAATACAAAGATATTAAACTGGATAGCTCCGTAGGCTCTATATATTTCCTCCGCCCCACAGTGGGCTGAATTTCCTAGTGGAAAACTAAACGAAAATTAATTTATTTCGTGCAACTACTGGCAAAACCGGTCATATATTTTATAAAGTATATAGCAAGTTTGCTAATGTAGAACCTTATATTAAATCATTTCTATATTGTATTCTACATAATGAAAATTGTTTTGGTTACTAACCAATACTTCTGGTAATAAAAGAGAACCTCAACCTACTGTAACATTAAACTGCGACATGGCGAATATATTACGGCCATTAAATATGCATACCCAACGATAGTGTTACTCCGTCCATATTTTCTGACTGTCCACAGCCCAAAATGGGCGGCTGTAGAATGGATAACCATAAAATTTGCTACTTTTAACGCCAGAACATTACTATGAGAAGAAAAAATCAGAGTAATCAACAAAGAATCGCAAAAAATCAAATAAGATTTGGTCGAGGTCAGCAAATTGAGAAGAGGAGGAGTGAACCTAACGACACTAAGATATGGCCACATGGTCTACCACAAAGAAGAAGACCTGGAATCGACAGGAGGTTTCTTTGTAAACAAATGATTTATCACCAATATACTAGCTATAAGAGAAACATCCATTATAATGATCACCATCAACTATTTTGTCCTGTGAGGAGGAAATCTTCAAAAGACAGCCAAACGAGTTAGAAGCATGGGTAGTGTCGTATTCACCCCGGAGTCTCCCCGCGGCGCCTACGGACTAAAGCCCAACCTCACGTTTTGTGACACCTGGCTTGCCCGTCTCGGAAGAACTCTAAGCCCCTCGCGCCGTCTCACCTTAGTTTGTAACTCTTGTCTCTTGTCTCGTCAATTCATTGTCTGGCGTGTGTCAGGTCACGTAACTGTTGCAGATAGTCACTGTACTTCTGCTTCATCAATCCCAATCCCAATACGATTTTGAGTCTCACCACTATCGCTTCTCTAGTTGTACGGACATTTAGTCCCCTGAGGTGGAGCGTCACTTCTGGTCTCCTAATTCTCGTCTCTGCGCCTGGTGCTTTGTCTGAGATGTTCTCACATAGTTTGTCGACCTGTGGACCACTCCTTGGCCCTTAAGCGGGGATGACCATTCTCGATTCTCTCTGCTCGGACGATGGTGTTTTCCCCTAGATGTGGCTTCAGCACAAACGACCTCTAATTTCACAAAGAACTATCAGAAATAGTAGTTAGCATACAACAGATCACTAGTCCTCATATTCGCAGACTTACACAAGTCAGTCGACAGATTCAGCTCTATGGCGTCACAAAAACTCGATTGGAATGCCAGATTGACTATAGATACAACAACATAATTAGGAACAAATAAAAAAAGGCGGACGCAAGAGCGAAACTACGTACCATAATAGAATAAATTAAGATCAGACCAGGCGTAGGACATGGCAAGCATTCAAAAGAGAAATAATACGAGACTACTATGGATGAAATCCTAAAATTGGCAAGAAATAATAATAGCAGGAAACTTGAATAGAAGAGTGGCAAGACAAGAAATAGCAAAGTAGTCACAATGCACGGGGAAGAAGCAGTCAATAACAATGGCAAGAGCCTGACACACATTTTCTACCAGTATGAATTATTAATAACAAATACATTCTTCCCCCAGAAAGATATACTTAAATATACATGGTTTCAATATACTATATACTAAGATTTTACCGGTTACCTCATCGTTAGCTAACAAGCAGATATCAAAGTACAGGATGTAATATGCAAACGATAGGCAGATTGCGGGTGCGACCAACAAAAATGGTGACCAACATGGAAGAAAATAGAATAACTACAGCAATATACAACTTAACAGTACAATACGAAATATTTATATAGCCATTAGGCCAAAATCGGATTAAGAATAGCGGAATTCCAACATACAAAGTCCTGCATTCTGGATACCGCAAATGATGCCCTAGGAACACCACAGGCGAAACACGCTGTACACGACTGTACCTAAAAAAATACAATCAGACCAGGATAAAAAACAAGAAATCAATCAGAAAGGTAAAGTGGGAGGTAGCAATAAGGAAAAGAATAAAGTCTAGGTAAAAAATGTAATTATACATGGAACAGAAAGGATCCTGTAGCTCACAAGCTTGTAAGACGATAAAATCAACAAGAACGTCAAGTCATCATCATCATTGTCAGCCGTTTTCGTCCCACTTTTGGGCCTCCCCCATGTGTCTCCAGACTATTCTATCTTCTGTGCGTCGTGTCCACTGTGCACCTGCAATCTTAACGATATCGTCCTTCCATCTGGCTTTAGGGCGACCAATGCTTCGTTTGGCACTTCTTCGAGGTCTCCATACCGTTGCCTTCTTGGTCCATCGATCATCTACAGTTCTCATCAGGTGACCAGCCCATTGCCACTTCAATGTAGCGATCCGTTGGGCCACCTCTCTTACTTTTGTCTTGGCTCTAGTCCACTCGTTTGTCCGCCTATCTGCCAGTATAATGCCCAGCATCGATCTCTCCATCGCTCTCTGAATAACTCTCATTTTTTCCATGTTACTCTCGGTGAGAGTCCACGTTTCGGATCCATACGTGAGAGTTGGCATGATGCACTGTTCAAAAACTCTAGTTTTGAGGTGTTGAGGATAGTTACTTTTAAATACATTGTAGAGTTTTCCGTAGGCGCTCCAAGCGTCGTCCGAGGTTTGAGAATCTTTTCCAAAAGCAAGAGAGTGACCAAGATATATATATATATATATATATATATATATATATATATATATATTCACCCACAACTGCGATAATGTCTTGCTGGATGTGGATTGGTGTAAGAATTGGTCTATTTGACATCACCTTAGTTTTTCCAATATTCATTTGTAATCCTACGCCTCTCGTTGCAGAACTTAGCTCCTTTAGCATAAGTGTTAATTCTTCGGAATCATGTGAAAGAAGTGTAGGTTTGATAAATATTCTCCGTTTATATTTATGCCTTTTGTCTGCCAGTCTAGTGTTTTAAAGGCATCCTCTAGGGTGTTGGTGAAATTTTGGGCGAGATTGTGTCCCCTTGTCGGATTCCGCGTTTGATTTGGATAGCATTTGTGAAGTCGAAGGTATGTACTGTTAAGGATGCATTTTTGTACATATTTTTGAAGAGTCGGACGTAACGGTAGTCGATCTTGCATCGCTGTAATGCATCGATTTGTGCCCAGAACTCCACTGTATCGAACACTTTCTCGAAGTCGATAAAAGCTAAGTATAGAGGTTGGTTGTATTCTTCAGTCTTTTCCATCACCTGTTTAATTGTATGGATGTGGTCCATGGTGCTGAATTCTTTTCCAAAACCCGCTTGTTCCGGTGGTTGGTGCGAATCCATGAGGTTGGATATTCGATTAGTTATGACTTTCGTTAGCAATTTATATACATGAGATAATAGTGAGATCGGTCGGTAGTTTTTTAGATCTTGCTTGCTACCTTTCTTGTATATTAGTATGACGGTAGAGCCGTTACCTTCGGAGATTTTCTTCTGAAAGACTTTCCTTCCTTTATTTTGCTCGATTACTTCTAGAATAGAAGCTTCTTTGGCTTTAGAAACATCCTTCCTTATATGCTTTCTTATGTTTTTATTAAGATATCGTAGTTCATCGGAAGTTAAACAATGACTTTTATCGCTTCGCTCAGCTAGCAGTTGTTTTGTAAAGTCAGTTTTGAGGGAGGTTTGTTCGTGCTTGGTTTCGTTATTAATGTTTCTGTTGCTTTCTTAAGGTTATTTTTGATGTATTCGCTTAGGTTGTCCGCTGTAATTTGTTCTGGGGGCCTATGTTCGTTGAATCAATTTTCCAAGTTTTCACAGAATTTTTCCGGGTTTTCTTGTATCTGATGTAAGTTGATCTTCTTTGAGCCTTTCGTTATTATCTTACGCCGCTCGAGCTTGGTGTTCAGTTGTACTTTGCATCTTACGAGTCGGTGATCACTTCCTGTGTTGAATCGGTTTAGTACAGTGACGTCATTTACCTTGGTCTTGTTGTTATTAATGATGAAATCAATTTCATTTATCGTTCTACCATCCGGGCTTTCCCATGTCCATTTTCGGCTTTCCTTCTTATGGTAGAAGGTGTTCATACATCTGAGTTTGTGTTGTTGCATGAATGAGATGAGCATTTGGACACGGTTGTTTCTCTTTCCAATTCCGTACTTTCCTAAACAATTTTCGCCCTTCTTTTGTTTGCCTAGTTTACTATTGTAGTCGCCAATTATAAGAAAGTAATATGCTTTATTCTCAGTGATTGCCTTCTCGATTTCTTCATATAATTGCTCAACTTCTTCATCAGGGTGTGCGGATGTAGGAGCATATACTTGAATCACTTTCAACTCATACCTTTGTGATATTCGGATGTTAAGATGTGCAACTCTTGGAGATATTGCCGCAAATGCCCCTATGTTCTCGGTGGACGATAAATCCAACTCCGTTGATAGCTGTATTCTCTTCACCCTTGTAATAGAAGAGATGGTTAGATTTTAATTTGATTAGATCTTCACCCTTTCTTCTGACTTCACTAAGACCAACGACATCCCAGTTGATATGTCCTAATTGCTCTTCTAATTCGACTAGCCTATCATCTGTAGAGAGGGACCTGACGTTGTGATGTTGCGATATTTAAGGAGCAGTGGTTGGCTTTTCTTCGTTGTATCAAATTATTGCCTCCTCCAGATTCCGAGAGGTAGACTGATGGTACATCAGTGTGGGATTCTGAACTACCCACCTGGGAAGAACGTGAGAGTTTAAAAATATAATAACAGAACCAGCAAGAGATATAAAAAACCGAGTGGACTGAAGAAATAAAATAAAAATTAAATGATAAAAAGACAAGTAGAACAAATATCTAATTACAAAATTAATGAAGAATATACCAAATACAAAGAAAAGGAAAGGAAGGGAAGATAGAAAAAAAGAAAGTAAACAAGAATCATGGACAAAATCTGAGAAAAACATGGCAGAAAATATTAGAGAGAAGCAAAAACTATTTTACGGAATATTAAAACAATTGAGAATATTTAAAGGATATAAGATGATGAATATAAAAAGCAAAGAAGGAGACAGAATACCGGGAGGACAAAATAATGGAAAATTGGAGAAAATACTTGGCAAACGAAGGCGTAACAAGATGTAGCTTAAAGAAGTAATAGAAGCCATAAAATATAAATGACAAAGAACATGGAAAAAGAAGGAACAAGACAACTATCAGAACTAATGAATGATATACTTTAGAAAATACAAAAATCAAAAGAATGGATTATAGGAATATGCAAGAAGATAAGAGCAAGTGCATTAATTATATAGGGACAACGTCTACTAGTATCCCAGGAAAAATTTTAACAATTCACAGGAGGAAGAAGCACGCAGGAAAAAAAAACCTTTATTGGAATTTCCCTCACTGCCCCTCCACATCACAAACCTCAACAAAAATATACAAATATAAAAATAAAAATACAATATAAATAAAAGTACTACTCCGCCAAAAATTACTAATTACCCCCATCTATCGCCGTTCCCTTTGCCCTTGCCAGTTTCCTCTCCCACGTCAGCCTCCTGCAGATTTTCACGCCTTCCCCATCCTCGCATAACCATTCATTCAGCTTTCTGCAGTCTCCCACCCACTCTGCTTTCACACCCTCACATTCTTCGCTAAGGTGCCACCACGTGTCGCTTCCCTTACTACACAGCGCACACGCGGTGTACCCTAAACCCATCCACACTTTCCTCCCTCTCTCGTCTGACCCACACCTCGCTCTTGCCATGCATACCTTGTCCTCCCTGCTCCACTCACCCCTGGCTAAGTAACTCGGGAGTCTCCCACTCACTTGCCACTCTACGTAGCCAGGGTTGTAAGAGCTCTCATTCATTCTAGTCTGCCGTTCTTGCCAATCAATATCTCTCAATCTCTCTCTTACCTCAGTTCCTAGGCTTCCCATTTCTCTCAGCTTCTCCTCTACCCAAACCTCAGACATACCCACTCTTTCATACATCCTTCCTCTATCCTTTCTCCAACCACTCTCCGTCCTACTCTTACACCTCATCCATACATCCCGCACCAGTCTTTCCTCACCCAATTCCTGCAATCTTTCTTCAAACTTCACAACCCTTACACACGACTCCCACCACATACTCATACGATTCGTCTCCTGCAACAGCACTGCTCTCGGTGTCGACCTTTCGAGACCCAGCAGACTCTTCAGGAGCACACCTTGCTCTCTCTCTATCACATCCCACTCACGCAATCCCCACACTTCCACTCGATACAACAGAATAGGTTTTACACACGCATTCCAGATCTTGCACGCCATTACGAGGTTACCGCCCCACAACCTCTCCCATTTCATCTCGCTATTCCCCAAGCCATTCTCGCTTTCGCTTGCATACTTTCCACATGCACCCTAAATCCTCCTCCACTGTCAAACCAGAAACCCAAATATTTAACGACATTCACTCTCTCAATCATCCTTCCCATCCATTTCAGCTCTTCCACTCTACCCCTTCTACCCCTATTCCTAAACATCATCCATTTAGTCTTCTCCACATTCACTACTAGCCCTCTCCAATCCATGTACCTTCCCATTATTTCCAACATCTCTTGCATCTCTTCCACTCTTGGCTACTAATACTATGTCATCCGCATATGCCAGCATCCACACCTTAGTTCTCCCCACCACGACCCCTCCTGTCCTCTCCTCAGCACCGCCTCCAACTCGCTTGTGTATAGATTGAACAGGAGGGGGCTTAGCGGCCACCCTTGCCTTACACCCACATTCACCCTAAACTTCTCAGACACTTCTTCATTCACTCTCGATTTTGCCCACGTCTTTTTATATATACTTCTCACCCACTCCACTCCTTCCATTTCCATACCCAATCTATCCATACATTCCACCAGTTTCCCCCTAGGAACTGAGTCATACGCCGCTTTCAAATCCACAAACACCGCATACACTCTCCCTTTGCACTCCAACGCTTCCTCCACCATTCTCGCAAGCGTGAAAATCTGCTCCCCCGTCCCTCTTCCCTTTCTGAAACCCCCCTGGCATTCCGGCAGCAGCCCTTTTCTATCCACTTCCCTCGCTAGTCTATTTTTCACAATTGTCATCATCGCTTTGTATCCCGCATTCATAACGGTAATACCCCTATAATTATTTACGACCGATGCTGCTCCCCCTTTGTGTACCGGGACCACCACCCCCACACGCCACTCTTCCGGCAGTTCTTCCTCACCACTCCAGACTCTATTCAAAACCTCCAGTAACTTATCTTTTCCTTCCTCTGTTAATCTTTTGAAGGCCTCTGCCTTCATCCCATCTTCCCCCGCCGCCTTTCCCAGTTTCAGCTGCCCTATGGCCACGTCGACCTCTTCCCGCGAAAACACCTCCCTTCCTACCACCGGTCTCGGACTCCCTAAATCCACCTCTGACCCCGCCATCTCTCTACAGCTCTTCTCCCACTCTGCCAGCTCTATGCTAACGTTGCCCTTTTTTACGCTTCCCCTCAGAATTTCCCACAACCCTTTCTCTGTCACACACTCCCTCAACCTCGTTTCTACCTTCTGCAACTCCTCTATCTTCTTCCTCTCGCAGGTTCTCTCGAACTCCCTCTTCGCCTGATTGGCCCTTTCCACTTCACCTCTCCCATTTCTCCACTTCGCCATTGCTCTTCGCCAGCTCGACTTCTTCATCCTACATTCCTCGTCAAACCAACTCTCCCTCTGCCCCCCACTCTTCTTCTTCTCCAATGCAGCCACTATCACTCTCTCCAACTGGAGCATCGAATGCACATCCTCCCACTTGACGCGTTTTAGCTTTTTCTCATATGCATCCAAATCCGGCTCGCTCCATCCAAACCTCTGCTACCCCTTCCTCTGTTCTCCCTTCCCAACGTTCCTCACCCTAACGACCACCTCCACCGGTACATGATCCGACCCTCCTACGTTTTCCACCTTGAAGCACACCAACTCTTCCCTTTCGATCCCTTTGACCACCACGTAGTCCAAAACCGAGCCTCCTCCTTATCCGCAGAACGTTTTTTTCCCTTCCCAGTCCCCTTCACAGCAACCGTGGAGCACATCCCATCCTGACTTTCTCACCCATTGCATCCATTCTCTACCCTCCTGGTTAGTCACTTTATCCTGGGAGCACCTTTTTCTCCGGTCACCGTCTTCTCCGATCCCTCCTTCCAGCTCCCCCACCCTCACATTCCAGTCGCCCCCGATGATCCACCTATCTGCTGCTGTATCCAGTTCGTCTAGTACCTCCATTAATTCCACCCGGTTTTTGTTACAGTACACTGCTCCCACCCACACCGCACTTCTATGCATTTCCACTTCCCTATTACGAGTCCTGTAGCTTCTCTTAGCGTCTCTCTTTTCCATTTTCCCACTATCTTCCTCACCCCCAATAGGATTCCTCCTTTGGCTCTGCCCATCTTAGCTTCCTTCTTCGCTCCCTGAGTCATCCAGTCCCATCCTGTCGGCATACAGGACTCTACCTGCCCCCACTTCTGTCAGCCACGTCTCTACTAGCCCCACTATGTCCTTTGAGCCCAACCAATCCTCTAGTTCTTTTACCCACACTCCTCCCAGCACTTTTTTCTTTAGACCCGCAGTGTTCCAGAAGCCCACCCTGCAGTTGCCCTCGTCACCTCTTCCATCCACCCCATACTCCTGGCTCTTCGTCCTCACCCCCTTTAGCACTTTTTTGCCAGACCATCATCGCCCTGCCAGATCCACCACTCGCCTGCCACATTCATTTTTCGGTAGCCCACTCTCACTTCTACACCTTTCGCTCTTTCCTCCTTGGCCCTCTCCTTTATTTTCTTCTGAACGTCCCTCTCCGCTACGGGTAAATCATCGTCTATATATATATATATATATATATATATATATATATATATATATATATATATATGTTTGTCCCCTTCAATTTGTCTCATTATCTGCATTTGCTCGTCTCAACTGGCCAGCTCTAGCAGCATTCGGTCCCACTTTCTCCCCAGCTCCACCTGTCTCCGCACCTGCATACTAACATCCAGCTTCTGTATAACTCCCTCCACCCCTTCCTTTCCTATCCCCGACACCACTACATTGTTTTTCCTCTCATTTCTTTGTCTCGCCTCCTCTCTCTTTACTATCGTGACCACTTTCCTTTTCGCCTCCTTTACCCACTCCGGCGCTGCTTTCCCCTCCGGTTCGTTCCTACTCTCCCCCATTTTTACCAGCTGGTCTATCTTCCCCATCATCTCCTTTCTCTCCCGTGTCCATTCCCTCCATTTCCCTCCATCCGTCCATCATCAGTTGCCACTCTATTCTTTCCTTTTTCAACTCCTCCCTCTCTATCCGTGATTCTTCTCTCTCCTCTCTTAAAAGTCTCCTCCATTTGTGGCTCTCCTCTCGAGATTTCTTAAGTTCCTCTTCCATCTCTTCTACCACTTCCCACATTTTTTTCAGAACTTCGACGTTGCCGTCCTTCACCTTCTCCGGAGTCAACTTCTCCCACTTTCTTTTTTTCATATCCGGGGTCGCCGCGCACACAATCTTCATAATAAAGCAAATGAGTGAAAAAGTAATAAGAAAAAATCACACATCTGCATAATTTGACCAGTTGAAAAGAAAAGATTTATGGAAAGTCTGAAAAAAAAGAGAAGAACCAAGAAAAGAATAATCGTGATAATAAAATAAATGTACAAAGAGAACAACCATAAACTAAGAACAAACAACGAAGAGTCGAGATAACTCGAAATAAAAATAGGAGTGAAACAAGGATGCAGTATGATCCCATTACTATTCTTTTTAGTACTGGATGGAGCCATTAAAGAATCGAAGAAAAAGTGGAAGCCTATAAATATGGGATATTGGAGAATGAAAATATCATAACTAATGAAAATTATATTAGCAGGTGACATGGCAGTAGCAGCAGAGGCGGAAGACCTACAACATAACCTAGCAGAGTTGAAGAAGGAGCTGAAATAAAGATGTAAATAAGTATAAACAAATAAACACCATGATAATATCTAGGGAAAAGAAGAAACTTAAAATATAATTTCAGGGAAAACGGATTAAACGGGTAGAAAGGTTTAGGTACCTAGGGTCAATAATTGAAAAGATCGACTAAGATTAAATGAGAGAGTACAACAGCGAAAATCTTCAACATGATGAAAACGAAATTCTTCGGAAGGAAAGAAATAAAAACAGAAATATTGAAAAAAGTTATAAGACCTACAATAACATATGGGAGTGAATCATGGTCCATAACGAATACACATAAGTCTAGAGTAAACGCAATAGAAATTTATAATTCCTCTGTAGTTTTTCCCTTGTACCCTTGTTTCGTATACTACTTTTGTTAAGTGTTCCTCCTTCATACGGCACACATGTCCAAACCACCTAAATTGGCCGGTTTGGGAGGACGGTATAAGAGAAGAAGCGGGAAGAAAAGATATATCATATATAAACAATTAACACAGGATAGGAAAATATGGAGAGAGCAATACACATACAAAGATCATTTACATCTACACCTAACGGTATAAAGCGTACGATTTAATAAATAAATAGAAACCTGATAACATAATATACTGGAAAATTAGTAATTCTTATATTCTTATATTATAAATAACCCACAGAGGGAACCATGTAGACTATAAACTGCTATTGGAGAGAATATGCTTTTACAATTATTACAAATATGTCAGTTGATATCAAGCCATTACATTTACTATATTTTTTTGTTAATTTATTTTGCAGCTTTTGTTTAAATCATTATTTTCGTCATACGCATTACAATCCTCGTACATAAAGGCACCTTACACGGTCAGTAATACTGTCAGTTCTAGTACTGTCAGTATTTGCTTCAATCCTCCTTTTATACTTATCAAGTAACAACTATCCGGATAAACATCAATATTCTCTTCATTCCATCATTCCTATACCTTACACGATAAGTAATACTGGCAATATTTTAGAATAATAAACATTTTAAACATGTTATCTTACAGTAATACTGTCATTATTCTATGATCGTGTAAGGTGCCTTATAGAAACCAAGTCAAAGTTTTCAAGCCGACCGACCAGTCATTTATCTTGTGTAAGTGGGAGTCGTGGGTTCTAATTCTAACATTTTGAAACTCGTAATATAGATTTCTGCCTGTCGTCTCAGTGTTTGTAGATGTGCTAGCCTGCAGCCAACTGCCAATAATTATCAAGAAACTCCAAATTTAATTGCTGTATTATTAAAACAGTACAACTTACCCTCGTAGAGGGAAGTTAAACGCCATCTGGCGGAACCACATCAATTAGCAATGCACACCCATATGGTAATAACCGTCAACATGCTCATGTTATCAGGATCACCGGGTAGTGCCCTCTAGAGAATATGAATAATATTCCAATAGAGTGCTTGAGATATCAGCACAAAGCCAATCGTATAAAACACATTATATGGTTCCGCCAGATGGCGTTTAACTTCCCTCTACGAGGGTAAGTTGTACTGTTTTCGTATATAACCACTCGAGATTTTGTGTGAATTCATCCTCACTAGCTGAGCTACACTGACGAAATCTAATAAGATCGAAATCTAGATATGTAGATTGCTAAGAGGTGGGTTCACACTTATATAATGTGCTGTATTATTAATTTTGAATTTATTGTACTGTTTAAGGTAAGCATTTGATTTACAAATTATTAACCACTCTATACGGATACATAAAGATTGCTTTGTTTCATAAACAAAAAGAAGCTTGTTACACATGAATAAAGTACGCGAAAAAAGATTTAATTTAAACTTGACTATAACACTAGTTTCCAGAATTTTCTATGATTAAATAAATTTAATTCATTAAGTTTAAAATGAAATTATAAGTAAGTTTTTCATTTTATACATTTCATGCTATTTAAAAAAATAGAATTTACTTGAATCGTATAAAAAATCTACATTGCGAAAGTTTTATTTCTGCTAGAGATAATAATTTTATTTATTTTAATAAAATACTATAAATAATAATTGTTTTTTTAAATTAGAAAATCGCAGATGGTAATAATGTAGGTTTCCTAGACATATTACTACCAAAAATGAATTGATACTAATTTAGCCACAGACGAAATTTGGTTGTAAAATGTGTAGACAGTAAGTCAAAACGTAAATTAAATGAAAACAAGAAGAATAAAGAATGTACTGAATAATTTGGATTTGAACAAATAACTAGTAAAAAGATACCCATATCAAGGACTGTAAAGATACCTACCGTAAAACGAGGTTACTTTGCACCGCGTGGGGTAACTTTGCACCAACGTCCGAAAAAGATTCATTGTGGAGCCATATGTGTAGTTTCTAATTAACTGCGCAACATGTTAATCACAAGATGGAAGTGTCATCTGTAGATCTTGTGAGAGAGTGATTAGGAGATTTCTACATCAAAACCTAACTTTACGGGACTTGTTTATGATACCAATCTGTTGCAGTTTTGTTTAGTGTTGAAAAATTGCGTGTTCCACCGATTCGTGTGTAATACTATCAGATAAGTCACCATTTTAGTACCAGTTACACATCTTTGGCTATATATTTTGATAATTAGTTTATATTTAAAATCATCTGGTAAGTACTTGTTAACATTTTTAACACGTGGGGTAACTTTGCACCACAATATGGGGAGACTTTGCACCAACGTCAAACTCTGTTAAAACTGGTGAAACAATTTTTTTTTTAATTCACAAAATATATAAAAGACAGAAGAAAGGCAATAGGATATATCAGAAAAGACAAAGCGAATCCAGCGGGATGATGACACTGATGATCCAGTATTGCAGGACTCTTCAGATGAAGAATATCCCAATTTTCAAACATACTCAGAGCAAATGGTAAAAGAAATGAAAAAGGAAGAAAAAGCTGCAATGAAGGAAGGTACGAAATCTCTAACAGATGCTCTTGGCATAATTGCCGCAAAGAGAGCTGTAGAAGAATACATGATCTTCAAATACGAAGGGAAATTGTTTACTGGTAAAATAATATCATTGGAGTTGTAATTTCTTCTATGGTTAAATCTATCAAGTCGTGAAAATTGCCTGAAAATCCAGATGTTTCATACTATGATAGGGAGCATGTATTTCACAACATAAACCCCTCTACCATGGTAAATAGAAGAGGATTGTATCGAATTCCAGAAATGGAAAAGTTGGGTTGGCTGTAAATAATTAATTTGCAATGTGTCGTTTATGTTTTTTGAAGAAAAAATCAGTTCCATGAATAAATTTTGTGTGCTCTATTGATTTATGTTTTTAACATAACAGCATCTTTCCTATATACAACGGAGTTTCGAGCAAAATGATGTGATGGTGCAAAGTATCCTACTCAAAGGGGTAACTTTGCACCAAATTTATATAATAAATATTGCATAATAAATTACTCACATTACATATATTTTATATTAAATAGCAACTAATAACACTAAAGAACAAAATGCAACAAGTCCCATATTTTTAACGCGCTTCAAAAAATATGTCTGTTCAATTAAAGACAAAAAACCTGAAAAATGGTGCAAAGTAACCTCATTACGGTATATCATGAAATTACACATTTTACATCCAAATTAAAAGAATTTAAAGACTTAAATTGATTTATCATAGAAAATTGTGGAAAATAGTGTTAATATAATATAGTCAATTTATTTATTATAATAATTTATTAATGATACATTATGAATCCTTTAACACAGTTACACAATTAAAAGCACAAGGATTTCGTGGAAAAGTTGGGCTTGTTGACATTTCAAACTTTGTATCATAGTAGATGAAGTTGCATACTACATTTTCATTACCACGCCGCTCCATAAACTCCGCTCTATTTGTCAAATTCACTATGCTATGCTATTATGCTATTACTGTTTGTTTGCGCCCTCTGGTTACTACTAGCAGAGCTTCTAAATATGCGCGACGTCGGTAGCTGGCGCTGTTTGCATTGAACAGCTGTAAACCATGAAACATTCGCTATTTTGACATAACCCTATTTCTGTCACACATTTTCATAACAAATAATTAAACATGCAGTGTATAAGACGTTTATGGAAATTCAACAAATTAAAACTACCGCCATCCCATAGCAATAAATTCAGTGTATTTGCAAACAGTGCTATTACAAATTCTTCCCCTAAAAATAGAATAAATAATCAGTTTCCCTTAGCAACCAGCTTGTTTGATCAAAGACTCATTAGTTTCTCCACAGTGCTTAATTATTCAAGTGCACAAGAAGAGGAATTAATTGATCCCCTTACTTTTGAGAGGGTGTGCGAGGAGACATTAGAATCTCTTACTGAGTATTTTGAGGAATTGGTAGAGCAGGATCCTGATTTGCAGGATGCTGATGTTAATTACAGTGTAAGTAAAAATAGTCTCTAGCATATTATGTAATATAAATATGTAATATAAATATGCCTTTAATTAACTACAGAAAATATAATACTATATGTAACAAATGAACATAAAACAAGAATTGGATTTGAAATTGTTCTGCTTTTATACAGGCCTGCCTGAATAAACATTCAGTAGCAAATAATCTAAATAACTTTATGATATTTTCTTAAATTTATATCTTAAAGACCAAGTATATACAGCAGCCTGCTAATGCTGTGGTAGATTCTGTGTATGATATAAATTTTAATATATATTTCTGCTTAAGCTAACCTAATTTTACTTAATATTCTTCACATGATTTTGTTTAATGTTAGTACAATAAATAATTTGACAAAGTATTGTAGAATTCAATTTTATTTTCATTAATTTAACATATATAAGTGTGAATCCACCTCTTAGCAATCTACATATCTAGATTTCGATCTTATTAGATCTCATCAGTGTGCACACAATATCTCGAGTGGTTATATACAAAAATAATACAACTAACCCCCTAGGAGGAAAGTTAAACGCCATCTGGCGGCACCACATCAATTAGCAATTTTTCCATTAGATTGCTAAGAGGTGTATTCACACTTATATATGTTTTATAAGATTGGCCTTGTGCTGATATCTCAAACACTCTGTTGGAATATTATTCCATAGAGGGCACTACCTGGTGATCCTGATGGCATGAGCATGTTGATGGTTATTGCCATATGGGTGTGCATTGCTTATTCATGTGGTGCTGCCAGATGGCATTTTAATTTCCTCCTAGGAGGTTAGTTGTATTATTTTCATTAATTTATTATTGAAAAAAAAATCTGTCTAGATAATGTTTGAACAAATGAATAATTTTGATTTATATATAGGCAATTAAACTTGTTTTTTGTACCACTAATATGTTACTGTTTAATACAATAATTACACAACTAATTCCAACCCTAGCAGGTCATTGTCAAGTATCTGCTAGTTTTATACTAAATAATGATTTATTGCCACATATTTTATCTATGTTATCTCATTGCTTTTATACAACCAGTGCTCCTATTTATCTGCAGATTTAAACACATGTCCTAAAACAATTGGTTTGGATTGAATGGTTGCAATCTTCAAACCATTAATACTTCCTTCATTCCACAGCTAAACCAACTAATTGGTCTGAACCTGCTATACTTTGTATTCTCTATGTACTGTATGCTGGCAGTTGCTGGTATATCTTTTTTCCAGTATCTACTATTTTAAATATTTTGCCATTCTTGTATTTTTCACCAAAATATATAGAACCATACTACTGCACATATCTTTACCTCTTCTAAAAACATTGCTACTCTGTCATAGGGCTGCCATCTCTCATTCATTGATTACTGCTTTATTTTCTGTGTTGTTTCATTTCCTAAAACGTGTATTACTTGTATATCATTCATCTAACGCATTCTTCTCTTATATTGGCCAACTTACATTCTAATCATTACCACATTTGATTCTTGTTTCTCTATATAACTTCCAATAGCTGGCGTTTAAAATCTCTATCATGCATTGGACGATCATGTCGATTCCTTTCTGCAGAATTGCGCGGAATATACCGTCTGGTCCTGACGAGGTTTAAACCTATACCACTCTGTGTCTGGTAAATATTTTACTGGCCATTTTTTTCCTAGATCTGGTGGGACTGGTTTTCCATTATGTCCTATTTTCACCAGTTGTCATTATTCTTGACCCCGGGAAGTGTGTTTGTAATAAAACATCTAGACTTTCCTCAGGAACTTGACATAGCAGCCCCATTTAATTTGAGTGATCTTTTGCAAGTACCTTATCTAGACTTGCCGTTGGGAATATTACGTCAATCCCCTCACAGAAGTCCCTCCAGGTTTTCACTTAGACCTTATCTGTTCTTTGTTGTATTCAGTGCCATCTTGTAGGCTGTCCTTTTGGAACTGTTGAAGACTTTTCGTACAACTATGCGCAGTCGTCCAAGCTTTTTGTTCCACCAACATCTCAAGAGAGAACTCGTTTTTGAGTGGATAGCTGGTCTCTAGAGCATGTGTTATAATTCCCTTGAGATGAGACGTTTCCATCTCAAGCTCATCCCTGGTGTTTATAGTGTGTTTGAGACCCTCGGTTTCTGATCTGTGGAATTCCTTGTAAAGGTACTAGTCGATTTCTACATTTCACTGTAGTTGTAAACGTGTCACCTAAGTTGAAAACTATCTTTTGGTGATCTGGTAGTGATGGCTCGTCGGATACGCGCTAATTTTGAATTGCAGCCCCCGTAAATGTATCAGCTTGATTCAGATGGAATCTGCACGGCTGCCACTGCCGGGTTTCCTCTATTGAATTCTGGAAATTGTATGTGATTTCTGTATTAGGGCTGCTCTTGGTTTAGGACAGTTAGTATCGTAGACCAACTTACAGACGTCCGTTGGTAGGTCTTTATTGGGTCCCTGCTGATCCATGGTTCCTGCAGAAAGTCTATACCAACATGTTCTCTCTTGAAACTCCAATGTAGGGTAGGGGCGCTTTTGAATGTTGGAGGTTGATTTGGTTGCACCTTAAGATCATATTTTTTGTTTTCTTTTTCGTTCGTTACTGTGGTCCCTAGGCATTGAGCTTCTTGCGGCCTTTAGGTCCTGTTGACCTGGCATCCTTTGTTTTTGCCGCCTCTAAGCCAGTACGGACTCAATCGGGACTTTCACAGGTTAGCGTTTCTTTCTTTGAGGAGACAGAGGAAGATTCCTGCTCTGTAGAGGTTGTTGAGTCTTTCATCGCTCTCTCGTTACCTGTCCAAATTCATAGTTGATTATTTATCTGTTAGCTTTGATTTCATCAGTCGACCCTTAGTCAATTGACAAAGTTATCTCGAGCGTTGGGCCTATAGAATTTTCCCGTCCTCCGCATGGAGGTAGTAAGGTCATTCTGACCTTCTATGAGGGCAATGATTCTTTGGATCGGTTCCTCTGAACTGTTTAGAAAGTAACCGATGAAGATTTCCGGATGCGGTAACTCCGTCGCCTCCACAGCTCGTATACGTTAATTTATATTAACATCATTTGTGACGCGTAGATTTTATTAGACACATTTTTTAGGGTTTAGTTTGTATGAAACTGCACTTATATTATCTGTAAATATAAATATTGTAGAGTTTTGTGGGCGGTTTTTATTCTTTATGTGAATTCTTAAAGAAATTTAGGCTTATTTCATTTGATAGTTCCAAGGCAGGACCTTGCGTGGAAGCTACAACAAGCTGTCTAACTTGCCATAGCATACCTAGGAGGGGGAGGGGGGTCAGACAGTGAAACCGGAGCTACGGAGTGGGGAGAAGATTGCGGTTGTACGCCTTGGAATGTGATCCAACTCCAGACATGCTTTTCTGCCAATACACTTTGAATTTCTATTCAGTCTACTCCTTGCCATCTAACATTTCAGGACTACAATTACACCCTTTACACATATATTGCAAATCGTGACTCGTCAAAACTGCCGCGACAAAATAGCCCCCCGACAAAATAGTCCCTACCACTATTTTAAGTTATATTTAATTATTATTTTAAATTTATTTATTACTTATTATATTTATTGTAATTTCCCACACATAGGTTTGGTAAGCTGTAATATATAATTTATTATGACACTTTATATTTAACACCTATTATATTATAACGATTGAATGATTATTATTATGGTTTTTGTTGATTTATAATTTACTTTCATTGAACTTTATTGATTCATTCAGCTGAGGTTAGCTAGGTTGTGTTGGCGGGGGACTCCCCATTTATACTTTAATTATACATAACTCAATTATCAATAACGGTATACGGGGCTATTTTGTCGGGGGGGTATTTTGTCGGGGGACTATTTTGTCCCAGACTATTTTGTCGGGGCTAATTGTCGCGTTTTGTGGATGCACCATCCCAAATAATCTTTTAAATACAAAATTAGTTCACAAATTTCTCCCGCATTAATTTCACAAAGTTTGTTGCTGCCCCAACCTTCTTGCATACTACCTACTGTTCTCATTCATACAACTGCCATTACTACTCCTAGATATTTATGTTTATACACAGCTAAATTCTAGGTGCGTTGGTACCTTATATATTATTATTTTATTCGCCATGAATATTTTAGGCATTGAATTAATTTGATTATTAATAGAGGTAATTATTATTATTACCTATTCATACATTCACATACTATAGGTAGATGTTTTCATAGCATATTGTTATAAAAAAAATAGAGAAGAGATAGAAAAGTTCAGATCCGAGTCTGGTAGAATAATATGGATTAGTGTTATATCATAGAACTGGAGAACCAACTATTGTATAAGTAATCAAATCGTATTTTTTCCGGAGTCGCAGTCTATGTAAGTTTTGTTTTTTGTTTCCTTATATAGTGTCTCATAGTGGCCTCATAAATTAACGTTTAAAAATGTAATTACATGTTGGTATTTGCAAAACATTAGTAACCATTTTGATAAATATATTATAAATATTTTTTACTTCATGTGAGTAGTCCCTACATAATCGTAACGAATTACCAGCGGCGCGCGTCTTCACTGGAAGTTCACGGCGGTTCAGTACAGTGCCTGTATATCTACCAGTGCAACAATAACAATAAAAACAAGGTTTTGATTGATTTTCTAAAAATTCTGTAATGGGGGTTCAAGTGCCTTTCGTTTTTCACTCGGCCCTTACAACCGGCGGCGCACGACCGCAAACCTGATACTGCACGCCACGGGGGCGACTAGCAATGATAAACCATGCTAAACGAAAGCGCCTTCAGTTGCCTGTGTTGCACTGATCAGGCCGGAGTATATGGACTGTTAGGCTAATATATAGTTTAGATATAACGAAAGGTTCTACATACCTCTGTCTTTTATCTTAAGTTCTTTTTAAAACAGATTCTTAAACATGGAAAGCATGTATGTATATTTTCGTTGTTTTAACAATAGTTTATCTTTTATTTACAGAGTGGAGTATTGACGATAAGCTTTGGTAAACCATACGGTACTTACGTAATAAATAAACAATCGCCAAACCGTCAAATATGGTTAAGTTCGCCCACATCAGGCCCTAAACGGTATGATTTTGTAACGACAGACAACTTTTGGGTTTATAAACACACGGGCGAAACACTTCATCATCTACTGCAACAAGAAATTCCTGCCATAGTCAAGGCTAATGTGGATTTTAAAAATTGTGTAAATAGCAAAATTTAGACGGTTTGCAATCTCCAATTTTTATTTTCATCAATTTTATAATTATTTATTGTGTTTCTATTGTTTTATGTTTTATTAACAAAGTGATACACTTTTCTTGCATCGTTATGTTTTTGTTTTTATTTTTACTTAATTAAAAAGCTATTTGAGTTTTTATTTTTGTTTTCCGTGTTGTCCTTTAATTTATTCACAATGGAGGTTATGGAAGATGGTAACTTGATGGACAAAGTCCTCATACTAATTCAACGTGATATGGAATACTACAACGTAAGTATGATTCTGCAATTTATATATTAATTTCGTTTCTACGTCGTTATTTGCACAAATATTGATAAACAAATTTTGATAAATTCATATACAAGGTACAGAAAGTTTAATCAGTATATTCACTTGTTATGAGTGTCGTGTTGTATTTGTATTAATACTAAAGTATATATTTTCACTTTAATTTCGTTATATTTTACATTTATTGTATGTGCCTTTCTCTGCTATAGTTTCCGTTGATCTTAAATTTCTTGTAAGCAAACCGCATGAGGAAATTAAGCTATATATTTAGGTAAAATTCAATAATGTATATGACACATTTCAGTCCTGCAGTTATGAATTACTCTGTATTTATATAGTCTGTCTCACGTAAAATAGTATCTAAAACAATTTTCCAATAGTTTACTGCGCGAGCGGTCGTATATTTAAATATTATTTTGGACCTTGTGAGCTGTGAGAGATAGTGAACCTTTTTGTGTTCTAATGTAAACACAAAATTAGAAAAAACATATATAAGTGTGAATCCACCTCTTAGCAATCTACATATCTAGATCTTATTAGATCTCATCAGTGTAGCTCAGCTAGTGAGGATGAATTCACATACTATTTCGAGTGGTTATATACAAAAATTACGAGGAAAGTTAAACGGTATCTGGCGGCAGATGGCGTTTAACTTCCCTCCTAGTTGGTTAGTTGTATAATTTTTACAAAATTAGAATACTAGCTGGCATGCCTTCTTAATATCAAAAACAAAATATCTCATTTTCGTTTCATCTTTAAAACTGATATGTTTCAGGAAATCTAAAAATCTGTTACCCGTTCTATTTCATTATGGTATTTGAATTTTACTAAAACGTTTCTTCTTTTTATCGACACCAAAAACATTCTTATAGATAAAGTGCGCATGAGAAATGCTTAAGTAAACTACGAAATATCTAGTGAGTAGATATGTGAAACGGCTTATACATAAGAATGCATATACCACAATTTAGTTAAAAATGAAAATTAATATAATTTTAGGTTTCTTATCCCATCATATTAAAGAATTTTAATCCCTAAGAAAAGATTTTCTTTTTTCTTTTATGTAATGTATGTTGGGTAAACCCGTTTGCCATGGCGTCCGAGATTCGAAACGCTTGTGTTGCTTTGACTTGGTCATTTTACTACAAACAAACAGGAACGTCAAATACGAGCTTATCACCGGCAAATTCTCCATTACCACGGCTGCTAAGTAACACGCCGTGGTAACCGGGCTTTATGTTACATAAGAAATATATTTTTAATAGAATTAAATAGAAGAGTTAGACAATCTTGATAGTTTGACTATACTGTTTCATTTTCTTTACTTATACAAAAAGTTTAACCTATGCAAATTAGTAAGCTCACGTATACGTATTTTAATAATATGTATTATAGTCTTTCCATTTCGGGAAGGACAAACTGATTTTTAACCGCAATAATAGGATTATTGGCCAATACCTGAAACATAATGACCACCCGCGGAGAGTGCGTAAATCTTTCGGAGATTTTTATACAGGGTTAATAAAACGGACTCAGTTTTTTTAGGTATATTTATTGAAGCTGTAATGAAGTGCAATCATGCCGGAGTACGATGTTGTTCAGAAAGGGCCGGTATTATACCTGTATTGACAGGCTCCGTGTTTATTGCATGGGACCCTACGGCGCGGACAATTAGCCGAAAAATTAGTCCTTCTTCCTTCAAGAAATGGACGACTATATAATTATCATCGCCACTAGACTTGGTTTCCTGAAAAGCAGAACCGTAAAGCGATCCTTTTGACGTCAGTTTTAAATAACAAAAAATATATGAATATGGTTTCCCAGGGAACAGTATCATCGTCATCATCATTCAGCTTGAGTCCACTGCTGGACGTAAGCCTACCTTAAGTTTTTCTATAAATCTCGTATCACTTGCTGCTTGCATCTAATTGGTCTTACTGCGCCTTTACTCGCTGATCCATTTGGTAGCGAAACACCTCTGTTTCGGTACACTTCCGATCTAGAATCACTTTCTCCTTCTAATATTGATCGTTCCATTGCTCGTTGGGTTACTAGTTTTTTATTTACCGTCCTTTTGATCAGCGTTAGTGTTTCTCTGCCGTAGGTTAGGATTGGCAGAATGCAGTGCTGTATTTTTAGAATTGTTGGTCCTATTTCTTCATATTCTTGATGAACCTCTGTCGCAATACAAAATCTTTGTGTATTTTCATGCAGTCTTGCACTTGCTGTAGCATTATCGCATATATGTTCGATCAATATATTGTAACGATGGTATATTCTACAATCCGATATTGCTTTTAGCATGTTTAATTGACCTACTATGTCAAAAGCCTTCTCATAGTGAACGACGAGTGCGAAAGGTTTGATTGAATTCTGCAGACTTTAATACCTGGAGGTGATCCTTGGTGACATAACCTGACCTGAAGAGGCTCTTACCCCCGTGATTGATATAGATCTTGTTTGGTATTATTTTTGTAAAAATCTTGTATGGATGATAGGAAGCTGACTGGTCAGTAGTTACCCAGCTTGGATAAATCACCTTGTTTGTGCATAAGTATCATAGTCTCCTTATCCCATTATCGACTTATCGGCGAATTCTTAAAGCTTCTGCGGAAAACGTGACTTGTTTGATTGCCATGCAACCAATTAAGACAGAAGAGGACATAGAAAACGTAGTTGAAAAACTACTGACATCTCTTCTCTCTTACTACGAAAGCTCATGCCCTCTTAAAACCCAAAACCTCCCGGATAAGCGACTGAGCAAGCCGACGTTGGTGCTCGGAGCTGGAGAGGCCGAAGAAAGATGGTAGAAGACTCATTAAGCAAAGAGACTCCCGGTGGGTATTCTGTGGACAGATAAAGGATACTGTAGTCGCTGCCAAACTAAACAGAGCTCTGCCAAAGGATCCCTTCACAACAACTAGACTGTCTAAGGTGGGGTGATGGTACATTCATCATTGCAAATAGAAGCAAATAGAAACACACTTTCCTAGTTACAAACTCAACTCGAGTCCAAAATGGCAATGCAGTTCTCGCCCGTCTCACAACGAGAACTGGAGCGTTGCTGACATGCTATTAACCGACTCTAAGATAACTTGGGCTATACAATCTGGGATGGAGTGTATCCTGCCCTATCCCAGTGGAGTATTGGGTACATCCATCCATCCTTCTCAAATCTCGAGCCAGATTGCCTCGCGCTCTTTTGCCCATCGCGGGCACCGGTAGATTGTATGGGCTGGATCGTCTGTCCCACGGTAATGGCATTTTGGCGTGTTGGCCTTCCCTATCCGGTGTTAGTAGTTCTGTAATACTCCATGGCTGAATAGGGTCTGCGTGGTCCAGTGTTCCAGTTCACCGTGCTCACGCGTCACCCATCCATGGTATAATGTGGGGTATGTGGCTATCCTCCCAGTGTCGTTGCCATTTCGTCAATGTTTCTCCGTGCCTCATCCTTCCCAGCCTAAGGGGTTGCTCCTTCTGGTGCACATTCTCGTCCACAAGTAAGTCACCAGGGACGGTGACCGCGAGCATTTCCGCTGCGTCTGTCGAAATTGTTCTATAGGCCCGAGTGATTAGTATGGCACTAATTCTCAACGCCCTCCAGAGCCTTACCGAGTGATTCGTATGGCACTGATTCTCAACGCCCTCCAGAGCATTACCGAGTTTCTGGCTGTCCGTTGCCGCATACGTTAGCTGGCCGCGCGATTCTGTCGTCAGCACTCGGGCCTCCGACATTTGGCAGGAGTCTAGCAAGTGCAGCTTATGTTCTGGCGGCTTTTCTGATGGCTTCCAGGGCCTGTGCCGTATGTGTCGCGTTCGCCTCCATTATGGTATCGAGTTACTTGACTTTGCGGCCAATGAGGAAGATGTTCCCCAGCCATTCTATGGTGGTGGTGATTTCATGGATACGTGCTCGCATGGTTGAGAGCAGGGCGACCTCGGTTTTGGTAGCGGCGATGGTGAGGCCGATGCCCGTCATCCATTCAACCATCACCATTACTGCCCGTCTTAGGTTGCCCTTTGCCTCATCGATGTCTCGGTCACGGGAGACGATGGCCAAGTCATCGGTGAATACCACCGGTGTCACCTCCAGCCGCAGGGCGTCATCAAAAGTGATGTTCCAGAGGAGGAGGCCAAGGATCAAGCCCTGCGGGACCCCCTGTCACCTCGTATCTGGAGATATCTGCGGTGCCAGTGTAGGTCCGCGATCAGGCGCTCCACCACCTCCGCCGTTTCATCGAGGAGGCGTAGTAGACGGTAGAAGGCTGGATTGGCTGCGGGTTTGCCCAGTTTGGGGATCGGCACAATCTAGCGGTTTTCCAGCGGGCTGGGAACGATCCTTCCTCCAGGTACTTGTTAGCAATTGCCTGGATAGTCGGGGCTATCTCCGGTAAGTTGTCCGGTCCCGGGGCCTTCCTGTTTGGTAGTCTATTTATGGCCAGAAGTGCCTCCTCCTCGCTCCAGTTTGGTTTTGTTGTCCTATCCCTAGCGTGTGGGTCATTTCCTAGCTCCTCTTCTGTACTGGGCTGTCGTTGGTGTTTTACGGGAATAGTGCCGCCATATCTGACCTCACTCCCCCAGATACCGAGCCTTCCGGTCCCGGCGGGCGAGCTCCGATTTTCTTCATAACAACTTTGTAGGGAAAGCCCCACGGAACGTCCTCGACTTCCCTACATAGTGCCTTCCGGCTTTTTTCTATCGCCCGTTGGCTTTCTTTGCGCCTATCCTAATACTCGAGTCGTTCGGACGGCGATCCGCTGGCTCTGACTCTATGCTCTCTTCTCCTAGCTCTGTTTCGCAGACAAATCATTTGTAAGGAAACGAAGTAAACGCATTCTATTTTGTAGGTATGGTTAAAACAGTATATAAATCAAATGGGATAGACACTATGTATCAACGATGCAACTGTTGAGGGGGAGACGACGGTCCATGTTCTCTGTAAATGCCCCGCAGGCGAATGGACGATTTATCTGCGGTTGTGATTATGGTGTCTATTTCGTTCTTGGTTCTACTATCCGGGCTTATCCACAAAGAAAAAGTTCATAGCATCGAGTCTGTATTCTTTAAACATTTCAGGAATACAAGCAAAGAGTTAGCCGCGTTTGACTATTTTTGCGAACGAACTGCAACGAAGAATGAAAAATTAATATGTGCGTATCCAGAACCCTTGGCGGGGCACAGAATATTTCGCCCCGTCTGAGAACAATTACTAGGCTAAAACGGGGCGAGTGGGCTTTCCTCTATGCCGGGTGTCCGTGCCATAGAACGGCACGTCTCAGTATTTCTATCCCCGTTGAAAATGCTGCCCATTGAAACGTTTTGATAATTTTATTTATTAAGTACATATGCATAATAAAATCGCGTTGCTCTACCTGTACCAGCCGCCACTGCTCTCTTCTGATAGAATTGATATGGCATTGCATTTTCCTATTACCAGCTGTCGTCGTGATTGGTATCTTAGCTGATCCTGGTGATTCTTACCACTTTCTGCTCCAATTCAGTCTTGACTTACCGTTGTCAGAGACTAAGGGCCGTTGTTGATTTTGTCGAAACATTCTGGGTTATTTAACCGTACACCTACCACGCTGGTTTCTGTGGGTTGTTATGGTGATGTTGGATGTGGGTAACTCAAGTTGAAATTTTAGTCAGATTAAGGTTTCCACTACTGTTGTTTGCTACCACACCAAGTGGTAATCAAAGTAATGAAATAAATATCAAATATGATGTGATGTGGAAATGACTTGAAGAATAACAGCTTTTTCGCAACTGTTTTCCTAGAAAACTAGTACAAAACCGAGACGAGGCATCAGTAATAAAATTTCAGAATTTACAAAATGGACCTTTAAAACTTAATTCGGGTGTGATATACTTTGTCAATATATAATACTATATGAAATTTGAAGATTATTTGTCCGTGTTTTTCTCGCGTTCATCAAATAGTATCTGCATATAATACGATTCAGAGCTTTCTTTGCTGAATTATTAAGCTTTCTATGAGCATAAACGTTAGTAAATTGAAAACCACTGTCATAAACCATTCCTGAATGTTTTTGGTTATAGTATATAGTACTACTATATACTAATGCATTCGAATATAAGTATTATTAATACGTTTTAGGACAAACAAGCAGTTCTACAAGAAACGATCTGCCCAGGTATAGTAGGAGGTCGTTTAGACTTCCCTAGATCAGCTTCATTTGCAGCAATGAAGTTAGTACTATGGTGGGAAGAGGAATTTATAGCAGCTTTTCGAAAGGGTTCAGGGTTTCTACAGGAAGAATCTGATGATGTTGATAAAAGTATGGACGAGGCGGGGGGCTGTGGAGGCGTTGTTAAAGCCTCTGACCCCGCAAAATTTATAACACTAATCACAAAATCTTCAGACGAATTATTAGGTAATGCTCACACAAAATGTCCTGAACTTTCGCCAAGATTTACCTGCCTGCTCACTTTAGCTTGCATCCACTCTAGATATCCCATATACCTCTACAATCAGATATAAAATATAGGTAGGTTTAATTCATTCTACATGTTTCCCTCATCTGTCTCCTTTTCTAAATATCATCCACTTCGTTTTTTCCGCATTTACCATCAGTCATCTTCTTTTTAAGTAACTATTAACTCTTACTATCACCTCCTTCATCCTTTCCATTCTTTTAGTTATCAACACCATATTATCTGCATAGACTAGCATCCACGCCTTCTTCGTGCCACAACTACAATACACCGCCTGCCCCATCCACAACACATCCTCCATCCCACTCTTGTAGATGTTAAATTATAGAGGATTCAGGTGGCATCCTTGGCTTACCCTATATTCATTATAGTTTCCCTTGATGCCTTCCCATTCACTCCAGCTTTTGCAAATGTTTCCTTGTACACGTTTCGCACCCATTCTATCAATTAGTACCACTCGGAACTGAGTTATATGCCGCTATCAATACCAATTTCCCTAGGGTAAGATTTGCACCCTCGTGCAATGAGTTTACAATATGTGACATAGCTAATACACATGTGCTCTATATAAAAAAATGTAGAGACATCTTCATAATTACATATGATTTTAATTATTAATTATTTTCTGTTGTTGATTCCATTACTGCGGCCTCTAGCTTTCATAATAGCATTAAGAAATATTTGTTTCTGCCGGGACACGATAATAGTAATTTTTATCACTCTAGGCTGGTACGAGTTTATTGTTTCTTGTTCTATTTGCCGCTTCCGATGCGCACAATTCTACCTCACGCCTCACTGCATGCCACGGGGGCGACTAGCAATGCTAATCCATGCTAAACGAAAGCGCCTAATAAGTGTCTACTCGCCCATATAATATTGGATACGGTGTAATATTAAGGAACTATACTTTTTCTATTGTATTACAGAACACTTACATATACTAACCCAAGAAGCTTTAGATCACGCCGATTTGACAGTACTAACCGGCACGATAGGCGCAGCAGCGTTGCTGAAGAACTGTCTTTGGTGCTACATGCAAACGACAAACAACTCAAAAGATATTGATAGCGAGCATTTGCTAAAGAGTCAAAAACGGTATCAAGAGATGGGCGAGGCCTTAGCGGAACGTCTGCTAGATTTGCATTGCCGACTTTTATCGCTATACATATTACAAGACGCCGACTCGTTAGATTGGGAGAACCCAAAACCATTTTGCGAGTCTGAGAGAGGATCGTATATTGCACAGATGTGGTGGCTATACATGCAAGGTATGATCGAAATAGTAATCAAACAGGATTGCTGATATAATACAGATCTCATTAGATACAGTGATCATTTTCTTACGCCATTACATAAATTAACAGCTTGCCTTACAAAGTTTTGCAAGTAATTTTGTTTACTATTCTGCCTTTAAAAAAATGAGAAGTATATATTTAACGGTTTTAGAGAACTCAGATCTCAGCTAAATATATCGAAATCACTTTATTACCCCCTAGGTCTCCGGACAATCCCCGATAGAACACAACTGGGACATTATTGGTGTTAGAAAAGACAACTTACAGTGTCCTCCTAACTCAAAACGTGAAATCATGAAGTTTGGCTTGAAATACCGCAGGAAGATATTAGTACCTCATTTATAACTTGCTTCGACATATTAATGTCGTACCGTGAAAATCGTGGTAATCCCACACATTGTTGATCGTTATTCGTTTGTTTTCTCTATCGCTCTATTATTAGTAAAGAAATTGTATCCAAGAAAAACTTAAATGAGGATTTATGCTGATATAAATTAAGAATAGTGAATTAATATTAGAGGGGCACTTACATCCACTTATTTCTTATTTTATGACAGATATAGTTACAACCCATTATACCTACTTCTGCCATTTATACCTACTTCTACTCTTTATACCTACTTCTACTCGTTATACCTATTTCTTATGTTATGTCAGCATAAACCCACCTTAAATCTTGTATGCTGAATAATTTCGAAAATTAAAATGTGTTATACACTAACAAAATATAGGTACAAAGGAGGACTTATGGAATACAGTCCCACCAAAAATGGCGCAGCGAGTATTTTCAGGCATGCTAAATGAATCGCTTACAATATTAACAGTGCGGTACTCACAAGCATTGCCTTCGCAAAACCGCAGTCCATTATATTCAGTGGATATCTCAAATTTATTACTCTGCATTACACAATTGTTGCCTGCAATTTGTGAAAACTCTGAAGAGTATATTGGAATTAATTTGAATTCGCAATCGAAAATTCTGAGAGATATCCATGCGAAGTGCCAGGAGCTGCTAACGTGCTTGATATTAAGAGGATGCCCTTTGGACATTCTACATAAGGTATGTGTGAATATACGGAGTTTTAATGATCACACATTGATTAAATACTTCTCTGCCTTAAGGTGAATTTGCACTTGCAATACGGGTGTAAATTGCGGACGAGCCCTCTCTAATATTGAAGGGTATAAATATAATTTTTATATATCTATTAGTGAATGGTGCAATTTTCCCTGTGTGCAATTTATACCCAATGAAAATTCGCTGAGCTTTCTTAATATACCATACACAGCGAAAATAATTGGTCTATTTATCGCCTATTCATTGCGGATGATTTTTACCCAATCCCTGAAAACCTAATTTAGTAAAACGATTCTTTAGATCACTAAATCCCTTGCCCTGATATATAAACGTACTGAAAGGAGAAAAAGGGTTTATAGATATTCAACACATAATAGATAAGCCCTTACAAAGCTAAAAATGGGAACTTATTTTTTTTTAATTTAGATAAGTGGGATAGCACATTAAGGTAGCAGATTTCTGTGTTTTGTATAGAAACATTCGCATATCTTGTTTGAACACTGGTTAAAGTTATTTAACTTTTTACGAAAAGTATTTTAAAAACATCTGCATCTTACGGTTTTTAGGTTTTTAGAAGGGGCATTGAAAAGATTGAAATTTTCAAGCCGAAAACAAACACGCCCTCTCCATGGATAATTTTTACAATGTACGACCTCTTCCCTGAGCATACGTCCCCGAATAAAGCTCTACGAGAGTTAAGTGCAAACACCAAAATCCTTCTAGAGTTGCAAGTGTTATTACCACAACCACAACCAAACTGGTCGCTTCTCTTAAAAGTTCTGTGCATGGAGGACTGTAAGGTATCTAAAATGATCCTACAACTCGGCCTGGCGGAGTATGTGAAAATATGCGACAGACATAATTCGGCTAGAGTTAATAAAGCTAAATGTGGCGGGTTTCTTTGCTCGGGCGATGGAACTTGCAAGGGTGTGGATACAACCGCCAAGTTTTTAACAGCGCAGCATTATTACGATTTGGTGTATGCTGTTGTGTATGTTGTTTTAATTGTGGGCAATGAGGAAAATTTCCAGAAGATTATACTGAAGACTATTGTAAAGGATGCGAGTTGGTATCAGTGTTTTGATAGAAGGCAGGTGAGAGATGCACAAGAAATCGTGGTTACTAATGACCACGAAAGTATTTATTATTCGTTAGTTGCTTTTTAGTAGCACTTGATAACTTTTATAATTGGTATGCCATTGAAAGGAAAAACCACGAATGTATCATACAAATCCAGCAACTTTAACAACATTAATCTTCCAACTTTCAGTAACATAAATAAAATTTGTAAATTATTTGCCATCACTTTTGATTATTTCTGTAAATATTTATTATTAATTTCACACTAAATTAAATACAAAATCTAGTCACAATCATCATAAAATAACAATTTAAAAGTACTGCTGGATATAGGGCTTCTTTGATTTTTTATGTTATCTCAGTGCTTCCTACATCCAATTTCTTTTAAATAAAAAGTGGCTGATCGTTCAGTGATTACGTACACTGGACGATCAGCCAATTTGTTACGTGGGTGCTCCCAGGGGTGTCACAAATAAAAGAAAGAGTACTAAGTAATATATTTATATTCAAAAATAAAATAAAATGTAATTTACAAAAGTCCCAAAATAAAGCAAATACAAAGTATAATAAATAATATAATCCAATGGTAAATATTTTCGGCAGCACGGTAATGCGATGAGGCGGTGGTTCGGCGGGATAAAAGGAGTACCAGCAAGGACCAATGATTCATTGGTCCTTGCTGGTACTCCTTGATGACACAGATGCCTTGTGTGATCCACACAAGGCATCTGCTTTATTTCGGTCGGTGGGAAGCCTGACTAGTCCCGAGGATCGCACTCTGGTCTTGGTCAGGAGAAGGTAGAAGAGGAGATCAGTGCTTACTAGATCAAGTCATTACTACTTGATCTAGTAAGATGAGCACTGATCTCCTCTTCTACCTTTACCAAAATTCGCTTGTATATAATCTGCTGATTTATAAAAAAACTGGGATTTGGTATCTCCTTAAATCCCACTGCACTGCCACGACCTATTGTGCTCCCGTATTTCTTAGCTATCAGTCATGACATCTGTGTCTTAATTAAGTACTTAAGTCTCAAGAATGGTCTGTTTTACTTCTTAGAACTCTCTCAGATATTCGTGGAACCAAAACGTTTATATTATTGTCTTTGATTTTGTAGGTGTGGAATCAAAACAGACCTGCATGGTATGAAGCAATTATGGACATTCTACAACCATTCTTACCTCCTATCACTGACACCGTAATAAACGCAGTCAAAACCGGCGCTAGCATTTACCAAGCCTGCTCAATAATTCTTGCCTCATTCCTACAAATGTGGGAGTGTATAAACCCAGCTCTTGCAATTATATCCTTTCAAATACAAGAGATGCTACCAACATCAATTATTCCAATCGGAAAATCTACGTTAATACATATATTAATAAGTGCACTGTATACATCGCTAATCTTAAAATCAAATCAAACTAAACGAGTTAATTTTGACACCAGTAGGGACAGAGATGATGTGTTAAATAATATGGCGGATAGTAGTCCAGAGGTGGTTGCATTGATTATAGCAGAGGCACTCTGTAGTATTGATGAGGATAACAAACACACGCAGGAGATTGAGGAGTTGCTGGAGCAGGCTAAACTTTGTGCGGAGGAGGGTGATTTGGGCGATGAGGGTTGTAAGAGGGTTGCTAAGAATTTACAAGTGCTTGAGGCTATGGCTAGTGATTTGTTACTTACTGATCAAGGAAAGAAAAGCTTGAAGGTACAGTGGCATTCCTCAAATACATTTTATATTGTTTATGTATATATTTGGATAATTGTGCCAATTGCCATGTACTTTGGACCTAGATCCTGATTTCTATACACGAATATTATAGAATGCATTCATATTTATTAGTTTTAAAAATAGTAATGTTTCAGTTTCGTTAATTTTGTATTTTTGGGGCTCAGTTGATATTATATAATTCATAATATATTAACGTATTAGGTCATTACACCACGCGCTATTTACAATAGAGAACACTTGTTAAACTGGTTCTTTTTGGATTCAAATTATGTTTTCAATTTGTATCGACTTTAACCAAAACTTTCGACAACTCTTTTCCGCGTAAAACTAAGTTATTTAAGCAAAGTAGAAGGCAATCGTGAAACGCTTCATCCCTTAAACGCCCTAAACGCAACCTGATCTACTTTCCGCTCGTAATACGAGGCATATACAGAAAGTAAGAGTACTGAATTTTTGTAGGTGTTAAAATTTTTTATTTAAACAAAAAAATTACTTGAAACTTTAGTACATAATAAAAGCTATTTCTCGACATAGTCGCCATTCCTCTCTATGCAGGTGGTGTAGCGAGGTATCAATTTTTTGATGCCTTCCTCGAAGTAGTTTCCCGCCAACTCCTTCGTCCACTTCTCCAACTCCTCCTTTACCTCCTCGTCGGTTAAAAACCTTTTTCCACCCATATGCAGCTTCAGGGAGGTAAAGAGATAGTAATCCGAAGGTGCTAGATCAGGGGAATGCGCGGGATGGTTCAGGACATCCCATTTAAACGAGGCGAGCAGTTCCTTCGTGGCGTTGGCCGTGTGTGGTCTGGCATTGTTGTGCAGCAGGCAGACTCCTTTTGTCAGCATGCCTCTCCTCTTGTTCTGAATCGCCCTCCGCAATTTTTTTAAGGTCTCACAGTATCTTGCAGAGTTGATGGTCTCCCCTTGAGGCAGATATTCGATTAAAATTATGCCTTGACAGTCCCAAAACACGGATGCCATGACTTTCTTGGCTGAAATTGTGATTTTGAACTTTTTGGCGGAGGATGAAGAGGTGTGACGCCACTGTTGAGACTGTCTTTTGGTTTCGGGCGTGTGGTGTGCTACCCAAGTTTCATCTCCAGTTACGATGGAGCGGAGAAATTCATCTCAATGGAGTTTCCAGCGCCTCAAAAACTCTTGCCCGGCCTCCACTCGATTCAACTTGTGCTGGTCTGTCAGTTGTTTTGGGACCCACCTCGCGGACAGTTTCCGATATCCGACAGTTTCTGTGATTGTTTCGTGTAGTAGAGATCTGGAGATTTGCGGAATCATCGCAGAAAGTTCATCCACAGTCAATCTGCGATCGTCACGGAGCGCATTTTCAATTTTTTCCACAATTTCGCTCCTCTGATCATCATGCACAGACGTACAACCGTTTAAACTTGCGACACCACTTGTACACATTCGTACGATTCATAGCTTTATCACCATATGCAGTTTTCACCTCATTATAAATCTCAAATGGAGGTTTTCCCTTCCAAACGAGATAACGGATGACGCCGCGTATTTCGCACTTGGCGGGAGATTGGATTGACATTATTCACGAAACTTGTCGTGTCAACAGTTCTCAACGTACTGACCTCGAACCGGTCTCGGTGCAAAGGGGAGGAGTCAGGCTACACTGCCGTGTGGCCAACATGATGAAAATAAAATCCCTCCGACCGTGAGAGCCTCAGTACTCTTACTTTCTGGATATGCCTCGTAATTACCGAAAAACATAACTAACAATGAAATCGATGCAAATAGTAGATATATTCAAACTTCTAGCAATTTCAGTAAAGCTACTTGCTATCTTTGTTTCCGATAGAAGTCGGGTAGATAACAAAAAGTTAGTTCTGTGTCTAAAATCAGTTTAACCTTTCATTGACCCACGCTGCAAGTAAGTTAATTAAATATTTATATTATTCTAGTGGAGAGTATCACTCGGTAATTCTGAAGGCATTGTATGCCCTGATAATAATATAATAATAGACATACAGAGTTTTACCATATGTGAAATTCCGCGGTTCACGCTAGATGGCAATTAACTTTTTCTCAAGAGGGTAAATTCCATTAGTTATTATATTCTATTCTGAAAATCAGATACCCAAACATATATTTATTTTTATTAATACATTTTAATATCATAAATTGGCCTGAAATTTTGAAATTGAGAGCATGTTTTATATGACGTAATTATTGTTAATTAGATTAATTAGACTTGACATGTGGCTATTTTGAATATACAGCGTAGAAAATAAGTAGCGAACAAAATCATATATCATACCATACATATCATATCATATCTTACCTATACTTATGATTTTTGCAAAAATTGCTCGGACACTACGATTTTAAATTTTAAATTGCCAATTTTTAACGAGTGTTTAAAAGTGTCAATGTTTTTCAACCATTTTTGAATGAGCAATGACGCCATTGACAATTGTTTCAAATAAATGACAACCCTATTTTTTGATTGCATATTTTGAAAGGAGTTATTTTTCTGCGATCAGCGATGTATATTATAATATAGGTCCAATAAGGAAATCATTTAAAGTGACAAAGTAAAGAAAAACAGGAAAAGCGAAATAATATTCAATTTAACAATAAAAAGGTAATGGAAATGCTTAAACTATGCACCATTTGCATTTCAAGGCAAGGATTCATCGTAGAGCATGATTAATATTTCCGGATATTATTGAAAATGTTGAAAAGGAATTTGTTCTTCAATTAGCTCGTTACCATACTGTAAATGGTGCACCTTCTTCAATTAGCTCGTTACCATATTGTAAATGGTGCACCGTTTGAGCAATTTGTAGCCTGTAAATGTTATCTCACTGACTTACTCACTCAGAGAATAGTTTGTATAATACTGTACAGATATATACAAATTAGTAATCTTTCTTTATAGGTTCTACAGCATTTTATTAAAAACAATAGTGAATGGTTTTTGCAAAATATCGAAGGAGTTCCGCAGAAGGATATTGTCATACCAAATGTAATCAACAAAAGTCCTGATAAGTTGTTGCATACCATGTTTTATATTGGAAAAAAGCCATTTGATCAGGTAACTTTTTTGTTTTAAAGATTAATATAGAACGGATTTTTGCGCTATATGACCTCAAATCATTTCTATCGGAGATTTGTATTAAGACTTTTATGAATGTTCCTGTAAGGTCGGAACTTCTATCATATACTACTGTATTTAAAAAATAGCTGGGTACGTTCTACCTGTGAATCTCGTACGCGAATTATAAAAATACTAAATGCTAAAATTTGTAATTAGGTTTTTATTTAAACTATTCTGGAAGGTCGCTATTTTATTTTATAGGATAACTTTCAAAATACAAATTTCGACCCAGCTCACTGGCCTAGTGGTTAGAGGCGCCGTCCGTATCGTACTGAGCATTTGGGGAGTGTTAGTTCAAATCCGTTGGGACCGAAATTTCGCGAATAACCCTTCACAGTTTTTCACAGGTTTTCTATTAAGGTAAATACCGGGTGATTATACTCCTCTGAGTCTCTCCGTTTACCAACGGAGTTGTCATTGGACTCAGAGCTAGATGATAAAAGTGTTTTTAAATTCGTTATTAAAAATAATTACACACTCACACACACACACACACACACACACACACACACACACACACACACACACACACAAAGAGTAAATCTTGTAACATACAATTTTCTTGTTTCCCTGCGAACCCTTATCTGGTGGGCTGTATTCTTTTAACACAGCCAAGGCAGGTAACGCGAAGTAAAGATCCAAAAAGTACAGTTGTGATACACTACAATTAGCACTGGCGGTTTGAATATAGTGCTAATGGAAGAGATACTGCTACAATTAATTGAAGGAAATTATTATAAATATACTAAACTGGGCCTACAAAACAGTGAAACAATATTCATAATAAAAGTGACCATTTATCATGCACCAGTTCATTCCATATTATATGGGTATCAATAAAGACAACCAATTTTTATATAAATAGAAATTTATATGATTTCATGTGAACGATTATTTTGAATTTTGAATGATACATTGTACGACCATTGTTTATTCCATAGATGATCAGACACATGATATGTGGAAGTCACGAAATTAATTCTTTTCCAAAAGTGCTGATTCATTTATAATAATAATAATAATAATAATTCATTATTTACGGCAACGCTATTTCATAGAAATTCACTCAAAATATAAAATATGAAATTCAAAATATTACAACCTACAAAATAAAATAACTAAGTGTACATACAATGATCATATAAAAACAAGTGACAATTTAAACTACTAAGTGAAATCAATTTTAAAAATGAACATTTTAAGACAGTTACTGACGAATTATAAAGTAAAATATTCACGTTTGCATTATACAAATTTGCCAATTGAATTCTAGTCGGTGGAGAATTACGTCCATAATTTTTGAAACCTGTTACCCTAAACAGAGGTGTTTGTCTATTTTGTCTGTAAGTGGGATTAATATAAAAGTCAAGCTCGCCTAGTAATTCAGCACATTTTACAACACCTTTCACTAAACGAATGAGGAACACAGATGTCATTTATTACTCTACGATCGCCAAAAGTTAATAAATTAAATCTGTTTAAAATAATTGCATTACTAACACTAATTCTATTGGTTTTAAATGCCATGTACTTCAAGAACGAAGACTTCCTACAAAAGGTGATAGCTATGCACTTACTGGTGTTTACCTGCACAGAATTTACTTCACACCACTCCAAAAGCCCGCCGGGCAGAATAATTTACTTTCCGCCATGGTTACCATTACGTAAACATAAGCCGCTTTCGTTTATCGTTCGGGAGCTGTTCTGGGCTGGTCTTAGCTGGATTAGAACAGCCCGGAATAGCTCCCCAACGATTAACGAAAGCGGTTATATGATTCACATGCAGTTGGGCGTAAAAATGATTACTATGAGGAAAGTAGTTAATATACATAACATATCGAGGACTCATAATTTTTTACATCTGGAAATTTGCCTGTTGGAGTATATAGGGAGTTGTATAGGAAAATTTCAACCGGTCCCTAGAGAGTGCAGGGCTGGAGAGTACCAGAAGAGGTTGCGATTGCGGTTCTGCATGCTAGCTGGAACCTCTGATCGAGGTCCTCGGCTAGTTTTGAGGCGCCGGCTATGGTTACCTTAAGTAGGATGTGGGTCCTCTTTCTCCAGTATCCACTTCGTTGGTGGAAGCGTCGGATCCTGTGGCTGGGTTGCTGGGGCGGGGCTGAGCGACTGCGTGCGGTTCTATGCACGTCCTCGCCGGCCTCCTCTGATAGTCTCCCTTCGTCTAGTCTCTTTTGAAATTTATTGCAAGATCCTAAGTCCTTAGTATATGCTTTAATACAAGGAAGGCTGCCCATGATAATTTTATTCCATGCTTTATCTCAGCAAAGAGAATCATTTGCCTAATTTGATGCCATGCCCTGGGTGTATGTATCCTCCTACATTATCCATGGCTTCGTTGTCTATGTTTATAGTTTCTCTTGTGCTACTGACTACTTTCGTTTTGTCAAGATTCTTATCTCTTCATTATTTCGCTGTTTGTATGAATTTAGTTGTTTTAGCATCTCGAATAGTTCGAATATCGCTGCTCATTCTGACGATTCGTCGGCGAAACGTATATGGTTTAGATACATTGTAAGACCAGCTCATAGTAAAAAAACGACGACAGTAAATCATATTCATTCATTAAGTTACTCTTTGGCTCGGTCATTTTTTATAAATATGGATATGGATGCTGGTAATACCAATAATAATATATTATATGAGATATATATTTTAGATATATTATTAACAAATATATGTATATATATATATATTTATATATATATATATATATATATATATATAGATATATATATATATATATATATATATATATATATATATATATATATATTATTTATATATTTATTATTTACGGCAACCCCATTTCATACAAATTCACACAAAATATAAAATATAAAATTGAAAATATTACAACCTACAAAATAAAATAACTAAGTGTACATACAATGATCATATAAAAACAAGTGAAAATTTAAACTACGAAGTGAAATCAATTTTAAAAATGAACATTTTAAGACAGTTACTGACGAATTATAAAGTAAAATATTTACGTTTGCATTATAAAAATTTGCCAATTGAATTCTAGTCGGTGGAGAATAACGGCCATAATTTTTGAAACCTTTTACCCTAAACAGAGGGGTTTGTCTATTTTGTCTGTAAGTGGGATTAATATAAAGTCAAGCTCGCCTAGTAATTCAGCACATTTTATAACACCATTCACTAACCGAAGGAGGAAACAGATGTCTTTTATTACTCTACGATCGCCAAAAGTTAATAAATTAAATCTGTTTAAAATAATTGCATTACTAACACTAATTCTATTGGTTTTAAATGCCATGTACTGCAAGAACGAAGACTTCCTACAAAAGGTGATAGCTATGCACTTACTGGTGTTTACCTGCACAGAATTTACTTCACACCACTCCTCTAATCCATGCAGCGCAGCCTGCAATTGCTGGGAATCGAAGAAGAACCAAAAGCCCGCCGGACAGAATATTGTACTTTCCGCCATGGTTACCATTACGTAAACATAAGCCGCTTTCGTTTATCGTTCGGGAGCTCTTCTGGGCTGGTCTTAGCTGGATTTGAACAGCCCGGAATAGCTCCCCAACGATTAACGAAAGCGGTTATATGATTCACATGCAGTTGGGCGTAAATATAATTACTATGAGGAAAGAGTTAATATACATAACATTCTGGCATCGAGGACTCATAATTTTTTACATCTGGAAATTTGCCTGTTGGAGTATATAGGGAGTTGTATAGGAAAATTTCAACCGGTCCCTAGAGAGTGCAGGGCTGGAGAGTACCAGAAGAGGTTGCAATTGCGGTTCTGCATGCCAGCTGAAACCTGTGGTCGAGGTCCTCGGCTAGTTTTGAGGCGCCGGCTATGGTTTCCTTAATTAGGGCGGGGGTCCTCTTTCTCCAGTACCCACTTCGTTGGTGGAAGTGTCGGATCCTGTAGCTGGGTTGCTGGGGCGGGGCTGAGCGACTGCGTCCGGTTCTATGCACGTCCTCGCCGGCCTCCTCTGATAGTCTCCCTTCGTCTTTTCTCTTTTGAAATTTATTGCAAGATCCTAAGTCCTGAGTATATGCTTTAATACAAGGAAGGCTACCCATGATAATTTTATTCCATGCTTTATGTATTTATAATCATTTGCCTAATTTGATGCCATGCCCTGGGTGTATGTATCCTTCTACGTTATTCACGGCTTCGTTGTCTATGTTTATAGTTTCTCTTGTGCTACTGACTACTTTCGTTTTGTCAAGATTCTTATCTCTTCATTATTTCGCTGTTTGTATGAATTTAGTTGTTTTAGCATCTCGAATAGTTTGAATATCGCTGCTCATTCTGACGATTCGTCGGCGAAACGTATATGGTTTAGATAAGTTCCATCAACAATACAACAACAATGCCTTTAGTGACCCATGGTAGTTTCAAGTGCCAGGGTGATAACTTTGCAGAGATGGTGTCCCCTTGAAGACTTGAAGTGTAGCGTTTTCATATATGTATTTCAGGAGGTTGGAGTCGATTACTAAATGCGTTGCATTCCGTTGAATTTTATATAAGAGTATGAATTGTTTGAAGAGGGTCAATTATATTCTAAAACCCCCTTACTCTACCAATTTGTACAAATCAAATGTATGTATCTATTAGTGATAATGTTAGTTAATAGTTTATAGAGGTGTGATAGGAGACCAATAGAGATAATTACTGCCCCAATTCTCGATATTAGTGTTCTCGCTATTTTTTGAACAGCAGGATTAATTCTGCGTTTTTGTATATATGTTATTTTGCCTTATATGAAGTATCTGTTGAGATGTAGGTATATTACATATTATACAGTAGTTGCTCCTTTTCTTAGCATATCGCTGGTAGTCTTCCCCTGGGCTTTTCTTGTTTTTTAATTGCTTCGGCACTGTCTTTATTGCTTGTTCTGTTATCTCAGGAATCTCGTCTGATCCACTATTGCAGATAAGCTTGTCTAATATTCTTAGATCTGGTATAATGGAAGAATAATATCGGGTGTAAAAATATGCGTAACAATGTCTTCACTGTTGTTGATTAAGATGTTTTGCTGAGCTTTAATTTTTGTAATCTTATGTCTGCCTGTGGAAAGTTTTGATTTTAGAATGATCATGTGGGAATTATCTTCTATTATTTTGGTTATTCCAGTAATATATGTTTGACTGTCTTCTAATTTCGTTGCTGTTTCTTTCATTTAGTAGCCGCTAATCTGTTGTGAATAAAGAAGCAGTTGTTGCAACACAATTTCTAGTACAAACGCCCAGAGAAAAACCGTATACTTATATTTCATAGACTATGAATATACAAACAAAGTCCCACACCACAAAGTCATTAATATCTTGAATAAATTAGACATTGACCAAAAAGATGCATAGAAAACTAGTACTGAAACCAAACAGCGCAAGTGAAAATTAAAAACGTAACGAACAGTGGACTCAAGATCCGCAGAGGAGTCAGACTGGGCGTGATATGTAATCTCTCTTATTTAACATTTATTCTGGGAACATATTCCTGGAAGTACTCACGAAACAAGAAAGAGCATACAGGTTAACGGTGTATGGATAAACAATATACGATATGTAGACGACACAATACTGATCGCCTGTATCTTAGATGACCTCCAAGAACAAGGTAGGGATTTGACTCTTAATCTCTACCTTGTTCTCATTGGACTGAATATAAATATTTGAAAACAAAATTTAAGGTTATATCCCGAGACCTGAACATAGCAGATTTGGTAATCTGTCAATATTACAACTCAGTAAATTCAAGTATCTGGAAGATGTCTAACAGAAGACTGGTCTAGACACCGAGATTAGATAAAGATTTGATCATGGACGCAATGCATTCATGAAATTCAATCAACAGTGACCATGCAGCATCTTACAAAATTTATTCTAAGGTTCAAATAAAATTGAGTTGATAAGGACAACACCTAATTTGATTTGAAGAATAAGATTTGTAAGATGCTACGTGGTCAATGCTGTTGGACTGCAAAAGTAGCATCAATGAAGAGAATAGAAGCCGTTGGGATGCGGCTCTGGCGCAGAATGCTCAGGATCTCTCGCTGCAAAAATAACCAATGAGAAGTCCTGCGACCGATAGGTAGAAGCCGTCAACTTTTTACCGTAGTAAAAAAATAGAAGACACGTGATACGAAATCGGATGCATGATATAATACAACTTATCATTGAAGGTAAAATTGAAAGAAAAAGAGGAGATGGATGAAAACACATGTGGTGGCCGAGAAACATAAGGCAATAGACCAAATTAAGGACCATCGGAAATCTTCTTACAGCCAGAAATCGCGAAGAGATGAATCATATTGAACATCCATTAATAGATGTATGCATAAGAAGAAGAAAAATAATCTGCTGTGCCATTTTTCTACTTTGCTCTATAAGCTTTAATGTGTTTGGTTGTAATTTGTGATCTCTCTTGCACCTGATTTTGCTCCATATTTTCTTAGTAGCGGTATAGCAATGTAGAGATTTTTCCATTTTTAGTTCGACATTTCCATTCTACTTCAGGTTAAATTTGTGTGTTATTCTCACTATCCTATAGCTGCCGTATTTCACCGGTTTAGAACTAAGACGCATGTGCACATTTTTATCTAGTAGGTCAATTTCCTATAGTAGGAATTTTATTGGGATTAAGGTTAGGACATGATTTTCTCAGACGAGGATGTGGGAAAAATCAGGTGCTAATATGGGGCAGAGGTCGCCAATTACTGAAGCAGATCTGTTCTGGTGTTAATATAGTGTTAATATTATATTGATTAAAAAACATGCACTAAATCGAAGTGTTTTATAATCATACAAGTCATATCAAATTTTATATGTATAAGCATTGATTGAAATATTGTGCATCTTCCCAATATTTCAATCAACTATTGTAGCAAACGTACCTAATACGATGCCGAGTGAAACAGGATTTTTTTAAAATCACAAGTTATAGGTCGATACTACCTGAGATTTCATTCTGGCTGTTCTGTCAACAATCAATGTTAAAAATTTAAAAGTATTGAAAAGTAGTAAATTGTGCTATAAAAATAAGTTTATGTTTGTAATTCATATATAAATGAAAATAATATATAGTTCGCGAACGATTTAACTATAAAATAATATGGACGTGAAATGTACTAAATTGCTTTGTTACGACACACTGGGAACTGTTAACTCTGCGACAATGAATGGAAATCGAAGTTGTGAGTAGTAAATATAAACCGTGTACTAAAAACAACGAATTTAAAGCTCGCATACATTTTTTGCAACTCTCGGCAGTGATCACAAAAAAATTCGATTAAAAGCACGCGACGCGTAAACTAAATTATTTTTAATTTATTCATCACGCCTTGATAGATTAAATATTGCACGCGCGTCGTGTTAATCAACAAATGGCGTAACCTTGTTAAATTTTAATTGGTCGAGTTGCCAGAAATATATGACATGTTCAACATTTTGTTTGAACATTTGCATATTATTGACAATGTTTTCATATATGGAAATTTATCACTCTTGCCGCAGCCATCCATCTTACACTCATTCTATTTATTTTCGCAGTACTATACATGTTGAACATCTTGTTTGAATATATCGACAATCTTTCAAGTTATCGATATGTCGCAATGTTAAGTTTTTTTATTAATATTTGATTAGTTATTAGTAGATGCTCTCTACACATAAAAATAACCTTTATTTGGTATAATCATCATAACTCACCAGATATTATTTTGATATAAAAAAATCAAATAATTAAATATAATCTCTCCTTACTTGCAAGATTTATTCTCCACTTTCCCCATTCCCGCACCTAATTCTTCTTCGACGCCAGTATTTATCAGATTTCCACGTGTTTTTCATCTACTCTTAACCATTTATCACCTTTCTGCAGTCTAACCCGTTCCCCTCTCACTCCCTCACATTGGCCAGATGCCACCACTTATCACCTTACCTTACCTTACCTTACCTTACCTTACCTTACCTTACCTTACCTTACCTTACCTTACCTTACCTTACCTTACCTTACCTTACCTTACCTTACCTTACCTTACCTTACCTTACCTTACCTTACCTTACCTTACCTTACCTTACCTTACCTTACCTTACCTTACCTTACCTTACCTTACCTTACCTTACCTTACCTTACCTTACCTTACCTTACCTTACCTTACCTTACCTTACCTTACCTTACCTTACCTTACCTTACCTTACCTTACCTTACCTTACCTTACCTTACCTTACCTTACCTTACCTTACCTTACCTTACCTTACCTTACCTTACCTTACCTTACCTTACCTTACCTTACCTTACCTTACCTTACCTTACCTTACCTTACCTTACCTTACCTTACCTTACCTTACCTTACCTTACCTTACCTTACCTTACCTTACCTTACCTTACCTTACCTTACCTTACCTTACCTTACCTTACCTTACCTTACCTTACCTTACCTTACCTTACCTTACCTTACCTTACCTTACCTTACCTTACCTTACCTTACCTTACCTTACCTTACCTTACCTTACCTTACCTTACCTTACCTTACCTTACCTTACCTTACCTTACCTTACCTTACCTTACCTTACCTTACCTTACCTTACCTTACCTTACCTTACCTTACCTTACCTTACCTTACCTTACCTTACCTTACCTTACCTTACCTTACCTTACCTTACCTTACCTTACCTTACCTTACCTTACCTTACCTTACCTTACCTTACCTTACCTTACCTTACCTTACCTTACCTTACCTTACCTTACCTTACCTTACCTTACCTTACCTTACCTTACCTTACCTTACCTTACCTTACCTTACCTTACCTTACCTTACCTTACCTTACCTTACCTTACCTTACCTTACCTTACCTTACCTTACCTTACCTTACCTTACCTTACCTTACCTTACCTTACCTTACCTTACCTTACCTTACCTTACCTTACCTTACCTTACCTTACCTTACCTTACCTTACCTTACCTTACCTTACCTTACCTTACCTTACCTTACCTTACCTTACCTTACCTTACCTTACCTTACCTTACCTTACCTTACCTTACCTTACCTTACCTTACCTTACCTTACCTTACCTTACCTTACCTTACCTTACCTTACCTTACCTTACCTTACCTTACCTTACCTTACCTTACCTTACCTTACCTTACCTTACCTTACCTTACCTTACCTTACCTTACCTTACCTTACCTTACCTTACCTTACCTTACCTTACCTTACCTTACCTTACCTTACCTTACCTTACCTTACCTTACCTTACCTTACCTTACCTTACCTTACCTTACCTTACCTTACCTTACCTTACCTTACCTTACCTTACCTTACCTTACCTTACCTTACCTTACCTTACCTTACCTTACCTTACCTTACCTTACCTTACCTTACCTTACCTTACCTTACCTTACCTTACCTTACCTTACCTTACCTTACCTTACCTTACCTTACCTTACCTTACCTTACCTTACCTTACCTTACCTCCACAAACAAAAAACAAAATCACTTTTTGGAAGCAATATAAAAAATACAACGCCTCCAACAAACTGCTCTAACCTCTTCACCATTTCTTGCAACTTACTGAAGGACTTGGCTTCCTCCAGTTTCCCCACAAACAAATTGAATAATAATGGACGCAAAGATCAGCCATGTCGAATCCCCTTGCCCATTCTAAATCTCTGCGATCTTGCTTTCCAACGACGTACTCAGTAGTACGGTTCGTCATATACGTTTCCTCATTTACTCCTCCACCCATTGAATCTTGAATTTTATGGTTTTCTCTCTCTGATCTACTCCAATTTCTTTTCCACTATCAGCTGCAGTCTATAGATATCATCCACTGTTGACCTTCCGACCCGGAAACCGTATTCGACCCCGAGTAAAAGCTGCTTATTTTCCACCTCACCCTCGAGCCTTCTCGTTATCGACGTAGTATACATTTGGTAGATGTTGTCCATCAGTGTGATTCCTCTATACTTTCCTGAATTGTTGCCGCTTCCATTCTTGAGGACCGGCACAATTAGAACTGTCTTCTAGTTTTTGAGAATTATTTGTTACCCTCTCTATATTCTTTTGATTAATCGAATAACCGCCTCCTTACAACTGCAATTCAACAATATCCATGCCTCGCTCTTTATACCATCCATACCTGCCGGTTTTCCAATTTTAAACAACATTACCACCTCATCTACGTTCTCTGACCTGAAATATCGCCATCCATTCCATATCTGCATCTGCTCCCTATATGCAGGACTTCGACCCCTCCTCCAAATAGCTCCTTAACGTATTTCTCAAAATTTACTAGGTTAACTCAGGGGGTTTTAATTTGTCTTTTACACAGAGTTACAGAGTTGGTTCTAATTTTCAATGTTGTCAAATCTTTACTCCTAGGACTGTCTAAACTTTATTCTTCCTACTGCAAACCTCAAAAACTGATTTTTACTACTCTCAATATCACTGCTGTATGCTTCCTTTGATACATTCATGGTCCATCCATTACATTGCCCTGTTATGCATATTTTTTTGTTTAACTGTCATCACTCTCTTTAATGTTTCTATCATTTCTTCAAAAGAGTTCACCGAGCCAGAATTCATTTGGCCCACCTTTTGCTTATAAGAAATTTGTTGAAACTCTACGTCCTATCTATCTCAATATTTTCTTTAACCCCTTATCTCATCTAGAGACGCTGAGATTGGAGTATGGTCCTCACCTTCACTAGTCTCCTGATATCTATCACCTCTTCGGATACTCACTATTGAGAGCTATATGCTAATTGGCCGCGAAATAGGAGTAGGGTGGGAATAATTTTCTCATGACGCGAATTAAAACTGTCCAGATATTAAATACAAGTTCAAACTTAAGTTCCAAGAATTTTTCCAATATAATATTCCAAAACTGCAATTTATAAATGAATATATTTTTAGTTATACTCAGAATTGTATGTTATTTATAAAAATTATACAAGACTTTCTTTTAGTTAAACATTTATGTTTTGTCACTATTATTTATATAAAAACCTAATAGTCCAGCTCGTACTAAACAAACTAAATGAATAGTTTGTGAACTAGTTCGTTAATAGGAATAAGAACTAAGGGACTAGTTCGCGAGAAAAAACTAACTCTGATGACTCAATTGTCTTGCGTCCTTTGGAGTGTTCTACAGTGTTAACGCAAGTTTAATTGCAAAATGCAAATGTATTGGGTATTATTACATTACTTATGAATGTGTATGCCATTGGAATAAAGTAGCAAGTCGCGAACCACAGTTGGAACTTTATTGACTTTAGTGACTTTCGCATCTAGGGTTGTCTATGCCCGAGACGAGGTAGAATTGTACGCATCGACAAATAGAAAGTCCTAAGAGACAATAAGCCAGAACAGCACAAATTGATAAACGAAAACAGCTCATATATGATTTTTCTGATATATTTACGTAAAAATAAGAAAATTGTCAATTACCATAGAATTATAGCATACGGTTTAAATGAAATATCAATAGTAATTACAATTCGATTTTTCAATATTTCGAGCATATTTAGCAAATCTTAAATTACAATCATGAACATGAAACAAACGATCAAATGTGTGTTTAATATCATACGCAAGCTTAACCTGGCTTCCCGTGAATACTGTGATCCGATATACCTTACTCTGTCTATTAGTCTGAGGGATGATCAAATAACACTGATCGGAAATTAATTTGCTTCACCTGTAACGTAAATCACAAAAATAATGTTTTATCCATATTAGGGGGTTGATTGGTATTTTTATTGTAGTTATTGATAGGTGAGTGGGTGCCCGATTGGCAGGGCATGTTCAATATCCCCATGGGGCTCAGCCTGGAGCGTGTGAGCGCACAAATTGCATCCAGATGGGAGTTTCGCGATGGGAACTTCGCAGATAGCGCCGAGGGCCATGCAGTCCCTCACATAAATGCCTCCCTGAAACAGACAACCTGACCCAATTGACAGATAGAAAATAAAGACGTAGGCCTCTTCATTTATATATATTTCTTTCTGCGGCATATACAACATTTTATATAATAATTTACACTTAACAGTAGTATCAGTTTGAATATAATTGTTACATTATTAGAGTAATAAAATAAAAACTACTAACATTTATTATAATATATGAACAATTATGTACAGTTATTTATTATATATAAATATATACAAAGTTTATTTACAAAAAAGTTGGTGCTGGTTTGTAGCAACCCGTGTAATATTTTGGTCGTCAGGCTGAAAGCTGCCTATTCTACACTATTCAATATATGATGTATGTATTAACCTTGTAGGTTCTATTAAAGCAGGTATGGTATTTTTTATAGTTATCTATATTCGTATATAGTAGGGATGGCAACAGATACATATAAAAGGATACATCGAATCCATATTTTATACTAAACGGTAATATAACATTAAAAATCATCATTCTAATACATACATCTAGGATATATACGGGGTAGAAATATATTGATGGGTTTCCCGCCCCTATAATAATTATGTAAGAAATAAAAAAGGAAGTAAAGAATAAAATATGGTCATGTTTGTGTGAATTAGAATATTGAATAGTTAAATAGTTCAGATTTTATGAAATCTAAACATTAATAAATTAAACTTAGTGACTAATTACGTCTACCTAGTCAGTTGAGTTACTGATCGGGCAATTAACTCCGATTCACTAAATTTAGTTAATATAATCCAGCATAAGAATTATTATATAAAACTCGTTAATGTAGCACATTTTTATAAGTAAATCTAACATAGGAAATATCTACGATCCTTCTTGCTATTTTTTAATTTTTTTAAATATGGGTCAAAAATTTAAAGTAATAATTTAAATTTTTATTAATAATATTGACTTTGTGCGATGTATCAAATGAAATTAATCCATGTGTTAATTTCTACATTGTTCACACATTAATAAAATTATAGATATGTTGTAAATAACTTTATATCGTTGCCATCCCTAGTGAACAATGTGGCGCTCATACGAACAAACGGCTGTTTTGTATTTGTTACAAATCAAATTCGACAATAATAATTTTATGATTTAAATATACAACTAGGAACGAATCATAGTATTATACCAACATATTTGTATTGTTAGAGTTTGTTTGATACGTTTATAACTATAGATATAATAGACATCCGGATAAGAAATATAAGTGAGGAGAAGCAATAATATTATACCGCCTATTTCTAATACAGATTTGTATAATAGAGCCAATCATCACCTATTTCATGATTGGAAAGATGTATATTACTGAAGATAATGGGAGATATTAACTACAGTTAAGTATATTGTAATGGTAATAAGCAACCATTTTTATTATAATAGTAATAACATAAAAAGTTGTGAGTTTCCAGCTGCAATATCCTGACTTTTTTTTCAGATGATATTATATATAATTTTTGAATCCTCTACCGTTAAGGGCTCTTATATTACTGTCCTTAACGGCAAAGAAATAAAAAAAAACTACCATAGCATTTATAGCTGACCAAGCATACAACTTCAACGTGTTTCTGTTTTAAATTTATTGTGTGGTTTAATCTCCTGTGTTGTCTGACTGACGGGAACGCGTATGTCGACCGGTACGAGTGTTGTCAGGAATCGAATCCCAGAAATAAACAAGATCTGTTTTAATTGCGTGATAGGTGCCAGAAACATTTGTATTAGATATAGTATAAATATCTGGCTATAACACAATCCGAACAAAAATCCCCAGGATATTGCAAATGCGAAATAAAAAGCAATATTTTGTACTTTAGATAGCTGATATAAAATTATTATAATTTGAAAAATTTGTCTAGTTCGTCGAACGTTTTGCTTCAATGTTAGTATTGTTTCTGTGAATAAAATGTGAGATATTCCACACATATATGTGATGGTTAATAATGAGAGGCGATGACAATAATAAAATAGAGGGGCGGATGTTGACATCTAAGGTAAATTAAGTTATTCAGTTCAATGAATTTAGGCTGGGTTGTAGAAAGCAGATAACTATCGAGTTAATTTCGAATCTGTGATTCATACATTACTTATGACAACTTAACATAATGTTTGTCATATATAAAAGGTATATGTGGCTATGAAATCTCACAGCAATGTATGTAACCCCTAACAATGCAATTACGGGCTATAGTTAACTCAACTATATACAACAAGTCTTTTTATTGAATGTAATAAATAGCACCGTGTTCTGAAATGAGTAATCGGAAAAACAGTGGTCTTACGATTACTGACGTACAAAAAATAAAATTAAGCTAACTAGCAACTTTCTCAGTCAATTTACTAAGCATGAAATCCGGACATCTATACTAAATATCTATATATTATATAATTTAATATAACATATTAAAATATAAAAATCAAACGCATCATACAATTTACATCTCCCAAAATAAAATAAAATATTATATGATGAAATATTATGACAAACCTCATTCGACTAGATTTGTGTACATAAATAAACAGTAATTCTGATCGTATGAGCGCTACAGTAAGAAATATAGCAAAGTAATACGCTTCTAATAATTCAGGATCCATTCAAAGCGTTTTATGTTTTCCCGAGTAACTTACGCGTGTTTTCTGCAGAACTATTTACTTATACCTAGGTTTCTACAAAAAAAAACCTTTTTCCAAATAATGTAATTATTGTAGTAATTAGTATTATTTCGGTGTAGAAGTAAACATTATATTCAAACATTGTTTTTTGTGTTGCAACCAAATGCAGAGAGAGATGTATATCGAAACGTATGGCCAGAAACAAGCAGAAGCAGAAGTGATGCTGTATTTAGATTGTGTTTTGAAAGTTAGATATTTTCTCTTTGGTGTCGCAAGAAAATAAGTAAATACAATAAGAGTAAGAATACTCTAAATGTTTCAAGTTATGGACAAATGTAGAGAATTCAGTAATATTTTTTTTATTTGTCCTTAAAAGAGAAGGAAAAACTAGCAAAGTATAGTGACATCTTGTCGAAAGCCTGCTGAGAGATGGCAGGTTAAGGGTAGGCGTGATAAACTTCAAATTGGAAGGAAAAGGATCGACTGGCCGTAGAGTAATTCCACCGGTACTGGTTAATACAAGAAGAACTGAACTGCGCCGAACCTACTAGAAAAGCACTGTTACTTAAGTAATGCTACTAAGCAGTGGACCCGTTGTGTTATCGAAAAAAATGTCATTAGCAATGAGGCTCATTTGATGTCTCCGGATTATTTTCAATGGCTACGAAGTCATTGATTTATGCTAATAAACCAGCAACAATCGGCGCTTGCAAGCCAACACAACTGCAGTTAATCATAACATATGACCTCGGTGGCCACAAGACTCAGTAGGTATGCTATGTGGGTTCGGCCAAAATCGCATGTATTTTTAAATGGGCCAAGCGAAACACTATTTCTATTCACGTGACCTCGTAGCCTCGGTTGTGGATTATTGACTGATATATGTGTATTAATGTGGATGTATGTAGATGCAAGTGCAAGACAGCAACAAAGAGCCAGTTAATGTTTATGATATGCATGCAATATGTGAGCAACAAATCGAAGCTTGTTGAAGAACAACTGCAAATACGGACTTTAATGCGAGCAAAAATGTAATTCCTAAGACAATAAGACAAATGCGGACAAAAGAACCAGTTGAGACAAGATTGTATTGGATCATTGTTAATGGAAACTGCAAGGATGACAGTTGATTAGTTACTAGGAACACTTTTTTAATTAGTTTTATATTGATGTGGTGATATGTGATAGGCATGCGAAATAGAGGTCGTTTTATAGTGGTATAGTGGTAGTCTGCTAAAACTAAAAATATCGACGCCTCTGACGATTCTCCTGTATGAGTATGTAGTGGTATTCGTGTGAGTGTTGTTAAGCTTGAGGAAGGACTGTACGATCGGGATGACAGACTGGAACGGAAAGTGTGAGATATAGAAGTAGGGCAGAGAGTGTATAGGAAAGTTAGAGGATGGAGGTGGGTATGTCTGAGGTATGGGTGGTTGAGGTTGAGCTGAGGGTACTGGGTAGTCAATGAACTGAAGACATGGAGAGAATGAGGGATATTGATGAATCTGAGCTCGTACAACTCGTGTTATGTGGAGTGGTAGTACATGGGACTATGCAAGTGAGGAAGGAGATGATGGAATACTTTTTTAAATAGTTTTATATTTATGTGGTGATATGTGATAGTCTTGCGAAACAAAGGTTGTTTTTTACAGTGGTACAAGGGCGGGTGAAGCCGTCGGGATAGACATATATTCCGGTCATTACAAAATATGGAAAATGATTACTAGCCTTAAACGGGATAATTGAATTGAATTGCGAATTGAACGTCTGGATTTAGAGTCGCTTCCAATATAGCTTATTAGGAAATCATCATGTAAGAACGAATAAGAAACAAGCCATTACTTTTCTACCCACCTACCAACGCAGTCAGAATTATTAAGATAAATTAATAAGAAAATAGAACCCGGAAGAATGGAAATCACAATTGGAGTTCAAAAAGACTTGGATATAATTAGACGATGGAGTTCTACCATAGATCTCCAAACGGATTAGAGGTAACCCATTCGAACTTTTTTATAGTCATAAATGCTTATTAAGCAGAGAAGGGGCTACGCGTTGAACCAATATCTTAAGAAATGGAACCGGTGGATGGATGAATTATTTTAGGAAATGGTCACGAAACAATGAAGGCAACTCATATCATCAGATGACAAGGACATGAAACAATATCATATAGGAAATCTATAACTCCGAAGAAAACGAGTGTATCTAGTTATAATGCTGGCCACACATCTACGCTATTACTAGCGGTTCAACACCGCCAATAGAGATTACTAGATGGACCATCAGACGCCTAGACGGCGAAGCCCTGGTGGCTTACATGGAGATGACGACAAGTGAAGGTGGAGCATAGGAGCTAAGACACTCAGCAGACGAATACAGAACGCCTGCGAGTCGCATGTTCCAAAGGCAGGGCCAGGTCGCGGAAGCAGGAAAACTTACTGGTGTGGAAGAGGTGGCGAGGTTAAGGGCGGATAGCAACCAAGGCCGACGGAGGATGCAGCGCCACCGGAAGAACAGACCCCCGGATGGTTACGAGACCGACACAGAACTGAACAGGGAGAGCCGTAGGGATCTGCGCAAGGCGATTGAGCGAAGCAACCATAGGTTCTGGGATGACCTCTATGGGGAGGTCGAGGAAAGCCTGCGGGGTCACTCCTATAGAATCATCACCGGCCAGTTCCGTAGACGGACACCAGGGTCCTGACCCTGTTAACGGCGGCAGGTCGGGCGGCGATTGTAATGCAAGACCAACGAGCAGATGTAACGCTCTGGAAGAGAATGAAGTCAGAGAGGCGATCATGGGACTCCACAACAGGAAGACACTGGGCCCAGACGATCTCAATAACGAGATCATCAAGGCGGTAGCATCCCTCATGGCTTCTAACCTCAAGAACATACCAACAAATATCTGCATGAGGGCTTGAGTTTCTCCAAAGGTGAAAGGTGTCCTCATCCCCAAGAAGGGGAAACCAAACACGGATGAGGCGGCGTATATGTCTCTGTGCTTCCTCGACGGCCTCGAAAAAATGTTCGAGCGTCTAATTGTCAAGTTAGGCATGATGGCAAATGCATGCCCAATACGGCTTCGGATGGGGGCACTCTACTATAGACGCGATCCTGGAAGTAACCAAGAATAGCAAGGGGTGAGACAGCGGACCACATAGGGGAAGAAGGCATTGTCTGATCAACTCCATCCCCTGAAGCTGATGGAACAGCATACCGGAGCGACCGGCAAATCATGTATAAGGGAACCATGGACCCCTCCAATGGAACCTCACTTACAACGGAATACTAGGGCGGGTGATGCCAGACGACATCAAAATCATCGCCATCGCAGATGATATAGCGCTTCTGGAACCTGCAAGGACATGGCGGAGCTGAGACACAGGATGGAGAAAGTTGTGCGATGAATGAAATATTGCATGACGGCGCACTATCTTCAACTCGTCGCGGGGAAGACTGAGGCAACCCTCCTGACAACTGTTGGGAGAGGCGATAACAATCCGGAACTGTCTACGATAAGGGAGGGGCACAAGACGAACAGACAGACCACCACAGCCAGATGACAGGAAGACTGGTCCAACAGCACGAGAGGCGTATACACCAGGAGAGCCGTCCCAGACATCAAGCGATGGGTGGAGAGGAGTCATGGATATCTTGATCGACAACCCAACTCCTCACCGCGCATGGCACCTTCCAGACATACCTGGTGAGGATTGGGAAGACGGACGATGACATCTGCGGCTATTGCCGCCGGGGACCCGACAACACGGCGTACACCCTGGAAACCTGCACCCAGTGAGATAAGTAGCGGGCAGTGATTCGATTCGCTGAGTTTAGAGATCACCAAATTCTAAAAAAATATAAGGGAACCATGGACCCCTCCAATGGAACCTCACTTACAACGGAATACTAGCTTCTGGAACCGGCAAGGACATGGCGTAGCTGAGACACAGGATGGAGAAAGTTGTGCGATGAATGAAATATTGCATGACGGCGCACTATCTTCAACTCGTCGCGGGGAAGACTGAGGCAACCCTCCTGACAACTGTTGGGAGAGGCGATAACAATCCGGAACTGTCTACGATAAGGGAGGGGCACAATACGAACAGACAGACCACCACCGCCAGATGACAGGAAGACTGGTCCAACAGCACGAGAGGCGCATACACCAGAAGAGCCGTCCCAGACATCAAGCGATGGGTGGAGAGGAGTCATGGATATCTTGATCGACAACCCAACTCCTCACCGCGCATGGCACCTTCCAGACATACCTGGTGAGGATTGGGAAGACAGACGATGACATCTGCGGCTATTGCCGCCGGGGACCCGACGACACGGCGTACACCCTGGAAACCTGCACCCAGTGAGAGAAGTAGCGGGCAGTGACTCGATTCGCTGAGTTTAGAGATTACCAAATTCGCAACCCAAGACGAAAAGGTACGAGTTACTATTATCGTGAATCGATTGTTATTCAGAAGTACTTCTTTCAAGGGCCTTGCACATATAGTAATAAATATTTATTATCTTAGAAAACCAAATATATTATTATTGGTATTAACAAAACTCACTATAATGTGAATAACTGTATTGACAGTTACTATTACTTTTAATTAAACTTTCTTTGTCAACCATATTTATTTAACATATTATATTATATATTAATAAACACAGTTTCAAAATCAGGGCTTTAGTAGGAACTTATTTGATAGGTTCATATAAATAGAGCCAGGGAGATTATTAGAAATCACAAATGAAAATCAAATAGCCTTGTGTACGTTGGATAAAATATGTACCCCGAAGGACTAAAAGGTAGTCGCCTACATGAATGATTTTATAGCCATAATTGCAAGTAATGCAGAGTGGAATCATTTCATTGAATTATACGAAATTCTTGAGCAAATAAACGGCTAAAAGGATATGGTTATTGGCAATGGCCACGAGAAATCCGAGACAACTAAATTCATTGGCATAAAGCAATTAACCTAAATAGTAAAAAAAGTCATTCTCCAAAGATCACTTCTCAGACCCATCCAGACACACATCAAATCATCAGGTATGTCATTCTTACACAATGAAGTCGCAGAAAAGGCTCAGAATGCATAGGTGATATTACTGAAGATTATGTCCCCGGTAGCAAGAGAAGGGGAGAGTAAGAAAATGATCCAAAATTCAGTTTCATATCCCATGTAGCATGATATGCATATAACGACAAAGTGACCTGGTCATTATAAACCCCATGCAAATAAAAACACCGATCAATAGAACAACACCTTCTTCTCGATTGCAATTTTTGATATATTGCTTTGTCAGCGCAATATGTGTCGTCAGTCGCACGCGGGCAATTGGTACGGATAGATACGCAGTTAATTTTTCAGCGATCCTGTTGTTTAAGTCTAGTTGGCAGCGACCTATTTTAATCACAGCTTTTAAACTGAGAACAATAAAACGCAACTCACGAACTCGCATCGTCGGGACATGTACAGGGAAACAGAAATATGACTTTACAGACATCCAGGATGATTATCACAGTAATAACTCTACATATAGTAGAGCAAACAAATAACAACATAAGACTTTACAACGAACATGAAGATCCACGAAATACCAGCACCTACAAGCCGGAGGTTTTACAGATGGGAGAAGACATTGTGTATGAAATTATTTAGATTCGTCAAGAAACTTAATCAATTGCCTTTCAAGAGTTATCCAGCTATAAAACGTTTGTACAAGAAATAACAGGTCTGGCCCTACTTTTCGTTTTCATTCAAGACATATGTAGTTCGTGATTGGTTATTGTACGAGCTTAACATAGTACATATGACGTGCACTTGACTCCTATTTGATTTACATGAACCTAACTTCTATGACAATTAAAATTGCGATCTTGTTCAAGTTTCCTGATGAATCTAGTACAAGGTGCGGCGATCTGCAATCTCGCTCGATGGATAGGTGTGTGTGGCTGTTTAGAAGCACCATTGAAAGTGACAATATATAAAATATATTAATAATATATCTAATAAAATAAATATATTATGTAACAGAATAACATTTTGACCATCGAATAAAATAAAAGTGTGTAAAGTATATATTTGGCTCTCCGCTTCAAAAGTTTGCCCACCGCTGCATCAGACCAACACTCTTTATAATATAGTTACTACAATAATACTTTATTTACAATTAGTTGAGGTAGGTTTGCAAATTTTATACATTAAACAAGTGAATAATTTAGGATTAACTAAATAAAATATTTATTACTACCCTAACATTTTTTTTAGTTACAAATCAATTATTATAATACACAAAATATATTTATTAAATTTCAAGCTGTCAAACAATTTACACGACAGCAGCAGTCGCTGTAATAGGAAGTCCTCAAAAACGCACTAGCGCTACATTCTTAGCAATGTTGTTTGGAAAGTAGGATACATTTATATATTAATAGAGTTAACATTTAATATAAAGTAATAGAAAAATATAACGCTTAAATAAACAGTTTATAAAATGCAGTAGTATATTTATACAGTGTCCTTTGACATGTTGAGAGATCGTATCTCTAGCATTTTAAGTGATATACACATTTTTGTAAAATTTTAGTTTGAATTTGAATTTGCATAAATCCCTCATACACGTATATAACGATTAATATGGCAATATAATCAATATGCCCCATATTCATCGTCACCACTCGCACTCTTATAAAGTCAAATAGCTATGATAAAATTTACATTTTGATTATATTATACGAGCAGGGATTGACCGAAATGGTCGACTACTAAAATAGTTCCGAATAAAAATAATATAATAAGTTAATCTAAATAACTTTGATGATTTTTTATGCATACAATGATTGAATTTGGCATATATTTTGCCTACGTATACGTATAGTAATTAACTACAATTGTAGAATATTTATTTCTATTATCAACAAGTAACTATATCAATAAAAATTAACATGTTTAACCTAAATAATTTCTACAAAAAAATATATTTATGGTAAGAATATATCGATTATGTTAGACAATATAACATCTGAATTCTTTTCGATTTATTGGATCGTATATTTTGTATGTGTGTTAAAATGTGGGAGAGCGCGAGTGGTCCTTCAAATATAATCAAATATTCTTTTTATATAAAAGTGACGATTCAATCCATTTGAAACATTAAATTCTATAATCTGGTTCTTGTGCAATGACAGTAGATATTAATATTTTTTTATCTAAGCTTGGTCAAAATACAAAATTACAAAATATTTCTTCTGGCTTCCACTGAACTAAGTTAAATAAAGTAAACACAAACATTCAACCGGTCTGTTTCAAATTCGTGTTTTTAAAATCTTAGGGCCAATTGTTTAATAGCCGGTTATCTAACTTAAACCGAGTTTAATGCTAAGTTTATTTTAAAGCGAGACGTGTCGTGTTTAAAGCGCATCGATACGCCACGCTTTAAATTGAGTTTAGCGTTAAAATCGGTTCAAGCTATATAGAATATTGAACAACTGGATACTGATATAATAAATATATGATTTAGAAAAGCAGCCATCGAGTTGTATATTTTTATTTTTAAATTAGTTGTCAGAAATTTATATGGGTAACCAATTAATTTTTTTTTCTTTTGTATTCATTTAGCCTTAATTTGTAGGATAATCCCAAAATGCTTACTACCGACAAAATAAAGTTTTACATTGTATTGCAGCAGGAGTTGTCAGATGAGAACATATCAATTTTAAGAATAAATAGAAAATCTTACTGTACTTTATAATAAGTATTAACTCAAACAAACGGACATATCATTAAGAGGTACCAATATATTTATTTATAATATAATGTCTATGATTTATTCGATCATATGATACTTGTATACTACGGTTTGGTCACTTCTGACTTAGTTGCAATTTTTGAATGAGGCATGGAATCTCATGCGATTTAAAAAAATTAACATGAATTTGATATGGATGCTGTTGTTGCAGCCACTAGTATACTAGCTATTATCCGCAAGCATTATTATTTTAATATTGTCTGCTGAAAAGGAATCATAGACATTTCCCTGCATCTTGATATGACAATATGACAACCATATTAGATATACTCTGCTGTTACATAAAGTTGGTGTAACAGCTGAAAAGTGAGAATCCTAGCAATCTTATCAGCAGCCAATTATAATACTATAATTTGTGTGCTTTATATTTCGGTTAAGCTATACTAGGCAGGAAGAACGTTGGTTTTGGCAGCTCGTTGATAAGACAACTTAATGTGAACACTGAATATAATACACTGCTCAAGAAATGTTGTAATAAATTACATAATGGTAGTGGGGTCATTCGAGTAGTGACAAGTCAGACAAAAGTATAGTACTGCTCTAAGAACAATATTGCCATCCGTCTGAAACTAGCCTAAGTAAGAATTAAATAAAGTGCAGGATTTGGCACGGTACACCTCTCAATGTAAATCAAATGTGAGCGGGTTTTTCACTAGCCGGCGAAATTGACGTCCGTTTGGCACTAGCATATAAAGAGACATATCTTTATATGCTAACAACCGGTTCAAATCTGTAACTCGCTGATTTCTGATCACTGATTTTAGTAACAGACTATTATCAATGAGTGTTGTAACCTAGTGGCGGCAGCTATTTTGCAAATTAAGAAGTTATCATTGTGATAAAAGTCTAGATGTACGCTGGCGAAACAATCCCTATCAAATCGCTTAATGCAATTTACTTTAGACATACTTGAAACGCCAAGTGAGCTCCCTAGGTTAATAATCTCGCTGATCAGTGGGCAGTTTATTCGCTGGAATAGACGCCACTAGCTCGATATTTGTATATAATAATAACAGCTTCAAATATCTAGCCGAAATGTCTAGAATCTTAGATCATTCAATATTATGCTAGAGTCATGAGGTATGATAGAGGAGAAAAGGAGAAAATGAGAATAATATGACTTAAAAGAGACTAAAAATACATCCTTTGTGAACTATGAAAAGTATTTCAATCCACTAAGCCACCACTACTGTGATCTTACTTAACTTAATTCAGTGCAATCCAGTTGTAATGTAGGCGCTATAATGTATTAGTTAGTAATATTATTATTATTGTATGTAGCAAATAAATTCCAATATGAAGATTATCCCGTTTTGATTGCGCTCTTATAATTCCTAGATATGTATAAATATAATAATCCACAACAACAAAGCTACGTTTACGTACCCTGTAATCACAGTAAAAATAAAATCCAGCGTTTTGTATAACTATTACACCTTGCGTGCAGTGGGGAAAGTTGGCTGTTATCCTACATCCTAGTTTCTTGCACGGCCTCCCGCCGGCTGCCATTATCCTCGCGGAGCCGCGATTGTTCGGTCCGCGAGGTGTGGCACTAGATCCAAGTACGCTGCTGCCGCACCGCCTCCTCTTCGCTCTTGCGGCACGGTTTCTGTCAGGAGAGGCTCCGCAGGTCCGTGCTCTTCCAACGTTTGCTGGCGCGCGACTCATCGAGCTCATCTGGAATATTTGTGTAGTAAGTATGCCCGCTTGCGTTTTGAAAGGTATGTGTCCGCATGGTCGTGCCTGAACAGAACAGCAAAATTGTTAACAGCTCGACAGACTCCACTATAGGTTTCTGTATAACGCGGCCGCATTGTTTCCGATACCGAGAGCGGAAAAGTTGAGTGCACCGTGTGTTTCGCGACGGAATTGTATTCGATTCGTGTTTTTATTGGGCTCTTTGAGGGAGACCCGTGCTTGCGAATTCAATCGCGGACCCATTGAAGAAAGACGTTTCATCGGATTAAAGTGCTACGAATGAAATGGAATTCAGAAATATATTTATAATTTCATTATTTGATGTAAGATGCAGTTTGGTATTTCGTATTTTCTTGTTTATGGTTTGTTTAATATGATTTCATTTAACTAATATTAATTATTATTATAACAGGAGGCTATTTGACATCAAGAACCTTTACAGGCAGATGGCTTGTAGTGTAATAATGTGATATACTGCTACAGCACTTTTTAACTGGAAGATACTAGATACCGTTGATATTGTCACAAAGTAATCAATTAAGTAGGTATAAATGGGATTTAGGAAATATAGAATATATTAAATGTCGCATCGCGCAATTGATTACACATTTCGTGGCAACGGGAAACAACCATACATTCTGGCAGGTCAAGTATTTCGTCATCGTGCCAGTGCATAGAGTACTGTGCGATGCTATCCTAAATCTGAGCTACATTTGTGAACCCCCAACCCTCCGCTCTACGTTATGGTGGAGTTTCCAGCTTACCGCGATAATCAACAGTAATAACCATACACAAGAAGCTACGAAGTCCAGCAACCTAGGAAGTCTAGAGCACCAAATTAGAAATTTACAAAACAGTGCTAAAACCAATGGTAACGTATGCACTAAATATAGCATGCGGATAATGTATGAGGAAGACTCCTTGGATGGTCAAAAGAAGAGTAATCAGATGGAAAAGTAAACGAAGAATAGATATCATTAACCAACACAGACATACTTGAACAAAATAGGGGAAGAGACATAGCAATAAAAATGGATCGCAGTTCATCTCAGATCACTTCCCCTTAAGAACAAGGTTGAAAGTAGAATAATTATCGTACGGGACAAAAGGCAACCGCAAAATATAGCTTTGCAAAGCATGCTAGAGCGAGATACTAGGAAAAGCTGGAAAAGACATTGCTAATAGGGTTTATGTATTTAGATCAATTGGAGGAAATTATGAAGCAGAGAATGACCAAAAAAGTAACAGTGCAACTAAACATTCGCGGTCATGATTCGACAGTAAATGTATGAAGTTCAAACAGCAATCAGAGAGACGATACGGGACTGAAAATATGAACTGGAAGAAGAAGAGAGGCAAATTATAAGCTGGAAAACAGTACACAGAAAGCAAAATGAATCTAAGATAGTCAATAATATATAGAACGGGGGACACATATAGTCATACAACAAAGATAGGATAATAAAAGAGAGCAATGTATTGCATATTACAATGTAGGAAGGACAAAACTTTTGGAGCTGTTGAGTGAGCTTTGGAGAGGGAACAGGATATCTCTTGGCGGGTGGAGAGAGTTGCATCGTACTAATTTATAAAGCAGGATATTTACAGAAGCTAGAATTCAGTATAACCCTAGTAGATACGGGGTACAAATTATATATTAAATGAGAGAAGGGCGACAGAAGAAGCAGACACGAGAAATTGGCTACCCAATGCGCAAGCAGGTTTTAGAAGTGGACATGATCAATAGATCAAATAATGACGATTAATTATATAATGGAGGATACGATAGCAAAAAGAAAAAAGTACATGTACTATTTGTAGATCTCAAGGCAGCATATGACAGTGTAGATAGAAAGTTGTTGTTTGAAATAATGGCTAGAATGGGTTTGAATGAACAAATGGTAGACATAATAATTGGTATACATGAAACTTGGTGTAGGTTACTAATGGCATTGAAATATTTGAAGTGTGTACGTGAGGGATGTCTAATCAGTCACCCTACTATTCAGTTTGTTCATGGCAGATGTATAAGAAGCTTTAGAGCCTCAGATATTGTATTAGGCGGTAACAAATATTTTAATAATTAAAAGCACATTTGTATACTTGGGATTGTTGTATTAGGGCAATTTTGTTGTACGGAGGTTATGGGGCTGGTCTGAACGAGACGTAATAGACACAACAACAGTTACTTTGAAGGATGCTCCACCTGGAGAGATCCATGGCACATTGCATTGTGTGGCAGGGAACGGTAGAAAGGAAAGTGGAAGAGATGGCTGCAATGTATGCAATAAGGTACGAGATGATAGTTACTGAGTGAAAGAAAAAATGTATAACAAAAGGAATAATTAGGACAGCCACAGAGAGAACGAACGGAGGAATAGAATAATAAGATAGCCGAAAGACGCGAGATGTACGAGAAGGGAGGACTCTCATTAAAAAAAGTGGAACGAATGAAGTCGGATTGATAGCTGTAGAATAGCGGGAGAGACAAACCAAAATAAATAACAGTACATACAACTCCCGTTGCAAGAGAATTCAGATCAGGTTACTCTCGAAGTATATGAATAGCAAAATGTCGTCGTCAGAAGAAAAAAAATTACTAGGTTTAGATGTAACTCCACGGACAGAGTCTGGATGCAATGAAAATATGTAAAATATATATTTGGTGAGGAAGCAGACGATACATGGGATCATTGGTTGTATGAATATAGAAAGAGTGTTCTACAGGATAGAGTTAGACAGATGGAATTAATGAAGTAGGATGGCAGATTGAGGCGGCATTGAGATATACAAATGGACAAAGGAAAAGAGAATAATTAAAAATTAAAATCTTGATTTGGTTTTATTCATTCAGATAATTTTATAATTTTTGTAGCTTTTCGTGTTTGTAGTTGTAGTAGTTACTGTATTTGTTACAATTCTTTAACTGGCTTTGGACTCTCGGATCCTTTTGCTGTGGTAGTGTATAATAAGCTTTAATATAATTCATTTGCAATACGTTTAATATAAAACCTCCTTAATAATTTATTAACATTTCAAATGGATCCAAGGGACTTGTTCGTGCGTAGGAGGCATCGAAGGTATGGATGGTAGAGATCCGTACCACACGTTCGCCAGTATTGACACAGCGAGAAGATCTATTTCTTCTTCTGGCTGTGGCTAGAGACCCTGTGGAGACTTCTCGATCTTTAGGAATTAATTGGGTGAGAGGTCTGCATCGTAGATTGTCGAAAAAGAGTTTCTCGTCGAATGCGCTTCATCATACTGATTTCTTATCGCCGTTCGACCTACTTTTACCACTCGACACTCCACATGCTTTTGACGTATATTGGAATGAGGTTGCATTTAGTGAGGAAATTAGGTTCTGTTTATCGTGGGTTGATGGTAGATTTCGCATCAGACGGCTAAAAGGTGATCGACGTTTTCTTTGTCGCGTCACTAGGATAAAGCCTGGAGATATGAACTGAGGTTCCCATGGACTCTATTATTCATTAATGGCAGTTTGAATACTCGTCATTATATTGACCTCATTCTAGAACCTTTTGCATTACTATATCTTCACCTGGATGCATTTTTTAGCAAGATATCCGCCGGCCTCATCCTACATTATTGTCACCAGAATTTCTTCAAACGAATAACATTAACGTTTTGCCTTCCTTCACCTGTTTCACCCGAAAATAGTATATGATAGGGCGGAGATAGCAATGTCTACATAATCCTCGAATGACTTTAGTCGAACTTAGACTGCAAGGTCAACATTTCTGGGATGAGGGGAACAAAGAACAAATCGATTACCTAATATACAGAGCATGTCTTGACGTGTGGATTGTGTATGAATGCAAGAAGATGTTATTATTGAATTATGCATAGAGTACCTTTGGTAGTATCTTAGCAGCTGTTTGAATAAGTTTTTTTCTTATTTATTTATTTCAGCTATTATTTTCTTCCATATCGTTTTGTCTTCTACTTCTACTTCTTTAGATCATTTATTTTTTTAGATTTATGTACGGGCATATCCAGAAAGTAAGAGTACTGAGGCTCTCACGGTCGGAGGGATTTTATTTTCATCATGTTGGCCACACGGCAATGTAGCCTGACTCCTCCCCTTTGCACCGAGACCGGTTCGAGGTCAGTACGTTGAGAACTGTTGACACGACAACAAGTTTCGTGAATAATGTCAATCCAATCTCCCGCCAAGTGCGAAATACGCGGCGTCATCCGTTATATCGTTTGGAAGGGAAAACCTCCATTTCTGATTTATAATGAGGTGAAAGCTGCAATTGGTGATAAAGACCTTCAATTGTGACTGACGAAATTGTGGAAAAAATTTAAAATGCGCTCCGTGACGATCGCAGATTGACTGTGGATGAACTTTCTGCGATGTTTCCGCAAATCTCCAGATCTCTACTACACGAAACAATCACAGAAACCCTCGGATATCGGAAACTGTCCGCGAGGTGAGTCCTAAAACAACTGACAGACAAGCACAAGTTGAATCGAGTGGAGGCCGGGCAAGAGTTTTTGAGTCGCTGGAAACTCCATGGAGATGAATTTCTCCGCTCCATCGTAACTGGAGATGAAACTTGGGTAGCACACTACACGCTCGAAACCAAAAGACAGTCTCAACAGTGGCGTCACACCTCTTCACCCTCCGCCAAAATCACAATTTCAGCCAAGAAAGTCATGGCATCCGTGTTTTGGGGCTGTCAAGGCATAATTTTAATCGAATATCTGCCTCAAGGGGAGAACATCAACTCTGCAAGATACTGTGAGACCTTAAAAAAATTGCGGAGGGAGATTCAGAACAAGAGGAGAGGCATGCTGACAAAAGGAGTCTGCCTGCTGCACGACAATGCCAGACCACACACGGCCAACGCCACGAAGGAACTGCTCGCCTCGTTTAAATGGGATGTCCTGAACCATCCCGCGCATTCCCCTGATCTAACACCTTCAGATTGCTATCTCTTTACCTCCCTGAAGCTGCACATGGGTGGAAAAAGGTTTTTAACCGACGAGGAGGTAAAGGAGGAGTTGGAGAAGTGGACGAAGGAGTTGGCGGGAAACTACTTCGAGGAAGGCATCAAAAAATTGATACCTCGCTACACCACCTGCATAGAGAGGAATGGCGACTATGTCGAAAAATAGCTTTAATTATGTACTAAAGTTTCACGTAATTTTTTTGTTTAAATAAAAAATTTTAACACCTACAAAAATTCAGTACTCTTACTTTCTGGATATGCCTCGTATATTTGTATGGCTTATGTTTTCTCTTATTTCATTAATTCTTCCACTATATTCTTCCATTTCATTTTATCTTCTGCTTCTCTCTTTCTATCACGCCATGATTTATGTATACTTATATGTTCTTTGTGTATTTGTTTTTGGTATGTATTTATTGGCCTTCCCCTTTTTCTTATATTGCAGAGCTGAAGATGTTATATCTATATTTCCTTTCATTAACATGTGTCATATCCATTTCCACTTCCTCCTGTATATTACGGTTAGCACAGGCTCTACATTACATTTTTTCATGGCTCTTCGCAGATATATCTTCAGGGTAATATATTTTTAATATTCTTCTAACACCTTTGTTTTAAAGATTGGTGTCATTTTTAATTTTTTTACTTAGCATATCACGGCTCCGATACATACAACAATAACGCTCTTTACATTGCTGTTAAATATTCTGATTTTTGTCGTTATAGATATTTCGTTTGATTTCCAAATCTTTCATAACATATTAAGAGTGCATTTTTAATTATTTCGTTGGCATCTTCTTCGCTTCCTCCTGTTTCGCTTGTTATGATGCTTAGGTATGGTAGCAGAATTTACGTACTTTTTCTATTTCTCCATTTGTTTTGATTGTTATATCTTGGGTGGCATTTATTGCTAACACGACTGGTTTAGCTGTAGCATTCCACTGCACTGCAGCCACGGCTAACCTATTATACTCCCCCATTACTTATTCTTTCAATGAAGTCCAGAAGTTTCATGGGCGAGCTTGGGGCTCTTTTAGGTTCATTCGCGTTGAACCAAAGAGCTTTTTCATGCATCCGTTGAATGCTTCGCATTTAATGATTACGTGTACTGGGGTTTGTTCTTCCCCACGGCGTTTACACGTTGGTGATTTGTGTGTCCCCATAGCGTGCAGGTGTTTGTTTAATGTGCAGTGCCCTGTAAGAAGTCCTACGATATTTTACTTGTTTATGCTTATTTATCTCGTTTAGTTTTGTTTTTTTGTAGGTTATTTAAATGCTGTTCTATTAGACATCCATCGTTAACGAATTGTAGGTGGTCTGGTCTTTCCCAACATTTTATCTCAGATAATTATCTACTACTTCGTTCATTATAAATTCAGTTTTTTAACATTCTATGGCATTTTAGAGCATTATACGTAATATATCATATATCATATATTGTCTGTGCAGTAATTTCTAGGTCCGATTGATTGTTTCTTAGTGTTCTTAATGCGCCGTCTCTCATTCAGGATTCTCGTAAGTAGTTTGCTCGCCGTGTAGTGTTACTCCTCTCGCATAGTATTTTATTTCCTTATTTTGGTAGCATTATGATAAATCCTTTATTTCATCATCTTGGTAGTTTCTCCTTGCTGTCCCATATTTTATATTATTATTTATATATTAGTTATTTCGTCTTCGTTTATATTGATTTCTTTGTTTGGTAGTAGTAAATCTTCTTCCGTATTGTATATATATATATATATATATATATATATATATATATATATATATTCACTTTGTTTTCATCATATCATGCACTATTTTTAACTTGTTTATCCTTCCTTAGTATTCCTTTTCTAGACTATTTATTACTTCCACACTTTTACAGTATATTCTTTGTTTGACTTTGTTCTTATGCTGTATTTTATTCCATGAATATTGTACCATCCATTGTATGTGTGTTTTAGTTTTCCGTGATCTACTACCTCCATAGTTATTTCTTTGATTTCGTTATTATTTTTTCCCATAATTGATCTATATTTTCATCTCTTGAGGTGTCTATTTCTTAATTTATTTTGGAGGTTTAGCTCAAATTAGTTTTTGTTCTTCATTCTCGAGCTACTGTATAGTGTATGCCGCACGTATCTGTTTGATTTTCTTATCCTCTAGATTGATTTTTCTTTAGCTCGTTTACTAGTAGGTGGTCTATATATCTATCAGCTCATCTCATTGATCTTACGTCGATTATAAGAAGTTTCAATTTCTTGTCGATTGTAAAATGGTCTATTTGGTTTCTAGTTTTGTTTTTCTGGCGATTCCCATGTACCCTTATGTACCGGTTATAATTAATGAACAGTTCACCATTTCCATTTGCTCTCTTTAACCCTTCTTTGTATATATTATTGTTACTTATTTTTTGCATTCATTATGACGTGGATAACACTTCTATACTTATTTTAAAATAGGGCATTGAATAATTGTCATAAAGGCCATCTTCCATGTTTATTATTTGTCCGGGCATATATATTGAAATAGATATTACAAAATATTTTCCTTTAAATCTGGCAACTATGATATTAACTCCATTCGACCTGAGCTTTCTTTGTATTTTTATTTAAATGTTTAGTCAATCCTAATTTCTTTTTATAGTTAGGTCTAACGGTGTATATTTGTCTTGTACGTTTGTATATTACTCTCCAACGTGTTTCTACCCTGTCTCAGTCGTTTTATCTCCTCCCAGCTTATGCCTTTTCTATCTTCTTCTTCTCCTATTATGTCCTCATGTATTGTATTTTTACTAGTGATATATATTACTCCGCATTTAAGTTTCCTGCGACTGATCTATCCACATACGAGGGTGGTCTGAAAGCGACCTCACAAAGATACAAAACACTTTCTTTCAACATTTATTTTAACGTTTCAACATAATCTGAAATTAAATAAACTTCTATCTTTATAGGGCTATCAGCCATGAGGCTTTCCGCCGGTCAAGGGAGAAGCTCAGAGGAGTTTAATCACCCGGTTTTTGCCTTAACTTCACAGAAAACCTCTGAAAAACTGTGAAAGGTGATTCACGAAAATTCTTTCCCCGCTGGGGATCGAACACAGGCTCCTCAATGCTCAGTACGAGACGGACGACGCCTCTAACCACTCGGCCACTGAGCTGGGTAATCTGAGATAATATGACAGACATTGAAATAAAAATAGAGTTGACTTGGCATGGCCATTTAAATTATTATGATTGTACACATAATGTGATTAAGTTTTCTTTTTACTTTTTAAGGGAAGAATTAATTAAAATACGAGAATGCTCTGAAAAATTTCCGACTTTCTTTCAACATAATTTCCTTGCGAAGCCGCACACTTCTTCTAGCGATACTCCCACCTCATCAACCCGTCCAAATAGTAGCTGGCATCTTTGTTAGCAAAATAGTTGCTTACGAAGTTTATGGCCTCCTCGTTCGTCGAAAATCTCTGTCCCCCTGGCGCAACTTTTATCTTGAAGGCTAAATCTAAATCTGAATACGGAGGGTGGATTAGCAGTTCCAACCCTAACTTGTTGATTATCGCAAGGTGTGTAACGGCGCATTGTCCTGGTGAAGCAAAATTTCTTCTGTATAGGTGGACGTTTTACTGTTATTTCTGCCTTCAGCTTGTCAAGTAATAATGCGTAGTATGCTCCTGTTATGGTTTCCCCTTTTGTCGATTAAGATGACTAAACGACTGTCTCTGAACTCTGACTTTCTCTGAAAAAATAGTCGCCATTACTTTTCCAACAGAAAAATAGTTTTCGCTTTCTTTGGAGCCATGTGCCTCTTAGCAGTCTACTATTTTGATTGTTTCGGTTCGTCTACAGTGACTATTCGGTACCAAAACTTTATTTTATTTTTTAATTTATTGCGCCTAAGCTGCACTAACAAAGCGTAGGTAATGATCATTCGAACATGTTTTTGTCCAGAGTGAGCAAACGCGGCAAAACCCACGCGCGGACAGCTTTCTCATACTCAAATCTGCATTAAGTAAGTGACAAAGACCATTTTTGGACATGTTCATGGCTTCTGTTATGTCTCTCACTTTAATTCAGCGGTTGTCCAGCACCATTTGGTGAACTTGACCGATGTTATCGTCAGTGGTTGCAGTTTTTGGATCTTCCCAAAAGTTCACGGTGGTAAATAATAGTGCAGAGTACACGGCGATCAACTCGTCTTTGATTTGCGTAGGCGTATTGCCTTGTATTTGATGACTGCTCGATTTTCATTTAGATCGTCTCACTCAAACGATTGCCAAACAGCAACTGTGCGTCACAAATGCCCGAAATCAAATTAGACGATTAAAAAAAGATACACAACCGGATTTCCTATATTTAGTGGATGAGTGTTGCTGTATACATGGTAAGGACTGAATTTTTTAACCCTCGTAAATTATTTTTGTTTCATTTCCTATTTGCATCTCTCCTGTTCTTTTCCAGTTTTTTACTTTGCTTTTTCTAATAGGGTGCGAACATTCCAGCATCCTATGAATTTATTCTTAAATCTATTTGAACATTTCTCTTCACATTATTTCTCATTTGTATCCATACTCCTTGCCATTCGTCTTTTGCGTTGTGTTTTTGGGAAAATTTCCTTTCTCTTTTGTTCCATATGAAAATTTTCCCAAAAATAACTTTGCCAATTTTCCCTCCCTTTTCACTTGCTTGCATTAATTCCTACTTTTAAAAGGAGACGTTATTTAGTATTAATTTTCTGACAATTCCCGCTTAAAATACTTTTTTCTTAATCAATATGTTTTTGTTATTCTGTCAATAAATGCAAAAAGTTTTAGAGCCATGCTAATCTGGGTGCGTTTTTTTTTTAGCGGGCAGTGTATCTTTGTACCCCGAGTAACGATTATGTTGATCTACACAATAAACCTAAACTATAATGCGTTAAAAATTAACACGAAAATCAGTAACGGGAAAGGGTGAGCAAAGAAAAGGACGAATAAAAAGCAAGATACACCGTTAAGATTAAACTTATTGCACAGTACCCTATAGATGGCCAAACCTTTGGTCACTTTAGGCGACCTGTTCTTTAAATTATAGGCGACCTACCACCATCGTATGTATTAAGTGATCATAAAAAAGTAGTAATTTAAAGCCAAAAATAGGTTTCAATTTAAAATAAACATATTGAATATCAAGTTATTTTAATAAGAGAAAACAATTATTTCCTTTCACAAACTAATTAGTTTATTAATAAAACAATATGTGTACATCAGTCAGACGGGCGACTAGGAATAATTACGTGGTCCTCGCTTTGGCCACCAATACTATATAACGTCAAGGATGATACGTTTCTTACTTTGATATATGTTGATATATTGATATCGATATTTGACAAATTGATACAGAAAATTCAGTTGCAGTCAATCTCATCTCATTCTTGCATCTAACCTAGTCTACAAAGTACCCCCAAATTATTTCTCGATAATCATCGTTGTGAGTAACTATTCTTATTTATGGCATTATTAGACAGACGTTTCTCTTATAACCAACTCGTATCTGATATATTACTCTAATTAAGGTCTCTATATAAAGTTACAATTAATTTTCACATTATTTTTCCTATTTGTATCATTTACGAGTTGTAAATAATTTATCTGCCACTATTCTTATTCATATATTAAACAAACGTATATGGTATTTTCTATTGGGAATGTCCAACACACATTTAATGTGTTGTTATTCTCCTGTTCAGTTTATATACAAATATAATTGAATGTAATAACGCAACACCGATGTTATGTAAACTATCTCATATGGCATACATTAATTTTACAGTCATCGATATGAAGCCATTAGTGCGTTAATTTCTCCAGAAATAGACCCATTACTATTATGACGAAGTTAATTGAAAGCGGTATGATTCAATAATTGAGTTAACCGAGCACTTAAAGCATGAAGATATTGTACATAATTGATAGCATTAAATAAGGAACTGTATTGATTCACGCAATGTATATTGCAATAATTCCAGTATAATTATAATTCCATTATGTTGACTAGATTTATCGTTTCAGTATTTGATTTGTACTTATTACTTATGGAAAACCGTATTTATTGCAATGAAATACTGGATAGTTTTGTTTTCGTTTGAACTATCCCTCCCCAATGTTCGAGACGACGGCGACATGAATGATACGATTGAACATTGAAACATGTATGCTATCATCATGGTCGTAATTCGCTTTTTTATAGTTTCTCTTGAGCTAGGGTTGATCTAAGGTAATATTTAATCAATTTTAATTTGCTGAAACTGGTCTCACATGAAGTAGTCTAAATGTGAGGTGTCAGAAATATTCGAAGGGCAACTACGATATTTTGATAAGAATCAACTAATTACAAGTCATAAATGGTCTGTAGTATATCTAGGGGAGTTGTAGATTTCAAGTTTTTACTCAGCCCTTGACCAGGCAGGTTCCCAAAAAGTTGTTGAAACGTTTACATTTTTTTTTAAATATTATTTTTTTAAAGATTTATTTACGTGGGCACGTGCCCCTGCCTAGTTACGGCCCTGGTTATCATTAAGGGCAACATGTAGGCCGCCTACACATGTAATCGTCGCGAAATCTCGATCACGTCCAAAGGCATAATAGTTTGACGACGTTTGAATCCATAGTAATGGATAAGTTAGAAATATTATATTGATAATTTATCATAATAATAATTATTTTCCTGACGTAGTATTTTTATTTTATTACATAATAAATAATAAAAAAGGTTTCGATAATTGGCTAATGTAGTGCTTTAGCACACAAATTTTCTTTATTTTGTATACTTTTCCATAATCTGTTTTATTTGTGTACGCAAGTGATAACACTATATAAGGTGTCGCTTTAGTTAAAACGTTTTAATGCATTTAGTTTCGTTCTAAATTCTTACAGTAGGTCAAAATTTACATTATGATTATGATGTGCACAATTTGAATGATTTTAATTTGAATGCATTAGTCTTTCAATTTGAATTAGGTCGTCCCTACTAAATCGCATCGCTTTCATTCAATCAATCAATTTAACACTTACATCGGGACGAGTGCAAGGTTTAAAATGGTTAATGGAATATTTCCATTAAAATGGCAATCGATCATTTACTTACTCGCAATTGGAATTTTGCGATGAACTGATGGAATCCGAAGCAAAAAATAGCATATACGAATATGTACTGTAGACATTTATGTGCAGCCCACGCGATTTTGAAAAGGAAAAATAAGGTGAATACAGCAAAATATATTATCTGTGGTATCATTGTTCATATCTAAAATCTGATCATTAGAATATGCTGAAGTACATACAAATTTTATTATTACTTTCAATAGTATTTTTCAATTGAGCTACAAACACTGTTGTAAGGAGCCGCATATGGAAAGTTAGCCGAATCCTGACGTATACCATCAAAACACTTTTGCAGGGCACGTGTACGAATAGCCGGCTGATAGTATTATCCTCTTCAGTTTAAATGAAAATTAAACCGTAAATGAAATTATTTCTGTATCACCTACATCGTTTTGTTGTCGACAGAAACTATATACAAAACCATTTCAAAACCGACTTACTGTTTGCTAACTGCGTACTTTTGTTCGGCTTAATGGAGGTAAATTATCGCGTGCCGGCTGGATATAATCCGCTCGCATGAAACTCAATTGTTGCCGAGCACAATGCGCGCACGGCGATGGGGTAAAACATTGTATCACGTCCGGAAATCGTTGTGTCGTTACAAAAAGAGGGTTGACTAATATTGCGAACATATTACATACCATTTCGAATAATCCTGTTGTTTTCTGGAGACTCCACACACGAGCGCCGCTTGCTCGTGAAGACCTCCCTGCGCGCGAGGGAGCCTTGACTGAGATGTACGCAAGGTAGCCAGGAGAAGAATTGTTTAAAACCTCTACGAAACCTGTAAAATAAAAAAAATATTTACATTAGTTATAGAAAAACTAACGGAAATAAACTCTATATAACTGCAAGATCTAAGTGGTGACGCACAATGCTGATTTCAATATTTTTTTTTAGTTATTTACACCCCATGTTGTTTCACCTCAAAAACATACAATAGATTGTTTTATGGACTTGTTGTAATTTTGCTTTTTAAGCAATCATCCTTAATAGTTGACTGAACACTACTATGCGCCATCCGAGGTTACAATCCAGCCTTAATCAGCGTGGTCCAGGTTAAGACTGGATTGGAACGGTTATACCGATGTAGAGCTGTAAGTGGTAACAACAGATCTGATCTATATGATCTCAAGTCAAAATATCTGATTCGATGGTACATTATCCGAAGATTTAGTAGGCGACCTTCTTGATTAGCATCTCTTATAGCCATAATCTGAAGGCGACGGACTTGGATTCGTTTGTTTGTCTTTGGCCTCCGATTCCGCTGCTGCAATGTTCTTGTTCCTAGTCAATGCGTGATGACATCTAATTACGGTGCATTTATGTCGATGAAGACAATTTTCAATTTCTTTATACGAACGACACCAAATTTGACCCCTTCGAATTTGCTTAATTCGTTAAATTTTCCACGTGCTTTTACTATAGGCATAATCACGACTTCAATACACTCAAATGTGTCAAATGAAGGATTGCAATAAGAGAGCGAGCCAAGGACTGAAAGAGTTGTCTTGAGAAAGAAGGATATTGTGTTAATATTAAGTAGATATATACATGTACACTGAAAATTGTGCCAGGGTACATAGAGATACTCGTGGGCAATACATACAATAATTTTGAGAGGAGGAGAGACAATTTAAATTAGTACACAGTCAATACAACGCAGTGTACAATCAACTGTTGCGCTTTCTCTTATTTGATATAGTAGAATATAAGAAGAGGAGCAAATTATTATTGGCTTCATGTATCATTGATTAAATGAAAAAAGTATGACTGGCATCAATGAGAAAGTAAACGAATTGGGTGTGATGTCACAAGAGAAGAATTGTTGGGTCAGAATGCTAAAGGCCTTGAGGCAAATGGATGGACAGAAGAGAAAAAGTTGTAGAAAGTCGGAGATAGGAAATCTAAGTAGGTTACGTATTCTTTTAAATTAGTTTACTGTAATAATAGACCTCTAGGAAATTGCTTGTCAATTTGTTAGTTTTATGGTAAACCAAAATAAAAAAAAACACATACTTAGATAAAAGAGCGCTTTATGGCGCAACAGAGGGTTTTTGTTAAATGCATTGTTATTTTACTCTTATATTTTATCACAAAATAGGTTATATTCAAATAGCCGTGTGTAAGTTACTACTCCTCTAAATTAAAATATGCAACTGTAGCGCCATAGTTCCAAATTTCATCTTGACGGTGCAATTTACAAAAAAACTATTTGAATAATTATTAAATACGTGAAACGGAAATACTTAATAGCCTTTTTAGCCTGCAACGGTGATATTTTTGATTGCACTGTGGCAGTGCCTACAGAACCGCTGCCTAGTTCTGTACACTATTATAATTACTATAATTACAAGTGGAATAATTATGGGACATGCATACACACTAAATTTTATGTTGCCATGCGGTATTAGGATGGAGTTTTCCACTATACTATATTAGAAATATTGCCGAGTGAACTCGGTAAAGATATGAAAGTTAAAAGTATTTTGTAAATATCATATGTACGAAAATACATGTATTATATTCATGTTGGTAATTCGGTAAATCCGTTACTAATATACAAGATTGTTTACAGTTGCTATAAAAATATGTTCTAAGGCACCTTAGGCCCAATTCACACATAAGCGGCGTTGAGCGGAGGCGCGGTGTAGGCGAGGTACAGGCGCGACGTCGCACAGGCGATTGTGATGTCTATATGCAGTGAAGGGGTGGACATTGCACCTTATGTTTACATAGAAGCGGCGTGGAAGAGTTGTGCCTCTCGCATCGCAGGCAAGGCGCAGCGAGAGGCACGACGCTTTCACGCCACCTCTATATAAACATGTGGTGCAATGCCCACTTAGGTGACGAGGCGCGGGCATTTGCCTCGTGCCTCTCGCCGCGCCAGCACCGAGTCTTCGCCTAAGGCACGGTAGGCGAAGAGGCGAAACTCTTGCACGCCACTTCTATATAAACGTATGGTGCAATGTTCACCCCTTCACAGCATATGGACATCACAATCGCTTGTGCAACGTCGCGCCTGCACCTCGCCTACACCGCGCCTCCGCCCGGCTCTGCTTATGTGTGAGTTGGGCAGTCCACGGTCAATAATACTGTCAATATTTAAGAATAATGACAGTACGATGTACATAAACATGTTTTTCATTATTCTAAAATATTGACAGAATTAGTGATCATGTAAGGTTATTAATGATGGAATGAAGAGAACACTGATGTTTATCAGAATAATTGAAGGAGGATTAAAGCAAATACTGACAGTACTAGGTGATAACAGCCATGTTGTGAAAGCGACATGTATCTAATTTATTGTGAATAGTTCACTAGTGTATGGCAAACCACTACGGAAGGCTATAGCGTTGAACAACGTGTGAAAATCTTTATTTATCAATATCACTGCTCCATTCGAAAAATGTTCCACGCATTACGTGATTTTTATTCTCGCCATAACCATCCTGCCGAGTCGAATATTCCATGTTTGGTGACCAAAATCGTATCAACCGGTTTGATAAACAATCAGCCGACATCCGTTCATCACCAAAACGCAGGGTCTGCTGAAACCATCGCTACTGTGCCTGAGAGTGCGGGACACCCCGAGGCAGTCAATTTCTCGTCGTTCACAAGAACAAGGCTCAAGGATCATGCTGTGCGATGCCCCGGTGTTGGCCGATAAGATGCAAGTAGCACAGACGAGGGCACACCTGGCCGAAACACAGCTTAAGATCGCTTTGAGGGTAGTCAGCACCAACCGCACAGTCTCTAGGGAGGCAGTGCTTGTGGTAGCCGAGATGCCTCCAATCAAGCTCCTCGCAGAAACAGAACTAAAGTGACAGATATCATTGAGCGTATAGCCAAACTAAAATGGCAATGGGCAGGCCACGTTGCTAGGCAGCACAAAGAAAAGTGGCCAGTAAAATTAATATCTTGGCGCCCAAGAGAAAAGAAAAGAGGGCTGGGAAGACCACAGAAGAGATGGCGGGATGACATCGAGCAAGTGGGTGGGAAGCACTGGATTGAGATAGCACACGACAGAAGGGCATGGAAGAGTCTGGGAGAGGCTTACGTCCAGGAGTGGATGATCAGTGGCTGAAAAAGAGGAAGAAGAAGAAGAAGAAGCTCCTCGCCTGTGAACGGCAAGGTCAGTTCGTGACAGGACAGGAGGGTACAAAGGGGTTCAGTAAGGTTGCGAGGGATAGTAGCATAACAAAGTGGCAGGAAGCTTCTTGGGATGCCACCGAGGGAAGAGTTGTGTGGACTAAGAAGGTAATCCCTGACAATAAGTTGGGTGGCCAGGAAGCATGGAGAGGTGGATTAACATCTGGTCCAGGCGTTCACGGACCATGGATGCTTCCACAAGTACTTGTGTCGACTTGGCAAGTCCAGTGACCCCCGGTCCATTTCCAATGTGTTCGCGAATCTGACGATGCAGAACACACGCTCTTTGAATGCCCACGGTGATACTCGTTTGGAAATCGACTAACAAGCGAGGTCACAGACAATGTTACAAGATGAGGAGACACATGAAGAGTAAACGAAGTCATATTCCATACTTAATGTCACTAAATGTTCTTTGAAATAAAAAAAATGAGTGAATATCTCACACACAACTTGTTCTATTTACATTTAAACGTTGAGTGTCCTTGTTGAAAGACCGTTTAGTTGTTCAACTCGATTATCAGGTTACTGATAATAGTGAAATATTATATATATATATATATATATATATATATATATATATATATATATATATACTTCACTATTATATATAGGGTAAACTTTTCTAACTATTCTCGATATTTTTAACAAAAACCACACTACCTGAATCGAATGTAGATTTTTGATAAATTGGCACAAGCCAAGTGGCTGTTCAGAGATACATTTTTCATTCGATGATAAAGCGCTCACTTTATATATGGATTAAACTATGATTTCTCAACTTTATTTTCCTACACAACGAACGAACGTTGGACTCTGTGAATTCGCTCCAAACTATCGTTGACCATACAACATATAGTTGAGCGGCCAGAAAGGCTTTTCTATATCCTAAGTGGCTTTAGAATACAGTTTTATTTTGTAAGGCAGAGCACAGTAGTAATTTTTATGTATTAAGAAATTGGGGTGCTAAAATGTTGGCAAACTGAGTATGAACAGTATTAATATTTCTTATCTACTTTATCAATATTTAGGATATTTCTACAATATATCAAATGAGTAAAATAGATTGCTAAATATTGGAACACTTACCAATAGAGTAAACTAAAGACAATAATTTTGAACTATATCGGCGAAAGAACGTTATAGTAGAAACGGAGTATTAATACTAATCATGCGTGGTATGCCAATATTTTCTCTCTAAACTTCAACTAGTTTTAGCAAGAAAGCTACCTCTTAATTATTAAGAATGTATGAGCTGTTACATGAGTTTAGTATACGTATAAAAGTTTATTAATAAAACTTAATTTGACATAAATTAATAAGGTATAAAATACAATCGGGGCGGAGGTTAACATTTTAAAGTTAAAATGGGAAGTGAACATAAACAGAAATAACTAATTTCATTATGTTTTAATGCACTTTGCATTACAAATGAGAAATCGTACTCCTATAGTTTTGTTTTAAATTGAGAAATTGTATTGACGTTGTAATAAAATCTGGACAATGGAATGACACGAAAATTATATAAATTGTATTCTTTTGTAAGAAATAAAGATCTTATATAACTATGAATTGCGGACTTTATTTCTTACAAAATAAGTATATATACAACAGTAATAATTTTTGTTATAAATTTGCATAAATTCCATTGTTTTTATTAAAAGTTATAAAATATGTAAAAATATCACCATTCGTGTCAAAATTAGAATTCCTCTCGTAACAAAGCAAATTACATAGAGAACTACGAAGCACCACAAGAGAACAACGGTTAATGGGAAAATATATTGGAGTTGCATCAGTAAAAAATGATAAAATCACCAGTATTTGTAAGAAGAGAGACAGATACCATAGAAACAGTAAGATACAGGAGTATTATAGGAGCATAGGTAAGACTACTTATACGGGAACACGTTAGTATGCGATACCGGCATGCAGTATGCAGCATATTTACACAATTACATAATTTTACTAGGGACGCAAAAGTATCTGCATGCATGCTCCTATTTTCTACAATAAAAAAAAAATGTATCCTGCATACACCGTATCGCATGCTAATTATATTCGTGTAAATGTAGTCTTACCCATGAGACTACATTTACACGAAGATATAGTTGATGTAGTCTTACCCATGCGCATGTCCTTTAGTACTGCGTTTCTATGATATCTGTCCCTTTTCTTTCAAATACTGCTGAATTTATAATATTTTTTTTCACCGCGAAAGAAGTCTAAGGAAACTAATATGAACTTTTAGAAGAATTAATAAAAATAAATATAAATAATAATTAGTACTAGTTGCTCTAATTATAGCTAGGAAAATCTAAATGTCATACCAAATGTAAAATAGTAACTTTATACGATTTTTTATATTGTTATAATTTCATAAATTGGCAAGAACAATTTAAATTGTGAGCATGTTTGATTTGACGTAATTATTGTAGATTTCACTGTAAAGGTATTAAAAGCAAACAATATGTCAATTAAGTGATAAATAAAACGATTTTTTACTTTGTTTTTTATCACACTTCAGTTACACTTTGCAACTAGTTTCGGCAGTGTAACTGAAGTGTGATAAAAACAAAGTAAAAAATCGTTTTATTTATCCTTTAAAATGAATTATCACAAAGTAGACGCCTTAACAATCCAATATGTCAATTTGTTTCAATACAATAGTTAGAATATAATTAGAAATAAATTAAGTATATGTATGATATTTATTAGAATGAACGTTGTTCTTCCTTAGAAACTTTTAAAGCACATGTGTTTTAATATTGATTCTAACACGGTACGGTATACTTTAAGGAGGGATTATGATGCGGCAATAAAAAATGATTATTTTTATAGGTTAACCCAAAGGCTTTTTTTCCGGCAAAGCAATAAGCTGAGAGGAGTATAATCACCTTGTATTTTCCCGTGACCTTTCAGAAACAACTGTGAAAGGTGTTTGGAAATATTTTCCCGCGATAGTGCTTCAACTGCGACTTTGTCAACTAGGCTACTGGGCTGGGTTAGGAATTGTTTTTACGAGGAGATTGCAGTGATATTACAAGTTCTAGTATACATAAAAATCCGAAAAAATTGCATCCAAAAATTAGTAGTCTGAAAACGGCGAAGAATTTGTCACAATGTTGTGTATTACTTATACCCATCCTTTTTTCCTTTTCCATGCTGTTTATGCATAATCTAATTGAATCGAGAGTTTGAAGAAGGGACCAAATTCAAAAATCAAATTTGTGGGAAATTGAAGGAAACTTAGAGTTAAAGGCACCTTACACGATCAACTGTTAATATTTTAGAATAATGACAGTATTACTGTACGATAACATGTTTAAAATATTCATTATCAACATATTGCCAGTATTAGTTGTCGTGTATGGTATAGTAATGATGGAAAGAAGAGAATATTGATGTTTATCCGGATAACTGGTACTTTATAAGTATAAAAGTAGGACTGAAGCAAATACTGATAGTACTAGAAATGACAGTATTATTGACCATGGAAGGTGCCTTTTAGACTTTCTACATGAATCAATTTTAAAGATTAACAATATTATTATTTAGGTTTGGTATCCCGTTTTTGTATTGGCTAAATATATTACAGGTTGTTGGGAATTAATTATTATTAATTAATATAATTTTATAATTATTTTTGCGCTTGTTCCCTACTTTATAACTACTGATTCAATTATAAAGTATGCAAAGAAAGGATTTATTTAGTAATAGGCGGACTATTTATTACAGCTCTTTGCAACGTTTTGTAGGTTTCCGTGATTAATGATATTATTTTATTCAGAAAATGTTTTATCCATCGACTGTGTAAAGTTAATAAAAGTCAAGCTGATATTCACGCTGGAGCGTCGGAATTCATGTCAGTCATCATCCTTTATGATAATTCTCGTCCTAAAAATCATTAAAAGTTTTTGTGTTAAATTTACTCGCCTTTTTAAAGAGAACGCATACATTGTAGCTGGTTATTAATGCCTATAGCCATTTGGGTAGAATATGAGAGTCACAGTGATTTATTAATTAAATATTACCTAAAAATTTTTTTTTTAAATTAATGATATGAGGCGGCCAACTGTGGCCTGCTTGCCACGTTACGGTCAGTGTGACAAGCTGAGTGCGTACGTGGCTTTGAAGACCTTCTTTATTTGCAAGGATTGTGGCTGTCATCTAGGCAAGAGTTTTAATGATTGGGGTTGTGCTTATGTGTAATTGCATGCATTTTTGTTTTAAAGTTTTACAATGTTTACAATTATTTTTATTTATATATATATATATATATATATATATATATATATATATATATATATATATATATATACACCAAGGATGCAAATTTAATTTGAATGAAGCAATCAGCAAGTTACGTCGATACATCTGTTCGACGACAGTTGCGACATCAGGCAGTTTGAGTTATCCTCCTTTCACCTTCCCACACCTTGTTTTGTCACAAATAATTCTTGTCTGGGCTTAGTACAAGTTAGAAGTTACAGCACATTTACTTTAAACGTTTGAACATGATGATTTGTTAAATATATCTAAAAATAGAGTTTTGCGAAATTACTTATATATCTAGATTCGGCTTGTCATATCATTTCACCTCAAACTCAACGGGAGAAGAAATTGATGTTTTCTTCGATCATCTAGATCTAGATAAAGCATTGAAGGAATCAAAAACCAACTACACTTATTAACGACATAAACGCAAAACTAGGTACAAAAGTAAACGAAATAGAAAGCTCCCTGGGGCGCTACGGAGAAGAAATGAAAAAGGAAGCCGTTTATTGAATTAGCTATGGCAAGAGAAACGTTATGGAATGAACTCTTTCATTGATAAAAAAAACAACAAAATAAATGAACCGGAATAAGCCCAGATAGTAGGACTAAGAACGAAATAGGCTTCGTAATCACAAGCCGAGGAGAAATTGTCCATAGAATGATACGTTCAAAAATAGTCCTGAACACCATAAGTGAAAAATCAGAATTAATAATGAAAACCAAATGAACAAATTGGTTCTTCAGAACGAGGAATTGTTTTAAACAAAAATAGATGAAAGTTTCGCGAAATATATTCTAATTAGGGGCACTATAACATCAAGAATCTATACAACGCTATGGTAGATCGCGCAAAAAGCAGGAAAAAGGTACTGAACCATGATGAGCTAGAAAGAAGAGAAACACAGCAAAGAAACCAGACAACTTATGTAAGAGAGAAAAAACCTCGGAATAAATTTTGCAATGTTGCGCTAACGTAATAAAAAATATCTCAATAGCGACAAGGACAGATGTTTAAAGATATAACTAGGAAATTATAACTAGAGTTATAGAGAAGAACAGAAGCCTAAAACCTCTCAGACGAAAGCTCCCTCAAACCAAGAAGAACATATGCAAAATAATAGACCACAGAGGTGCCATTAAAACTAACAGCACACGAAATACTCCAACTAGTAGAAACATTCCATTCAGATCTCTATGACAAACACAAAAGAAATGGCGCAGTCACCGAAATACCTAACGTTTTTAACCAAGGCTCATATGATATCCTAGAAATCAGCTAGGGAGATGAAATATCTTTTGAAGCTCTTAAAATCGGAGGTGAAACACTACTACCAGCACTTACTTGCTTAGCGTATGGCATCTTACATAGCATATAAAATAGCATTAAAAATAAAATATCGACGCAAATAAGTGTATCTGGCAACTGCGCTCGCGTTCACGCCACCGGGCATACCATGGTCGAGTGACGCATAAATACCAGTACTCCAGGCAAACCCTTGTTTCTTCCTCTGCCTGGTCTAGTATATAACTCGACCATGGCTATGCCCGGGTAAGTCTAGCTTTAGCCTATTGTAAGTAATATGTTGCGGGTAGATACTCTTCATCTAAATAAATACCAATATCTCGAGCTCTTAGAGCCACCCCCCTTACCGTGAAATATTAGTGGATGCGCCGGGTAAGACGAATATGAAACAATGACTATGATTATTTTACGATCGCTGCTCAAACAATTAAATTTTTCTTGTTTGTTTTATTTCTTATTGTTGATGAAATATTTAATTTAGATTTTAATTTGTATTCGTAATTTGGTTTTATTTGTATATATCACGTAATTCGTTGTGAATCGCTATCAATTCGCACGCAATGGATCTCCCTGCAAAGGACGCTACGATAAAGACGACCAATAGAGGGCCCGAACAATTCTTGATGCCAGATCAATAGATGGAGATAATTGGGCACTATCAACAATAAAGGTTATCCAGCGGGATAGCCGGAAAGGCGGGAGAATGACAACACAATAAAATTTCGTTGCAGAAAGAAGTCAAAAATAGTTCACTAAGATTCTGCCCAGATTTCAAGCTGCAGTCAGTTTAAGTATAGCCAGCTAAACAACAGCTTTACCAACTGTACCCATCGGTCTTTGAAGAAAGGTACCAAGAATTTATGGACGTGAGTGAAGTGGTATGTGATTAGGGATTTTAAGTGTTTTTTCAGTACTACTCATATTTCGATTCTTAAAAAAAATTATAGTAGATTTATCTATTTGTTGCATTATATCTAAAATGTCGGGGACATTTTTTGAAAAGGCAGAGGATTTTACAAATAAACAGATGTGACAACAGCGCACCTTTTGTTTGCATAATTACGGGTATTTTTCCAGGCAAAAACTCTCCCTCTTGTTTCTTCGTCTACCTTGAGAATAGTAACTCTAACTATAGTAAGTTACATGTTGTGGGCAGATACCTTTTTGTTTAAATAAATACCGATACCTGAAGCACTTAGAGTCTACTTTCCCCCATCTGCAACCATATAAACTAGGACTATACAATAGAATACAAATAAAAATAAACTATATCAGTTATGGGAAGCATATAGTAGGATGTTTACAAATGGATGCCTAGAGTCTTTATGTAGTTTACTGCACTATTAGTAACACTTATTCATCAAAGCTTCCGTGGAAGCGTCTGAGCGGACACTCTTTAGTAATATGGCAGATGGTCTGTCGAGAGGCTCCACAGTCGCACTCAGTGCTGGTGACCGTGTCCCATATATGCAGGTCGCTTGCACAAATACCGCTATTTGCCCTAATTCTGTTTAGTATTGCCCATATTTTGCACGTAAGTTCTAGTTCAGGGGTATTGGTGCATGGCATTGCGCGTGCCTCGTACGGGGAGACGAATATGAAATAATTGCACCGGGTTTTCCAACTGTTGAATTATTCCTGGATTAGTGAGTTTGGAGGGTGTCTAGAAAGCATCCTATTTATTTCCATGTTGTTGGGATTGTAGAAATATTTGATAACTTTCTGGGAATAAACTAAACTATAAAGAAGTAAGGTAATGTTGTCACGAACAATTTAGAAACCAAAAGTTTTCTTTCCGTTTTATGCCTAAATTAGTCGAAATAAACCCGTTTATTGCTATGTCTGTGTGTGCGTCTGTCCGTATGTCAGTCTGTCTGTGAATAAAATTCCAAGAATGTTTGAGCAAAATTGGTCCACGGAGAAGAAAATTCGACTTCTTGCGCATAACTGGGCGGAACCGCTCCAAAAATGGAACGCGCGCGCAGCAACAACTGACGTCATCGGCGTTTAATACACTATACGTAAATCGCGCGGGGAATTAGCGTAAATGGTTGCATGTTAAATGCATTAATGAAAATAAAAATATGTGAAAATGTGGGATAATACGGGAATATGTGAGATAATGTAGGAATATGAGAGCAAATTTTAAAAATGTGGGAATATGTGAGAAACTATGTTAAAATGTGCCAATAAGTGTATAAATGTGCTAAAACGTGTCAAAACGTCTCGACATGTGTCAAAATGTGTCAAAACGTGTCAAAATATGCTAAAACATGCAAAAATGTGTCAAAACGTGTCAAAACGTGTCAAAATGAGACAAAACAGTGAAATATGTTAATGTATTTCGGAAAGTCGCGTGGTGCCCCCACCAGATATTTAGGCATGATATTGCCCGAAGTAGTTTATAACTTAGTCCTTACCTCCACACTGTGTGGTATGCAGCTGACAGGTCTATAAAAGCTACTGATATTTTCAGGTGTTTCTGAAAGGCCGCTTCGATGTCTGTCGTCAGGGACATAATTTGGTCTATACAGGTACATTTGGGTTTGAAACCTGCCTGCTCAATATCTATTTGTTCAAAAATATTTTTGCTGTATCTGTTCCTACGCTCCAATAGTTTGAAAAGCCCACCTGTGTAATACGCTTATGCGCTAGTTTCTCGGTTGTTCATTTTCCTTGCCGGGTCTCGCCTGTTTTTAAGACGTCTGAAAAGTATTCTTTCAATATTAACAAACAGATTATAAGTTAAACTAGATCTATCTCAACTATAGGAACAATCCGGCTGCAGGTTAGGGTATGGGCGCTAATGGCCACATCTTGGTATTAAAAAAAATCATATAAAAGTCTGTAGAATACAATTAACCTCTCGAGCTAATATTCGTTGTCTATGAGAAAGTTTTCGACACAGTTGATCAACTATATATGCTGAATGCAACATCGGCTTGAGGTGGGGAATCTTCATAGATGCCCGGGAGGCCTTGTTGGCATTCTTCCTCGGGGTGTACTAGATTCCGACCCATCTAGGGCCGACCTACCAGCTAAACCGTTCTCTGTGCTCTATCCTGGTATCCATCTGTAGGCATTTCTTCAGAGGTGAGCGTTGTCTGCGTTTATTATTGCGTACTATTTTTTTTGTGTCTCCTGCATTGTCCCTGTGGAATACCAGAGGAGGTCTCAATTTATCTACTGTTGGAGGTGAGGATGTATCCACTGTTCGCGTAAGTTTCTTAAGTATTTTGTTGCGGCTCTTTTTTGGTGGAAGTATGTTTCGCAATAATCTTTGGTAGTTCTGTTCCAATTTGATTCCTGTCTGATAATGTCTATTCGGTTTTCGTGAATTGTTGGATCTAAGAGTTCGTGTGCGCCTCTGAATCTATTCATGTTTCATCATTTCCTAGTTGAAGGAACTTGATTGTTTTGTAGGCTATGTCTGAGTTTGTGTTTGTTATCCAGATCTATGACCTTCTTCCATTTATCCCAATTTCAGAGCCTGTGATAGGGCTTGTCGGAATGTCGTGCAGCTCCCACTACCTATTTGCTGCCCTTACTTGTTGCATAGGACGCATGCCACCTCGTTGTTACAATCTCTAATTACGTGCCCGTCGTCGCTGCAGCTGTAGCCAGGTTTTGATTCTATCTGGGCCTGTGCAATGGGTGGTCATGTGTTCAAGGCTCCAGCATTTATAGCAGTTTTAAGGTTTATTCTTCTCTCTACGGAGCAGTTAAGTATGTCGACTCTGAGGTAACGGCCTTGTAGTATTTTTTACGCATCTTCTTTATCTAAGGTTAATATTGCTGCCAGGGTGTTGTTCAAGGCCTTAGTTCGATAAGTTTGTAATGCTTTTCCCCCAAGCTTGGTATTTCTTGTTTTATGGCATTTATAATTTCCGTTTTTTGTGTTATTGCAACTAGCCCCCGTATGTAGATTGACTTTGATCTTGTATGTGGCCCGCTTGTTTAATTTTTATTGCGGTGTACGATTCTTTAATTATTATTTTTATTTCCTCGTCGTTTCTTTCTGTAGTTATTAGTAGTTTTCCGTCTTGTGTGTTCCCAATGCCCCTTTTATTGTCCCACTGGTCGTTTTATTGCTGACATTGGCTCTGACTCTGTTAAGAATTTCTTTATAATGTTTTCCTTCTTCCTCCACGACTATCGTCATTCTCTGTCATTCTTTTGTTGGTAGTCGTTTCAGTCTTGCCGCGTGTGCTCGTAGTGTATAGCAGCACTTTGGTTTCTGTGTGGTGGAAGATACACTCCGTCATTTTCCTTAGACGTTGAGGGCTCATGGATTAAAGCTGGTGTATGGCTACGCACTTTTCTTTGGTGGCAGATTACCTGGAAACCCATTGCAATGCCACTGAAAGTCTTTTCACAGGAAATAGAACTAAAAATAATTTAATCTAAAACCTGGATAATGACAAATTTAGTACTTAGTGAAGGCATCTACATCAACAATATACGATTGTAATAAATAACATCCTTGAAATATTTAGGCCACGAATTGAGCATTAGTCTAAATAATTATAATTGCGAAGTTCGAAAACGTATATTTTAAGTCCGACTTTCTAATATACTTGCAAAGAGAGGTATACAATATACACTGACCAAAATGGCGGGAAAATGTACTAGTAATCACACGAGCAATAGAACCATCAATATTAGGAATTTCAATCAGAGACCAAATACTGAAATACGCAGGATAAATAAATTTGCTGACGCGATCGAGAGAATAACTATACTAAAATGTAACTGGGTAGGACACATTTCAAGAACCATAGACAGTGGATGAACAGAAGTCTCGAATGAAGCCTTAGGCCCAATTCACACATAAGCGGCGTCGGGCGCAGGCGCGACTTCGCACATGCGATTGTGATGTCCATATGCAGTGAAGGGGTGGACATTGTACCTTATGTTTTCATAGAGGCGGCGTGGAAGAGTTATGCCTTAAACTCTTCCACGCCACATCTATGTAAACATAAGGTGCAATGTCCACCACTTCACTGCATATGGACATCACAATCGCCTGTGCAACGTCGCGCCTGCGCCTCGTCTACGCCGCGCCTGCGCCCGACGCCGCTTATGTGTGAATTGGGCCTTAGATTTGAAGCATACCGAAAAAGGTCGCTCCTTACCAGATGTACCGATGACTTAAGGCACATAGAGACCAACTGGATTCAGCAAGATAAAGATTTAGGGATAAACTTAAGGGAGGGTTTACAAAAAATAGGAAATATGGTTGTATACAGTTAACAACGTTTAAGGGTAATACATTAAAATAATCTACATAAACTGCAACACCAATCAAATTCAATACGTGAAATTTGTACATTACAAAATTCGGGATTTTAGCGGCTTGTGTTTATCGTTCGAGAGCTTTTCGGGGCTGTTCTAAGCCAGCTAAGACTAGCCCAGAAAAACGATCGAGCAATACACGAAAACGGCTATGATATGAAGAAATTTGATCGGACCGACTATAGACAGTGATAAAAGCTATGTGGACTTCAAGATCAAAGCTGAACCGGAATTATATTACCAAAAATTTGAAATGAAATTTGATCCGTTTGGCGATATCGTATTAAAGCAGCTATATTAATAAATGAATTTTGCATCGATTTGGTATGAATTTTCTTCCAAAACTAACAGCAGTGGTTAATCCAAATATCCGTAATAATATAAAAAGTTTTTAAATATAAGTTTTATTTCTTTTAACTATTTTTGTTTCCTGTAAAATGACCGATAATTTGCAATAGTGTAAATCATTTTACAAGTAACAATTTAGCGCTAAATAGCTCATTACAAATGACACGTGATAAAAGAGTGGAATATTCATTACTATTCATTATCAAAAGATTCCCAGAATTTAAATTATTTGATTTTTTTGCACAAATTCTTTAAATAACAGTTATACGCTATCAAACTTATCGAACTGTAAAATTCTCGTTGATGTTAACCGTAACAATTATGTAAATTAAGTTACTATTTATAGTTTTTGCAAAAAATATTATTAAAATCTTGAAACATAATGAAAGAAAACAAAATGATTAAAAAAACTGTCTTTTTTTCGTTTGAAAATAAGGTAAATATTTTTAATACTAAAAACGCATCTTAAAATAAATCTTTTAACAAAAAGGATTAGTCATTATTTATGGAATGTATATAATAATAACATTGAGCCCAACATAATGAACCGAACAATAGAAATAAGGACGATCTACTTGGGATATATATATATATATATATATATATATATATATATATATATATATAATTATTTCATTTAACTAAAAGATATTAACGAATGTATTATTTTTACTTTAAATTGATACTTATTACACCTATTTCATATTTACCCCGAGCTGCCTGAGGCAACAACCAATACAAGCAATCTGAAGCGTAGCGGCGCTACAATTTTCAATTTTTTTTATAAGTTGATTTTCGCTGGAAATTGAATTAGAATATCAATCTTGAGGACGATATTATTCCAAGTTCGAGACGTTAAAGCATCAACACGAAAACAAATAGGTACCTGCCAACTTCACGACACGAATAAGCAGCCAATTTATTTTCTTCAATTTTTAAGACGATAGCTGGAATCAAACGATAGACTACTACTTTACAACTACAAATTTATTAATAATTTCATCGAGTTTTTACATAATTGATCGTTATAAATATAAGTATATAAAAATATTAAAAAGAGTGCTTTAGTACAGTACAGTATACGTACAGTACAGTACATCGTTTACAAGGATATCAATCTATGTATATAAACAATAATTAAAAAATAAATAAAAATAAACTGTAGTAATTTGTTTGCAAGAAATCACTTGAACGTCTTAAGATTGAATCAAATCTTTTGTATTTCCTCAGTTTTTAAAGTTATCCATACATCACTTAATAACAAACAACACTATTAATGCTTTTCTTAACACCGCTTAAATGTTTGTTACTTTGGTTATTCTTCAATACTACTAGACGAATTTAGTGGTTTTTAATAGCTGGAGAGAGGGCACCGTTATGATCGTCCGTCGGATATTCTAGTTTAACGTAATAACCGTGTGAAATAAACTTACTCAATATTATTTACGCACTACATAATCGTAGTAAATATAATCGACTTTTTACATAAGTGATGTATATGCTAAACATTATTTTCTCTCTTGAATGAATTCATGACTTTATTGGGCTTACAAACAGTTAAACGGAAATATAATGTTTTTTTCTTGTGTGCTTTATTTCAATTAAACCTGTTTTGTTTAGAAATACATCAAATTGGTTGAGACAATTATTTTAGTGTATTACGGTTTCAAGTAGGCATAAAGATGGTGTAGATAAAGATAGACAATGGTATGAACTTGTCCTTTTGAATTAATATTCTTTTCATACTCAGCTTAGAGGCCTCGTAATAAGGGCCATGGTGTTACGTGGGTCACGGTCCGTACTGAGCATTGGGAATCGAGAGTTCAAATCCCGTTGTGGCCTTTCACAGTTTCTCAGAGGTTTTCTATGAAGTTAATGTAAATAATAGGTGATTACATTACATTGATTTTTGTATTCTGTTCGTTACGCAAACCAAATCAAATATATTTCCGTTTTAATAAATAACTTCTCAGTCTAATATTGTTAATCCTAAAAACAATTCTATGCTACCTATTATATGAGTATTAAATCAATTAATCCTTTGTTTTATAACTTTGTGGTGGTTTCGCATACCGTCGACAAAGGTCAGAGACGATGTGGACAAATCAACCGAAGTTATTTCCGTGTACATCAATGCCATCCAATTTCGTGTCAATTTACTCGGTTATAGCCTGTTACATTACGCGCGTGCAAACAGAACATATGCATTAAGACCGAAATTGCAGATAATACAAAATGCGATTATACAACGGTAAGCAAATATATAAATATTTGCTTTGAAATATAATAAGAATTCACATTGCAAGTTTCCGCAGGAAGGCAATGTTTGTCTACCTGTTGAACTGACGGGCATCGTTAATATTCGTTGTGGATTTGCAACGTTTACTTTTTGCGTTCCAAAACGCTGTCGTCGTAAGTCATGACAACCGCCGTGGGAAATAGTGCTGAGTGGCAATGTTTCACTTTTTATATATCCCACAGGGTGATGTTATCATATAGTTCATATATTATAGAAGTATATGAGGTATTGGATGACACCTTTTATTATCGGTATATAATTTTTAGGGACACAGTTGGACCAACGACTCTTATTTGTTAGTTTTGATGGTTTATGAAAAATAACGGTAAATAATAGTAGATAAGATGAGTTTCTCATGACATTCCCACAATATAATATTTGTACACCACGATGAGCGGATTGTTGCACACAAAAGTTTTATTTTATTTTTACTCTGTGATTACCTTTAATCTTACTTCATATAATTTCAAAATAATTTTCTTTGGGATTTAGCTATGACGGCTAGTATTTTTATAATGCCGCAGAGCATTCAATAAACAGATCTCGATATTGTTCAGATCTGTTAGTAAGTCCTGTGTGCTGCCTTTTCAAAGGTGGAAGTCGTGAGTTCGAATTCCTGTCGAGCGTGGGGTATTTTAAATTGTTAAATTGTTAAATATTATATAATATAATTAGTATATTAAGTATTTTTAATACATTTTAATTCTGAAAGTAAGAATTTGGAAGATACAAAATAATAATCAACCCCCATTCGACCACTAAAATGCCCGTTCTAGTATTAAATAAATTAAATTTGTTTAAAATGAATCAAAGCTGATAATGAAAGTCTGCAGAGTATATTTAGTTCCTTCTTGACTCTATTAGATGATAACCCCCACCTCTATAGTAGTTAAGATTTAAATATTGCTATTTAAATGTTCTATTATCTATTCTATAATATATCATTAAATAATATAAAAGGCGACAAATTTAATAAAATCTTACACATATGCAAAGGGACACGACATACTCATGAAAATTTGATGAGACGGTAACCTTTTTTCGCGAAAATGAACTAACTAACATAATAACATTTCAATTACATAATAGATGATTATTTTCTTCAATACATTATCAATTACTTTTACCTTTGGTGCACCGATGTTGTTATGAATTTATACATTCGCAATTTTTGCTCACCATTTAAAACTGACGAAAGCTCATCTTTTTAAATAGTACAATAAACTTCTATCTGTATAGTAATCGGCCCGAGAGCTTTACCGCTGCTAAAGTGAGAAGCTTAGAGAATTGTAATCACGCGGTATATTTACCTTAACTTACATACAGAAAATCTCTGAAAAACTCTGAAAGGCGATTCGAGAAATTTCGCCCACAGCGAGTTTAAACTTTCGCTCCCCAATGCTCAGTACGAGAGCACGTACGAGCGCATCTAACGTCTAGGCAATTGAGCTGGTTTTATAGTATTTGATATAAATTGAAAACAGAAACATACTATTATTTACGAAAACTTAGTATACTAATACATGCAACAATTATGTTGTTGATTTTATTTATAAAACAAACGATTAATTTTTGTTGTGGATATATAATTTTGCATTTAAAAAAGCCACACAGCGGGGCTTAAAATAATCTACAGAGCTTTAACTCTTTATAACCTAAAAACTCATAATTTAACGTGAATAATTTTTAACTCAAGAATAACTTTGTTCAATATTAAAATATTGAACTAAGTTATTCTTGAAGTAAATTAATCTCTAAAGCTATATTCAAAGAAATTGTTAACTCTGTGCGAACTAATGGGTTGCCCCTAAGAGTGAAATTAATAATTAACAAATGTATACTCTCACCTGGCGTTCATCCAGCAGTAAATAATCGGATTATACATGGAGTTGCTCATTCCCAGCCAGTAAATGGCCAGGAAGGTCTCCTGTATGTAGGGGGAGTTTGTCGTCTCCGGAAAGTACGAAGTGAAGATGAAGTAGGCGTGAAACGGCAACCAGCACACGGCGAATATTATCACGACGACCATCATCATCTTCACGACCTGCACATATAAGAAAAATGGGATGCTATAGAGGTTTTATTATTAAAAGGGAGCTGCAGTGTACGGTGCAATTTTACGCGGGGGTTATCTCTATAACATAAATTATTATACAGCTTGATTTAATATTGGGAGTAGAGATAGTACTTGACGTTCCTAAATCTATAACAAAGTTCATATTGGATTTTACAGAGGAGAGTGGTTGGTTATTAAAGGTTTATATTTAAGTCAAAATTTAATATCATTAAGTTTATACATGATTTCCAATAAGACATTACTAGTGGGAGCAGTAATATATTCTTGCTATTATAAACTAACCACACACATCATTCTGCCTCCCAGTTATGTTTGTTATTTTATGATCTTTGTTGTTGAATATTTGTATGTGTCAAATAATAAAATAGTTATCACATACCCCACACGTCGCTGGGCTGGTTTAATCAGTCAGTTGAGTATTATTTTACTCAAAACTCAAAATTGGGAAGTTTCAACGCTCAATATGATTGATTATAATAAAATACTATTACGGGTGTCAATATTATGTTTATATTCGTTTCGGTTATTTGTCATGTCAATTGCGCCCTGTTATTCTATGTATACAATTATTAGTAATCATTTAATAAAAATGTATCACTAGTATTGTTACTACCCTTACTGTAAGGTACTTCATTATAAACATTCATTCTGTTACGGCAAATTGTAATTTCCTCAGTTTAAAAGTAATATACATTTGAGAATAACGTGTAAGGGTCGAAACTCGTTGTGTAATTATTGTATTAAAATGTTAATATTAAATATTATTATATGTGTGGTTTGTTTATAAATGTGTCATTAAGAATTTGGTGTTAAAGTAAGTGTAGAGCATACAATATATATATTATACATCACAACACACACACACACACACACGCGCACGCGCACACACACACACACACACACACACACACACGTGAATGATACGATGGATGTATTTGTATGTATAGAAGACACGAATAATAATATAATCGATCCTTCATACTTGTACATAATCCTGAAAGTGATATTACCTTCTAAAAACAAGTAAGAGACAATATAGCGCTGCCAATAGATACCATATATGATAAGAAATTTACGATGGAAGAGGTGCGACAGATAATAGATACTTTTAATCCTGAGGTCAAAATGGTATTACTAGTGTTAACAAGGGACGAAGAGAATATAAAACTCATCTAGAATCTATACTGGGGGCAAAACGCATCAGTAAGAATAGAAGAGGAGGAGACCGACACGTCAGAAATAAAGAAAGGGCCAGACAAGGATGTGTAGTGTCATTACTATTTTTCAAGACGTACTCCAAATAAACTTACAAAAATCACTGCTTTCCTCAAACGATGGAATTCGGTCAGGTAGTCCCGAAGGATTACAACGCCAAGTAAACACAATAGCTAGGAAAGGAGATGCACTTGGGTTGAAAAAATCACCAAAAAGATTAAGACAATGGTAGTCAGTACAAACACGGAAGCTCAAGCGGACATTAGCATATATGGCGAAAATCGAAAGTCACACCATTTAAATACCTACGATTCTGGCTAACCAAAGACCTAGATCTAGACTTAGAATTCTGAACAAGAATAGAAATAGCGAGAACAATATTCTTGATAATTAAGCCGCTGCTCACAAACCACGCTCTACACCTACAAACGCCCATTAGATTCGTTCAGTGTTACATAAAAACTATGTTGAAGGTGTCAGTATCGATATATGGATACTAAAAGCAAAAATAGTAGAAAAAACTGCAAGCAGTCGAATTATGGGTATTCAGAAGAATGATCTGCATATCCTGGACAGAACACGTCACATATGGGGAGGTACCGAGACGAATAGGTGCAAAGGACTAGCTGCTACGAAACATAAGAAAAAGAAAAAAGCGTACCTCGGACATATTTAACGCAATAAAAAGTATGAAATGCTACAAACTATCATGGGAGCAAATATTCTCTCTTGTAATGAGTATGTTTCCAACCACGAGAATCTCTTTCAATAATGAAGAGGGCACACCAAGAAGAACTGTATCACCAAGAATCTTAAGTTTATTCCCACGATGCATTAATTAATCAAAGCCTTCAAGAAATATTCCGATCCAACTAAATTTAGATCTTATCACAGAAATCTGTTCCCAGGGAGACAGTACTGGACCCGCTGGATGTGCAGGGAGGGTAAACCCTTTAGCCTCTTACCCGCCAGCGCGGCGGTACTGTTCCCGCTGCCTTTATTTCTCCTTCTGGGCCCGCTCCCCCATAACAGTAGTCACATATGAGCTTATCAGCGTCCCAGCCTCGAGGCTTCGAGAATTACTACTAACATGATGTTCGGTGTAAGGCCAGCTTCTGCGCTTACTTCCGTTTCCGCGCGGAGGGCGAACTATCGTTTGCACGTGATGATAGAGTCCTCCACGGTGTCCACCAAAACCGCACACAGGGGACATACCACCGACTGCTCCACTTAAGGTACGCCCTGAAGCAGCAGTGCCCCGATAAGACCTGGATGAAGTCATATCTCACCTCCCCGTGCTCCCGATTTATCCACGGTAGTATAACCGGGATAAGCCGCTTGGTACAGGCAGCCCTACCCTCCAGGTTTCTCAATCTCTGCTGCCATCTCGCCTCCGTCCTACTTCTAGCCGTTCTAGCACTTACCCCTTCCCACCAGTATCTCAGCAGGGGACATACCGGCGATAACGAGAACGGTTTCCCTCGAAACCATCCGATACCCTCAACGCTAGCAGATCACAGGTGCTCTGGAAGACTAATTTGTGGCCCTAAACCAGAGCGCCGTAGAAAATTACTTTCCATTAACCTGGCCAGCATCAGCAGACATGATAGCTACCAGAGTAGCGGCGCATTTAGCTGCCCTTGCTCCCGAAGCTTCCAGTGCTTGCGGAAGGTCATCCCCTGCTCTACTACTACCCTCCCGGTATTTGACCTCCCAACCAGTAGCACCGCCTCGGTTATTTCTTCTGCGACTTGGAGGAAATTGTCCTTTAGCTAGCATCTCAAACCCTCCAGGCTTTCATTGACACGCACTCGCAGTTGTTCTTCGCTGCTGGTGCTTTTCGCGACCAAGGCCACGTCGTCTGCATATCCCCTAGACTGATTTCTTTCGGGAGATATATTCGGAGGATATCGTCATATATGACTTCTACAGGGTCGGTCCTTACGCAGACCGCTGTGGAACGCCACGCCCCAGTCCCCATCATATTCTCTGGTAGCCCCAGGGACATCTCTCCATGGTGCGTCCCCAGTAGGCAGTATTATTCACACCTTTTGCGATGATTGCGCATATTACCTTCGGTCTCTGGCCGCTCTAGCAATGTTCATAATCTCGTATGAAACCGAACTGGCGGTCAGAAAGTGCGCCGTCCCTTGATGGTTTCAGCAACCCTCCCCAAGACCAGATACTCCAGTACGTTAGCCATTGAGTCAAGCATACCCAGAGGCCTATACGCTGATGGGCTGTCCGGGGGATTCCCTAGTTTGGGAATGAGGCCCAGCTTGGCCATTCTCCATATTGCAAAGAATACTCCGCAACGTAGTACGTCGATTATAGCCCCCAGGACGACCTCGGAGAACAGTTCCACTGCTGGATAGTTCTGGATAGTTGGCTGGAGGGTAGCTTAGCTGCATACACTTAGGACTCAAAATGGGCCCATTGTGGCTACTCACTCATCCCACCAGTCAATTCTGCGTGCGAGCTGTAGAACTCTGGCTGGTGAGGAGTTGCCAATGCTAGCCATAGTAGGCCAGAACTTCCCTAGTATTAGCTGCCTAGTTAGTCACTAATTTCAGATTGGTTCTAGATAACTTAAGGCGGCAATTTTAAAAGGTTGCCTAATTGCTCCCTTTGATTGCTTGCATGCAGCCCGGCGTTTCTCGCCATCTTACCTTGTGAAAAGCATGTGCCCTATGCCCTATGCTCTATTATGTTTTAAGTACCTGCAGAAAATATTTCATCCTCTTGGTTTGTTAGAGGATGCAAGGATCCCTTCCTGGTAAGCTCATCTGCTATTTCGTTCCCCTTGATGCCACTATGTCCTTTGATCCAGCAGAGTTCTAGTTCCACTGCTAGTTTCGCTACCTCAAGTGGTACTCCGTCAGGTCTCGGGGCCATCCTGCTAGCTGGTCTTCCCGCCGCAGTCTCTAATTCTCCCTTCCGGTGACGTACACACTGATGGTGAGCATCCCATCTACCGTGACTGCCACAAAACCCACTGCTATCTCCATCATCCTAGTCCGAGTGAGGCCGCCCGTCTACCAAACCGTCCCAAGGTCTTCAGATTAGATCAGATCAGCCATCTATGTCTCTCAATAATCCTCTGGCTGGGTTCGCTACAACTTTGAAGCGACCGTTGTTCGTCGTAGCTTATGTTGTGGTCCGCCCGACACCAGTTAACCTTTATTTTAAGGAAGCGGAGCTCCGTGATGGTTTTGCACTCTCGTTGGCATCGACGGGGTAGGTTGTTGTTTTCCGTCTCCAGGTTTTCTGCATTTCTTGACGTGGGTGGCGTGTACCTCCATATAACAGATAATTCAAAATGGCACTTGATTGCGTACTGCCCCGTTTCCCGCAGCACATGCATGTTTCTGTACACTCCTCTGCATAGGGCTGCTTGTGTCCCGGTCCCACGACCTTCCATATGGATAGTGGCTCGAGAATGTACTAGCCCCACCCTAACAGTCTCCTCGCAGTTGATATTCGCAGTGACCTTGGTGGTCCTGACTGTGACCGCCTGGGTATCCTCGCAGGGCAGTCTAAGGGCTCCGACGCTAAAAGCACCTTCGTCTTTGACGGATTCCCTTAATAGCACCGCCGTAACCTTCGCCTTGGTTGTCAAATTGTATAACCCTATACCGCTTCAAAAGCAAGAACAATCCACGGCATTAGATGATATCAGAATATCTCATTTATGACTGTAATATACTAGTACATCAGAAAAGAAAGCTGGTCTAAATGATACAACAAAAGGGAGGTTCATGGCAGCTCATGAAGACGGATCTAGTGAAGAGTCATATGCCCTGCTTATAACCTTTATCAAATCCACCGACTTTGAGTTATTGTCAGTCAATGTAAAAATAAATCAATGTATAATAAGGTACCTAACAGTAAGTCCTAAAATAAAGGCATTATGTTTAGTATTACTTTGTAATGGAGCATGAATGAGCAATAATTTATAGTCAATTTAATTTATTGCCCATTAAAACACACACACGCACATATCTGTAGATCTTGTATTAATTGAACATGCCACGTATTCATTAGAAAACCAGCACTAATTCAATAATCATACGAAAAATCCCCGACCGGAGCAGAAAATATAGTATATACAATTTATAAAGATATGTAAGAAGTGTACTTCACAATACAAATACAGTAATAGATTGTGAAGGTCTCAAATATATGAGAACAGAAATTAATTTAACAATTATACAATAAATATAAATTCTATATATTGACCTCCATCTATGAACATTGACATCAATAGATAAATATACAAGTGAATACTACGATAATAATTTTGAAAGCATTGTTGCAGATACAATATAAATACACTCTCCAACACAGCCTCGGTTGATACATACGAGTATATACTGTTTTCAAAACACACAAAAATCTCTACAATAAATATAGAGATAATGAAACGTCTGTATTGATCACCTCTACATAAGAACAGGTATGAATCAGAATAATATTAGGGGATTCATTGTTGAACTATCACTGTCCAATAGAATTAAATATAAATGTTAAAAATAAGGTCAATACTATCACAAACAACACAAAAGATATAAGGTGCAACTACGTTGAATCAATGAATATGAAATAAATATAAAAAATAGGAAAGTATTCAAAATAATTCAACTTTTGACTTTAAAGAACTCTTAGATATTATAAAATATTATGTGGATATCCCAACAAATATGAAATAAATTATATTCAAAAAAAACTGGATAACATTGGCATCAATTGCAACACGAGACACCTATAACAACTATGTAAAAAAATATAAAATAGCTAAAACCTATTGCTCAAGTACGTCAATTGTAGAAACAATCTGAACCAAATTATACCGAAGGCAAAATAAAACGTGTATAAGAAACAAGTTACAGATAATATAAACAATGCGACAAAAATATCAGCTAATCAATTATGTACAGAAAATGATTCCATTAGTAATGAATTTAATCAATATTTTACAACAATTACAAATACTTTTAGCAATCAAAATACCTACTCACACCAGTAAAACTCAAAATAAACTACTAAATGCATAAATACAAACCCAAACTCTATTTTTATCCCACCAATAACAGAAAATTATGTAATATAACATATAATAATAAAACATATAAAAATAATTCAGCTGCCGGTCTAGATGGAATAAATACGACAATTATTAAGCAAATAGCATAGTTTATAGAGGAAATTCTGGCAACACTAATAAACAAAAGAGAAAGGCTATTACCCTAAGGTATTAAAAGAAGCCAAAATAACACCTATATACAAAGGAGGGAACAAAACTGAAATCAACAACTACCTCTGTACTTGAATAACAAATATTTGAAAAACATATTACAAAGCTATTAGTCTCTTCCTTTAATAAACATAATATAATTCACTAAAAAAAATATGGATTTGTCGAAAAAAAACTAAAACTGACTAAACACCTTCCATCCAAATGTAGCTATATTTCTAGACTTAACTAAAGCTTGTGATACAGTGAATCATAGTAAACTTTATTAAAAATAGTAACAAAGGCAGGTGTTCATAGAATTGTCCTCAAGTTAATAGAGATCTTTCTAACAGATGTACCAGAAAATAAACATCAATGGCACTATTGGAGATACATTATTCATCACTAATGATGTACTCCAAGGAACGGTACTAGGACCAATATTATTGACTATTTATATAAATGATCTTTTGTCAATTGATCCAGCCATATCATCATTTGCCGATGATCATATTAGAGTGGAAACTTGCCATGAAGTAAAGACAACTATGGATAATGCGTTACATCAAATAAAAATGTGGTTAGATGTTAATATATTTACCCTAAACCTAGACAAAACTAAATTCATCATATTTACAAGTAAAAACAACAATCCACCCTTTAATTCTATATCACTTGGCAATACAAAATATGTAAAATAGAATGCATAAAATATTTAGGAATTTACTTCGACTATAATATGAAATGGACATGAATACTACCAAAAGTAAATTAAGAAAAATGTTAAATACCTTAAAAACCCTGAAATGCATACTAAGTGAAAGCTCAATAAGAACACTATTCTTAGCGTTAGTTAAGTCTAAAGATATAAAATACCAAAGATGTATAACTTATATTTTATATTTACAGTCCGTTCTTTCCTATGGCATAATAGTTAGTATAGGAAAACACTTACCGTACACACTTAAAAACGCTAAAATTCTAATTCTAAACAGCGTTGTAAAAATACTGAATACACATTACCAATACAGCACACAATTCGTTTATAAAGAAAGCACAGTTCAATCTGGATCCATTATTAATGTATAGTAGTAGTATTAGAACTATAGTAAAACACAAATCCAGGTTAAGCCATATAAACCATCATTACAAAACAAGAGAAAATAACCGACAGAATGTTTAAACCTTGAGAACATATAAAAGAATTGCGTACAAAAACTTCAAAACAAAACTACCTAAGAACTTTAACAACCTAACATAAATTAAAGCAAGAAATACTGCGAGACAATAAATTTACTATACGCGCAAAAAATATGGTAAAGGAATATATTTATAATCATTGTATTGGGCTTTCACCAACAGAGAATATACAGCAATATTATATAAATATGTTACATTATTTTATGTTCATTAATTTAGTGTGCAGACAAATCTCTTAAGATTTTGCGCAATTACAACATTATATATTGATTTATTATTATTATTTACAATATTAAATAATAATAATAATAAATCAATATATAATGTGGTAATTGCGCAAAATCTTAAGAGATTTGTCTGCACACTAAATTAATGAACATAAAATAATTATATATAATAATTTTATGTGATTTTGTAAATAAAGATGATTATATTGTTAAAAAAAACAAAGTAATTGTCTCTTATAACGGTTGCATTTAGTGGTAATAACTGTAAACATTCCTGATATGACAATCAACCCCCTAATAATACAATATTTATTACCAATCTAGCTTGATACAGTAATCTTACTTTACTGCTGCACTACCTTATCAATCTGAGCTCCACATTTACTACCTATTGTTAATAGCCCTGAAATGAAAAATATCTTTTATAATCCATAAATGTTATTTCAGTATCTGTTAATAACGCCAAAATTCCCAGCATAAATTCAATTTATAGCAAAAACTCAACTGCCGCCGCCGGCAGCCGCAGAACAAGCGTGCATTTCAATAAAAACGGTTTACGTTTCGCCCTTTTCAGCGGGGGAACTCCATTTCCATTCGTATGGAAAACTATGCGTTGAATATATATTTTTTTACTATTATGCGAATCCTATTTCCACCAAGCCTGTACACACATGCCTTAATATTTCTGTTTACCGCGCAATAAAACCTAACGTCCGTTGCATTTTATAGGGGAATGTTATTATTTATTGAATGTCGGAAGAGAGGCTCGATTGGCGGTTTTATAGGACCATTCAGGGTGGAACATAACAAGAGAGCGGTGGTTATTTTGATTTATACTATTAAGGTGGTGAAGTGAACAAAACGTTATTTATTTCATTAGTACAATGATTGAGCCGGTCGGAAAATATCTTATTCCAGTATACCTTATACACATTAATTTTAAAATTGAGCCATTACGGATAAGGCCATAATAATTATTATTAGCTGATGATATTAGCTTTTAAAACGTTCATAAATTGTGTTGGCGATGAAACTTGATAATGCTATTATCCCACGTAACTTTAGATATATTTGTATTCTCTCAAGATTCACCCCCATGAACTAATCGTATCGCGTTGCAGGTTGACTTTCCCAGCCAAGCGATTTTATATATACATACGTCTTCGTTATTTGATTTATTCTGTACTTGTTTGCTGGACGTTTACAAACAACTCGTATTAATTGTGTTTGACTTATGCTATATACGAGTAAATAGTGTTCGGAATGCGGACGTATTACAGTTTTCTCATGTATTTAATTTCACATTAGGTTGAGTAGATTAATATAATATATATGTTAATTTAATTAATATTTAATTTTAAGAGACCGATAATTTCTCTAAGCATTTTTAATTGGCAATTTTGAATGAAAAACTCTAATCTCTATCTTAAAACTTACTGTATATTGAATAAAGGAGATGAATAAAACTACTATGTTTTTTACCACTTATTTAATTGTTTAAAACAACTAGTTTCGCCTAAGCTCTAGGCATTGTCAAGTTTTACCCGATGACTGAAGGTAAAAATGAACGAGCGCGCTTATATAAGTTTACAAACATCAATAAACAGTATACAATTGAACAGCAATAAAAAAAAATAAAATTAAAAAAATAAAAATAACCTAAAAGAAAAAATATATACACATGTAAGACCAAAGAAGGAGGAAAACCCACCCTCGGGGATTACCCTAAACACTAATGGTTACAAACTAATTCCCGCAGCGGATTTTCCAACTTTTAAGGTTTAAAAGACTATATAAAAATTAAATACCAATATATAAAAGAACACAAAATGCTATAAAAAACAAAACAACAAAAAATATATGATACCTGATATATATATATATATATATATATATATATATATATATATATATATATACACATATATATATATATAAACAAAATAATAATAATAATAAATACAAATCAAACAGTGATATAAGAAAAGCGGGAAATAAATTAATGAACATTTTTTTTTTTTTTTTGATAATAACAATAGTAATAATTTATAGCTGATTACAATTCTGTACTGACGGGATACATTTAAATAGTGGTGTATATACTAGGTCGAGCTGGTCATTAAGAATCTCCAAATTGTTTTGCTGACGTAATTTATAAATTTCCAGTGATTCTAATAGTGTTAATTTTCTCCCTTTCTCTGCGATGTGCAAGATCTGAAGAGAATCAAAATTTGGAAACGTGTGGTCGGTATTTAAACAATGGTTCGCGAAAGTTGAGGAAGTGTTGCCGAGTCTAAATGAGGAATAATGTTCGTTATATCGTTTTTTAAAATTACGACCAGTTTGACCCAATTTTGAGGGGGCTCGGAAGGCTACTTTAAGATTGTTTGATGTTAGAATATTTCCTATTTTTACTGAAATTGGTCCGAAAAAGGTTAACGAGGCAAAGATAGGTGTTGGTGCGGGTATAACGGGGTAGATCATTTTAATTGCTAACTGTCTATATTTCCGATGAATGATTTTGTCAATTTGGTTTGTGTAGAATCCGTTATTCAAGGCGATGGTTTTGATATTTTTAATTTCAGACTCGAGATCTGTTTCGGAAAGTGGTACTGTTAGGGCTCTATGAACCATTGAATTATATGCCGCTAGTTTGTGAGATAATGGATGGTGGGAATTATTAGGTATAGTAATTCCAGAGTATGTGGGCTTTCGATATATGTTAAATGCGAATGTTGATGGCGTTCTTGTGATTGCTAGATCTAGGAAGTTTATTGTATTGTTCTTTTCTATTTCAACGGTGAATTTAATTTTAGGGTGAATGGAGTTTATAAAGTTTAGGAACATTTCTAACTGTCGTGGGGTACCGAGAAAACCGGCAAGAATGTCATCTACATATCTGTACCAAAATTTAATGTGTATGTCTGTAAGTTTCGACTTGAAAATTTGTTTCTCCAGGTGGGACATAAAGATGTCAGCTAACAGTGGGCTGAGGGGTGAGCCCATGGGGAGACCAGAGTTTTGAAAATAGAATTTATTGTCAAATTGGAAATAATTTTGTGCAACACACATTTCAAAGGCTGACTGAAGTTCTGATCTGGTTACTGGGTGTATGGTGGTTGTATCCATTAAGTCCCGAATGATAGTAAGGCATTCGTCACATGGAATTTTTGAAAACATGCTTGTGACATCAAATGAGACTAATTTAAAGTTTTTGGGGGCAGCGAGCGTATTGAGTTTGGTGATTAGTGAGTGTGAATTTTTGATACTGTATGGAGAGTTAAACTTAATTAACTGATTAAAAATAGCGTTGGTTTTGATTGCAAATTGCCGAATTGGTGAATTGATATAGGATACAACCGGTCTTATCGGGATCTTATATATATGTGTATGTATATGTATGTTTATGTGTATATATATATATATATATATATATATATATATATATATATATATATATATATATCAGGTATCATATATTTTTTGTTTGTTTTGTTTTTTATAGCATTTTGTGTTCTTTTATATATTGGTATTTCATTTTTATATAGTCTTTTAAACCTTAAAAGTTGGAAAATCCGCTGCGGGAATTAGTTTGTAACCATTAGTGTTTAGGGTAATCCCCGAGGGTGGGTTTTCCTCCTTCTTTGGTCTTACATGTGTATATATTTTTTCTTTTAGGTTATTTTTATTTTTTTAATTTTATATTTTTTTATTGCTGTTCAATTGTATACTGTTTATTGATGTTTGTAAACTTATATAAGCGCGCTCGTTCATTTTTACCTTCAGTCATCGGGTAAAACTTGACAATGCCTAGAGCTTAGGCGAAACTAGTTGTTTTAAACAATTAAATAAGTGGTAAAAAACATAGTAGTTTTATTCATCTCCTTTATTGAAAATGAATTACCACGTAGTAGACGCCAAAACCATTCAATTTCTACTGTATATTGGTTGATACTTGTGGGAGAAAACAATATAATCGAAAATATCCCCTTTAAATCATGTCTTTATATCTTATCAGTATACTCATACCACAAGTTATAAGACAATATTATTTTTTAAATTTAAAAATATATTCACCGGATTGGGGAATCGAACTGCGGTCTCCAGGTTCTAAGCCAAACACTATACTTCTGACTTTCCATGTTTTTTTGTAATATAAATTATGAATATGGCTGAAAGCCCATTGCCCGACGGATAATGAATACATACATGTTAAATTGTAAAAACGCAAAACTTTACATCAAACATTGCTATTACTTCAAAATCTGGATTGTGAATGTATTGGACTTCTATATTATACTTTTTTAATATATAATCATAAAATCCTATACATACGTATTTGTGATAAAGCGTCACGATACATAAAAACTAAATCGATAAAGTTTTCGCCCCTCAATTCCAACAATATTCGAATTTTTAATATTGGAGGGACAATTTCGATGGCACACACGCAGAAAAAAATGCATATTAAAAAAATGGTACATTCTGTTTATGTGTGTCTAAACTGCATCGAGTTTTCCAAATGAAAGTATTCGCGCTCCGACGATCCCCGTTGATTAGTTCCAATTTAATGTCAGCTTTTACGCTCGCCGAATAATATAAAATTAAACGGTTCCGTATTTTCGTCTCTATTTTCATTCGAGTGCACTCTTGGGGAAAAAATTCACTGTAATTGCGCTTAGCGGGCGCACCAGCGGGGACAATCCCGGATATTGGTTGTGATCGCGCTCCGTTTACGATTTATACCAATATAGAATACAATTAGCATCGTTCAATCTCAAAATATATATAGTCCAGTCAATGAGTGCTCAAAAGAGGGGTGTAGAGTGCATGAAATATGCGAGAGTTTGATTTCAAGGCTTCGTTAATAGTAATTAGTAGGTATACATACCAAAAGTCCCCGCCCCTGGAACGTGAGCATAAGGTGGGGTGGGGAGGAGAAGACTTTTGGGTTTTTGAATTGTCGAATACTTTGAGAAAGTATTCGACAAGATTCGGCATCATAAATTACAACAGTAAGTAAAAGCACTGACATTAGGGATGTCTGAATAATAAGTAACTTATACTGGGAGAAAAATGTCAAAGTAATAATTGAAAACAAAACTAACAGAGAAAACAAAGATTCGCCGAGGGGTGAGGCAAGACTGCATATTATCTCCGCTCCTATTAATCCTTTACAGTGTAGTCATTTTTGCTCTTCCCAAGAGGTAGAGTTAGCAGGGATTGCTATAAATGGACAAGCGGCTAATAACATCAGTTATGCCGATGATACTATTTTGCTAGCGCACAGTCTTACAGACATTCAACACCTTTTTCACAAATTAAATGATCTATGTAACGAATACGGACTCTAAATCATTTTAAAAATACCAAGATAATTTTAGTTACAAAGTCTTTGCAAAATCAAGCACAAGTAAACCTAAGAATTGATAACACCAACATAAAAAATGCCCATACATATAAATAGTGCTTGAGTGCTTGAATAAAACAAACAGAAGATATAAGAAGAGAGACACTCAAGAAATGGCAGTTGATATGCCATTTCTTGAGCTTTCGAAATGTAGTGCTACAGCAGAATATAGAGCGTATCCTGGAAGGCTTAAATAAAAAAGAATTCTATATAATAGATAAAATTAAAAGAGAATGCTCCAGTGTCTAGGCCATATATTGCAAGGTCCCAACAAGAACAAAATAGTATTGACAGACGTCGCATATCGTTGATCAAGAACTTGCGGGAATGGTTCGACTGTTCCAATGCCCAACATGACTCCCATCAACACCGCCTATGTACAGCTGATGTTGCTCCTTTCCGGTGCTACCCATCTGTTATGTAAATAAAATCTTTTATTTATAAATTTCGTCTCTTTTGCAAAGTCTATAAGGCACCCTACACGATCAATATTACTGTCAATATTTTAGAATAATGACAGTAGTACTGTACGATAATATGTTTAAAATCTGCATTATTCTAAAATGTTTCTAGTACTACTCATCGTGTAAGGTATAGTAATGATGTAATGAAGAGAATACTGATCTTTATCGCGATAATTGATTACTTGATAAATATAAAAGGAGGATTGAAGCAAATATAGACAGTACTAGTATTGACAGTATTATTGACCGTGTAGGGTGCCTTTATAAGCCACCTTACACGGTCAATAATACTGTCAGTATTTTAAAATATTGACAGTATTACTGATCGTGTAAGGTGCAGTATTGATGCATTGAACAAAATACTGACGGAATGCGGATATTTTGTAATCCAAGCGTCAGTATTTCAATGTCTCACTTGTCTTTCTTGCGTACTCATATATTATCACTTATTTCTACAAGAATGGATGATGAGACCCTTTTTACCAGAAACATACTATGAAGAAGTTTCTGATGATAATGGGGAATTAAAAGACCCTAAAAGATGTATATTGAAGCAGTAATGTTTCACCTTGACTTACTACTGCTGGTGACAAGATTGCAGAAAACTTCAAGTACCCAAAGTACCTTCCCGTAGCGAGTTATCTTAAATTAACTGCTAATCTTTCGTCAGCCGAAATACAATTTCTCATGGTTGTTTCTTGCCTCGCCAAGAAATGTTTTAAGATTATTAACAACTTTAACCAATCATTCATCCATCTATTGCGCACAGTAGTACGTTTTGTAGAAAAAAACAGAATGATTGCGAGGAACGCTTTTTTTCGATTATTCATATTAATACTCTGGGACGACATTGACGAAAATATTGACAAAATAAGGCACCTTACACGGTCAATAATACAGTTAATACTAGTACTGTCAATATTTACGTCAATCCACCGTCAATATTTATCGACCTTACACGGTCAATCCATATTGTCAGTATTTTCGTCTATTGATGGTGGACTGACGTAAATAGTGACAGTACTAGTACTGACAGTATTATTTACCCTGTAAGGTGCCTTTATTAATAAGTGTCTACGCACACTGATAATTATAGTATATTATACACTACTGATAGTAGACTAGGTATGTGTTGAAGTTTTATAGGATTTTCAGGATAAACATTTACTTCGAAATAATCATCTATTAACGTTATCCGGGCTGTACATTATTGAGTGTTTTCACTTCCTCCATAAAACGAACAATAAATGTTCAATTAATTTTAGTGTACCGAAATGTTTCCTAGTCAACAAACGTCAGTCATAGGAATATGTGACATTTCAGCGCTTTTCCTACAAAGCACTCGTTTTCTAGGAAGCGGTCGCTTAAAAGCGGGCCACTCTTGACGTCATTTAGATACCACAAAGATAGTATTACGTATACATAAATAAATATGGTTTCCCGTACCTAAAGGTGCTGCAACAAGGCAATGAATTACTGTGATTTATGGCGAGTTATTCAATTATATATATATATATATATATATATATATATATATATATATATATATATATATATATATATATGTGATGTGCAAATGACATCAAAAGCGGCCGCTTCTAAGCAAGCTCTCCGAGCGAACCAGGGCAGTTGTATTGTTTGTAGAAGTTTTGCTAAAGTCTTGTCTAAACCCTGCCTGCTGTCTAGACTGCTAGTCCCGTTTTGAATGAGATTTTTGTGATTAGTTTGTAGATAGTCAGAAATATCTATATCTAGTTAATATACCACTATTTCTCTTATTAGGTTTAAGAAAGAACAAACTTTACTTGACTTAACCCACAAAAGATAAATTTCTACTCAAAATATTATCAAACAGTTCAATAACACCCTCAAACATGAAAAATATTCGTCCTTCCACTATTCCCTCTTCCTGGTGCGCCCTCGCACACTAGCCGTTTTCAGATTTCGACACATTTATCATCTTTCCTTAATCATCCACTCACCTTTCTGCCATCTTACAACTACTTTTTTTTCACACCTGCGATGACACCATGTGTCACTCCCCTTTCTATACAGTACACACGCCACATTCGCTCTATCCTTCCTCTCTCTTTTGAACGCCTTTTTGCGCCTACCCTATGGCATACTTATTTTGTCCTCCCTGATCTACCCTCGCATGGTTATGAAGCTTGGAGATTTCTCTTAACCTTGCAACTCACATTACCAGGGTTGAACGAGCTGCTAGTCATTCTTACCTAACTTTCTTGCCATTCAACATCACTCTTTCATTTTCCAACTTCCGTCCATAGACTACGCATTCCTCTCAGCCTTTTCTCGACCCACATCTCATACATACCCACTTTTTCGTACATCCTGCCTCTATGTTTCCTCCATCCGTTCCTGCCCCACTGCCCTATTTTATCCACACCTCCCGCTCCAGTCTATTTTCCCCCAACTCTTGCAATCATTTCTCAAATTTCACCATCCTTCCATATGAATATCACCTCATGTTCATCTGATTAGTTACCTGCAGAAGCACCGTCATAGACGTCGATCCATCGTGTCCTAGCAGATTATGTACAAACCTATCTTGCTCCCTTTCGACTATATCCCATTTTCGCAATCCCACACTACAAAAATATTGGCTCCACACACACATCTAAGATCTTTGCGTGTATTACTAGGCTACTATCCCACCTCATTTTCCATTATTTCTTCGCCAATCCGGCCTTGTTCCCTTTCGATTATATCCCACTCTCGCATACAACAATATTGGTTTCACACATGCAACCCAGATCTTACACACTATTACTAGGTTATCATCTCACCACCTCTAGATTTTCTATTCGCAATACCCCAAACAATTATCGCCTTTGCTTGCATCCATTCCAAATGCTTTCTAAATCCACCTCTATAGTTGAAGCGGGGACCTAAATACTACACTATAACGAAGGTATTGTTGTGGCAAATAATTAAAAAAAAATCTTTACGTTTATGCCTAAAACAGCCGAAACCAACAACGCGCGGCGGAAGACGGATCGCGACCAATGTTAGAAATCGTGTGAGAACTGGCGCTAGGACGACGCTGTGAATTTAAGCAACATCGGTCCACTAACATAAGAAAATTCGATTATACCGATATCCAAGTGCGCATATGGCAAATAATTATGCTCCGCGTCAACAAGTGACGTTATCAGCCGTGACGCAAATCAAGCGAGGAATTAGCGAAAGTGGTCACATGTAAAATATATTAAGGTAATAAAATGTGAGAATGCATTAATGTGAAAATGTGAAAATGTCAAGTATCTCAAAAAATTGTCAAAAATTAAAAAGTAGATAAATTGGAAATATCTAAAATGTTAAATAAAAGTGAATAATGTCAATGTAATTCGGAAAGTTGTATGGTGTTCGATCCGACTTTCTCCCATGGATTTTCCCTCTTTCCCTCAACTTCACTAGTTGGCTCAACTATTCTGCATCTAATCTATGGTTTACTTAATGGTTTTCCTCTTCGATAAATTAACTCACATGTATCTTAATTTAATCTTGAAGTATCTGTTGTTAAAGAACAACAGATACTTCAAGATTAAACTTTTCCGATATGATTCCATCTCCTCCTGTTGCTTTGAAATTTTTCATATGTTTCTGCGCAGTTTTAATTTAGTGCTTTGTTTCTTCTGATATTTTTTATAATTTCACATTTGCACTTCTTTGGTCTTATTCGGGCATGTCGCTCTTTACCTTTGTTGATTATAATTCTATATAGAAGTCTCTTTATCATTTTGTGCCTATCTTCAATTTGTTTTCACTCATTCAAATTAATTTTGACCATCGAGTTTTTATTCTTTCACTTTTGATTTTAGAACCTCTGTTTTTAGTATATACCTACATATTACTATTTCGGGTTCTCTTGTCCTTTAAAATCTTGTACATTAGATTTCCTACCTTTAACGTTTTATTTGTGTGCATTCGTTTGGAAATACTCGTATGATCTGGCAATAATATATATATATATATATATATATATATATATATATATATATATATATATATATATATGTAAATTTTTAATGTATGCCCTAAAGATAGATTTGGAATTAATATATTACCATAATGTACAAACAGAAAATAAACCAAGGAAGAAACTGCAGGCCTTACTTTGATTCAACTTTATCTTCAAATGGGATGCCAGCTGTCAGAAGAAAGCTTCGAAATCATGAAAGGGCTACGGTAAGGATGCAGCGTGACCCCCAGACTATTTAATATCTATATCCACAAAGCATTGAGAGAATGGTGGACAGCATGCAACAAAATGTGTGTCGAATTGAACGTTGACTCCACGCTGTACACGCTACACTTCGCAGACGATCAAATGATCCTAGCATAAAGAAAATCTGGAATTCATGACAAGGAAACTCCTAAAAGAATACAAATCATGGGGCCTGATGGTCCACACGAGGTACTTATGTGTGAGAAAGGACGAAATATCAACCTAAGTGGACCAAAACGTTGAAATCACACCGTGCTAAGAATACACATACTTGGGTACAAACATAACACGCAGTGAATGGACGGAACAAGAAATAGAATAACGGATACTCCAAGGGAAGAAAGTCATCGGCAGCCGAAACTCAATGCTATGAGCCAAAAACATCTCAAAGAAAAAGAAAAAGCCCCTCCTCATTTCTATTCTATAGAGCATTGTGCTATATGGTAGCGAAACGTGGCAAATGAGAAGGAAAATACAAGATAAACTGCGGGTATATAAATTTATTTCTAGCGCAGATTGGCTGGAAAATCAAGAGTGGACAAAGTTCCAAATAAGACTATAAAAGAGATAATCGACGTCGCAACTGATATAATTTACGAAATAAAAAGGAAACAGCTAGAGTGGTATGGCTATGTGGAAAGGATGAGTGAGAAGGGGCTACCAAAAGTAATTAAAAACCTTTAAAAAAGAAAGGAAGGCCAAAAACTACGTGAAACTACAAGAAACCTGAATCATGGAGGGAACAAAGATGGCTGGAGACCAGGCACCAGGAGGTGTACAACGATATAAATACTTTAACCCTATAAAACACGTGCTCACTATATTCATATATTTTACATTGATTCGCGAAAATAGAAATTTAGTAATGACTTACATTGGGCGAGTAGAAGTCGACGTAGTAATATAGTACGAAAAAAGTTCTTTGTGTAGCTTACATAAATAAGTTACATAAATCTTGGTTGTAATAAGTATGATTTTATTACCTTTTCGCGTGTGTTCATTGATAAAATATCGATCATTCTATCTCAAATGGATTATAAATGTTAAAATGAAAATATTATAAATGTAATCAGTAATAATTATATAAAGTAAGTAAATATAATGTATCCTTAATGACATATTAATTAAATCTGTAAATTATATGAGCAGTATCTGGCATTTGTTGATAGGAGCAACATCAATTTTGATAAATTGAAATGAAAACGTCCGAAGTTCCTCTATTAAAAATATTAGTGGATTATTTGATTCTGGTTGGAATTTTTAGGCAAAATTCAAATAGAAACAGAGCATTGTACATCAAAAGAATTATTTTTCACACGATGCTGTGGTTTAATCCTGCTGGTTGTTTGGCGTATATGGTTTATGATACAGGTAAGAATTTGAGACATTAACAATCATTTTGTATACACATTTTATTTAGTTTAAAATAGTGGCGGATACACAGGAAGAATGGATAATTGAAAATAGAAAATCTATTGGAGCATTTAGATTTTATCCTCTAATACTTCTATTGTGTATTAGTTATATAAATTTCATTAATTATTGTATTATTCATCATGGCGAAAATAATACTTTTCACTAAAAACAGATACCTATGTAATTAGGTGCATTTATTTTTATAACTCGCGATTCGATGTCTCCATATCCATATCGCACTAGTATATAAATATCTCTCTAACAATAATCAAAAGTGTATGAACCTAGCTACAGAGCATGTCTGCCAGAGCGCATTTGTGCCAGTCTTACTGCTCTAAAGCTACTTTCGCCTACTTCAGCTTTTCCAGAAACACAGGATTTTGGGTTGTGTCACTTTAGAAATACTAGTGCAATATATCTAGGTAAGCTACTGCTAGATAATCTCTACGACAGTATGCCTTTTTAAATAAAACTATGCGTGGAGAAACGTATCATATACACCGTGCATTTATAAATATTTTTGATACAAATTGATCGTGTTAATTAATTAACGTGCACATGGGTTTTTATATTGCTTTAAATGTTGATGTGAATGTTTCATGAAGCTATTGCGTTCACATATTATCACAATTATTGTAATGTTAAGGCCAATTTTATGTCGGAGATGCGTACTCAAGCAGTTGAATCGAATTTTTTGTAATTAGTTCAAATATTTCAAAATGGTTATCAAGCAATACTCAGTTACTTGTTCGTTAATAAATGCATACTAACATAAAACTACACCAAATTTAAATCAAAAACAGAACAAAATTGAATGAAATTCATCAATATTTATATAGAAACTTGATAAATGATATTAATAAATATGCTTGTACCTACATAAACTCTCCACATTTTATTACTATAAATAATAAATCAACGTTTTTATATTTCTGTATACACAAAACATCTATTATACGAGGGTTGTAAAGAAAGAAGTGGTAGCATAGATAGAAACCAATTTATATTGTACAATTAGATTGTATTACATTCCTTCAATATAATCACCAGCAATAAGTATTAACTTTTGCCAAATATCAGAAAGTCGTAGGATACCGTTGGCAAGGGGTTGGTTGTTGATGAGGACAAGAGAACGTCCTATTCGTCAGAACATAACGGCTTCTGTGCCCAAGCAATAGGGCGCTAACGGATATCGGATGCATCGAAGGGCTACTTCAACTTAGAAAGGAAAGGAACCTAGTGCGGCGAATTTTATTTTTTATATATATTTTTATTATATTACAGATTAATTTCACTTTTAGCCACAATGGTATTTATAAACCGCCAATAGTGGCATATTCTACTAGATTTATCAAGAAACTTGTCTTACTTTTAATTATCCTAGAAGTTATGTTCAAGTAAATCAAAATAGGAGTCGCTTTATAATGATATGTGCTATGTTCAGCTCGTACTATATCCAATCACACATATCATATGTCTTGAATAAAAACTTAAGTAAATTGGACGAAAAGTAGAACCAGACCTATTATTTCTGGTACGAACATTTTCAGGGTTCAGCTACACCACTTTTGAATGAAAGTTGTTCAATTTTTTGACGAATCGAAACAATTTCAGTAGCATCATTTTTGTCCTCGGCTTATAGGTGCTGGTATTGCGTGCATTTCAAGGTTCGTTTTAGAGTCTTATGGTATTTATTTTCCTCTACTATATGGAGACTTATCAGTATGAAAATCAACCTGATAGTCTGTAAAGCCACACCTCTGTATCGCCTGTGCCTGTCCCGACGATGCGAATTTGTAAGCTCCATGTTATAATTCTCTCAGCTTAAAAGCTCAGAATACAATAGGTCGCTGCCAACTTAACTAAAAGGACACGCTCGCTGAAAAGTTATCTGCGTATATGTCCGTCCGCACTACGGACCGTGTGCGACTGGCGACACATATTGCGCTGACAAAGTAATAAATCAAAAAACCGTCCAGAGTTTACAAATTACACTATTTATCGCCGGGGTTTATAATGACAAAGTCATTGCTACACAGGATACGAAACTGAATTTTAGATACTCACTCAGACTGGCGAGGCTAGAAGAAAAAAAAAACAGAAAAGCAAACAAAAGGGGAAAAGGAGAAATAACAGAATCGTAATGGGAATACTGATCGATGGATCAGGTTAAAAAAATTATAAACGAAATTAGATGTACACATTGAAATAAACAATAGTTACACCTTATTAAAACAAAATAAACTAATATTGGCTGAAGCTAAGACATGAGCACATAAAAATGAAGAATGAAGAATCAAACTTCAATAATATTATATATACATATACAATAATTTAACGGTAGAAGAAATGAACAAAATAATTTAGTAAAATGGCGAAGGTAAGTGAAGAAAAGATAGGGTATCAGAAAATAACTAATGAGGGAAATATATACACATGGAACAAAAAAATAAAGTGTTTTACTCCAAAAAAAGTAACACGGGATAAGGACAGCCGATACAGAAGACGAGCGGAAATGTGGACATGAGCGAAATAACGGAAAATGAAGAAAGAAAGGAAATTGATTTAAGAGACCACAAGGTTATAATAATATACTTGACCAGGAAATAAAAGCAGGGTCCTGGAATATAGCAGGACTGAAATGAAAATTAAATAATGAGGCACAAAGGAACGAATGCTGGTGGAGTTTATCAGGTCATGATGGAATAACCTAAACATGGATGCAGGATTGCCGCGCTACCTGACGAAGGGTCTGCTGATACTCCATTTTATATACCTAGGTCTTTCATTCATTTCAATAGAATTTTGGTCCATTTCCGGTTGTCCATTTAAGGCGCGCTACCCGTTCATCGACATCCGCAAGTCCTGACCTCCGCCTGATTTCCTCATTTCGAATTTGATGCCTAAGACTAACTCCTAACATCGCACGCTCCATTGCTTCCTGGCACATGCAGACGATTTGCGTTCTTCTGAAGGTCGCAGCCCATATGTAGCTACCGGTAAAACGCAGGCATTACATACTTGCCTCTTCAGGTTTATAGAAATTCTTGGCTGTCTGAAGATGTAGCTAAGTTTGCCGAATGCCGCCCAGGTCAAGCCGATTCGTCAGCTGATCTCTGCTTTCTTTCGCAGCGAGATACACGTACTCATCAACTTTCTCTAGGGTGTGGTTGCCAATAGAGACGGCCATGTTGTTTGGACTCCAGATTTTTGTTTTGTGTAGGTTAATTTTTAGACCCACAGCCTGGGATGCTTCTTTCAGTTCGTGATCATCATTTCCAGTTCTTTTAAATGACTACTGATGAGGACAATATCATCGGCGAAGCGAAGCTGATTAAGACGATTTCCATCGATGTTAATCCCCCTGCGTTCCCATGATAATTTCTTTAAGACGTCTGCTGGCGCTAGGGTGAACAGTCGGACGCCCCTTCTAATCGGTATTTTTCCTGTAACCCAACCTTCTTCCATTTTAACATGAAGCGTAGCCTGCGCTTAATCAAATTTGACTATAAGGGAATTATCCAGTGATTCGAACACTGCACAAGTCGATAGTCGATTAGTCGATAAAAGCCATATGGAGAGGAATGTTAGGAATGTTGAGCTCTTTACATTTCTCGATCAGTGTTCACACTGTTTGAATATGGTCAGCCGTGCTGAATCCCTTCAGGAAGGAATTTTACCTTTATCGAGACACTTATTTAGGAGTACTATAAGTACTATCTCAAGAGACTCCTCCGACCTTCAGCATTTCGCTTGTAATCAGATCTTCTCCGAGCGTCTTGCAGTTCCTAAATTTAAGCGCAGCTTTCAGTTCTGCTACGTCTATCTGTTGGAATTCTTCGTATTCTATATTCACTACTGCTTGCCTCCACCCTTCCTCTTGGTCCATGGGTTAAGTTGACTAATGTTAGGTTAAGTTCAAATCTTTCGATGGTTTTTGAGATTTTATCCTTTTTCGTGTCTACTTCTCCGTGGTTGCTGTATATGTCTTGTCACCTATTCGTTTGATAATCTGGCGCGTAAGACTCATGTTGTTGATTTCTATGGCATATTTGATCATATTTACGTTTTACGTTCTGCAGTCTTTTCTGATGGCTTTCTTTACGCTCTTGTTTAAGTCTGCGTAGCTTGACGAGTTTCTGCTCGTGATTTTATCGGTCTCAACAATGCGCAGACTTTCTTGATTGTTCTTTCGGTTGGTCGTAGCTTCCTGTCACTACAAGCGCTAAAGTATTCTTCTTTCTCTCTAAGTAAAGATATCATGGGGCGGATTGTCTTCTCTATTTGTAGCGTTCTCTCCAGATACGTGCTGATATGATCTTAGCCCTGGCCTGTCTATGGTCACTGCCGGTGTCTAACCGATTTAAAATCTGTAGCTAGGATATAGTCAATTTAGTACTGCATAGTACTGTTTTTTTTTCAATGTTGCGGTAGTTTTTTGAAGAACGTGTTTTAACAGCAAAGTGTCTCTTTGGTGAGGAAGTCGGTCATCGTTTGTCCTCTCTAGTTTCGTTTACCCAAGCCAAATGTTCCGACGTATGGAAGCTCTGTAGAAGTTTTTGCTCCGATGTTAGTAACAAATTCTCCTGTCAATACGGTGAACTTGGTTTTCCCTATATTTACGCCGTTGTGACATCTTCAAGGAATTTTTCATGTTCTTCGTCTATTGAGGCAGAATCATGCGCTTGTATAATTTGCATGCTGAGCCTGCTGTTTAGCCTGAAATCTACATAGATGACTCTGTCCGAGATCTCTCGTGCCTTGGTACTGCTGATCCACGGGAGGATGAAACCTCCCGTGGGTCAGCAGTGCTAAATCGCCAATGTGAGCATTTTCGATGGTGTTACTCTGGAAGAGGAGGTAACCCGATTTAAGAACGGTTGCAGTTTCACTGCTGCGTCTAATTTGACTGAGCCCCAGTATGTCCGACTTTATGTGCTGCAGTTTTTTCTCAATGTTCGTCAAATATTCTTCGAGCAGCATAATACGAATGTTATACGTTGTAATGTAGAAAGTTATTCTATTTTGTATTTATTTAGATGTTCCTTGGACATTTATTGGATCTAGAGGGGCGTCAGTAATTAACGAAGCTGTCAACGAGGTTCTACAGGTGATACATAAATTCGTGGGAAACGAGTACTTAGAGTCGTATCATTTCACCAATGAGAATAACATTTGTGGGAAGACACAGCGAAGAGGAGATGCAAGGTAAAGTCAGAAAAGGTTACAGATAGGACCCAGAAACTGTAAATATATACTAACAGAACTTACAAGAATTCAAGTATAAAGATTTTAAGAGTATTTACGAGCTAACCGTCTAGAGAGAGCATGCAAATTATTCTAGTGGATCAGACAACATGCATAGTGAGACCTACACAGCAGAGGACATTTTAGTCAAGTTAGTTGAATTACTTCTGGGTGGGAACAGAGACATAGCCGTGCAGCTGGGAACTAGGAGATACATTGCGCGTGTACAAGTCACACTCAATACAATTCTGCTCAAACTGATAGAAGAATCGACGACAAAGGACTAAGCAGAATTTCGTGGAGGGATAGGCACCAACGAGCTTATTGTGACGTAGCACTACTTAAATACCGATCCTCTGAATCTTCGGGTAAGTTAAATCGGTCCTCTGAGTCTTGGTGAGGGAGAACCGAAGCCGTTTAGAGATGCGTACACGCTATTTATAGGGGGCAAATGGGAACTTACTTCCGCCGAAGAGACACAGGCAGCCCGGATTTTCCTACCCTACTAAGCGTAGGATTCAGGATTCAGATGCATCTTCACAACGGGCTACTTCGATTTTTATTTATTTTCCATGATTCATTTTAATTTAGTAAACATGCTTTAGGGATGTCAAGATTACACTCCATTCTAACGCTACACAGCTACAACCCCATCTAACTTAATCGACTGTTGTATGCATTCTAGATATGAGTCTGTGAGAATGAAAATGGTGTAAGTCACATTTGGATTGTTTTTGTATATATATATATATATATATATATATATATATATATATTTTATTATTTTATTATTTATTTATTTATATATATATATATATATATATATATATATATATATATATTGTTTACGTATGCCCTATCATCTACTTTCTTTACATGCCTTGTAGTTATGGTTATGGACATCATTCATACTCAACGTCTTTTTTCTGTGCTCTTAAAAAAATATGTATGTGCATTGCTACCTTGGATTAAATAATATATGAATCTGAGGGTGGCATAACTCTTGTTTTGAATATCAATAAAAAGTTCGTGTAGTGTTCTGTTTCACGGATCAAGACCGTTAGGTTATTTTTTAAAAATACGTCTCAATAATAACGTATTGTACACATTCTTATAACCCTTGAACCCTACGAATTCATTTCAATAATTAAAACGAAACAAATATTACTGCACATGCTACGCACGGAACAAACATTGAATGACGGTAGTATACATAACCGGTATGCGGGATACTGGTTTTATATCGTAGGAAATGGGAGCAAATACTTTGGATACACTATTAAATTCGTATCCAGAACACCGCAATCGAATAATATCGTCGAGAATTTTACAGTACAAACCTACTGCGTTTTATAAGGTGCATGTAAAAGAGTACACTTATTATTCTTAATTAATAAACGGAAAATTGTAAACAATTGTTAGATTAGTGTTTTGTGTTTTTAGTCAATGATGGCTTTCACTTCGTGCATTCTGCAGAGGCCATCTCGCAATTGCTAATCACGGTGCAAGCAGAGATATGCATTATTCTTATTGCTAACAACCAGAAACGCATTATGGAACTTTTAAGAGATATCGCTTTCACCATACGAGGACAAGGATACTCGAATCTAGAAATATTGAATGCTAAGCTGTGTAAAGTAGTAACAATTGTAATTTTCTATTGGCTATTGCCGTCTCTTGCCATCACCTCATTCTATTTCCTCACAAACCAATTAACTTTTAAACCCTGTCCGGTAGGATCGCTCGTTACTGAATGCGGAAGCGCGCTTAAAATGGTAATAGCAATAATATTTCGTTATTCCATTTAACTCTTTATTGCATGTTTTTAGGTTCTACTTTTTAACGTGCATACACATTTTTCGGCTCGTTATATATTGATGCTAGCAGAAACCGTATCAGCATTCCTACTGGGCGTTTCATCGCTAACGATGCTATTTGTTTGTTCGTTTGGATATGATTTAATAACCAATAGAATCATGGAACTACAGACTGCCATCAGTATCATACCGTTTATACAGCGTGGACATACTCGAAGGGAATATTTCAGAATTCATTCAAGAAATCATCAGAAAATTATTAAGTATTAAAATATCAAATATAAGTGGATGTGTATATAGTAATTAGTAACTTTTCAGGATCTACAACAAAGTTAATAAGATGCAGAATGCGACGTTTATTTTAATCATACTCAGTAGTATCCAAATAGCGGTCTTCCTAAGAATTTTATTAGAGGTATTTAATAAACAATACTAGTCAATACATATAAAACATAAACAAATTGGACATAAAAGTTAATACTTGGAAAAGTGTAAGTTTGTACTTACTGCTCGCTTCTAAATGATCGTCAGGAGTCTAGTTGACATACCAAGATGTTGCTTGTTATTTTTATTCTTGTTCTACCAACGCTCAAAGGGAATTCTAGTGATCAGCAGCGAGCAGCACGGCTACATATAACAACACACTGAAGCTATAGATGGTTTAGCTGTAGTTGGCTCGTGTTCTTCAAGCACAGTTATAAAGCATCATTCCCAGAGGGGCATGGAAAATCGATCGGGCGCGTATCACAGGTGGTGGATAGGGAAAACGAGTGATCGATAAAAGTCCTGGTTAGCGACTTAGATAAGCGAACCCACATGTTAATATTAATTAATCCATGTCGAGGCCAGCAAAAACCGTAGCCGTGCACCAATTTTCCCTAAGCCGTGTTGTGAGTCATCATGACTAGGGCTACGTGGTACTGGGGTGCAGTGTCGTGAACGAATGAATACCTTGCGAATCGTCATGGTATCTAGCTTTGCCTCCACATCTGGTGCTCAGTGGGGATCGATCTCTAGATCTCGTGTACGTACCCGCCGTACTAAAAATGGAACTGAACAATTAAAAGCAAAGAACAAAACACTATGGGAAAATCACCCAGTGTTTCACAAAACAGCTATCAGGACGTGCCAGAAGACAGCGAAACAATTCTAGTTCTATTTAAAGGCTGAAATCAGGGAGCTGCTAAGCGAAATCTGGCAATCGGAGGAGTAGCTATGCTACGAATCAATTGACTCAAAGGAGGCATCTATCAACGGGAAGCACACAGCGGAATGACACAAGACCGGTGAAAAATATTAGGGGCTCCAGTGATCGGATGTAAATATTGAGTAATGCTGAGGATTATGCGGTATCGTATCTTGAACGAAGAGCAGATAGAAACTATTATCACAAAGTAATCGGTTATATAGATATAAATAAGATTTAGGAAATTATATTATTTTAAATGTATTCATGGCTTGTGCATCGCGCAATTGATAACACAATTTGCGTCAATAGCCGCGGAGCGCCGAGTCAGCATTTACAACACAATCTGCTAGCGGACTCTGGAAGCGACCCAGCCATCTTTGCAAGATCACACCAGGTAGGTCAGGTTTTACGTCATCGAGTCAGTATCCGCCGTTTCTATGCAGAGAACTGTGCGAAGACGTTACGAATCGCAGCGACGACAGATTAATTTAGTTTATAAGCTACGGTTAGGATTGTAAGATTATCAGTTGACTATCAATCTTCAGCAGTTGGTTGATCAGTATACATTAGTATCGCTCAGTTGATACATCAGTATGTACCTGTATTGATTCTGTGAACATTAGTGTATTAGCAATGTAAAACTGCTAAGTAAGAAACAATAAAGGCAGCTGTGCGATGCTATCCTAAATCTGAACTACACCAGAGAACCTCCAATCGATACGGTAGAGTAGTACTTTACCCACGTTATGGTGGAAACCCTACTTCATCGCAACATGGTGAAGATCCAACTTCAGCGCGACATGGTGCCAAAGTAGAATAAGACAGCCTCCACATACTACCCGAAACCGAAAGATCCCATCAGGAGGGTGAGCAAGGAGAAGAGCTGTACTAGCCAGGAGCCGACACGTATGCCCATAGTTAGCGAGCAAGACGCAGAGAACGCAGGAATGGAAAAACATGAGCATCAAGCAGTGGAAGTTGATCTCGAGAGAGGTATTTTTTGGAAAAAAGGCAAAAAGGCTATCGAGAAGAAAAGAAGGACAATCAAGAAGTTGAAACAAATTCCCGTCGGATCATGGCAAATACTTCCTACAACAAGCTTTGGGAGCTAACAGGCAAGCAGTTGTTCCAAAATGTATCTCGCCTTCAGTGTTCAATCTCATAAAAACAAACATTGTATCGTATCTGTCTGACTATGAGAAAACCACTGTAATAACTGGATGGGACGATACCTCCAAGTTTTGCAGTTAGTTGGGCAGCACGAGATGGAGATTTAGAATCTCGTCAGGGAGCATGTCTGGGGCTAGTAGACGATATTATTAAGAAGAGATCATTCGATTCGACTAAAAAAAGTTAAATTTAAAAAATAAAACAAAATAAATTAAATGAAAATTTAAAAAAAGCTAGCACTGGAAATTACATTACAACTTTATCTCCATCGGCATGGAAAAAGTTAAAAAAAGGATCGACATAGCCGCAAGTAAGAATGTATAAATAAGTTCAATCGCTGAACAAGATTAACAAAGAAATGACCCTATAACGACATGTGATGCCACTTGCCCAGATTTTCATCTGACCCGCTGCAGAGCCCGCAGTGCCATAGGATGATATTTCGAGGAGCTACGATAGAAGAGATCGGACGATACTGCCTAATATGCTGCTACATTGAAACAACGATATTAATTTCGACAAAAAAAAATATATCAAACTGACGCAAATTTATCATTGGTCACCTCATATTTAAATTATTTCTTTGGAAGGGGCTGGCCCTCCCAGATGCTAAGTAAGAAACAGTAAAGGCAACTTCGCACAGCTGTGCTGTGCGATTCTACCCTATATGTAAGCTACATCTGAAAAACCCCGCTCTACGATAAGGGGGAGTAGGACTCCAATCACGTTATGGTGGAAACCCTACTTTACCGCGACATGGTGAAGATCACACTTCACCGCGACAGTATTACAACATATCTGCTTGAAAAAATTGATTGACTGAAAACCGGTGTATCCATTGGCTTTAGGATAGTTTCAACCAAGGCGGGCTACATCTAGGTCTGCTGCGTTAATCAACTTTGGTTGATAAACGTGAAGAGGGGGAGAGAGAGAGAGAGAGAGAGAGAGAGAAAGAGAGGACATCCCTGGGTAGGGGGGCAAGCTAAAATGCGTGGTGGAGAGGCTGATACCCAAGACCATATCATGGATACCGGCTAAAAGAAGGGCGGCGAAGAAGAAAGAGAAGCCTTGGAAAAGGGCCCAACCACGGAACCTCAACCGGAACCCCAACAAACTCCTGTGAAAAGGTCTGTAGAGGTAACACAAGATACACATCTCGATGGTGAGGGACCAGGACCGGAGCCCGACAACATTCTTGTGAGGGGCTAACAATGGAACCTCTACTGCAACAGCGTAGGTCGTATCAGCCACAGATCGTATTAAATCTGCTTTAGGGAAAATATTCTAAGAATGCATCCCGACAGGATAATAAACACATTCCACACGAAACCTTATAGGCTAGTAATACCTGATACAGCAAAGTGGGAAAAAGGCGCTAAATACATTAACTTAAGGGAATAATCTGGTTTACCGATAGATTTAAAACCAACAAAGGAACAGGAAGAGGTGTACATGAGAATGGCTCGGCAGGAGGCACAAGTCTTCCGCTGAGCGAGTATACCCTCGTATTTCAAGTAGAACTCATCGCAATTCAAGGTTGCGTTAAAACGATATTAATAAGAAATTATAGAAAGAAAGAAATCATAATATAGTCAAGTAGTACTGAGATCACTAGACTCTAGCGTGAATAACTGCTGACTCGTCATAGAAAGCATTGTGGACCTGATGATTCAGATGATACTCAAAACAAAGTAATGCTTGTGTGAGCACGGGGACATCAGGGAATCAAATGCAACAAAAACGGTTAAATTGACACAAGAGGCAAGTAAATTATAAAAAAAATTACCGCCACCTAGCCTTTCGGGATACTATATAACGCCGCAAGGAATAGTTTGAGAAAGAACCAAGGATACTCCCACATACTGGGAAGCGCAAACGGTTCATTCGTGAGACACCTGGACATCATTGAAGATACAGAGATTACTAAGAATAAGGCCATACAAGCGTTATTTTATTGCTTTTTCAGCTTTATTTATTTGTTCTTCGATGTTCTATTTATGTATATATTTTAGATCGATTGTAAAATTTTTGGTATGATACACCTAGTATTTTACTTATTGTAAAAAAAAACTCATAATTTGTGAAAGTATTGTATCAATACAGTTTGTAGTTAAAAATTTATATTTTTAGGACTTCAGCTTCACGATTTTCAATGAAGCATTAGTCCATTTAGGAGTTCTGCTTCTTCTTTCTTCATCAGGAGAACATTTAGCACAGCAGGTAATAAACTTGTATTTCGCCAGTATGTGGTTAGTTCACAAAACGCAGTCATATTAATTTTCTTAGTTTACAATAGAATAAAATATGAGTTAACTTAACAACTGAACTGCATATTTGTACGAAGAAAGGTGGTTTGCATAAGGAGAAGGAGTATTTCTGTTATATTGATAAGTATAATATTAATTTGTTTGAAAAAGTTATAATTAACATGTCTCAGTATAGAACATATTCTTTAGCATAGAATTAGCTGCCAGGTCACTATATACAATATGTATAATGAGGTAACCTGCAAAATTACAGTGGGTGGTAGTTTGTCTAATTATCATTTAACCAAAGAATATTTGTCCGTATGTCTGAACCGCTTGAATTTTCGTTCTAAGTAGGAATGCTCATCTGCTTGTTATTTCTACAAGTACTACCTTGAAACGTTGCTGTATAAATACCAAAAATAAACCGCGTTCCAAATGGTGATCTTCTCTTGCGGTAAGATTCTTACGATTACAATATTTTTGAAGTAGGGAAGCTGTACTGGACGTCAAAAGTCACTGATGGCAATCAAACAAGTTAGCGATATCTCATTGTAAATTCCCTATACCGCCAATGCTTTCACATAACTAAATGTCCACTTCAACTCAATTCAAATTCAAAAATGTTCTTCACGATCAATAATCTATTTTAAAAACAAATCAGGGAAATGCACGCCTTCCATACAATAAAGTACCCTTATTATTTCTCGTCCACTACCCAACGACAAGTTGTACCGACCTTCCGGATAAGGGTTCGAATCCTGGCTTCTCGGATGCTAACAACCACACTATGGTGCAAGTGTTCACATGATAATTTGACATAGATTCTATTTTTAATATACACATAATAATTAAATATATCGAACTGAATAACAATCTTATTGAATGTTTCATGTTTAATCAGTGCTCCTCCCTGGGGACTATTACATTCCAATCTATACCCTGGGATGGCGATATACAGTTGCAGAAGGATATGCTTTTTATGATGCAGAGATGTCAACAACCGCTTCAAATACAAATTGGGGGATTTGTATGCCTTAACCGTCTTTTAGTGGTACAGGTATACAATCGTTACTAAAGTGGTATTCAATAACTGATAACCATGTTTCATAGGTTTGCAGATTTGCTTACTCCCTCGTGACACTACGGCTACAGCATGCTTGAAATCTACATGAGCTGTCAGTATATTAGATGCAGTTTTCAACACATTAACAAACACTACTAGAAGATGGCAGCATTGACGAATATTTTATGATATGTCATATTAGCTAATTCTCGTTAGATTTGCACCTACTAACTTAAAATTATTCAATTAAATAAATATCTTGTGTGGGCACCCGACTTTCCGAATTAATTAAATAATAATTAGATTAAAATTTAAGATATTCCGTTCGACTAGGTTCGATTAACATTAACACATGTGAAGACGTTTTCGCCATGACAATAAGTTCCTGATACAGCAGTGCTGTATTCGTAAAGTAATAATAGAGTTAATATTTTATTACTGTGTCTCTTGGGTTGCCTTTTGGCTATAATACCTCCCGCCTTCCCTCTTGTTAAAATGTACTCCTTTTTCTCGGAGAATTTTGACGATTTTTTTAACCACCCGTACCCATTTTTGTTTTCTTTGAGGAGGAATCTTCTAAAAACACATATGCTCTTAGCGTTGAGCTAAAGTAGGGATGCGCCCCACATTCTGGTGGAGGGTTTGCATCATATCAGTTGCCTTCCGAATCTATTTCCATATCTGCCTTTCTTACGTTTGTTGATTATTTGATTATTTTCAATCCCCTGTCCTCTCTTTGCTACTTCTCGGCTAAGCATGCCTCAAATGCCAAAATTTGCATTGCTTTTGATATTTCAGCTATATATCCTTCCTCCCCTCACATCTTCTTATCGCTTGTCTGAGCCATCTTTTGGCTTTTATACACTCTTTTTCATACCCCTGGAGCATCCTAATACGCCTCCTTTCATCAACTGTTTTTGGTACTAAAGCCCTCTTTATCTCCTCCGTTCGTTCATCCAGTATTGCTACCTCCCCTCATTTTATCTTCTGCAGGTTTTGCCAATAGCTCCTTCTTGTCCCAGCGTAAACCCTATACCCTTATATTTTCCTGCCTGGTGGATCCCTCTCTTCATTCCGTAGATACTTCAGCTCTATGCTAATCGGAAATTGGTCGGTTTTTACTATTTACTCCATCGCGAATTTCCGGCCCTACCGACTCATTTACGACTGCATAGTCTCGTCTCTCACTAAAGATCCTCTCGCCCCTATATACGTGTATTATTACACGACTCCACCAGCCTCCGAGAGTCCTGAGCAGGGGTATCGGCAGGGAATCGGCGGTCGATAATTTGATGAACATTGTCGTTGTAATTTTCTTTATTATTAATAGTAATAATAACAATAGTCGGGTGATGTATTCGGTCAGTCAATGTTGAGTTTACAAATCCAGCTTATCCGGCTTATCGTTGTATGAAATGTGTATTATAAGGCGCCGTAGCAGGAAGTGGTAGCGGACAAGCGCAGTCGAGGAACAACATCTTGGCGATTTTGCCGCACACGGTGTGGAAAACAGAGAATGCTCCAAAATTCGCTTACGTTCGCCACAACGTATGTAAGAAGCTCAGGAAAGATCTAATCATCTATCAATTATTAGCTGATGTGTTGCTAAACATGCTTACCGTGTAAAGCCCTGGGAATGACAATATCTAAGAAACTATAGTATAATAATACGAATTAGTCCACAAAGGACACCTAGGAATAGTAAGCACTTGACATTCATTATAGGGGGTTAGTAGTGAAAAATCTAACCGGATTATCTAATCATAATCCGGGTGGGATAGGTGGAGCGTTGAAATGGAAGGGAATAATCACAGAGAGAGTTGTTTTAAGTATTAAGCCTTTTGGTTTGACTGCAGACATGGGTTTAGGAAGAATTGCGAGTAGGTGCAAGCAAAAGCGCAATATGGCTTTGGGGATATCGAAGAGATAATGGGAGATGGTGGGATGTTAATCTAGTAATATCGTGTAATATATGGGATGAGTGTGTGAAGCCAATATTGTTGTGTGGAGTAGAACTGTGGGGATTCCGAGAATGATATATAGTAGAAAGTGAGCAAGACTAATTCCTGAATGTGGCGAAAGTGAGGGAGTGGAGGATGACAGAAAGGTGAGTGAATAGTTAAGAGATGAAAGGAAGGGCGACGAAATCTGCAAAAGGCTGACGTCGGAGAGGAAGTGTGGCGATAGTAGAGAGGGAATAGTTGAGAGGAGGGTTGCATTTAAGTTGTATTTGTTATTAGGTTGAGTTTATTTTTTTCTGTAATGGCTATGGCTAATAAAGTTTTTTTTTACTAACGTAGAGAAGAGGAATATCTATGTTTTTACAATCTGCGACATACAGATTCTGAACCATCCTAGTAGTAACGAATCTTCCTGCTACAATATATTATTGTACTCTAGTGTATGTATGTGTCTATTGTGGTTCATACGTGACTGAATCTGATTATTATAAATAACTATTAAACACGAATAAATAAAGCAGTACATCACTGTGTCAGTATAAAACTGCAAGCGCACAAGTTTATAATTTTATTATCGCAACATGTGCTTGGAAAGTATTTTCTCTGAAGTATAGTCATTTAAGACATTTACTGAGTAAATGGTGTATAATTGGCTACATATGTGTACTTAAAATACACAAATACAAAAACATAAAGTACAGAATTTATTTATTTGTGGTTAATAAAATAATATTTCTATTGTCGATGTATGACCTCTATATATAAAAGGAAAAAGGAAACACAGCAAACTGTAAACAGAATATTTATTCAAATATGTGATCCATTAGATTTTTTTGTAATGAAAATATTTATCTCATCCCTGCCCCGCGTTCTTGGTGAACTATAAATCTGAATTTTTCCTAGAGGCAAACGTGATAAATCAAATTACGTAGAGGGATTAGATTAATTATAAGCGCCTCGCTCCTATTCTAACGTCAAACGAGAGATTCCTTTACTTCCTGCTTATAATGAACAATAAATGTACAATTAATTCTAGTGTACCGAAATGTTTTCTGAACTCAACAAACGTCGGCCATATTGATATGTGACATTTCAGCACATTTTCTATAAAACACTGGTTTCTTAGGAAACGGTCACTTAAAAGCTGCCGCTTTTGACGTCATTTTGGTTCCACAAAGATAGTATTACGTGTACATAAAGAAACATAGTTTCCCATAAAGGGTAATACCTCAAGGTACAATGAATTGCCGCGATTTATAGTAAGTTATTCAATTATATATATATATATATATATATATATATATATATATATATATATATATATATACATATATATATATATATATATATATATATATATACTTAAAACGATTTTTGTGACGCGTAGATGACGTCAAAATGGCCGCTTTTAAGCAAGCTCTCCGAGGAAACCAGGGCTTAAGCAGTTATATTATTTATAGATGTTCTGCTAAAGTCTTGTCTAAACTCTGCCTGCTGTCTTGACTCATAGTCCAGTTTTGGCTGATATTATATACTATTTCAAAACTGTATTTTGTTCTTATTCTTTATTCTTGTTTACTTTATTTTATTCTATACCTTCAAGGTTGGAAAACCCACGGCGGAAATTGGTTTGTAATCATTATTTCTCTATAATTGTTTCTTCTCTTTTTAAATCTTTTTAAAACAGCAATAATAAGCAATTTTATACTGTTTATTTGTTTATGGTGTTTGTATTCTTATATAAGTGTGTACAGTCATCTGTGCCTTCAGTCATCGGATAAACTTGAAAATGCCTAGAGCTTAGGTGAATCAAGTTGTTTCAAACAATTAAATGAATGGTGAAAAACATAGTAGTTATATTCATCTCCTTAATTGAATACCAATTACCACGTAGTAGACGCCACAACCATTCAATGTCAGCACTTGGTAACATGTTTTTCCTCTTCTATTTTCCTCACATATATTGTTTAACGACAGATACTTCAAGGTTTAACTTTTCGGATATGATTCCATCTTCTCCTGTTGCTTGGACATTTTTCATATGTTTTCGTGCAGTTTTAATTTAGAGCTTTGTTTCTCCTGATATTTTTATAACTTCACATTTTGTACTTTCCTTCTTTAGTTTTGTTCAGGTATATCGCTCTCTATCGTTTTTGATTATAATTCTATATGCCCTGTCTTTATAATTTTGTGCCTATCTTCAATTCGTTTTCACTCGTTCACATTAATTTTTACAATCGAATTTTTATGTTACTTTATTCACTTTTGTCTATTTTAGCACCTCTGCTTCCCAAGTATATACCTACACATTATTATTTCGGGTTCTCATATCCTTTGAAATCTTGTACATAGATTTCCTACCTTTAATGTTTAATTTTCGTGCATTCATTTGGAAAAACTACTCGTATAACCTGGCAAGAATGAAACTTTGGATATGTATACCCTAAAGATAGCACAGGGATTAATATATGACCATAATCCACCAACAGAAAATGAAACAAGGAAGGACCTGCAGGCAATATTTTGGTTCAAATATATTATCAAATGTCAGAAAGATTCAAAATCATGAAAGGGCTACGGCAAGGTTGTGGCGTGACCTTCACACTATTTAACATTTAAATCGACAAGCGTTCAGAAAATGGAAGACAGCATGTCACAAAATTGGTATTGAATTGAACGTTGACCCCACGCTGTACACGCTACACTTCGCAGACGACCAAGTGATCATAGAATAAAGAAGATCTGGAATTTATAACGAGGAAACTCCTAAAACAATACAAATCATGGGGCCTGATAGTCCGCAAGGATAAGACGAAGTACATACGTGTAGGAAAGGACGAAATATCAACCCTCCTAGTGGACCAAGACGTTGAAATCGCACCGTGCTAAGAATATACATACTTACACAAATAACAAGCAGTCGACGGACGGAACCAGAAATAGAACAACGGATACTCCAAGAGAAGAAAGTCATTGACAGCCTAAACTCAATCCTATGAGATAAAAACATCTCAAAGAAAAATAAAAAGCTCCCCCTCATTTCTATTCTATAAAGCATTGTGCAATATGGTAGCAAAACGTAGCAAATGAGCAGGAAAATACAACATAAACTTCGGGTATATAAATGGATTTCGGGCTCAGATTGGCTGGAAAATCAAGAGTGGACAAAGATCCAAATCAGACTATAAAAGATATAATGGAAGTAGAAACTGACATAATCCACGAAATAGAAAGGAAACAGCTAGAGTGGTATGGCCATGTGGAAAGGATGAGTGAGGAGCGGTTACCAAAATTAATTAAAAACTGCTCACTTATAGAAAACAGAAAGAAAAGAAGGCTGAAAACAACGTCGATAGACGGGATTAGAAAGCCCATGTCAGTAAGAAACCTGAATCATGGAGAGAACAGAAATGACTGCAGACCAGGCACCAGGAGGCGTACAACGATATAAAATCACAAAGTTGTGGTCGGTATCAGCATATGCATGTTCATTTATTCGTTACCAAATTTCTAATCCCATAATTTTACCTTATAAAACAGGTGCTGACTATTTTCATTTATTTCACATGCCAAAATAGAAAGAAAGAGAAATAGAAGCCAACGTAGTAATATAGTACGAAAAAAGTTGTTTGTGTAGTTTACATAAATAAGTTACATAAATCTTAGTTGTAATAAGTATGATTTTATTACTTTTTCGCGTGTGTTCATTAATAAAATATCGATCATTCTATCTTAAATGGATTTTAAATGATAAAATGAAAATATTATAAATGTAATAAGTAATAATTATATAAAGTAAGTAAATATAATGTATCCTTAATGACATATTTACTAAATCTGTCAATTATATCACCAGTATCTGGTATTTGTTGATAGGAGCAACATCAATTTTGGTAAATTGAAATGAAAACGTCCGAAGTTCCTTTATTAAAAATATTAGTGGATTATTTAAATCTGGCTGGAATTTTTGGGCAAAATACAAATAGAAACGGAGTATTGTACATCAAAAGAATTATTTTTCACACGATGCTGTGGTTTAATCCTGCCGGTTGTTTGGCGTATATGATTTATGATACAGGTAAGCATTAGAGATATTATCATTTTGTATATACATTTTATTTAGTTTAAAATCGTGGCGGATCCTCAGGAGGAGCGAATGATTGAAAATAGAAAGTCTACTGGAGCATTTTTTCTTTTATCCTATAATACAACTGCTATGGATTAGTTATAAATTTCATTAATTATTGTATACATTGTGGAAAAAATAATGAATGCTTTTTACTAAAAACAGATTTATAAGTAGGTGCATTTATTTTTATAACTCGATTTTCATATCCATATCGCACTAGTGTTTCTAAAGTGACACAACTTAGAATCATGTGTTTTTGATTTGTGTCGGGATAAATATCCCTCTAACAATAATCAAAAGTGTATTAACCTAGCTTCAGAGCTTGCCTGCCAGAGCACACTTGTGTCACCCTTGCTGCTACAAAGCTACCTCCAACTACTTCGTTTTTTTTTTCAGAAACACAGGTTTTTGGGTTGTGTCACTTTAGAAATACTAGTGCGATATGTCTAGGTATGCTACTGATAGATAATTACTATGGCAGTTTGCCTTTTTGCATAAAACTATGAGCGGAGATATGTATCTTATACACCGTGCATTTATAACTATATTTGGTGCAAATGTATCGTGTTAATTATTTGTACTGTGACACCCTCGACTACCTCCAGGTTATCTAATTCAAGATTCCCGCAGCAACAAGCCGCACAACCTGTCTATCAGCACACGAAACACTTTTACCAACCGAAAATATTATTATAACAACTATAATAGCCCAAACCACTTCATAAAGGCGACCGAATTTAAAAACACAGATATTCAAGTTTACGATACATCAACACAAACAATTATGCATCCTAAGATTCCTATGATAAATCTTACTATCCGCATTGCGTCATAAAATCATAACAACCTAGTAGTCAAGCTGTTCCTCATAACACTATGAGGAAGAGCCTGGCGTGTTGTAGTGTTCTTACGATCAAAACGAAATCCCAAGCGAAAATTTTCATTCCGTCACAGAACTAACGAACCTGACATAATGTAGATCAATAACGACATTAATACAAACCCTCTTGCATATTTTAAATTCGAAAATCCACTTTTGAAATTACTAATCTACACATCTATCCTAAAACCTGCAGTAGCTGAAAAATATTATCCTGAACATATCTACCATCAAAAAACAAAATTCCACAGAATTTAAGGCAACTTCCAGTTTAAATGTAATGGCGACATTATCATTCCAGAACTAAAACATCACGACATAATTATAATTATACAAATTCAATTTTCGAAATAATTAAACCACTTTTTCTAGAGACATATAATATTTTCAATATAAAACCTTTATCTCAATTTCAATCTTACGAATCAAAAGTCGATAACCTAATTAGAACCGAACACCTCAATCTCGAAGAAAAACGAGAAATAATTAGTGTATGCCGCCATATTTCACGAAAAACTGGAATCTATCTCAAACAAATATAGTAAAACACCATATTAAGACAGCCGATGATAGTTTCATCCACACTAAATCATACAGATATCCATTTACCCATGAACAAGAAGACCAATCCCAAATAAACGAAATATTAGAAAATGGAATCATACGCCCTAGTACAAGTCCATGGAGTTCTCCTATTTGGGTAGTACCCAAAAAGCAAAACGCCTCTGGTCAACGAAAGTGCCAAATGATCGTCGCCTACCCCAATTTCATGATAGAATTATTACAGACCGATACCCTATCCCCAACATAACGGACATCTTTGTCTACTTACTCTACTTTCCTACATTAGATTTGGCATCCGGCTCTTACCAAATCGAAATGCACCCGGAATCGATTCCCAAAACCTCATCCAATGTAGGAAATAGCTGCTACAAATACTTTCACATGCCAGTTGGCCTAAAAAACGCACGAGCCACCTTCCATCATATAATGTATAATATCCTGAAAAATATTCAAAACAAAGTCAGTCTTGTTTACATGGATAACATTATTATCTTCTCTACTTCCCTAGAACATATCAAAAATCTATAATTGGTCTTCCAGAAGCTTAGGAACAACAACCTAAAATTCAACTTAGACAAATGGGAATGTCTTCACAAAGAAGTCATTAAGCCAAATCCCAGAAAAATAATTGCAATTCAAAAATTTCCTATATCTAAAACTGCCAAGGAAATCCAATCATTCTTCGGCCTTCTCGGTTAGTATCGTAAATTCATTCCCTACTTAGGAGATATTACTAAACTATTCACACAATGTTTAAAAAAAGATGCAAAAATAATTCATAACGAAAACTTCATCAAATCATTCGAATTCTGTAAATCAATATTAAGTAATGACCCGTTCTTACAATATCGCTATTTTAAGAAACCTTTCGTCCACATATGCTTTGAACTTTGCTATAGGAGCAATCCTCTCCCAAGACCCAATAGTAAAATATTTGCCCATAGCTTACGCTTCGAAACCCTAAACCTAGCTGAATGTTTTAAATTCCACAATTGAAAAAAAAACTTTTAGCAATTGCCTGGGTTCCTAAATACCCCCATTATCTCTTCGGAAATAAACTCACTATAATGGCGTATCTCTTGCAAAGAACCAAATGCCCGGCTAGTTACATGGATATTAAAACTAGAACAATATAACTATGAGATCCGATACAAACAGGTAAAATCAATACTAACGCAGACGCCCTATCCCGGATAGAAATGTGTGCTGCCGATACCGACTCAGTAATCGCAAACCCAAGTGACTCAGATATCGAAGATCCCACACACGAACTCGACCTCATCCAAAATAAATGTCTCGACGTCCCGAAAATCATCTAGACGAAATCTTAGGAATCATTCGAACTCAAAAATAAATATCTTACCTACATACATCTTCGTCCCCTTCTCATAAATGAAACTAACCACACCAGAAACCCCCGTCTTCAAAATCCCAATATCAGCAAGATCCTTAAACTACTACAACCACCAAATTGTAATTGCGAAATCTGTCAAACTGGAAAATACGAGAAATATCCACCCACGTCTTCCAAATTAAAAACCGAAACGTTCTTGCAATAATTGACGCTTTCTGGATATATGCTGAAGCATACCTTATCAACTCAATTGTGAACATAAACGTAATGAACAACTTACTAACATTTATCGCTCATCATGGCATCCCTTAAAGAATAATAATTGATCAAGGTAATGAATTCAAAAATCGATTGCTAAAACAATTTTGCAAATTACACAAAGTACACCATACCACCATCAGAAATTCAAATTCAAACTCTCCTATAGAAGGACTTCACTTTACGCTAGCTGACTCTATAAGATGTTTATCATAACAATTTCCCAACGAACACATTGGCATGATAATAAAACACGGTATAATTTGTTACCGTTCTAAATCATTTATGGAAACACTGACAAAATACTAGAAACCACCGACGACGATATGCTTAATGACTATACGGACAAAACACGCGCCAACACTTTGTTTTGAAAAAGAGAAAAATTGCGTTTGTTATTTAAGAAAATCGACGCGCGCAGTTACAAACGTGAAATCAATTTATTTATAAATAAAAATTTAACTGCGTACATCGATTTACATAAATACCAAACGCAAAATATTCTCCTTTTCAAAACAATTCAAATGTGACTTGCACCACTTTCATTCTCACAGCCTGATATGCAAAACATAGCCACTTCACTTCTCCCATATACTATTTGCGCATGCCCTATCATCTGCGACTTTCTGGACAACGTTGCCTCTACTTTCTTTACACCTTTTGTAGTTATGGTTAAGACATCCTTCACACTCAACTTTTTATTTTCTGTGCTCTTGTGCATTGCTACCTTGGATTAAATAACATATAAATCTGAGGGTGGCAAAACTCTTGTGTTTCACGGATCAAAACATTTAGAATTTTTTAAAAAATACGTCTCAATAATAACGTATCGTACAAATTCTTGCAACCCTTGATTATACGAATTCATTTCAATAATTAAAACAAAACAAATATTACGGCACATGTTACGCACGGAACAAACATTGAATTGTTGGACTACTTTCATTGAATATCGGTATACATTACCGGTATGCAGAATACTGGTTTTACATTGTAATTGGAGCAAATACTTTGGATACAATATTAAATTCGTATCCAGAACACCGTAGTCGAATAATAGCGACGGTACAAATCTATTGCGTTTTATAGGGTGAATGTAAAAAAGTACACTTATTATTCTAAATTCACAGTGTAAACGGAAAATTGTAAACATTTGTTAGAATAATGTTTTGTGTTTTTAGTCAATGATGGCTTTCAATTCATTCATTCTGCAGAGGCCATCTCGCAATTGCTAATCACGCTGCAAGCAGAGATATGTATTATTCATGTTGCTAAGAACGAGAAACGCATTATGGAATTTTTAAAGGATCTCGTCGGTTTCACCATACGAGGAGAAGGATACTCGAATCTAGAAATATTGAATGCTAAGCTGTGTAAAGTAGTAAAAATTGTAATTTTCTATTGGGTATTGCCATCTATTACCATCACCGCATTATTTTTTCTCACGAACCGATTAACTTTTAAACCCTGTCCGGTAGGAGCGCTCGTTACTGAATGCGGAAGCGGGCTTAAAATGGTAATAGCAATAATAATTCGTTATTCCATTTAACTTTTTATTTCATGCTTTTAGGTTCTATTTTTTAACGTACAAACACATTATCCGGCTCGTTATATATTGCTACTAGCACAAACCGTATCAGCATCCCTATTGGGCATAACATCACCAATGATGCTATTTTTTTGTTCGTTTGGATACGATTTAATAACCAATAGAATCATGGAACTACAGACTGCCATTAGTATCATACCGTTTATACGGCGTGGAATTACTCGAAGGCAATATTTCAGATTTCATTCAAGAAATCATCAGACAATTATTAAGTATTAAAAGATCAAATATAAGTGGCTTTGTATATAGTAATTAGTAGCTTTTCAGGATCCATAACAAAGTTAATAAGATGCAGAATGCGACTTTGTTTGTTTTAATCATACTCAGTAGTGTCCAAATGGCGGTCTTCCTAAGAATTTTATTAGAGGTATTTAATAAACAATACTAGTGATTACTTATAGAACCTAAACAAATTGGACATGAAAGTTAATACTTGAAAAAGTGTAAGTTAGTACTTGTCTAGTTGACATACCAAGATATCGCTTGTTATTTTTATTCTTGTTCTATCAACGTGTAAAGGGTATTCTAGTGATCATCCACCAGCGAGCAGCACATAACAACACACAGACGCTACAGATGGTCAAACTGTGGTTGGTTCATGTAATCTTTCAAGCGCAGTTATAAAGCGTCATTCCCGAATGGGCATGGAAAACCGGCGCGTATTCCAGGTTAGGGAAGTGATCGATAAAAGCCCTGGTTAGCTACAAGCGAACCCACATGTCTTAATCCATATCGTGGCGAGCAAACACTGTAGCCGCGCACCAATTTCCCCAAACCGTGTTGTGAGTTACTATCACTAGGACTGCGTGGCTCTGGGGGAGTAGTGTCGTGGACGATACCTATGAATGCCTGGCGATCACTCATGGTATCCAGCTTTGCTTTCACATCTCGAGCTCTGTGTGAATCGAGTGTTCCACGAAAACATCTATCAGGCTGTGCCAGAAGATAGCTGAATAATGAACTAGTTTTATTCAAAGGCTGGAAATCAGGGAGCTACTAAGGAAACCTGGCAAGCATGAATAGCTACACCACGGATCAATTCACTCAAAGAAGACATGTATCAACGGGAAGCACACAGCTGAATAATACAAGACCGGTGTAGAATATTAGGGGCTCCATAGAACCTTTCTCATCGCAGGAAAAGCCATCTAGAGACACAACAAGTACGGGTTCTGACAGCGCACTGTCAGAAAACCAAATTCTAAAGTATTATCATATGCTACACAAATGAGCTCTACTCTGTCTTGGGAATGAGTCATATCAACAGACGGAGTTAGTATCTCTTAGATTAATTAATAGAATATAAGCTAGATATTCTCAACAGCGATAATAAACTAATAAACTGCGGTTCGTAACATTGGTGTGACGTAAAGCTATATACTCAACCATAGAGACGATGTAAACAGAATACATGGTAAGTAAATGTCATGTATTAGACGAACCAACTAGGTCTAATCACAAATACATTATATTTGTAATAAAATCCACCAAAACTCCACCCCAGACAATTAGGAATCCAAGGAGCTGTGAATGGAAACTGAAAAAAATCTGGATTCAAAACTGATCTCGGTGACAATGGCGAAAGCTTTAGTTCCATGCCGTCGTATGTTTGGGAAATCCAAAAATATTTGGTCTACACTCAACTTATGACTTACGTATCAACAATCTGGGAGCACAAAGCCTAAGGGTGGTAAGCAGAACTCTAAGAGTATGAAGGGCAATGGACACACCGCCGCAATGGAGGTCATATTGGACCTGCCTCCACTTCACTTTGGAGACAGATGCTAAAATAATCTACAGAACTAACGCCATGGATAGATCGTACGAATCATCCAAAGATCATACCAAACTTGCTGTTGCTGGGAAAACATTCAAAGAATGCATCTCGACAGGATAATAAACATTACACATAACGAAACCTTACTGGGTAACAATACCTGATTCAGCAAAATAGGAGAAAAGTAGCTAAATCTAAAAACTTAAAGGAACAATGGGGTTTACCGATAGATCTAAAACCAACAAAGGAACAGGAAGAGGTGTATATGGGAACAGCTCGGCAGGAGGCACAAGTCTTACACTGGGCTAGTATAACCCCGTATTCCAAGTAGAATTCATTACAATTCAAAGTTGTGTTAAAACTTTATTAAAAATAAATTATAGAAAGAATTATATCAAAATTATAAACGATAGTCAAGTAGTTGAGCTGAGAGCACTAGACTCTGGCTTGAAAAACTCCAGAGCCGTCATAGAATGCATTGTAGACCTGATAATACTGATGACACTCAAAACAAAGTAACGCTTGTGTGTGCACGAAGACATCAGGGAATCAAAGGTAGTAGTGCTAGGCAGGTACTGGACCACTTGTAAAACTAGAATTATTAAGTCCCAGGAGGGTCTGGAAAACCGACCGGGCGCGTATCCCGGGTGGCGGATAGGGAAAAGGCCAGAGCGATAAAAATCCATGCCGTGGCAAGCAAAAACCGTCGCCGCGGACCAATTTCCCCCAAGCCATGTTGTAAGTTATCGTGACTAGGGCTGCGTGGCACTGGGGAAGCAGTGTCGTGAACGATACCTACGAGACACCTGGCAAAATCTCGTAGAAATCAGCCTTGCCTCCACATCTCGGGCTCTGTGGGGGTTGACGTTTAGTTCCCGTGAACTCGTGGTACTGATATGGAACCTAACAAAAATACAAACAAAACTAAGACCGTGGGACACTCGCAGAGCCAACTACTAAAACGGCCCTCGGACTGCGCGAGAAGGAAGCTGAAGAAGCAGACAGCTGGGACAGCAAGCACCAGTTCTTCTTCAGAGGCGGGAGGTCAGGGGGCGTCTAAGCGCACCCTGCCAAGCGGGAGTGGCGGGAGTGGCTATACCGCTGATCAAGGGACTCAAAAGAGATACCTATCAGCGGGAAACACACCGCCGACCGACAGAAGACCGACGAAGAAGAGTAGGAGCGCTACTGAACCTTCCTCTTCGCAGGGGAAATCATACCGGAACGCAACCTCGGACATCAAGATGGCAATAATGCCTGAAGATTATCCGGAGTCGTCCCTGAATGAAGAGCAGATAGGACAAAAAAAATCCTATCTACTCGAAAAAATCGACACACTGAAAGCCGGTGAATCCATCGGCTTCAGTAGAGTATCAGCCAGGGCCGGATACCTCCATGTCTCCTGCGTCAATCAGAGCACCAAACTATGGCTGGCGGGGGTGATGAGAGAGGGACAACCCTGGGAAGGGGCCAGACTCAAATCTGTCGAGGAGAGTCTAATACCCAAACAATTAAGAGCCATGACGTGGATTCCGGGGCCAGCAATGGAACCGGAGAAGATCCTACTCAGATTAATGGTCCAAAATGCCGGAATTTCGAAGGCCACATGGAAGGTGGTCCACAACAAGCCTGACCAAAAAGGTCAGCAAGTGGTCATCACCATGGACGAATCTTCTTGGGATAAAATCAAGAGGATAAACTGCCAGCCACTTCTTAACTTCTCCCGGGTAACCTTCAAGCTACTCGGGGCAAGGAAGGGTAGCGAAGAAGAAGAAGCCATGGAAGAGGGGCCAAATATGGAACCTCAACCTGAACCCCAACCAAATCCTGTGACAGGACCTGAAGAGGGAACGTCACAGGACACACGTCGAGGGGAGGGACCCATAGAGGAACATCTGAAGGGGGTCACAGGCTAATGAGGAGCCAGAAATGGAACCTCAACGGCCAAAGCAACCCAAAGAGGGACCCAAAAAGAACACCTCCCAAAACGTATCCGTGGGGGAATCATCTGTGGCGATACAGCACAATCCAGAGAGGGGGCCTGAGAAGGAACCCTTAATGGAAATGGAGGATTAAAAACAAAATGAAGATACTCCAGGTAAATATACATTACTGTAAGGCAGCCTCGGCTGCTCTACATGCGTATACCATTCTTAACGATTTAGATATTGTGCTCATTCAGGAACCTTGGGTATGCAAGAAGGAAATGCAGGGACTAAAACTGGGTAAAGGTTGGACACTATATAGTGCCCATACCGACAACCCAAGAACCTGTATCCTTGCAAAAAACAAGGTCAGACTACCCATGTGGAACCTAAACTCCAGGGATCTCACAGTGGTGAAGGTAAGACTGGAGCCAAACGAAGGAGCAGAGACGGAAATATTCCTAGACTCTGCATACCTCCCATATGATCAACTAGGACCTCCACCGATTTACGAGCCCTGACATCACCCTGTCAGAAGAAACAATCCCAAATGATTATCGGATGCGACGCAAATACGCACCACTCTGTGTGGGGATGCAGTGACGTCAACAAACGGGGTGAGTCTCTCTTAGATTATTTACTAGAAAATAAGCTGGATATTTTCAACCGCGTAACATCGACACGAAGGGAAGTAATTGACATAACCATAGGGACGATGCAAGCAGAAACCATGGTTAGTAACTGGCATGTATCAGACGAACCTTCTCTGTCTGACCACAGATACATCAGATTTGATATAAAATCCACGGAAACTAACCTCCAGACATTTAGGAACCCACGGAACTGTCAATGGGATCTTTACAAGGAATACCTGCGACAGGGCCTGGAACTAAGTCCGGGCAAAGTTAGGAATAAAGTGGAGCTAGAAATAAAGACTGATGGCGTCACAAATACAATAACTTCAGCTTCTGAGTCAAGCTGTCCAAAAACGGTAAGAGAGAACCGCAGGAATGTTCTGTGGTGGAATAAGGGACTCTCTGGCCTAAGGCCAAAGACAAGAAAGCTGTTCCACCAGGCTAAAAGAACTGGCGACTGGGGAACCCTGACGGAATACAATATCAAACTAAGGAAGTCTAAAAGAACTACATGGAGGGAGTACTGCCAGGGGGTTGAGAAAACACCCGACTGTGCAAAACTTCAGAAGGCTCTCGCAAAAGGTAACAACAATAAAGTTCGATCATTGCGGAAAAATGACGGAACATACACAGAAACCGAAGGGGAAGCGTTGAAACTCTTACTTCAAACGCATTTCCCGGGTTCTGCGGTTATTGATACCGAACACGAGAATCTGGCTATCGACAACCCATTCAAACGGGGAACGAAAAATAGCTGGATACTAGCAAACAAAACTCGCATGGGCAATCAACACATTCGAGCCATTCAAAGCTGATGGGGAAGACAACATCTTCCCATATAAAATCAGTACTGTGTACCATTATGCGGGCGAGTATAGCCCTAGGGCACATACCGAAAAAGTGGGCAAAAGTTAGGGTGGTATTTATACCAAAACGAGGACGGGAAACATACCAACTGGCAAAGTCCTACATGCCCATCAGTCTGACCTCGTTCCTACTGAAAACAATCGAAAAACTGATTGATAGACACATCAGGGATGGATCAATGGTAAAACCACTGCACAGGCACCAATATGCCTATCAATCAGGAAAGTCGTGCGAAACCGCAGTGCACGAAATAACCACTGCTGAAAAAGCAATCAAGAGCAAGCAGACATCTCTTGCCATCTTTCTGGATATAGAGGGCGGCTTTGACAATACCTCGTTTGAATCCATTACTAGAGCCACACAAGCAAGAGGCATACAGTCAACCGTAGTTGGCTAGATCGGCCAAATGCTAAGTGGACGGAAAATAAAAACTTCACTAAATGGAATAACCATGGAAGGTACGGTGGGCAGGGGCTGCCCGCAAGCCGGCGTACTGTCCCCTCTTCTGTGGTGCCCAGTCATAGACGGTCTGTTAGATCAACTGGACCGAAAAGGATGCTACGTACAAGGCTACACCGACGACGTAGCAATACTAGCGGTCGGCAAATTTGACAGCATCACATAAGAACTTCTGCAAGGTGCACTCAAACACGTGGAACGGTTGTGTGCAACAGAGGGCCTCACGGTTAATCCCGAAAAAACCTTTTTAGTACCATTTACACGTAGAAGCAACTTAAATAAGATAAAAATGCCGACGCTGTTCGGCAGAGAAATACAAATGGAGGGGCAAGTTAAATATCTGGGTGTAACTCTAGTCTCTAAACTGACCTTCAAGCCACATATGACAAAGATTACCAACAAAGCCGTGAAAGCGTTCTGGGCATGCCTGCGAATCTTCGGAAAAAACTGGGGACCAACACCAAAAATGGTGTATTGGCTCTATGCTCGGGTTATATGCCCCATTATGACTTACGCACCAACAATTTGGTGGCATAAAGCCTCAGACGGGGTAAGCAGGAAAATACTAGGCAAAGTGCAAAGATGGCCTGTCTAGGAATAACGGGCAATAACAACTATCCCCACTGCCGCAATGGAGGTTATATTGGACCTGCCTCCACTTCACATCAAAGTGGAGACAGCGGCCAAGATAGCAATCTACAGAACTAACGCCATGGGGAAGTCATACGACTCATCCATAGACCACACCCATCTAGCGTTAGGGAAAACCGAAGAGTACATTCTAAGAATGCGTCCCGACAGGACAATGAATACACTTCACATGACGAAACCTTACAAGGTAGTAATACCAGATAGGGCAGAATGGGAAACGGCTATATGCAAAAACTCAAAGGATCAATCTGGTTTACCGATGGATCTAAATCCAACAAAGGAACAGGAATAGGAGTGTATGAGAACAACTCAGCAGGAGGCACAAGACTCCAGCTGGGCGAGCATACCTCCGTGTTCCAAGCAGAAATTATCGCAATTTAATGCTGCGTTCAAACTCTATTGAAAAGAAACTATAGTAAGAAGGAAATCAATATTGTGACAGACAGTTAAGCAGTGCTGAGAGCTCTTGAAAAGTAACACTTGTGTGGGCACCGGGACATCAGGAAATCAACGCAACGAAAAAGCGGACAAATTGGCAAGAGGCTAGCAAATTAAAATTCATTGGCCCCGAACCAACCTGCGGGATACCATATAGAACCGCAAGGAATAGCTTGAGGAAACATCAAAGAAACCGCCACAGCCGATACTGGGAAGCCCAAACTGGAATGAAGTACTCGAAGAGGTTTATAAGGCTTCCAGTACGGAGGCGTGGGACTCCTAACGGGACACTGCACATTGAATAAACACCTGCACACAATGGGGATAGACAAATCACCATCGTGCAGAGGCTGTGGGGGAGAAGAATAAACCCCACTACATGTAATAACTAGCTGCGAGGCATTCAACTCAAGCAGGAAAAAGCTCTTTGGTTCAACGCGAATGAGCCAAAACGAGATCCAAGCTCGCCCATTCACGAGACTTCTGGACTTCATTGAAGACACAGAGATCACGAATGAGGAATAGTTATGGGGGAGTACAATAGGCCAACCGTGGCCGTAGTGCAGTGGGATGCCACAGCGACACCAGACCCTTCAGGGAAAAAAAAGTCCCAGCAGCAAAAGGGAATTTGGTCGTAGTTTAATAGATATTAATTAAGTGGAATCTGTTCAACCTGATCCAAAACCTGGTCAACCTGTTCCAGATCCTGTTGAATCTGTTCCAAAACCTGTTCAACCTGTTCTAAAGCCTGTTCGCCCTATTCCAAAAGCTGATCAACCTGTTCTAGAATATATTCGACTCGTTCCAGAAAAGGTTCTAAAACCTGTTGAATCTGTTACAAAACCTGTTCCAGAATATATTCCAAAGATATTAAACAGGATAACTGACTCTCCACCATAGAAAAATCCGAATTTTACTTACACTTTGGGAAATCCGATCGCAAAAAGTGGTTCAGAACCCAACAAGCTTTACTACTCCTTAGCCTGGAAAAGGCTATTTATAATAAATGGTGATGTGGTAGTACAACGGTTGGTTGGTTCGTTGACAACTGATAAGTCCAGCGACCTAGACCGGCGTTTTCTATTGGCCGATCTTTGCTGCAAAATATTGAGCGTGCTGAATTTCTTGCCACGCGCTTACCGCCCGATAACCGTTGCCACAAGAATACGCCGTTGTTCTGAACGCGTTTCGTTCGTTGCGTGTCTATAAAAATCCAGCCGTTCAGAATTACACAGTAATGGTATGAGAGGTAAAGGGAATTACTCATGTTCTGCTACAGTTTTACCGCGATGCTGTATACGCCTGCATTTTTATATGTAAAATTTCGCTTACCGCTACGTAACCACTACCAAGGTTATTGTGAGAGACCCTTAATGTACGCATGCCGCGACGATTGAGCTACGACGGTAGAATTTAATAATAACGCCATACGAACGTTGTTTTATTGCTTTTTCAGCTTTATTTATTTGTTCTTCGATGCATGCTGAATTTATGTATTTATTTTAGATTGATTGTAAAAGGCTTTGTATAATACACCTAGGCTAGTATTTTCAAATTATTATGCTCATTGTAAAAAAATAACTTTTAATTTGTGAAAGCATTGTAACAATACAGTTTTCAGCTAAAATTTTATATTTTTAGGACTTCAGCTACATGATTTTCTGTCAAGCATTAGTCCATTTAGGAGTTCTGTTTCTTCTTTCTTCATCAGGAGAACATTTAGGACAGCAGGTAATTGCTGGAAATAATTTTTTAATTCATGATTTAACTATTGTACTTTAGAAACTATGGGTTTGCATTTTAAAATGTTGCGAAACTTAAAATCTAATATGAATAATAACAGTAGTAATTATTGTATTGGCTATCGACGTTCAGGTCATTTTGTGCTGTGTGTGTATGTAAATGTTAGGACTTGCTGCGTCAGAAAATCTTCCCCAAGTTTCGTTAATTGTATTCCAACTACAAATGGAGTTGGTACCGGGTTGGGATTAACATCTTAGATTGTACAATTTATACAAAAATGTCAGATATATTACAATATCTGTTTTTATTACAAATATTATTTTCAAGTCACTTTGGGTTATTTTTAAGTTACTCAACATAGTTATTAAGATGGTGGTCTAAGGGAAAAGTTAATTTGATTTATATTTATTCACAGTAGCTTCTAAATGTGGGGCTCGCCAAAATAATTGGGGTTCACAGAAAATATGGATTAAAGATCATTCGGGATCTTTTTCTACACATACCCATTTGTCGGGATTTTGTAACAATTTTGAGTGGAAAAGTTGAGAAACAACCAGTGTTTCTCAAACTTTTCCACTAAAAATTTTAAACATTAGGCTATAGCCGTTATAACGCATAATAATTAAATATACCGAACTGAATAACAATCTAATTGAATGTTTCATCTTTAATCAGTGCTCCTCCCTGGGGACAATTACATTCCAATCTATACCCTGGGATGGCGATATACAGTTGCAGAAGAATATGCTTTTTATGATGCAGAGATGTCAACAACCGCTTCAAATACATGGGGGATTTTTATGCTTTACCCGTCCTTTAGTTTTACAGGTATACAATTGTTACTAAAGTGGTATTCAAAAACTGATAACCATGTTTCATAGGCTTGCAGAATTGCTTACTCCCTCGTGACACTACGGCTACAGCATGCTTGAAACCCAGAGGAGCTGTCAGTTCTAATATACTGCAGTTTTCAACACATTCACAAACACTACTAGAAGTTTCAACACATTCACAAACACTACTAGAAGATAGCAGCATTGACGAATATATTATGATATGTCATATTAGTAAATGCTCGTTAGCTTTGCACCTACCAACTTAAAATTATTCAATTAAATAAATATCTAGTGTTGGCACCCGACTATCTGAATTAATAAAATTATAATTCGATTAGAGTTTAAGATATTCCGTTCGACTAGGTTCGATTAACATTTTCACGTTTTCGCTTGTTCATGTGGTTTATGGTTTGTTTTGTCATTTAACACGTGGCAATTTTTGCTCAAATTTTCACAGAATCGTCCCAGCTCGGGTTCTCGGCTGATTTCCAAATTTGGTCACAGACAGACGGATATACATACATACATACATACACACAGAGAGACATCACATAAACGAATCTAATTCGACTATTTTAGTCATTAAACGTAACAAAAAGTGAAATTTTTGTATTTTAATAATATTGTTAATATTTTTGCTGTGTCTCTTGGGTTGCCGTTTGGCTATAATTGGTCTTCCCTCTTGTTAAAATGTCCTCCTTTTTCTCGGAGAATTTTGACGCTTTTTTTAACCACCCTTACCCATTTTTCTTTTCTTTGAAGAGGAATCTTCTAAAAACACCTATGCTCTTAGCGTTGAGCGAGGTCGGGAGGCGCCCCACATTTTGGTGGAGGGTTTGCAGTTGCCTTCCGGATCTATTTCCATATTTCTCTTTCTTACTGTTGTTGAATTTTCGATTATTTTCAATTCCCTGTCCTCTCTGTGCTACTTCTCTGCTAAGCATGCCTCCTACAATATTTGCATTGCTTCAGATACTTCAACTATATATCCTTCCTCCCCTCACATCTTCTTATCGCTTGTCTGAGCCGTCTTTTGGCTTTTATACACTCTTTATCATACCCCTGGTGCATCCTAACCCGCCTTCGTTCATCTTCTGTTTTTGGTACTAAAGCCTCTTTATCTCCTCCGTTCGTTCATCAATTAATACTCATTTTATATTCTGAAGGTTCTGCCAATAGCTCCTTCTTGTCCCAGCGTAAAAACTATACCCTTCTATTTTCCTGCCCTATTGATCCCTCTCTTCACCCCGCAGATACTTTATAGCTTTATGCTAAAGGAAAAGTGGTCGGTTTCTACTATTTACTCCATCACGAATTTCCTGCCCTGCCGACTCATTTACGACCGCATAGTCTCGTCTGTCACTGAAAACCCCTATCTATATACGTGTATTACCCGACTCCACCAGCCTCCGAGATTCCGAACTGAGCAACGTGGTGCCGGCAGGGAAGCGGCGGTTGGTAATTTGATGAACATTGTCGTTGTAAAAATATATTTTTTTATTAATAATAATAATAACAATAGTCGGGTGATGTATACGGTCTGTCAATGTTGAGTTTACAAATCCAGCTTATCCGGTTTATCGTTGTATGAAACGTGTATTATAAGGCGCCATAGCAGGAAGTGGTAGCGGACAAGCGCAGTCGAGGAACAACATCATGGCGATTTTGCCGCACACGGTGTGGAAAAACAGAGAATGCGCCAGAATTCGCTTACTTTCACCACAACGTATGTAAGAAGCTCTGGAAAGATCTAATTTTCTATAATCAACAATCAAGTCCCTCCGTACGATTTTGAGCATCTGTGCATACCCAAACAGTAATAGCAGTATAAAATATGACATTAAGACCCCCCACCCCTAGGAGAACATCTACCAATTATTAACTGATGCGTTGCTAAATATGCTTACCGTGTTAAGCCAGCCCTGGGAATAACAATATCTAAGAAACTATAGTATAATAATATGAATTAGTCCACAAAGGACATCTAGGAATAGTAAGCACTTCACATTCACATTCATTATAGGGGGTTCGTAGTAAAAAATCCAACCGCATTATCTAATCATAATCCGGGTAAGATAGGTAGAGCGTTGAAATGGAAGGGAATAATCACAGAGAGAGTTGTTTTAAGTATTTAGCCTTTTGGTTTGACTGCAGGCGTGGGTATAGGAAGAATTACGAGTAGGTGCAAGCAAAAGCCCAAAATGGCTTAGGGGATATCGAAGAGATAATGGAGATAATGGGATGTTAATCTAGTAATAGCGTGTATATGGGATGAGTGTGTGAAGCCAATATTGATGTGTGGAGTGGAACAGTGGGGATTCCAAGAATGATATATAATACAAAGAGAACAAGACTAGTTCCTGAATGTGGCGAAAATTAGGGAGTGGAGAATATCAGAAAGGTGGGTAAATAGTTAAGATATAATGGGAAGGACTTCGAAATCTGCAATAGGCTGACATCGGAAAGGAAGTGCGGCGATGGTAGAGGGTTGTATTTAAGTTGTATTTGTTATTAGGTTGAGTTTATTTTTTCTATAATGACTAGTAATTGGTGTATGATTAGCTACATATGTGTACTTTACTTTTTAAATTTTAAAACTCTAAAAATACAGTTGTACAGTACAAGTACAGCATTTATTTATTTCTGATTAATATAATAATATTTCTATTGTCGATGTATGACCACGATCTATAAAAGGAAAAAAAAACACATCAAACAGTAAACAGAATATTTACTCAAATATGTGATCCATTAGATTTTTTTTGTAATGCAAATATTTATCGCATATGTTGCCCTGCCCCGCGTTCTTGGCGCACTATAAATCTGAATTTATCCTAGCGGCAAACGTGATAAATCAATTTACGTAGGGGGGTTAGATTAATTGTTAGCGCCTCGCTGCTGTTCGAACGTCAAACGAGAGGAGAGTGTGAGTATGTGGTGTTGGAAATTATTTTTCATTGGCGCGCAGTTAATTAAATTACGACCGCAGGTGATTTGTGTTCGGCGAACACTGAGCAGAGCGTTAATTCTAATTGAGGATACGTAATGTAGGGAAAAATGCCGATATTATTGAAAATTTATCGCCACACCTATTAAGATAACTATGTATGTCGATTTTAGAATATTATTCTTGTATACAAACAGTATCGTATAAAAGTATATATTTTATTAAATTTATAGTCGTAATAATTTTTGATTATATATTATAGACAATTGGTGATTTAGGAGTCTGTTATAATTGACAAGGTACTAATATATATTTCGACTTCTGTAGTTGTAAATCTATTATAATTTAACCGAACCTGCTATTTTTTTTGACAGGGTGTCAACTAACATATTTCTCAATAATTTGTTTAACTTTGGTTCGATTAGGTTCTGTTCGATTCCCTTTAATTCGTTATTATTTTTCATCTCAATCTTATTCTTCTTATCCTTATTATCATTCAGTTTCTTATACATTTAACATGTCACTATATTCGTCAATTCCCCGTGTGATTTACGTATGGTATTGTCACCGCTGAGACGCAATTGTTGACTGCGCTCGTTGGTTGTTTAGAGTCATATCGATAGAAAATGGATTTCTCAACTTGTGTCTCTGTTAGCGGTCACCCCAGGTCGAGTTCTCAGCCGATTTTCAAATTGGGGCGAGATCCATTGGGCTGTTTTCCCGGACTTTTGTTCATAGACAGACAGACGGACGGACGCACACTCAGACATTTTCCAAAGAGAGTCTATTTCGACTATATTAGTCATAAAACGTAAAAAATAGCTAAAACCATACCTACCTTATACAGCGGTGCTGTATTCAGAAAATAAAATATTTATATTTTTTTTAATATTGCCTCCGTCGTTGCCGCGATGGTTATGGCGTTGGGCTTTGGTAATTGAGGGCCTGTGTTTTATATTTTCCGTATCTGCGTGCAGGCTATTTCTTGAGCTATTTTCTTCTATTTAATTTGTATTTTGTTGTTTAGCATTAACGCGAATCTTCGTCAATCTCGTACGAGGATTCGAGCTGAAAATCTATTCGAAAAACGCGTTGTGAGACTATCGGAACTGCTGCTACTTCTTTTACGGAGTGTATAAACCGTGGCCCCAGGAAAAACTGGAGGGGTGCGCACAGAAATAAATTTATTTCGAAATAATGAAGAATTTTGTGATAATTGCGCGGATGTCTATAAACTATACTACTGTACTTAAGCATTATCAGATTGTATTTACAAAACTTGAAATATGAAACTGCAATCACTTAGAGGAATTTCTGTTGAATTTTGATTACAAATCGGAGCAAATATATACTTTTCTGATGCAAATGTTGACTACTTTTGCATATTTTTTAAAACTATTTCGAGACAAAAAATTAACTTTTTCGTCCTAACAAAGTATCAAATCATCCTTGGATTGGAGAAATATCCAAACATATTTCCAGAAAATTATAAAATGTTGACTAGAAAAGACCGCGCGATTAGGTCAACATTGAACCGTATTTCATTTTCCGAGATTCGCCTTAAGCTTTTATTTTTATTTCTCAGCTTAGATCATTGTATTGTATTGTTTTGGTTGTTAATATTAGCCAATGTCTTGTTTTTTGTACTTCTGTGATCTTAATTTTGATATTCTTCTTGTTCGGTGTTGAATTTTATATGGTATTAGTAATTTATTTAGTGTTTTAGTGGTTTTGTTTAGTTCATTTGTCTTTTGAAATAATTCGCAGGTGATGGTTTTCTTGTCGAGTTTGTATAGTATTTTCAATATTTTATTTTGTTGTATTTATAGTTGATTTAAACTTGTCTTCTTTCCTACCAGCAAGAATAAGATAAAATTTAGAATTCATTTATTTTACGTGTCCACGCTTTCATTTCCGCTGGTGGACTTTTTGAACACTAGTTTTTAATAATGTTTTGTTGTCGAATTTTTATTGTTATAAAATAGTATTTTTCTACGGGCCACAATTATTTTATTGATATTTTGATTTAATTTTGTGTAAGCGACAGACGTTATCATTTGAATCTTGAACTTCCGTATCTCGAAAACAAAGGTCGGCCGAAAAAAATGTATTATTCTATTTTCGTTTTAGAATTAAATTGTATAATTTAATTTTCATTTTGGTCCCTTTGCTGTAGAATACTCTATATATGATTTGGTGTAACCAACCAGACTGTATGAAATTAAATTTGAAAATAATTCATCCAGAAGTACCGAATTTACATGATGGTGAATATTGGTACATACTCAAATATATAGTGAATGCGCGTGTGTAAACTCCTGAATAAGCTGTCAATAAACTTATACAACATTTTTTTCTTAATTTTAGTAATACTCGCTATGCACAAGTGTAATTACACAAATAACTTGTAGAACAATTTAATACCGCCAGGAGCCATTGCCAGGAGTCCTTTGTAATCCGGCACAGCTGCTACCCCGCATCTAATAAATAAATTATCAAACACCACCAGATTTACACCTACATGGGCATTTTAGTTCCGGAATAATTAATACTGGAAGTGTCGCTTGTTCAAAAAGAGGTGCATCTACAACAATTCTAATTTCTCTCTCTCTTTCTATCTAATTAAACTAGTATATCGCACACTGAGATGACAAATGTCGTAACTTCCAAAAATAAATAGACATAAATGAATATTAAAGATTGCAATAGTTCTAGTAGTTTTAGCAATGAGTATAATGTTATCTACTTTTTTTATAATAATTTGGTTTATTCTAAATGCAAAAAAGGATTAAAGGAGCGTTAAAATATGCATAAGAATCTTCAAAACAAAAATCAAAACCTGAACATTCATTTTGAAATTTACGACATCTATCATATAATGTATATATTTTATAGCGACATTAGAAAATGTTTTGAGCTTTTATTGAAAACTATGCAACTGTGATCATCAATTATGAATAAATCAGTATCAGAACAATATATTATAATAATATTAACTAGCATACATTGTTGCTAGTTAATATTATTATAATATATTGTTCTGATACTGATTTATTCATAATTGATGATCATTATTCGAAGTTATAGAACGTCGAAGGCAGTACTTTATTACTGCTATATGGTTATTGAACTTTTTCTTGTCCTGTGGGGTGGACTCGAAATAAACCTATGCCTCCGTCACCACCACTAAGTGGTAGTGCCGGATACATTTCGCGTTCTGGCCGGGGCCCCTACCGGCTAATACAAAACTCACGTTCTGTCTTCTTGGGGCTTGACCGCCATTAGGCATACTAAGCGCCGTCTTACGTCAGTCAGTCCTTCTCGTCTCTTGTCTTACCTTTGTCTTATCTATCTTGTTACTCCTGTGAGTGTGATCATCTGCATCATCACCAGCTTTACAAATCGGCTTCAACTAGGGGAAGATCCGTCTCGTTCATGTCGCATTACTTGATGTGTCCCATCGTCTCTGTCATTTTCCAGCGTGTTAGTTCTGGCCTCCTTCTTGGCATCCTAGTCTCCCTGTAGACCGCCACCCGTTCCTTCATCAGTACGTATGTCGGTATAGTCAGTGCTAGTACTTCTACCGCATCGGTAGAGATGATCTTCGGCCTCCGGTGATTCGAAGGGCGCTGGTGAGCAACGCCCTCCTGAGTCTGTCCGCATTCCATAGGGTTTTTATTGCATTTGCTCAGGCCGGAGCTGCGTACACCAGCATAGTTGCTAGGAGCCTCCTCTTCTGCTCACCCGGTTAATCGACGTTGGGTAGTATCTGCGACAGTACTGAATCGGCCCGAGCGGCTTTTCTTACGGCAGTCTGTACTTGGGCTATGTGGTTCCGGTTGACTTCAAGCAGGGTTCCCAAGTATTTAATCTCTTGTTCGGTGGCTCGATGGATGCCTGCCCTCTTAGTTGATGCCTGGGCGACTTTCATGTTTTGCAGCTATGGTAAGACCGGTGTCCAGCATCCAGTTTGTCACCGTCTCAACTGCCTGTCTTAGGTTCTACTTTGTCCTTTTTAGATATCTCTCACGCGGGCGACAATGGCGACATCGTTAGCGAATGTGACCGAATTAATGTCTTCCGGCTGCTCTAGACGAAGAACGTCATCGAATATGACGTTCCAGAGGAGGGAAGCTACAACGTCTTTCTCGTGGATCCCTCGTGTACTACCTTTCGGTGGCTGAGGTTGTCGTTGATTATACCTTGGAAAGCCTCCAGCATCTTTCTACGCCTTATGGGCACCGTTATAGCCATCCATGGGTGCGTGTTGGTCCAGGGTGGCCATAATAAGTACGTCCGTCTGCTTCACGTCCCGGAATTGGCTTCTGAAACCATCCTGCGGACCGCCAATATGGCTTCGCTGGTCGACCTTCCCTTTCGGAAGCCATACTGACTTTCGTGGACTCCTTCATTTGTCTCTAGAGATTCCACAATCCGCTTCGCTCAACCTCCTTTGCCGTTCCGTCTAGGAAACAGAGGGTGTGGGAGCTGAGCCTAACAGAAGGTAAGATAACGTCAACAGAAGTATACTGCTATCTAGAAAATATTATAGATAATAAAGGAGCAACTGGAAATGACATCAAGTGGAATATAAGCAACGCCCAGTGTGCATTCAACCAACATAAAAAATATGGAACTCGTCAGAAATATGACTCAAAATAAAGATAAGGATATTTAATAGTACCTATATTACTATATGGATACAAATCATAGTCAACAAAAAAGACAGAAGCAAACAAGCTGCAATCTTTACTAAACAAATTCCTACACAAGAGTGTAGGAATCTATTGACGAAACAAAATAACTAACATACAACTTGAGAGACATAATATGGAAGAAACGGAGACAAATGAAATTCAAAGACATAAGATATTCACCGATGGACGTGATGATAAAATTAAACGACAAACAAGAGTGAACAAATTTATAAAAACTAAGACATGACACAACAGGGCAAGACTAGCGACAAATTTTCACAATTACTAATCATCCGGAAGGATCCCCTGTTCTCTTACCTAGGAGACACAGGGTTAATAATAATAATAATAATAATAATGTGGTTGCAGATTCTATCACCCACAACCTTTATTTTTGCCCTATGGGATGGATGTTTCGAAAGACACATATTCCTCCGTCGCCATTGTCAGTACCGGATTCACCCCGTCTTTTGTCTGGGGCACCTTCCAGCATAACTAGAAACTCCTGTTCCATCTCTGAGGTCTTGTCCACTTTAGAGGCTCTCTAAGCCCCTCGCTCCATCCTTCGCCAGTCTATCAGTCGTGTCTGTCACAGTATATGTAACTTGGTGTGGCCACCTTTCCAATCCTGTGGAGGTAGGATTAGAATACTCCGTGCCCGACAGAATTTGGATCAGCCGGTCGTCGGTTTCTCCAAATTTCCTTTAGATGAGTGGTCTTATTTGTGAGAAACTCTACCTCGTCCAGCTAGTATGTTGGGACTCCTCCCATCGTCTTTTCCATGTATTCATTTTTATTCTTCTGGCCTCCGTTAGTGTGGTTGCTGGGGTCGCACATTTTTTGGTACGGTGGTATGTGTATGTTCTCTCTTCCACTGCTAGATCCGTTGCAGCGAGCACCTCCACCGTGTCTGTTGATATGTTATGTAGGCCGCCCTCAACCTGACCGCATTACACTGAGACTTGCCGGCTTTGGAGCTGCACACAGAAGCGGGCGCGCGACACCGTTGCCATCGACTTGCTATTCGTTTCACCCGGGACATCGATATTTAGCAGTAGTCTTGCCAGTGCCGTCTCCGTCCTTGCGGCTTTCTGGGTTGTCTGGATGATCTGAGATGTGTGGTTAACGTTCGCCTCAAGAACGGTCATCTGGTAATTGGTTTTCCTCTCGATCTTATGGGTATTTCCTAGTATGTGGATTGTAGTTCATGCCTCTCCTCGTGAGCCTGTCGCCTTTATGGAAAGCGGAGCGACCCGTTTGGTTTTTATTCTAATATCATCTATTTCTCTCCCACGGATGATGGCGAGGTCACGTCCAAAAGCAACGTTCCAAAGGATGGGGTCAAGGACGGATCCCTGTGGGACCTCCCCGTTTCTTCTAAATGGTTTCACCCTGCGGTGCCTTCAAACGTGGCTTCCCGGTCGCTGAGGTAACTTTGCATGGTGTTTGTGATTGCCGACGGTACTTGTTACTTCCTTAGAGCTGCCTTGATGGTCGACCATGGTAACGTGTTGAATGCATTAGACACGTCCAATGCGACCATCGTGCAGTGTATCCTCATGCACCATGTTCCCGCGTTTACATCTTTCACCATCCCGCAGTCAGTATGGCGTAGTTGGCCGACTTACCCTAAATCCGTATTGTCTTTCATGAAACCCTTCTATGATCTCAAGAATCTCCGTCAGGCGGCTCGCGATCAGGCACTTAGTGACTTTTGCCATCCCATCTAACAAGCATAGCAGGCCATACGACTTTGGGTCGGTGACTGGCTTCCTCAACTGGGGATTTAGGACTAGCTGTACCAATTTTCAGTGCCGAGAAAAAGTTACCGTTTCCAGGCACTGGATTTTTTTTGTACGCTCCTCGCGATCCCTGTTTCTGCTGCTTTCAAAACCTCGTTCTGTAGGCTGTATGGCTGGAGTATAGCTTGCTGTGCCTTTTCCTTTTCAGTGTTGCGAGGTGTCTTCTGCAGGTGTTGTAGTCTCGATCGGTCTTTCTTCCTTATGGGTGGTGAATTTAACGGGCGGGAATAGTGCCGCTATAACTGACTTCATGCCTCCGGCAACCGTACAGTTCGGACCGGGCGGGCAAGCTCCAGGCTTCTTCATCATTATGTCGTACGGAAGGCCCCACGGGTCGTCCTGAATTTTCCGATATAGTATTTGCTTTTTGGGCTTTTTGATTTCGCTTAATTGCCCGCCGGTATTCTTTCCATCTTTCCCGCTTACAGAGGAGCTTGGTATATGCTCCCGCTGCTCTGACACGCTGGGCAAGCCGCCAGATTCTATTGGTTGTGGAGCATTCCTGTGCCAGAGGCGGTCCGTGGCGCAGTGGCCTAAGGCGACGGTCTGAAGCCATTGCGTACGGAACGTTGGTGGTTCGAATCCACCGCTAGCCGGGAATTTTTCCACAAAGAATTAACCCGGCTAGCATATCATGGATGTTGTATGAGGCACAATAGGTCCGTGAAGGGCCACAGTGCACACAGCCCAGGGGCGAGGGCTGTACCGTAAAAAATAAATAAAAAAATTCCTGTGCCACGGTCTATATGCTGGGACGGGTGAGGGTAAACGGCATAGAGAGAGGTGCGGTATGTATAGACTGTTGGTACGTCATTTAGTTCCATCATTCGCCGGTATGACCTAACAATTCAGAAGTTAGACGAGATCCAACGCTGATTTCGTAGTTACAGAGCTAACAATCAAGAGTTTTCTATTAATTTACATCAATTGTAAGACGTTCCTAATTTTTATTAGAAGCTCAATAGATCTACAGAATAAGAAAATGACAAGCAATAACATCCCATATCGGCATAATAGGGAGCTATATGAGAATTGGACAGCGTCGTCGGTACTAAAAAGCTAATTATATGTAGATAGATATAATATAATTTAATATTACTTCTTATATAATGGAAAGCCCTCTCAACCTTTTAGTGTATATTTGGTTTCTGGTATTTTAATTTAAATCTTTGCATTTGCGGCTATAACATTTAATCATATAGAGTCCACAGACCGCATTCAATAAATTTAAAACTAATAGTGCTAATAGCATTGCAAATGACGCCATGAAGAAAAAACACACAAATCTCATTTATTAACCTTTCATTTGCGGTAAGGGATTCACTCCCTGCCCGTGGTTTTAAACTAAGCAAAAGATAGTCCAGTAAAATTAGTCGCTTCGTTAGGTTTCAATTTCAATCAGGAAGCGGCCCTTTGTCCGTATTCCGTCTCATTAAATTTATTCGGAACGCGCCCGCTCTCGTATTTAACAGATATTGGATTTAATGTGGGTGGTCCGATTTCAAACCCAGCACACGTCACGGCTGGCGGGTTTCGGAAGCTGCTTGCAGTGCACTTTATTCAATCAAGCTGCGAAAACTGAACAATATCTCTTTAGGAAGAGGACGGGCGGGCGAAAATAGGATTGGTTACAATCAAATTTCAAACGAATTCATAATGAAATGGACTAATGTATAGTGTAGTGTGGTACTCCCTTCAGATGTTGAATGGTAAGCAAACAACGTTAAATATAAAACGTGCTTTATGTATTATTATCGCAGCTTCGCATAATAAAACAAATAAGATTTAACAAATGTGGCCAGTATATAAGGTATAATATAAAATGTGTTGTAACGGGCAGATCAGAAAAATTCCCTACGTTAAATATTTTCTGTTGGTAACGGCGCCTTTTATATTCGTAATTGCATTGCAAACGCAAATTTCAGAGCCGCGGACAGTGAAAGTTTAGTAACCTTTTCAGAATGAAAAATAGATTTGTCCAACTACAATTATTTGGTGCGCATTTTTTAATGTTTCGATTTCGTGAAACACAACCCCACACAATTGGTGAGCAGAAATTAACACAGGTTTTTTTTATAATGTATTTCAACCTTGAAATTAGTTGATATAATAATCTGCTGGTTGAGTGTATAAACTTATATACTACTCGCATTTAGTTTAAATACTATAACATTATTCTCGAAAATAATTCCATTTCAGAAACCGTAAAACTTCACTCTCAATATTCCACAATAAATTTTACGTAAAAACTTTGGGTCACAACATTTGTAATCCCAGACCACCCTTAAAAGTCTACAAATCAGCGTTCTCCCGGGGAAATCAACTGCTCTTCCGCCATCAATTTAAATATATATTTTTTTCCTGTCTACGCCCCTCAGGAGAAAACTGACAAACAAATACATGGGATCAGAGCCGCCCCAGTCCTTTCGCATCCTGTTGTCTTTCCGCTTCCGTAATGACGGACTATTAAAAGTTATCACGAAAGTTTTCTGCGAGTGCGGAGCGAAAGTAGGAGTATACGTTAATAAATGTAAAGAAAAGACTTACCCGTCGCTTGCTTTTTATGTTGTCCATCTGACGTTGCGTGCATTCACCGATGCTTTGTGAGCCCCATAATTCCAATCCAATTCTTGCGTATGTGTATGTCATGGACCCGATTGGAACTACGTATGTTACGAATAGGAGTACCACATTATATCTGAAAATAAAAATATTTGAAATTTTGTTACTTTTTACTAAATAAGTGTTATCCTAATTTCTGAATACACAATAAGTTAATGCTACACACTAAATTACTCATATTAGTTCAGTTTGATATATTTCAATAGCAAAGTTATAATTTCCATTTATTTATGTAGCCAATTACTGCGGGTTGCTATATTATTTTAGTAAATCAAATCGATAATTGTAATTTATCTTTAATTTATTTGACTTTAAAAAGAAAGTTCTATTTTATGGGGCTATCAGCCGTTAGACTTTTCCGTCGGTCAGGGGAGATGCTCCGAAGAGTTTAATCACACTTTATAGAAATCCTGTGAAAGGTAATTCGCAAAATTTCGCCCCAATGGGGTGCGAACTCAGGCTCCCCAATGCTCAGTATGAGACGGACGACGCCAACAATAAGTTATTGCGACGATTTTCTTATGACAAATTTCTGTTACATAGTATCATTTCCAATTCCAATTATATAAGTATAAAATGACTAGAACAGCGAAGCGTCTTGATATTTTTATCGAAAGAAGGCAGCAGACTGAAGAATATTCATGAGAAAATAATGACAGCAGGTCTAAGTCGGTTTTATTCATGATGACCCAAAGTGTAGAAGGCCTTTGGAAGCACGAACTGACTTCATCAGGAACGTTTTGGTATTGATTTAAGTTTCAGTTATTTCTAGAGTAATGGGAATATTAGAAATAAGTGTTTTTAAAATTCTACATGAAGATTTGGGACCCACGCATGAAACACGAGTTTTCTGCGGAAGAAGTGATAGCCACAGTTTTCTGGGAGGAGATTCTCACAATTGAGTATATGCCAAAAGCGACTACAATATCTGAGAATATCTGCAAATATACAATTAAAAACTTGAAAGCAACTGCACAAGATAAAACCCGCTTAAACAGTAGCGCAATTCTTGAAAGTGAATTAAATACAAAGGCATCATTCAAGTGGGCCGTAGGTGAAGTGACTGCGAACGGTGGCAACAAGTGTTGCCCCACAAATCAATGGTTAACGCCCGAGAGAGATGTGTGGGGATTGTAGGAGCTGGATGCCACAAGCCATAGGAGGAAGGCAACAATAAAGGAGCAAGGGAAATTAAATGCGAAAGTGGGAATTATCACAGAAATAGCGAGTTTGTTAGCAGGAGAGTTAGTTATGGAGCAGAGCGAAGGAATAGACAGCGTGCAGACAACGAAACGACCAGACAGTGTCGGATCTAGGAAATTTCTCAGGGGGGAGGGGCAAGTCAGCTTCATGCCGTCCCTATAGCTGTTTTCACATGAAGTTATAAAATAATTAATAGTTAAATCCCATTCTGCCGCCAAGGGCAGTAACCCCGTTTTGTCCCCTCCCCCCCGTCTAACCGGTACTGCGACAAGAGGACAGGGATTATAGGGGGAATTAGAAAATAAGAACTAGATAAAGGGATGGGCTCAGAGTGGGAGATGACAGACAAACAGGGAGAAGATCGTCGCAGGATACATAGTACAACTCGGAAAGAAAGTGAAATATGGAAATGCATTAGGAATGCATGATGACTATAAGTGCGGAGATGAAGGAGGTGAGTGCGAGATTAGACAGATTCTTTGACTAGAGAGAACTATACGTGAATGTGGGTAAAGCGAAAGTTTTAGTATGTCAGAAGGGAGGAAGACATAAGAATGAGACTTATGAATTGAAGCGCACAGTGGGATGCAAATCCTCCAAATAAAAACTGAATAGGATTTTAACAATGGTACGAGAACTTCATGACACTATTGAAAGGGATAACGGAAAGCATGTCGTACAGGGTGGAGAAAATAGAAGGCAGGTTGAAGACTAAGCAAGAAATCACGCCAAATAGAGTTGAAACGACGAAAAATTGTTTAAAGGGTAGGACAGCAAGCGGATCTTGGAAGTGCATTAAGGAAAAACTGGTGGATTAAATATAATATATCTGGAGGGGAAGGAAGAAGTGGTCAAAACGCTGGAGAATGGGAGAGACGGTGTCTATTTACATGTCTGGAGATGAGAGAGAACCAACAATTATATAGGAAATTCGCTAGTACATTAAAGATATCGAATATTTCCACAACTGGTGATAGGCTTGCTGAAGGACGAGATGGAAGAGAAGGGAATTTCACCGGAACATCAAGCGGGGTTTCGAAATGTACGAGGAACCACGAATAACAGTGTAATGTAGAACAATGTGGTGGACCAAGAAATCATTTCGGTAGGCGGAAAGGTGTATGCACTGTTTGTACACCTAAAGGGTGCATACGATAGTGTGCATAGAGAAATTCTCATGGAACTGTTAAAGGAGAAACCGGGGATCGTCAAGTGTAGTAACAAACATACAGTGTAGGTAGCAAACCACCAGCTGCAAGGTAAGTGTGGAAGCTGAGGTATCTAAGGTATTTGTGACTACTTTGGGGCTGCAGAAAGGACGCCCTGTGAGTTCGGCTATGTTCAACTTGTATATAGAGGACATGGAGGAGATGTTCAAGAAGGAAGAGGTGGGGTGAGTAGTGATTCGGAGCGAGTAAGGCAAGCAACAGAACAGAAGCAAGAAAGATAGAGTGCAGTGCATGGGGGAGCGGGGTGCTTATGCGGGGTCTCTTATCTCATAAAGAGAGATCAGATAGGTGCCCACAGGATGATTGTGAGATATAGATGTGGAAGTGAGGAGAAGGCGAACAGAAACTGCATGAATGAGTAAAGAACGTGTGGACTGCATGTGGAGGGAAGGATATATGGGAATAGCACTGGAGAATATGCCGAGGTATGAGATGAACTTGGTAGAGCACGAGGTTAAGGGCGGAATGGATATCTATACTGGGAGAGGACAGAAGAGGTAGCGAGATAATGAGAATAATTGCAAAATGAAGCGGATAATGCGGGATAGCGTAGGGAATGGGGGGTTGTATTTTAGAATGTGGCGATTTACATATTGGTTTTATTGTAAATTGAGACATTTACTGTAATAATAATAATAATACTATGTATTGAATACAATCTAACAATCTTGTTAAAAATAATAGATAATAAAATAATTATTTATAATAAATACATCCATTATAAAATTGATTTCAACTTGGAATATTGAAACAACATTTTAGAATATAATATTTTAGAATATTGCAAAGGCCAATAGATATTTTGAGAGTAAGTTATGCTTAGAAACCCCTGCTTCTACGCAATCACTGCAGGGCGTATAAAGCATCTATTGTTAGTATTGCAAATAGTCAACGATTTAAGTAATTGCAACATCTACCTTACAGCCCCCAACTCGCCCCTGAGACTATTATGTCTTTCTAAAACTCAAAATAGGTCGCCGCCTTTTATCGAATGACAATTTGGAATATGCCGTGAGTCTTATTTTGCAGAATTATTAATGTTTTTTTTACAGGCATAGCGTTATTAGAACAAAATTGTGTATATAATTGTATTACTGCTAATGGTTCATTGGGTGAGAAACGAAGAGCTAGATAGATAACATAAAAGCTCAACTCGCAGTTTTACCCTTAGAAGTTTTTTTTAATTATAAACTCTAGAAAGATGATTTAAATTGAAATAAATGGCGATTTGAACTTAATAATCGGTCCATTGGAATATTTCTGTTTTTATTTTTTTTTCGGTTAAAAAAACAGTAATATATTAGAAATAGTATTATTTCCAGGATAATTATTATATCATGTTTAGTTATTTGTAGTTAATAAACGGCATTGTCCTTCGTATTATCCGATGTAATACGTATAACCTTTATGGTGTTTCAGAATAAATCGAACCGTTGCATTAAATACAAATTTCCTATTATCCTGCTACTATCATATTCTAAAGGTGATAATTATTTATATTGGCTCTAGTTATATTTCAAATATTTTGATATAAACTGAATAAATCTACGAATGTTTATTTTTTGGCAAAAAAATGAATTATTTTCGAATTAGTTATTATATGGTATTTTTTGTTTTATATTATCGCGATAAAATAAGCAAGCCCTGCAAAGATGCTATTAACACATATTGCTTCTTATATTTTAAGATTAATTTATAGCAACGGAAATGGTATGATATTAGTTCGAAACTAAAACATTCTGAATGCATCCCTTCTAATATTCTGGAATGTAAATTTCAACATACAAGTTTCCTCCCCAGTTCCCCCATGCATTATTTGTGCCATACAAATTAGTTATTATTTTTAATTCACCCCACCCACACTGGCGTCACGATGAGATGTGTAGGAACTTTGAAATTATGTAAATAGGGAAGCGAATTTACGCTAGCCCCATGATGGCGCAAAATGATACCACAAACTTTGCGGGCTTTACCACTGCAATTATCGGTTTAATATTTACTGCACTCCAGCACCATCAATCTTTCTTATTTCGTGTCGGCGTAATTTGTTATCTTGAGCAGCCTGCAATAACCTTAAGTGCGGACTCAATTAGACTAGAGAGTTCTGTTTTCGCGTTGTGTTATTAATCGTTGTCTAGAACTGCATAGCGATTGGATTGTTAATTTTGCAACATACAAATTTATAAATTAACGAATACATTGGTTTTATAAGAAAATAAACTAGTTTTATAAATTTGTAATATATAATACGATTAAACAACGATGCGTTCATAGTTCATACTGTATCACATGAATTATGTATTATTTTCGACTTATATATTATATGTTGTTAAACAGGAAAGATCTTATCCTGTTTAACAACACAATGTATAAAATAATTGAGAACTTAAGAAGTATGGAGAGATACAAACTGGGGCATAATAACATCCACATATATATATATATATATATATATATATATATATATATATATATACTATATACTCCTAGCTAGTAATGACCTGCAGAGATTACTGTTTAAATTTAAGTAGCCAACAAATATAACATGGAAATATCAACAGAAAAACTAAATCAATGGTCATATGCAAAGAACCACTGCAGTGTAAACCGAAAATCAACGCATCCATGATTCTACAAGTCAACACATTTACCTACTTGGAAGCAACCATCACCAGCGATCGTCATCTACAAACCAAAACAACATCTCAGACAAATAAGACCGCGCAAGCTGCTCCATATCTCAATCACATAATATGGAGAAATAAACAGCTAAGCGCCTATTTAAATACCAGACTATATAAGGCACTTATTAGACCAATTATAACCTACGCGACAGAGTCGAATAAAATGGACGAAGGGAAGGAAAGAAGAATGGTACGAACACGTCAATCGAATGAACGAAAGCCGCCTAGCTAAAATAGTTAGACAGTAGTTTAAAGACAATATCGTGATAGCTTGCAGACTCCCTGGCAGACCACCGAGGAGATGGGTACAAAACTGTCCTCATCAACGGAATAAGGCCGACAAGCAGGATCGTATATCCTATTCAAAGAAAGGAAGAATAAGTTGGTCATATTCAATAACAAAGATTATATTTTATTTATTTGACATTTCAAAACATATAAGTTACCAATCCTTTTAAATTTAATTTTAATTCTGAATAAGTCAATATCAGAGTTTTCCTAAAATAGCACTCAATCTTTGTAGCTGATACTCGTAGTAGTTATATAAATTAGGAGTTTTTCGATACAGACCTTTACATAAAAACAGTGAAAGTCAAAGACTAAGGGCCGGTTCTACAATTGACATTTATCGGCTATTCGTGGAATAAGTGTGAAATTTTGACGCTAATATATCTAACTTATTCCACGGTTAGCCTTATTCTCCAGTTAAATGTCAATTGTAGAACCGGCCCTTAGTTGATTACAAATAATAGCAACATTCAACTCCAGAGGTGAATATTTATATTTTAGTCCAGTCGGCAAGTCAAAAAAGGGGGTTACCTGGACAAAATTCAAGAAGTTACTGAAATTTTGGGATATTGTTCGGGGCTAGTGTAGGGTATGGAATCTGAGACCACAAAGGACCTGTAGAAATTCGGGAAGGGGCACATTTTTTCGAAATTTTCTATTTTTGTCAGTGTTTTGCTTATATCAATAGGGGTTTTGAGGAAAATGTCAATATATAAAATTATAGCATTACATTTTCTTCAATGTTTATGGGTCAACGTTATTTTTTGTATACAATACTTTCCGAGATACTGCAGTACAAATATGGGGCAAATTTCTCAACTTATGAAAACTACGATAAAAGTGGATGTTTCTACGTCTGAACCTTTATCTTTCGACATATCTATGTATACTATACCCCTCCCCTCCAGTTCACCCCCATAAGTCACGTCGAATTTAGCTGTTTTGCCAGTATTTGTTCCCTGACTTTATGTAAGAAACCTCCGATGATGAAATTTGGAGGAACTTTCCACAAAGCATCCTTGAGATAAACATGTTGTGAGGGAAGGCAGCACAAAATAACGACACGCAATCGAGCATCGAGGTTTCTATCCTCTGCTCGAGGAAATCAGTCGTTTCTACCGTCGCAGTCCGGTCCGGCGTTTTTCGTCTTTCGTTTTTCAAGAAATTAAAATTCCGTTTTACTTGTAAAAAGCTTCAATGTGAGAGCCCTTCCCGGTCGAGGCCCCTGGGAGGGAAAGAACTCCCCGCGGGTACTATATTTACACATGTGCTGAAAAAATTGAGGATTGAGGGCTAACAGCTGCACTGTGGATCCCATATTTTTGCATGTGTGCACTTATGAAGAATTGTATACCAGCCGAACGCGTCGGTTACTGGAACCTTCACCTTTACTCAGTCAGTAAAATGATACCATACTTTCACGCTGCGGGCCATTTCAATTACGCCAAGAGTGCACACTTGTACTACCAAGAAATGGTCAAATTCAAAGACATGATGGATCCTGAAGAATATGAAAAGTTGACCACCAAGGGGTACTTCACTATTCGCTGAACAGATAAATTCTGGTCAGGCATTTGGTCAGACGTGACCATAGAGCCATGAAGAGTTACGGTGGGATGACTCCTGGCCGTGGTGTCAGTGACAGTGTCTATCTAATCTAAATGGATTGTGGGAATGCACTGTCTCCAAAGTATTAATGAGCAGATGGAAGTGTTCAGTGGATCTCGCGCAGAGACCACGTGGATATGAGGCCTTCCCGCGTTGTTAGGAATAATCTAGACATCAAAAGAATTAGTAATTGGTTGGCTGACCACCCACCGTTCCTAGATATGCAAGATCTACTGTCAATTGGCACAGGGGCTGTTGCTCCTGATGGTATAAACTGCTATATTGCGCGACCTATTCGCATCACTAGTATGCAGACCTGTTTGGAACAAGGCAATTTTCAAGACTTGAAATTGAAGCGGAAGGATAAGGTGGTTACTCGGGTATTCGTTTCCTGTTCTATAAAAATTAAAAACAACACCTTCACAATAGACCCCCTGACTCTGTTTCAACGGATTTGTATCACGAAACAGTCAGATGACCCCAGAAAGTTATTCAAGTACGCGCTTGTCCCCTTTTCAATGTCCCTCTTCACAGAGGAAGGTATGCACAAAGGTAGGAAGTCAATGTTATACGAGGCATTCAGTCCTATAGAAGAAGTATACTTTGGCAACAATAAGTGTGCAGTTATTGATGGTGGTTACCTGCTGCATAAGGATGTATCGAGCAAATCAAAAGAAGCCATATTTGTGTGTACCATCTACGTTGTTTGTGTGCAGCGACGCTTTGGGACAAGGCTATAGTAGTTTTTGACGGGTATCCTGTTGGCCTCAATTACCAGAGCATCAAATCGGTCGAACGATATAGGCGGTCACTGCTGCTCTCATCCACAAAGTTTGTGTTTGCAAAGACAATGCCATGTGGTACAATTGCACATGCAAAATTTCTAACTAATGACACCATCAAGAGAAACTTCAACATATTGCTCATGTCCGAAATAGAAGCAAAGGGGATTCAGGTTATGCAGGCAACAGAAGCTGCCGATGTCTTGATAGTAAAAACGGCCATCTCACACGCTGGGGACTTTGATTATGTTATTAACGGGAAAAGATGTCGATTTATTGATTTTGTTGACGGCGGTAACCTCTTCTAAAAAAATATTTAGTACCAGAAGAATGGGAGAAGCAATATTCCCAGCGTTTTATATTCATCGCATTCCTGCAAATTCAATCCTCAAGACACTCTCTTCCTGCATGCAATCAGTGGATATGCCACAACATCAGCTCGAGGCCGACTTCAACGAAGACGATCCGGACGAAGAATATTAGGACCAGCACACCCAATTTGATTAAATAAGTACCCAGGAGGAAGGAAACATTTAGGACGAAAGCCACTTACTCCAAAAAGATCAAGGCAGGCGGAGACCTAATGTTGTGTGCTACGTATTTTAAGTCACGCTCAACTTACATATTAACATATTTAGTTAATATTGTAAAATATCATGTTTCCTCAAAAACATAAGTATAAGCAATTGATATTTACATGTTTTTGGAATAGATTTCAGTACGTATATCGCAAGAGGAGGAGCGACCTGACTTGTGATGGGGGTAAAAGTCGTAGGCAGGGGTCGAGGGATATACGTACTTACATACTATACATATCGAAAAATTAATGTTAAGAAGCATCAACATGCATTTTTCTCGTATTTTTCTCAAGTTGAGTAATTTTCTTCATATTTGAACTGTTGTATCTCAGTAAGTATTGGTTAAAATATAACGTTGATGAATGAATATTGAAGAAAATTTAATGCTCTACAACTTTATATATAGATATGTTCCTCGAAAACGCCATGGTTTAGAATATATAATCAAAAAACTGAAAAAAATCCTACAATTTCTAGGTATTTTGTCCCTCTCCAAGTTACCACAGGTATAGACCCTCGATAGCGAGGGCGCTAACCAACCCCGAACAATATTCTGAAATTTAATTAGCTTCAGAATTTTGACCAGGTAGAATGTTCTTGAAGACTGACGAATCTTTCATTACTCCATTCTATTCTGTTGGTACAGTGATGTGTAGTAAAAGGAAGACACCAAAACACGAATGCAGTCGATACGATTTTTTGCGCCGATACAGATGATATTCTGCACCTTTTATTCAGTCTATTGCGTCGACCACGTAACTATTTCTAATCGTCCGCCTATCTGATATCTATACATCTCTGATGCCCGTTCCACACATCAATTACTTACTATATATGATTTTGGTAGACCGCGAGGTATAATTTAAAAAAACTGGTCTCCGGAGATTTGGCCACCCCTTGTCTATTGCAATTGACCGAGTTGTTGAAAATCTATCTCTTGTGGCTAAAAGTCTTAAACGACGCCGTTCTTCACGATCTGTGTTCGTCCGGGTACGTACAGATCCAGGGCGGCGTTGTTGAACCCCTTCCTCGGACCATCAGGACCAACATCACGATTTACGGCCAGCAATATATCTCTAAACGAAAGTCCGGCCTCTTTCATACCAATAATACTGCCAAGTACACAATCATTTAGTTGCCGATAATGTGCACGTAGGCAAACTCTTGGCAATCTTAAATTTTTTAAAAGCATAATTGAGAGTTATTACACACCAATTGCTTGTTTAAAACATATTTGTTGACAACAAAGAAATGACACAAAAAACAACAATATGTGTAAATTTTATTTAAATTTCAATCATTACTTTATTTCATCAAAATAGCCATGTTTCAATAATTTGATTAAAATCGATCAACAAATTCTATGTGATGCATTTTTATGACAGACAGCATATCGACTGTTAAGCGCAAGAAGTGCCAATCTGCTTTTTAGCAAAAAGCTCAATCTGATTTAAAGGACTTAATACTAATAGGTAACTTTTAACTACTGTGAAATAAGATTAGAGCCGCAAAGTCCTTTGAATCAGTTTGGACCTTTTGTTAAAAAAGCAGATTGGCCCTTATTGCGCTACACAGTCGATATATAGAAATTCTGCTGACTATAATACTAACATAGGACCGCACTAAATACATACGTCAATCTATGAACGCACGGTAATAAATAATCATGGACATTATTAAAATTTAACTTAGAATATAAAAAATTACAGAAAAAAAACTATTTATATGTGCATCGTACATGAACCATATGAGTAAGTGGTGTAATGGAATGGCCAATTTCACCGTTCTTTTTGATAAATTCAGATGAAAAATATAATCATAAAATTCATTCATTGCAGATGAAAAATCTGGAGAATGCACACATTTCATTTAAGAGGGAAACTAATATAACTCACGTTCCCTTACAGTTATCATTACTTTATTTAATTATATATTTTCTACTTCTTCACTAATTAATTGAATAGTGCTATATTTATTAAACTTTAATATAAAAATATTATATATTATATAATAATTATAATTTGTGTATACAAGATATTTATTTGTCGACGAAATTTATAAAACTAATACTTACATATACTCATACATGGACCGGTTTGTAGAGCCATCAGGCCACTCGGGATAACAAACGACCCTCACCTCCCCATTCTTATATTCTTCCTCGTATGTTGTGTAGACGAAGAGGTACGGACTGGAAATGATGACTCCAATAACCCACGTGGCCATCGCGAGACAGAGAGTGATTGTGCGCCCCATCCGAGGCTTTAGTGGCGTCATTATAGCCATATATCTGAAAATAAAGACAAGAAAGGGGTTTAAAAAAGCTATATATAAATGCACACTGGCGATTTCGACAATAAAAAGAGTTGTTTGTATTGACGCATCATATATTTATTTTAAATACAAATAATCCCTCTTTCAAATTCACCATAGCAGCTTTTGGATTTTTCAAGATGCTACGGTGAACTTGAAAGTAAGATTATTTGTATTTAAAATCAATATTAAAACACATGTACTTTAAAGTTGCTATGGACAACAACACCAGTTCAAATATATATATATATATATATATATATTTAATTTATTTATATTAATTTTTAATTGTATTAATTTCAATATGCAATTTTGACTACTGCGGAATCAACAAAGTGACATATTTTGTACCATATTGTATTGCAGTCACTTAGTCTCCAAATTGTTAATGAGTTATGAACATCATGATAATATACATTCTCGCACTCATGGCAATCAACAAATTGTAGTTTTTTGTCAATCTGTCGACGTCATTGTTACTTACAATAGCAATTTTAATTGTAATTAATGTATTTGTTACAATTTTCAACTGGCTATCAAAACTTGGTCCTTCTGCCGTGTGTTGCTGTATGTGTATGTGAGTGTTAAGACTTGTACATCGTCCGCGAGATTTCTAATTGTATCGTGATACAAATGGTACCGACTACCCGGGCCGGATTTCGAACCCGGGCTGCCTGGGTGTGCTAACAACTGAACATCGGCATTTCAATTTTAATATTTACTTTTCAAAATAAATAATATTAATTTTACTAACTTTTTGCCCGGCGGTTGGTAAAACATGGGGCCTGACTCCCAAGATCACCCAATGAATATATACGGCGATCATAAGATCAACTATTGCATATGGTGGTCGAAAACCAAACAAGTCACAACAATCTCAAAGTTATCACACATCCAGCGGATGGCGTGTCTTGCCATCACCGGCGCTATGAGAACAACACCCACAGCAGCTCTTGAATGCCTTGTTATGTCTACAACCACTTGACCAGGGACACTGCAGTAAAAACAGCATTAAGGCTTTACTGAACCTCTGGCATGATAAGGGTTGAATCATTGAACACAGGAGCATACTGAGTGAAGCTATCAAACTAGACCCCCTCATAGAAGGTAAGTACGACAGAATTCTACCGAAATACAGTATTGTCAAACATTTTCAGACCATCATCATACTGGACAGTCTTCCACAAGGCGCCAACATAACCATGTATACTGATGGATCCAAAACTAAGACGAGAGCAGGCTATGAAATATTGTCACCAGAACTCGAAGTGCAGCACTTGGAAGGTTCACGTCAGTCTTCCAAGCTGAATTAACAGAAATACTAAAGTGTGTTCACATTTTAGCTGAACGGAATATTAAGGATAAACATATCCAAATACTCACCGAGCAAAGCAGCTCTAAATGCATTAAATGCCAACACATTTGTGTCGAAAGAGCTATATTCATGTCTATACAGTCTGGAGGAGCTAGCTAAACATAACAAACTAGAACTCTGCTGGATCAAAGGACATAGTAGCATCAAGGGGAACGAAATAGCAGATGAGCTTGACAAGAAGAGATCCTTACATCCTCAAACAACCCAGGAGGATGAAATACTTTCTGCATGTGCTCTGAAATAAATAATAGAGCATAGGACACATGCTCTTCACAAGGTAAGATGGCGAGAAACGCCGGGCTGCAAGGAATCAATGGTAGTCATTAGGCAACCTTCTAAAAATGCAGCCACGGCCCGCCTTAACTTATCTAGAACTAATCTGAAATTATTGACCAACATCCTAACTGGCCACTGCCGGCTAAACAAACAACGACACTTAAAGCCTGTTAGAGGGTGCTGAAGAACTGAAAACAGCAGAGGATCAGAGGATGCTATATGCCTCTGCCCAGCTCTAGTAAACACTAGGCATGTAATACTGTCCTAGTATGGCCAGCATTGGCTACTCCTCACCCGCCAGAGTTTTGCAGCTCGCACGCAGAATTGACTAGTGGGCCGAGTGAGTAGCCTTAAAAGGAGGTTCCACAATGGGTCCATTTCGAGGCAAACGATCTAACGATCATTATTTCTCTGTTTTTTTGTAAATTAGCCTTTGAAAGGCGAAGGCTTACACATGGAACTAAAATTCGGTAAGTCCAAATTAATAATAAAACATCCCATTTATTAATATGTGAATTTATGGAATTGTATCCAAAAAGTTCTGGATAGTTGGCTGGAGGGTAGCATAGTTGCCGACACTTATGCTATCCTCCAGCCAACTATCCAGAACTTTCTGGATACAATTCTATATTCTCCTAAAATCTTGAACATTTCTTTTTTTGACGCTTCTACTCTTAATATTTCGCAGAAAAGTTATTCTTTATAAATGGTTTTGTTTCCATCAAAATCCTATTTGAGCCGCCAAATTAAGAAGTTAGATGTGCGAATTGCAAAGAAAGTAAGAACATAAACACAGAGAAATAGCGTTAGAGAAAAATGTACAAGAAAAGCTTATTTATAACCTTAAATTGTTTAATAACTAAAATATCAGCTTCATATTAGCTCTATGAAGCATAATTAGACGATATCAGACATTCTATATAATATCCAAATGGTCTATGATAAATAGTCATTAACTCCCGTGTGTAGATAGAGCCCTAAAATATAAGATATATTCGTTTTATACTCCAGAAAGAAGTGGACATTTATTGATAAAAAAATATTATCATATATTCAGTTATTTTTCTTCTCAAAAGGATTAACATACAATCTCATCTCATCAATAATGCGCTTATATGTATATTTGCGGCAGATTTGTATTAATCATACAGATCTAAATTAGCATAACAAACCTTTTTTAATACTAGCACTCTAATCCCGATACAATTTATACTCTAAAATAAAAGATATAACCCCCAGACACACGTTTTCGTGAAACAAATATCCCCGCAAACATTTACATACATCATCCCTAATAAAGACAAAAACAGCACTTGTTACTCTCGTCCGGGCAATAAAAAAAACTTTCGGGTCGAGCACATTCAATTTACGAACTGGCAGCCGAAGAAAATAACAGCGTATTTTTCATTCATGTCATGTTCTCTAATATAACATAGAAGCAGGATTGCTGTCTGAACTGTATCCTTTCATATGTGTACATCGAACGAGTAATTTCTCCCAAGTGCATTCTACTAATGAGGGCCTTTGAGGTTCGTTTATTTCTAATTATACACAAACTATACCAAGGGTGGTGCAGTGAAGAACAATATGCGTATATATTACATACATTAATTAAAATTCAAAATACTGTTTTGTTAAATTGATTGTCATATATAAATGAAATTAATTACAACATACTACAACATTAAGTTTAGGTGGATTTATTCTGATATAAAATACGAAATAAGAATTTATATAATAAATAATAAATCAATCATGTCAGGTTTATTTTCGATTATATTAATAATAATAATATTAATTGTTATCGTCAGATTTTACATGTGTCATAAAATACATACATATATAAACAATTACAAGTTAAAATACGAGTGTGTATCGAAATTCAGATATTCGAACTCAAAATTTAGACAATATCAAAATTCCGGCAGTATTGAAATGCCTACATTTAAAATTACTGTTCATAATTTCGACCACAAGCAGAACCTAACATAGTCTAAATCGCGTTTATTAATGAACAGCAAAATGTTCATTTAAGAATTAATAAAATATATATATATATATATATATATATATATATATATATATATATATATATATATATATATATTATATTATTATAAAATATGCAACAACTACTTATTTTGTGGGTGCTTTTTAAAATCCAAAATATTCAAAATCAAGACATTAATGCTCTTGGCGGTATCGAAATTTCGACATTCAATATTCAGGCAGTATCGAATATATATATATATATATATATATATATTCGATACTGCCTGAATATTGAATGTCAAAAATTTCGATACCGCAAAGAGCATAAATGTCTTGATTTTGAATATATTGGATTTTAAAAGGCTCCCACAAAATAAGTATGGTTTAAAAGATAAAACATACACACGGTAACTATACATACGATGCATTTTTAATGCCGATATCACTGATTTAACTATCAACACTAACTTAACTTTGTTTCATATTAATTATATACAATCAATAAGTGGGACGGTTAAGTCAGTGATATAGCCTTAACTTAACTTTGTTTTATATTAAGTATATACATAAAAAAAAACAAGTTGACGGTTAAGTCGGGCTTTTAAAAAGACATTGAATATTTAGTAAGATTTGATTTAATTTTACAAAACTATTGTTAAATGTATACTTTTGCATATTGAAGAATTATACACCATAGTATTTAGAACCAGTTTTAGGTCTGCGGCGTTAATAAAAAATGATTGTAACAAAATAACTACATAAGACTAAATGGAAAATACGTATTTCTATTTCTAATGATGATCCCATCTTATTGCTTATTTATCGACATAAAACACTCTTAATTAATATTTATTACAACAGGCGAGCTCTTCTCAGCTATATAATATTTATAGTAAAATGCAGAACAAAATATATTTCTAATAAAGGAGATGAATAAAACTACTATGTTTTTTACCACTTATTTAATTGTTTAAAACAACTAGTTTCGCCTAAGCTCTAGGCATTGTCAAGTTTTACCCGATGACATCGGGTAAAACTTGCCAAAAAAACTAGTTGTTTTAAACAATTAAATAAGTGGTAAAAAACATAGTAGTTTTATTCATCTCCTTTATTGAAAATGAATTACCACGTAGTAGACGCCAAAACCATTCAATTTCTGAAATATATTTCTGTTTGTTTTTGTTTTATTTTTCAGAGGATTATTTCCTGTAATATTATTTATTGTGACAACATAAGTACTAAAGGTCGTTTTAGACAAGACAATTTCTTAGCTCAAAACTTGTTCAAGAAATTAATCCATATATCCTCCTCTCATACCATTTGTCCTTGACAAATAGAATGCGGTATATTTTACCATTTGATCTACCATCCAATTCAATATTTCAAATAATTTCCTGTATGATACGAGACAATTTAGATTCTGTCGAATCTTGTAAAACTTTTGATTCAAGAAATTGTCTTGTCTAAAACGACCTTAAGAACTTAATTGTAAGCGATGATTCGTATTTTGTGAGCATATATAATCCTTATTTTTACATATCCCTTCTGCCTGATTGTTTGTTTTTATTTATTTATTTATTTATTTAACCTCTTCATGGTGCCTGTAAGCAGTACAAAAACTGGTGCCCACGACCTACACTTTACCGAAAATAATAATCTAATTATATAGAGGATAAATTACAATTAAGTTAAAATAAAATAACAGGCAAAACGTAAATGAAAAAATATACAGAATCAGTAGATAATTAAATAATCAGAATAAGAGTAACCTAACAGATAATCATAATACAAGAAACCTTAATCATCTACATAATTTATCTTAACCTAGATTTAAATTGTTATAGTAGAGTTGTAGATTTTTATATATCAGAATTTAATTTGTTATATTCACTGATGCAGTTACTATATGTTGAATTATACTGCTTCGAAGTATAACATTTACTCATTCTTAATTTTCTTGATTGGTGGATATGCTATGGATATCATTATCCGTTACAAGGTTAACATTACATTTATACCCAAGTTTCATAATTTTATGCATGTGTGTGCATTGTTGTATTATTTTTATTTAATTAATTTTCAGTAAATTATTTTGAGTGTATAACTGTGCCGTTGGAGTTAATAATGGTAGTTTATAAATTACTTTTACAGCTTTGTTCTGTAATCTTAGAAGCCTATCCAACATATAACCACTGCAGGAGCCCCATGTTGCTATTAAATAGTTACTGTACACATATGCATGATAAATATGGTTCTTTACGCTATTCGTTAAATGTTGGTTACATCGGTATATTGTACCTATTACAGGTAATATTTTGTTACATATATGCTCAATCATTTTTTTCCACTGAAATTTATAATCTATCCATAAGCCTAGATATTTATATTCCGCTACAATTTTTAATTTTACATTGTCTAATAAGACATTTAACATCCTTTGAGAGCCTCTGATAGAAAATGTCATATAGACAGTCTTATCACAATATATGAATAAATAATTCATGTCACTCCAAGCCTTGAGGATGTTTAGGTCCTGGTTAATTGTCTCACTAATATTTATGTGTTTTTTAACACTATACACCAGGGCTGTATCATCCGCAAACGTGAAGTAACGACCTTTTAGGCCAATTTGTTGTATATTCCAAATGTATAGCGAGAATAACAGTGGCCCAAGTACTGACCCTTATGGCAAACCATATTTTATATCTTGGAAATCACTGTAGCATTAACACAAGGACACTGCTGTCTGTCACTTATGTAGCTTTTAATCAGTTCTAGAGGTTTCCCTCTTATACCAAGACCTTCTAATTTGTCAATCATAATAGTGTTATCCACAGTATAAAACGCCTTAGAAAAATCAACAAAGACCGCTGCCACATAGTTTCCACTGTTCATTTCATTTACAATATATGTTGTAAAATCAGCTATAGCTGATTGTGCGCTTGATTTCTCCTGGTAGCCGTATTGATGCTTATCAAAAGCAACTGTAGTTTGTATGAAGCTTATTAGCCTCTTCTTTACTACATTTTCTATTATTTTTAATTTTTAGTTGTTGCTTATTTTATAATGCCGCACAAAAGTACGTATTCCTATTATATAATGTTTATTTATAACAGACGAGATCCTCTCAGCTAATTAATATTTATAGTAAAATGCAGTACAAAATATATTTTAGTTGCTTATTTTATAATGCCGTACAAAACAAGCCCATTATAAGTTTGTTTATATCTACCAATATTTGATGAGTTCCCTGGGGCCACAACTTGCAATGGGCATATAACTGCGGCCTTTTGAAATGTGTAATAAATGTCTGCAGTATAATGCAACTTTCATGTAACTTCTTCAAAAGTATAGCTTGTTTGGCTATTTAAAAAGACTGAGATTCATATTCAGCGTAGTTATTACTAGGCTAAAATATAAATATGTGATATTTTATTCAACTGACTGATAATAGTGACATAGCAATCATGAATAATGTTAAAATGGCCACCTTTGCAGACGATACTGCCCTAATAGTTGTGGGAAAAAATGCAGAACAATCAACATCCAAGCTACAAAATGCTTGTGATAAGATAACCAACTGGACAAAAAAAATGGAAAATAAACTAAACGAACAAAAATCAATCCATGTTAATTTTACTAGTAATAAACTAGTGGATCCTCCGATTCTTTCTATCAATGGTACTATTGTCCCCTATGCAAATAACGCAAAATATCTTGGTATAACACTGGATGCGAAATTACGATGGAAAGAGCATGTACAGAAAAAAGAGACTGAGCTAAACTTAAAATACAGACAGTATTATTGGCTGCTGGGCAGAATTTCTCGGCTATCAATATATAATAAAATTCTAATTTACAACCAAATCTTAAAACCAGTTTGGTTGTATGGAGTCCAGTTATGGGGCTGTGCTAAAGAGAGTATTATAAACTACATACAAATATTCCAAAATAAAGTTCTACGCACTACGGTAAATGCACCGTGGTACATACGCAACTCAGATATTCACAGGGACCTCGGTATTCCTTATGTCAAAGCAAAGATCAAAAGAATCGCTGCCAAACATGAAAATAGGCTGCACCCTCATGTCAATGCGGAAATGACCCAACTGTTTGACAACCAACATCATCCTAGAAGACTGAAGAGAATAAAACCATTCGATTTAGCAAAGTGATTGGGACAGAGTAAAAGTGCGCGAGTTGGATAGTGTAGGAGCATATTTATTATAGATATTATTATAGAAATAGCATTGAAAAACACTGGTACAGGATAACTATGGTGAAACTGCTAAACGGAACAGCTGATTTGATGCCGGCCACCATGATGCAGTTGGTATTGGCTAAAGTGACGTACTGCACATAACAGAATTAAAACTTGAGTGAATATTGAGTAAATTGACGTCGGCAGTACTTTTTCTGATTTACACTGGTGTGCAATCTAGCATGAAACTTGCTAAAATTTCTTGACGAATCTAGTACAATCTAATTCACATCTACCTTTGCCGGCGGAAAAGCCTTACGGCTGATAGAAGATAAAAAAAGCAAACCTTTCAAAAAAACTTTCACAAGTTTCTTGATATAATTTAATTCAATTTATATAATATTTTCTATTTAAAACTTACTATATATATATATATATATATATATATATATATATATATATATATATATATATATATATATTTATTTATGCCAAACGTGTTAGCGTACAATAGGTTTTCTTATTGTAAACATCTGTTGTAGACAATTATATATTGAAGCAATGGTCTTTCGACTTGGAAAACCTGGTGTGAGGGATGTTCTTGAAATTGTTGATTTGCATTATTTTATAAATTTGTTCATGTTCGTTTAAGTTGTTTTCAGTATGTGTGCGTAATTTAATTTTAAGGTCCCTACGAATTTTCAGCGCATACTTTAGAGCAAACTACTCACCGAAGTATATAGAGCTTGAAATTTTGATAGCCACATTAAATATTTCTGATGAGAGTACAAGTAATCGTTAGCTGCTTTCGTTTATCCTTACTTGTTGCAGAACGAGGATCGAATACGCTATTCCTCAACGCAAATAGGCAACTATCAATTTCCCTGGGGTGGCAACGATACTACTAATTTCACGAGATAAAATTGAGCATTCCAGGAGCGGCTCTCATGGAACATCAAACACGAGACAACCAATCCGGAGTAGCTTAGTGCAATAAACGAAAGCAGCTTATAACACGTCTGTACCCAGACGAACAAAATGTAATACATATGTTAATACATTCCGTTTTCCTAAATAAAACTATAATAAGTAGGTGTTATTAGCATTCGGTATTGCACTTTTAACTTTTGTAGATACATTTTACCCCAACTAAACCCATATTCAAATTAAGACGAAAAAAAAAGAAATAACATTAAAAACTGCATGCTAACTAAAATTAAAACACTCTCTATCCCTTCCCCCACCATGCGCAAATCATCATATCACATCCATCATTCCTTAACCATTCACTCATGCTTATATTACCCTCTATTATCGGATTGTATTTGCTAAACCCAATCTCTTCCTGCCGCTTCTGCCATTCCAATCCTTTCATTCTCCCTCTTAACTCCCTTCCGATACTTAGTCCACATCTAAGCTTTATTCCCACCCATTCCCCAGACATGCCTACCCTTTCAAATATGTTCGATCTTTCTATATTCCACATGCTGTTATGCGACTTTCTATTATTTACCCACAACTCGCACAAGGTTAGACCCTGCAGTCTCTCTTCATATCTCCCCATTCTTCCACTAGGTTTCCTTAAATCAAATATTCAAATTTATTTGGCAAAACCATTGCACAAAAGACAACAACAAAAATAAACCAAATTCAATTCAACAAATATCGAATAGTAAAATATCATAAATCTTGAAAAATACAACTATCAATATTCCCTCTACACCCTCACCCACTTCTTTCTTACGCCAGCAATTTGCACTTTTCTACGCTTTCCCATCCTCTCTTAACCATTCGCTGACTTTTCTACACCTACTTTGTTTTCTCTCGCTCACATGCGTTGCCTGGATGCCGTCACTTGTACACAGTACACATGTGGTGAATAATTGTCCCATCCACACTTTCCTTCCTCTCTCTTCCGAACCACATCTCGCTCTTGCCATACATACGTTGTCCTCCCTGCTCCACATTCCCCTTGCCACTTCACATGACCAGGGATCAGGGCCGGTCCTAGGTAGTCGGCCGCCCGTGTGCAAAAATAATTGGCTGCCCACATGCTGTACTTTGTTACCATTATTTAGGATATTAGGGTAGGGACATATGTAAAGAAATTAATAAATAATTTATAAATGCTAATCTGTGAAAACACTGAGAAGATTTTTTTATAACCGAGGCGAGTTCAGATTTTATATTTAGAACTCCTACTCATGCCCCACGGCCTCATGGCTGAATTAGGCCCCTTTGGTTGCCCGCGTGTGACACAAGCCTTGCACGCTCGCGAGGACCGGCCCTGGGGGTGTATGAGGTCTCAGTCATTCTGACCTGCTTTTCTTGCCACCCACACCCACTCTTTCATATATCATTTCTCTATTCTTTCTCCATATGATCTCTGTCCTACATCTACATCTCATCCACACCTCCCACACCAATATCTCTTCCCAAACTTTCTTCGAACTTCACTATCCTCCTACACAACTTCCACCACATGCTCATTCGATGTGTTTCCTGCAGGAGCACAGACAAAGGCATTGATCTTTCGAGTCCTAACAGACTCTTCAGAAACTAGCCTTGCTCTCTTTCGATTATAATCCATTCTCGCAATCCCTATATTTTCACCCCATAATAGCGTTTATTTATTCGATGCGAATATACAAAAATGTATTCTAATAAATATTTCAATTTTTAAATCAAGTATTGCGTCTTATCTGGGCCCGTCGGTGACTATACAATCCAAGTTGGGAAGTTATGCTTCTTTGGAAAATGTCGCAGACGAATTCGCTATCCCGCCTGGTTGTTCATTCGACCTCTTTTTGACTGTAGTTGAAAGCTTGAGATCTTTTGCTCCATTCCGCCCTGTCCATCATCAGCTAATCCCATTCTTCTTTCAGACTTTTAGGGTCTTGACAGTTTCATCTAGCTGATCCGTGTATCTTCTGTATTGACCTCCCTGTACAATACTTGCTTTGGCATCCTACCTGGGTGTATACTGATTATGTGACCTTCTCATCATAGGTGCGCCATAGTTGGGAGCAGTTCTATGCGGGGATTCTCCGTTTTTTTTTTGAGGATTTCAACGGTCGAAATCTTATGGTATGCATACGCAGGTGTCTGCTGCAGTTTTCCAGCTGCCTTAACTGGTGTGCATACATTACTATAAATTTGAACCTTAATAAGACCCATAGATTAGGGTATGGCAGGTGTCTGCTGTAGTTTTTCCAACTGTCTTAACTGGTGTGCATAAATTACTATAAATGGGGTGGGGATGGCCACAGCAAATTATACTGCAAGCTTCGTATTGAGAGTAAGATTGTGGTTGTAAAAGCCCGGCACTTTATAGTCTAAAAATCTCTAAACGCGGTACGCATGCCTTTGTTTTTCATCTGGCTTTGTGAGTTATTAAAGGAAGAAAGGACGGACTACTGTGTGTTTCTCCATTGGGTGATCACTTCCATTGGCATCTTATTTCTTCCCAGCAAGCCAATACAAGCAAAACTTTATCGCATTTCATCCCAAATTCACTTTTCCTTCTCACCTGAATATTCACTATCATCCTTTCTATTCACGCTTCACTTCTTCTTTTCTAGCCCCTGTCACTAGTACATTATTTCTTCTCTCATATCTCTGAGAAGGGGTTCTCTATATTTTATATACACTGCACCTTTTTCTGGACCACCTATATCCCACCCTATTCTCTCCCAATATAACTTGTCCGATTTATACAACATCACGTTTCTTTCCATCATCCAGCCACTCTGGATTACCATCCATCCATCCATAGCTACATTAAATATTTTAGGTGTGTGTGTGTGTGTTTGTGTGTGTGTGCCTGTGTGTGTCACAAATATAATTAAATGAACATTGTCAATACAAGTAATCTTTTGTTTCCGCTAGATATAAAATAGTTATCGGTAACAGAGGATTAGTGTAAGATTTGCTCACAAATCAAAGCTTTTTTCACTATTCTTTTTTACTTCTTAGATTTAATTTGCCAATCTATAAAAGCATACACTTTGATAAAGAAATATTTTAGACCGAATGTTCATATAAACTTTTTGATTAAATTTTGCTTTTGCTGTGGGGTCTGAGGATATCTATTCCATAAGGTGTCCTCAGACCCCACATCATGTATATAAATAATACATTTCATCATTATTATAAATATCATAATATTTTTCTATAACGCGTTTACAAAGGCTATTGTGTGAAATTGTTTACAGTTGCACATAATTCTGTAATGTCTACTGTAACAGTGATTTTTGGGGATGGACAATGCTGCAACTAATTCAAATGTCCTATATTATTACTTCTCGCTGTATTTTATTTATTATACTTTTATACCTTTTTCTTAAATCTATATGATTTTTATATAAATAAATTAGTTTACGGTAATCAATGAATCTTAAATATTTGGTAATCAATATCCCACCTCTGCAAGTGCGTCACTACTTTTGTTGCCCCAAACGATAAAGTGGAAATGTTTTTAATCAACGCCCTTTTTATAGTGATTGTTGTCTTAATTAATGTCTGCAGTTATGAGTCTTCCGTCTTCCGGGATGTTTAATCATGCCTTGAGAACGAAGGGTTTATGTTGTGAAATCTAACGGGATGCAATAAGAAGCAATACAAATTTTATATAGAAAATTATTAATTGTTCTGAGTATATGGTAATTTAATGATTCATGGCAGTATATATTTTGCACTACAATTATCTTAATTAATTACATACAGTATGAATCGAATTACAGGCAGGAGGGTTTTTTTAGTCAGTTTCAATTCAAGTCATTCTTTATAAAATTTAAAATTAGATATTTCGCGTTACTACAGGTATAATAATTCCCCATATTCGAGTAATAATTATATCTGTAACATTCACGCATATTTCTCCCACAAAAGCCTCGCGTGTTAATTTAACATATTAAAAATTTCTCATCCATTCACCTATTCAAATTAGTTCTCATCATCGTCGGAATATGTCCCTCTTTCAATCGAGATTCGGAATATTAATAAAGAAACCGGGCTCTTTCCCAGCCCGCAGAATCCGCATCTGCGGATTGCGACCGAATTATGTATGCATGCATAAGGTAATAGCTTTTTCCGTAATTCTTTCCGCGCTTTCAAGATTCCCCTAACTGTTTTGAATATTCATGAGACGTTCCATGGTAATCGCTTCATCTTTTCGTTCAACGATTGGGGGATGCACCCCAATCAAGGACGGTATTATCTGTTCAACAAAATGACAATTCGGCCTTTAGAAGGCGACTATCATTACATTAGGGTTTTGGTTGGTACTGGAAAATTCCATTGTTGTATACAGAGCATACATTTTAGTCCTGATTTAATAAAACAGTCTGCTTGGGGAATATTTACATTTGAGGATCGCACGTGACCCATTAGCAGAGAAAATAATTCCACTTTTTAATTATAATCTCCTACCTACTGTCGGTCTCATAATTTTTATGCTTGGACAGATTAAACGAAGCTCGCGCCGTCCCCGGGGGCGGCCGGGTGGTAGTAAAAAATGGATTACAGCTGAATGGCGGTGCAGGTTAATGCACGCACGATTTATCCCCATTTTTTTTCTATTGCAAACTAATGGAGAGGAAACTCACCTATCTATAGAGATGGCCATCAGGGAGAAGACAGATGCGCATATGGACAGCACCGCAATAAACTGGGAAATTTTGCAATAGAGTTTCCCGAATGGCCAGTGTGAGTTGAGCATGTAGATGTAGTTGAATGTGACGTTCAGGGTGGAGACCATAGTGTCTGCGACGGAGAGGTTTACTGTAATAAGGAATTAATTTCATGTCAATATATTTTATGAACATATACTATTTATAAACATTTTTTTTGTCAATTATTTGTTATAAGTTTGATTCATGGTAAAATATATAGGAAATTTGGGGGTATATTAAATTATATTTTTAATGTAATAACATAAGTAAATAAGAACCAAGTGCGTCTTTATATTTTGTATTACAACTAATTCATTCTACTTTATCACTGCTCCATTTCTTATTTTATCTTCGTATAAACAAAGCGGTTAAATAATATTATAATAAGTGGCGCAATAACTAAATTGGAATTATCAGTACTATAATTTATAGGTGTTATTTTAGCTTATTTACTTTTATGCTCCAAAAATAAATTTATTTCGAAAAGCTGTAATAACAAGTATAACGGACATCAACATCACGCTATACAGAGAAAACATCAAATGAAAAACAAAACATATTTTTAAATTAAACACCTGCGTAATCCTCAGAACCTCCCAATTGATTAAGCTGGACAAAATTATAAAGCAGCCGTTTTAGGTACTCTCACCGGGTTCGACATCGAAGAATTAGACACCTCTCTAGAAGCATCATGGACTGCTCAACATCACCTTCTTCTTAAATTCAACGTCTTGACAGACATGTAGTGATATGTCCGAAATGTCGGTTCCCGGTTCTCACCCAGCCCTTTTCGCTTCGAGTGTGTGTAATCACCAACCTAAAGGTATATCGCCATCGCGATCTGATTGCTGTTCCACGTACAGTGGTCTCATCGTCAGTGTGGAGAAGTTGCTTGATGGTATCTAAATACCGGTAGGAAAACCTCCCTCTTCGCTTGCCGTCTGGCTAACCTTGCACGATTAATTTTTCCATATTGTCGATTCTTGTTTTATGTCCGAAAAACTTTAATATGCGAGAGTAAACAAAACTGGATGTCGTTGCTTGAGTCTAATTTCGTTAAGAATTGAAATATTGGTACGACGTGCATGCCAGGGTATTCGAAGCATTCTTGTCCAGCAGAAGATTTTAAAGGGCTCGATGGTGGTCAGCGCAATGTCAACGACTCCGCCGCTAGCCGAAAACAGAAAAGACGAGCGCATGAACAAGGTTTAGCTTCGCGTAGCGCGTTATGTTCTTGTCATTCCAGATTATCTCTTGTGCCCGGTCCTTACACAAACCCAGCTTGTTCAGGTGAAAACGTGTAGACTGAATTATTAAATATGGAGCATAATCTTGCTTACATGGGATATAAGAGGGATGAGCCGGTAGTTATCGCATTTTGTTGTTGACTCTTTTTTGTGCAGGGGGATGATTACTGAGGTTGTCCAATCATTGCTTTTATTTCTTCGTCGATCAAGAATTTCTGCAGTAATCAGGACAACTCTAGGTGTTCTATTCTTTGCAAGTCTCTTAATGGCCGTGTGCATTTCTAATAGTAGTATGCCGGGTTCATCGTCCAAGTAGGCAATGTCAGAGGTTTCAATCAGCTCCTCGCTGTAGGGGTTTCACAATATTTCCTCCAGATTTCGACGATCTCATCTAAGCCTATACTTAGATTGTTGTGAGAGCTACAGGTGGCCTAGGTAAGGATTTTGAATTGCGGGTTACGTATTTTATTTTGCGAACACATCTTTGGACTGTATAGTATTTGCATGTTGCTGAATTTCTTTGCACATGTTGTTGAGGTGGTTGTTTTTATCTCTTCTGCCGTTTGCCTGGATGAGCTTTAACAGTTGATTATACTTAACTTGGTATTCCTTGCTGATAAGGCCACAGGCTTTGAGTTTTCTACTTGTTTCAATTGCGTCGAGCGTGTTGTCAGATATCCTGTGTTGTTTTTTGGCAGGCTTGGCTGTGTGTTGTGTGGTCTCCAGATTTTGTGTTTTTTATCAAGTAATTACGTATTTAGATTTCTGTACTGTTTTGGGAGTGATCTGGTAGCAATGTTGCAATCTAAAGCAATCGTGAACGAGGCCAGAATTATTACGATCTCACGGTTTAGTATATCTAGCTAATCAATATAGTATCAACTAAGGAAGTATAAAACTATTCCACTTCTTCGTCACTTGCGTCTGTTGTAGTCGCATACATTTGGAATATGTTTACATTACAAGATGTTGCATTACAGCGGGCAGAGATTATTCGTTCGCTTGTGGCTTTGTTGGTACGTTGTTTAAACGATTGGATACCATCAATGCAAAACCTTCGTAACTTCGATATGCCGGTCCAGAAAAATAAACCTGGAAATCCACAACATAGAAATGACCGCTACCATATCAGTGGTCTCTGCAATTCCCACGACCTTTATATTGCAGCGTTTTAGTTCCGTTTGCAGGATTTGAAGCTTACCGGTTTGTAGCAGGCCTCTGACATTCCAAGTTGCTATCCCGGTTCCTACATTGGTCGCTGATTGTCAATGTCGAGTCCAGCGGTCTACTGCCACATGGCAGTAGCTGATTTCACACTGTCTTCCCCGGACGTAGAATAGCGCCGGTATAGTGCCGTAAGTACCCGTATCTTTCTGCACCTTAGTATTTCAGCCGATATACCACTCCTGGAAGTATCTGCAATAATCCGTACGGAAGTACGCCTTATAACAGTGTTGATTGGACCGCTGCCGCCCACCAAATCCTCGCCATATCTGGCTACCCTCACATAGTTTAGCATGCAGGTCGGTGCAGTTGGTCGGATTGTGACACGTGGAGCCATAAGTGAGAGCAGGGAACCTCGCGAGGACCAGTTACCATCCATGACGCTTGATGCAATCGGCATCTGTAAAACGTGCTACCTCTGCAATGTCACTCCTTCCACCACCTTTCTCTACGAAATCACACCCTAAACCGTGGTTTGATATGGAATGCTAGAAGTCTAAGGCAACATGCCTCCAGGACCATATAAATAACAACATTACACAATACCATATAGCTCTTGAAGCCTATAGAGCCGTACCCACAGGAAAACCCGCCTATGTAGAGACGAAAGTGTTTCAAAAAGTCCTTAACCATGGAAAATCCTAGTAAATTCAAATAGAGGTATAAACTTTATAAACCGCATATAATGGGAAACACACTTCGACCAGCTATTAGACCAACTTAGCACCACACTGCCAGATAGACTAACTGAAACTAAAGATAACAATTCGTACAACTTACGAATAACAAAACAGGAAGTAAAAGAGGGCGTGAACAAACCTGGAGCCAAGAGAGCCCCAGCGCTTGGATCATATACCGGTGGAGATGGTCGTAAGAGTAAGGAAAGGTATGAGCAGAGAGTAGAGAAAGGGGTAGGTGTGATTTGGATGAAGAAGGTCCTGAAGGGAAGGGAGAAGAAGGGCAAAATTAACATAAAACATAGAGCTGCAGAGAGCTTGTCTCTCACTCAGTTGGGTTCTGAGGAGGATATGGGAAGTTCAGACAGGTGGTCAGAAGGGGGGCGTTCTCGTGGTAAGAGGGGAAAGTGGCTCTGGGACAGTTGAAAAGGCGGCAGAAGAAGATGGGCTCAAGGCAGGGGCTTTTAAAAGGCTACTCGAGGACGAAAAAGAGAAATTGCTGCAGCTGAATAACAGGGTGTGGAAGGTGCGCAAGATGAGTAGCAGGTAAGGGTGGTTGGCCCGGTACATGAAGGGAGAGCGCCCTCGGACGTAAAGAACTATACGAGGATCACTTATATGCGTGCGGGATGACAATGGTGAATAAACGATTGTATGGTGAAGTGGAAAGGAAAGGGATGTTGCCGGAATGCCTGGGTGACTTCAGAAAAGGAAATGAGACGAGGGAACAGATTTTCAAGCTAGCGAGAATGGAGGTAGTGCTGGAATGCAAAGGTAGAGTGTATGCGATGTTTGTGGACTTGATAACGGCGTATGACTCAGTTCGTTCGGGGTAATTTGTGCAGTATAAGGATTGGTTGGGTATGGAGGAGGAAGGATACTACATACAATCTGTACACGAGCAAGTTGGAAGAGTTGCTGAGGACCTCCCCGCAGGCAGGAAGGGGTGGTAGAGGTGGATAGAACGAAAGTGCGGATGTTGGCGTATGCGAATGACGTAGTGCTGATGACCAAAATAGTAGAAAAGAGGCAAGAGATGTTGGAAATAATGGGAAATTAACTTGACAGTAGAGGGTGGTGGTGAATCTGGAAAAGACCAAATGGATAATGTTTAAAAATAGTGGTAGCAGAGGTAGCGTGGAAGAGCTGATATAGAAGGGAAGAATTAGAATCTTCTAGGTCTCGAATGGTCGACACCTAGGGCGGTGCTGCTGCAGGTATCAAATCGGTTGAGCATGTGATTGTAGTCATGTATGCGGGTTGCGAAATTTAAAGAAAGATTTCGGGATTTCGGTGATGTAAGACACGTACGGGTGGTATGAATGTAGTGTAGGAGTAGGGCTGACAGTGGATAGAGGAATGTCTGAGCTTGCAAACTGAGATAAGTGAAGGAATGTGGAATATTTAGTAGAAAGAATGGTAGGGAGGACAAATTGTGCATGGAAAGATCGAGGTGTCGGCAGAAGAGAGAGGAACAAAAGTGTGGATGGAGCTGGGAACACACCGTGTACGCTGTGTAGTAAAGGAAGCGACACGAAGAAGACATGATTGACCGTTTTAAGGATACTCCACCAAGGACTCAAGAAGTCTGGTATGCCTACTAAACTTCCTTTTTTACCTAGAGAAGGCAGTGAGTCTCTCCATTCTCAGTTTTCAACTAGCAAAGACCACTTCAAGGGAGGAATTGAATGCTTTAAGAATACTCCACCTAGAGCCAAGGAGTTCTACAGCAAAATAATAGAAAACAAAAATATTGAGTTCACATATAAGAGACACACTGATGGTCCTGCTCTCTTTCCAACCAACACCGCCATATACTAACCCGGATAACCTGACGTGGCTCCAATCAACAATACCACCAGGTAGAGCTTGATATCACCCCAGCACCAAAGTATACCAAAGTCCACCCCTCCAAAAGTCATTCTAAAATATTTAGCTACTGTGGGATGTATAGAGGAATGACAGCCGAAATGTAAACTGCGAGTTGCACAAAGGTCCCACACAATTGGACTTAGTGCAGTCTGCAGGTCAAGCCACAGCAACTCTTTCGAAATTTGAAATATATTAAGGCTTTACCCTTACAAATGTAACATGTGCTAGCGTCCCACCGGTTACAATTATCACAATGTTATTAACTGACAGTAATTAAAATCGAATCGAAATCAATGAAATCAGCTATTAGGTGTCTGATAAAGAATCCGGATGAAGCCAAAATTGCATTGACAAAAATCAATTTTAAAATTGAACTCCCTTGAAGCTCACTGTCGCAATCCTGAAATCTCGTCGAAACTCGTCTTTATTATATATATATATATATATATATATATATATATATATATATATATATATATATGTATATATTAACCATTATATTATGTATGGTAATCTTTAATAAAGTAAAAATTTGTTTTTACGAAACTGTATCTATAAACTTTGTTAGAATACACATGTATTGCATTGTTTTAACAAATACATAACAATCTACCCTTATTTGTTTGCGTAGTTTTCTTAATGGAATAATAACGCCCTAAGTATTTTAATAATGTAAAATATCTCCATCCATTGACCAAAAAACTATGAGAACAAAAGTGGGGAGGGCGCGTGTTGAAAGCCCACAATGCTCATTCACTATTTACAATCTTGAACTTGAACGCCTAAATTGGCTATTTCTTACGAAAATTAAGTACAATTTGATTGCAATAGTTAACGAGCATAGTTTGATTGGTCTGGACCGTAAAGCAAGGATTTGTGTTTTTTTTTATTACGTCGACTCGCAATTTATGTTTTTGTGCTGTCTTTGCATGATAGAAATTCGATCCGATAATTCCTGTCGATGGGTGTGTCTCTTTATGTTTTAAAACTCATAATTTAATTTGCATATGTATTTTTAATTATTTGTAATTCATTTGTCGTCTAGCAGCTACGCTCAGACAGTCAACTTTTTTTCCCGATATTACTATTACACTCGATTTAATTAAGTGTATAAATCCTATATCATAATAAAAATTAAAAATTACTTCCCCATTATAACTGCTATTACACTCTTTCCCATTATACCTAATATCAATTTCCTTTTCATATAATGTAAGGGTAAATAGTGTAGAAGTGTAATTGTATGGCTGTAACAATGGAGTTTTTGTTTATATTGTTGTTGTGTCTTTTTATGTCAATTAAATGTTTTACTACTAATTATAATCCTTAAAGAAAGGCTTCTTTTTCATTTATAATTTCAAATCATCTCCCATGAAAAGAGTGCATTTTAGTCTGTAGTAATATCAGCAAATATTATATATAGAAGACATCCATGTTTATTTCATGAATCACTATAATCCAAGATATGCCGAATAATATACATGATAATGCGGAAACGTAAGACATTATGCGTAACATAATTAACAACTAATGATCCCAGCATAATTGTACCTAATTAAATTCTACGATTATTATATAGAGTTGTGGCTGGCAATATAACGCCCACATTATTTTATATATTCATGATTATTACGAGAAATATTTGTATGGAAACACTCACAAACTTCCAATATATATATATATATATATATATATATATATATATATATATATATATATATATATATATAAATATATATATATATATATATATATAAATATATATATATATATATATATATATATATTACCATTTATATCCATCCATTGGAATAATACTTTTGCACTTTTGCCATTTGTTTCTATGCATATTATATTTAGATTACATGGTTTCAATAAATAAACTCTGAAATTATTTCATTATGCGCAAATACTCATATGTATTTAATTTTTAATTTGATAAACAAAGTAATTGCAGCATTAAAAATTAATTGAGAGCAAAATGTAAAATATAAATTTGGTGTCTTTTATGTAACGATGTATGGATAAAGTATGATAATTGTAAGTGTAAACTAAAAATAGTGTTAATTCTCTTAAGTTAAGGTTCTAACCTCATTTTAAGAACTGGAAAATTTATGTCTGTGTGAGTTTGGTCGTCTATGTTTCGAAAATCAAACGCTATATTTATATAAAACCAAATGTTGCAGACTTGGTTAGTTTTGGGGCATTTTTTTCTGGATAAAGTGCCTATTTATCAGCTGTGCTTTTCTGATTTTCGTAATGTAACAAAACAGAGAAATAACGCTTAATATTTAATAGTAACTCACAAGAGTAAACTACATATGAAAGATGTATGGCCTTCCTATGTCATATAAATTGCATAGAATGCAGATTAGTAGCTTGATTGAACATACACATTGTTGATAAACAAAAATCAAATATTATTGTTCAAAAATTGAACTGTTTTAATGAGGATATGTTTTATTTTAATATGATGATGTTTATTTTGTTTTGTCCCAATTTAAATTTCCCTTCGCAAAACTGTGTCTTTCGCATTCACTGGGGCATTAATATCATGCGGAATTTAATCCTCTATATATATATATATGATGTCAGATGGCATTGTCCTTCACACGTTTCTGGTGATTTTGTTATCCCTAGGTCCCTAGGTTGCTATGTATATATTAATCATTATATTATGTAATGTAATCTTTAATTACAGTAGTTTCGTAAAAATTTGTTTTTACGAAACTGTTATCTATAAACTTTGTTAGAATACAAATGTATTGCATTGTTTTAACAAATACATAACAATCTACCCTTATTTGTTTGCGTAGTTTTCTTAATGGAATAATAACGCCCTTCGAGAAGTATTTTAATAATGTAAAATATCTCCATCCATTGACCAAAAAACTATGAGAACAACAGTGGGGAGGGCGCGTGTTGAAAGCCCACAATGCTCATTCACTATTTACAATCTTGAACTTGAACTCTGCCTAAATTGGCTATTTCTTACGAAAATTAAGTACAATTTGATTGCAATAGTTAACGAGCATAGTTTGATTGGTCTGGACCGTAAAGCAAGGATTTGTGTTTTTTTTCGACTCGCAATTTATGTTTTTGTGCTGTCATTGCATGGTAGAAATTCGAACCGATAATTCCTGTCGATGGGTGTGTCTCTTTATGTTTTAAAACTCATTTAATTTGCATATGTATTTTTAATTATTTGTAATCCTTTTGTCGTCTAGCAGCTACGCTCAGGCAGTCAACTTTTTTTCCCGATATTACTATTACACTCGATTTAATTAAGTGTATAAATCCTATATCATAATAAAAATTAAAAATTACTTCCTCATTATAACTGCTATCACACTATTTCCCATTATACCTAATATCAATTTCCTTTTCATATAATGTAAGGGTAAATAGTGTAAAAGAACTGGAAAATTTATGTCTGTGTGAGTTGGTCGTCTATGTTTCGAAAATCAAACGCTATATTTATATAAAACCAAATGTTGCAGACTTGGTTAGTTTTGGGGCATTTTTTCTGGATAAAGTGCCTATTTATCAGCTGTGCTTTTCTGATTTTCGTAATGTAACAAAACAGAGAAATAACGCTTAATATTTAATAGTAACTCACAAGAGTAAACTACATATGAAAGATGTATGGCCTTCCTATGTCATATAAATTGCATAGAATGCAGATTAGTAGCTTGATTGAACATACACATTGTTGATAAACAAAAATCAAATATTATTGTTCAAAAATTGAACTGTTTTAATGAGGATATGTTTTATTTTAATATGATGATGTTTATTTTGTTTTGTCCCAATTTAAATTTCCCTTCGCAAAACTGTGTCTTTCGCATTCACTGGGGCATTAATATCATGCGGAATTTAATCCTCACTTTGGTGCTGGGACCCGTCCTTAAATATAAACTCAATTCAAACTTACGTCGAGTTTTTGTTCATGCAAATGCAATTTTCCGAGAGTCAGATCCGCCCGGCTAACTGGCCAGACGGCCGCCACCCCTCGCGGTGTGCGGTTCCTGACATTAATTAACACCGTGTTCGTGCCGAGTTAGTTTGATTAAAAAGAAAGGACCGGTGTGAAACCACTATTTGGAAGATTACCGAGAAACTTTTGCTGTTCCTTTGTTAAGCGTGGTTATATATTTGAAAAACATTTCTAATAGAATGGATACTGAGTGATTTCAAACATATGTGCATCTTATAAAACCAATTATTTTATATTAATTAATAAAAATTTTAAATATATTTTTTTAATTTACTGTTTAGTTCGTGATTATTATTTAGTTTACTTGTTTCCACTTCATATCCAGTGAATAATTCAAAACAATAATATTATGTAATAGTTGGATGTGATACACCAAGTTTCTATTATTATTAATATTATAGACCGCTGCGCTGATGATATTAAGCTGAGTCCGATCCACAGTTAGTACAGAATGACTGAGCTATCTGGAAAGGTGAACGAGAGGTTACATATATACTTCTCATTAGCCAACAAGGATATCAGGCTTGGCGTTTAAAAATAAGTTACTATATCCCAATAATATATACATTGATATGAAATATGAATAGGATGTGAAACCGTTTCATGGGTTATGCGGGCGACACAAATTTCACACAAACGAAAAAAAAAAAACGCAAGGAAACCCATGCATACACTGTATGTGCCTAAATAGAATGTGCTATAACAACAAAGATAGTTCATAAGACATGATCGCTACCTAGAAAGCTTAAATAACCTATCAAAGCTCAGAAAGAAAGGGAAGGAATGCTAGACGGTATAGGCCATGATCAATAATATCACAGAATTGATATTTTAATATATTTTAATACATTTCACTTATATCCGACTAAAGTTAAACAACCGACATTCCTAATATAAGCATTTCTCTATGAGCAACTGTAAAGAAGAGGAATTTCGCGACCCACGAAGAAATACGCTAGGCAGTAAGATATATTCCAACCAGACATACAACTATAACTGGCGACTGACAACTATTCCAACTATATTGGGACGTACGCTCTGAGCATCAGGAAAGAAAGGGCAACTCTACCTAGCCAGTTTCGCAGAGGAGAACAAACTGTACCTAATGAACACATACTTCAAACCACAAAGAAACGCAGACCGACATGGCGCAACGAAATAAACAAACCTAAAATTAAATTGTCTTCAAAGAATCTTATTGAGGAGAGAAGTGAACTACTAAACAGCAAAGCACTCGAGATAAACATATAGGATATATAAAAACATCAATAGAGAATTTAAGGGATAACCAGGAAATATCGGATTTCACTTAATTGGAAATGTGAAATTTTCGAATATTATATATATATATATATATATATATATATATATATATATATATATATATATATATATAAATAAGATATATTTGGCATAACAATAGAAGAAATCGAATCATCAAATAACAAAAGAAGCAGCATTTAGATAACCACCACTCTTATGGAAGAGTAACTGTCCACAAAGTGTTTAAAAAATTACAATATAATTGACAATTACAATGGAATTCAGCTAATATAGATATTCTATAATAATACCGCCCCAAAAGTACACTCTGTGAATATGCAAGCGTAGTTAAAATAACAAGTAGTTTCAGACAACGAGAATAATATCTACTAAATTATACATATTAAGAATATAGAGGTCACCTTACTGGAGTAACTAAGTGGTTCAACAATAAACCAAGTAAAAACACCTGCATATACAAAAATTGCAGAAAGTGGAAAAGAATGTTATTACACGTTCTTCTCCACTTTCTGCAAAACAAGTGTGGTCGCCGATAGAAGGATAAATCTGGAGCTAAAAAAATGGGTGAGCAATGAATAGAAACAACTTTTATTCAAGGGAAAGCAGATAAGAAACGTTTCCAGGAAGCGCAAAAATTAAAATAACTGTTTAATTAATAAAATGAATAATGGAGCAGATAACAGGCCCAACAAGAATCAGAAAAGGAAGACGGTGCACCAAGCAAAGACAGGTACAAATGTACAAGAGATGAGAAGCGAAATGAGATAAGATTTCAAGGAAAGCAAGAAACTAGTCAAGGAAATGCAAGAAACTAATCAAGAAAATGCCAGACTAAATAACATCTAGCAGAACGTGCAAAAGCTTAACATATCCATAAAAAGCGATTTATAATTATTTCTTAAAAATAATTGATAACTTGTGTAATATTATTTTATCTTACTAAACCACTATTTTCTAAACTTTAATAGATTATAAACTTAATTTAGAATTATTTACACTACAAACAATACCTAATTATTCCTCGAAGTAACCATATGTTTTCGTCAGTTTATTAAACTCAATTTATTATATATATATATATATATATATATATATATATATATATATATATATATATATATATATATGGTGTAAGGGTTAAATACTCAATTTACTATAAGCCATAGCAAAATAATAATAACGCGTTAATTACGAGCTGTCGAGTTAGTGTAATTAAAGCCTATATTTCACTGAGAATAACAACGACAAATTGTAATAGGTATCATCAATCTTATGAATTTTCACATGCAGCGGGAGTAAAGCTTTTCAAAAAGCCCGTTATACGTGCACTCTTCAATAAACGTAGGATTTATATAACAAACGATGATTCTTTCAAAAGCTGCACATAAATCTTAGTTAGACTTTATTACTAACTTTAAAGTTTTAATAAAACAAACCTTTATATATTACTTCCTGAAGGAATGTTGTAACCCTTTTAAAATATAAGGAAATTGTTCGTATAATAAAATTATAATATTTATAATTACTAGGTGAAGTGCTTGTCGTCGGGGATGACTTTTAATTACAAAACGCAAATTTTTGCTGCAATGATTACAGCTTATTCAAAACGCTTAATACTCAAGTTATGATTTTCAAGATATAAAAAGACACCACACTCGACACCTTCTCGAACTTCCTCTTTTACTGTGACGGCAAAAAATTATAAATGACAGTTTAACAATTCAAATTATTGACATGGCTTCTGTATATAGGAATTAAATTTTTTATTTTTAAATTCGTCTTCGTTTGGTAACTGGAGGACTTTTAAGTAGACCAACGAGAAATCGCTTCATATTTTGTAGAGAGAAAATAATCAAGTTGCATGAAAAATATCTGATACTGTCGTTTATAAATCTCAATCAAACTCAGTAGCGTCAGTTGTTCATTATGTACAGTTTTGAAGAATACATCGATATGATTTTTAATTTTGGTGACGTGCAACAAAATAATTTATCTGCGGTAAGATTACATGGAGAAAGGTTTCCGAATAGAAGAATTGGTAGTGGACGCCCTACAAACCATAATGCAGTTAACCGAGATGAATATATATATATATATATATATATATATATATATATATTATATATATATATACACTGAGCACAAGAACAATTGCTGAACAAGTAGGGTACAACAGACTTCACTATATGCAAAGCATTAAATAATGAAGGCATGCATCTATATCACGCGGGTAGAGGGCTTATTACCGGAAGGTCGCCAATGCCGGCTAAACTTTGGCCAGTGGCTATTGAGAATGGATCAGGAAGAGCCAGTGTTTTTGCGGAACATCATGTTCACAGATGAAGCATGTTCACTTAGCGAGGCCGGTGCATCAACAGCATCTGGTTGCTATTGATATTTGGGCAGGAATTTTTGGTTACAAAATAGTTATATTAGTTAGTATAGTCCATTTAGATTACCTCCAAGACTAAATGGACCAGACTGCTTAAATTTTTTAAAGAATAAGTTGGAAAATTATCTCGATGGTTTGCCATTACAGAGGAGACTTCATATGGGGAGACGATGCTCCTCTTCATGTGTAACGGGATGTTGTTCGTCATCTGAATACAAAATTTCGTGGTTGATGGACACAATGCCCCAGTTGCTTGGCCTCCGAGGTCGCCAGATCTATATCCATTTGATTTTTACTTTTTGGGTCCATTTAAAATTCGCAACCAACTTGCTGAATAGTGCCAGAGGTAATAATGTTAAGATAACAAATTAGTACCAGACGTTCAGTTTTCGAGAGAAGCACTCTACTATTGACTAGCTCCACAGAATCATGGATATTATTGAGCACGCCCTTGAAGTAAAATAAGTCTGCTCTGCAGTATTACTGGCTAAACAAACACCTACACACGATGGGTCTGGTGAACAGCCCGTTATGTAGAGGGTGCAATGAAGAACTAGAAACATCAGAGCATGTAATATGCCTCTGCCCAGCTCTAGTAAACACTAGGCATCTAATACTAGGGGAGTGCTGGCCTAGTATGGTCAGCATTGGCAGCTCCTCACCTGCCAGAGTTTTACAGCTTGCACGCAAAATTGTCTGGTGGGACGAGTGAGCAGCCTTAAAGGGAGGTTTCACAATGGGCCCATTTTGAGGCCTAAGTGTCTGTAGCTAGGCTACCCTCCAGCCAACTATCCAGAACTATCTAGCAGTATTACTGGATATTGCACACGGATTTGGTAAGGTGAGGCATGTGGGTTTGGTTCACAAACTAAATAAAATGCTACCTAAACAGTATGTCCCGATTTCAACAACGTACATCTCAGACATCTTTTCTAGAATCAAGAAGACGAATATTCGAATTTAAATGAAATACATGCTGGAGTATCTCCAAGGAAGTACGCTTGGGCCCATCGTCTATCTATTATGTATCAGCGACTTGCCAACTCCGATTCCTACGTCTATACCTACATTCGCTGATGACACTGGTCTTCTTACAACTGAGCAGGACGAAGTAAGCTTATTAAGAAAACTCCAAATGGCAAGCAACTATGTAGTTACCCATACTAAATAATGGAGAATCAAGCTTAACGAACATAAATCAATTCACACAGATTTTACCAATAAAAAAGTAGAAGAACCTCATTTTTCTCATTAGTGAAACGATCTTATGAGCTTAGTGCAAAGTATCTTGGTATGGTTTCGATACCAAGCTACGGTAAACGGTACATGTCCAAAGGAATTAGAAATAAAATATAAACAGCACTACAGGCTCCTCGGCAGAAACTCCAAAGTGTCAGTACGTAATAATATATTAATCTACATTCAGGTACCGGTGTGGCTGTACGGCATCCAATTATGGGGATGCACCAGCGGTAGCAACGTCTATTCAAACGTTCCAAAACAAAGTGCTGCGCAACTTAATGCCCCCTGTTATATGCACAATGCAGATCTTCATCGATGCCTTCGAATGCCAACTGTAAAAGAAGAGATTAAAAGGTATGCTGGCATGAGGCCAGGCTTCACCTGCAACGCAAAAGATCTTTAGTTGCTAGACAATGAGACGATTGAAGAGGACCAATCGACTCGATCTCATTTAGTGTTGTGCGCCGACTACAGTGCGTGAGTGACGGGCAAATAATACCTAGTTAGAACAATTTAAAGAACGTCATTGGGCTTATATTAGTAATTAAGTTTTAGTCTGTATTATTCGAAATGAAAAAAAAAACTATTTGTGTACAAAACTCTTTATTTATTTATTATTTCGTGTAATGTATTAAAAACAGAAAAATAATTTATTCTTGCCAAAAACAAAAACATGTACAAATTTACATAACAATCCCAGAACAAAAAATATAAAAGTAATGGGAAAATAAAAATCTAAAATCTTATAATAGATTATATTTCTCAAAAAATATTATATTTTATTTGCAGTGATACGTATAATGAACATCAGTTATATATTGATTTTAATTCTATAATCGATATTAATTACGTAGACATTTGCAAGACTTTTTCTAACATAGAGACTTGCTAAGTTTAACATTAATATATCCATATATCAAAATAACTATATATTATCATAAATTCAAGCTGCTCACTAATGTCAAATGCCTTGCAACAGTACTAACAAGTACCGGCAGATGTTCACGTCCTACTTTTAATTGGTTAAATCCTTTTTTAAAACCTTTCAACGCTCATAACTCCTGACCCATACAAATTTACTAGTCGCATTTCGAAGGGTGATTTATTTAGTATTACACTGGCCTATATAGTTCATATTACTGTCTTCCGTTGCCTCATCAGCGTTCATGAATGAACCAGAGGCCAATTTTGGATTAACTGCTCTCACATCTTACGTCAAACATGTTCCCGATAGGCTGGCGCTTAAATTCTGATATAAAGAAGGCAAAGCAGGAATATGGGCTAAAGTTCAGAAATTTTGGCTTGTAGTACTATTCTTGTTTCAATGGATGGGTCGAGGAGAATGGTTTGGATAGGGATCATTAAAAATTACGAAATAAATAGTAATAAATGAGAAAAAGGAGGACATTTAAGAACGATGGAGGATGGCATTATGCGAAGACCAATTTCAGTTATTAAAATTATTTAATATTAATTTGAAAAGAAATGGATATTTATTTATTAATATAACTCAAGACCTCTGGCCCATAGCCTTAACACGAATGGAAAACACCCGATAATAACTAACTAAATAATGTATTTGAAAACAACCAATATATGACTATTCAACTTACAACATAAATCCAATTATAATGATGTATATATTAATATTTAAAACATATTACTAGTAGACAACTTCATCATCGTTATTAATACTATTATAACATTAATATTAAACGGAGCGTAACATGCAATTTATTTATTTATGTGCAACTGGCGTATTATTAAAATAATATAAATTTCAAATTGATCCGCTCCAATTCAATGCAAACGGATAACATCACATTTGCATTTACAAAATTATTGCATACATTATGGATAATAGATAATACGAGGTATATGTAATATATCCTGTAACAGCAACACCGCTGCGAAACTTGTGCAATCAATCGCAGCAAGTTATTCAACATATATGATTTCATAACACCGTAACATCAAAGTTTAACCACATAAATAGTTAATACATTTCAATAAACGTAGCATATAGTGACGTAGTTATGAATCAAATGCGGTTGATTTTATTTCTGAATTTAAACACTATTTCTTTGATTTCATTACTTTTCACGGCTTTACTTTTGATTTAATTATTTATCTCTAACCCTTTTCTACTGTTAGGTCTAAGGTCTTAAATTTAAATAAAGAACAAGAAAATACAACGTAGTAGTGTAGCGGAAACAGTACTATGTTCTTTATCTTGAACTACTACTTTTTAAATCATTATTGCCCCCATAGATTTATGTGAATATTATCCAGCTCAGCCGTTTAGAGTAAACAAATTATTTTACAGGCAGATAAACCAGATGAAGCGATAGAAACTTTCTACAAGCTTACGAAGAATTTTTAATGAATTACACCAGGACATCACAATACTACAAGGCGACTATAACGCCAAAATCGGCAAAGTAAGAAACACATAGGCAAATACGGCGCGGAACGATAAATGAAACAGGCCGATTAGAATAATTTAAACAGGAGAATTAGATCATAACAAACATCTTCTTTCAACTATCAAAAAGACGGAAGTCACCGCAAGACAACCCTGAGAATGTCACTAGAAACCAAATCGACTATATCGTAATTAGTGAGAGCTAAAGAAACGCTATCCAACGCGTAAAAGCACACCCCTGTGCTGATGTATCATCAGATCACAACCATGTAATAGCTCACGTCAACATCATATTAAAAAAGAAAGTATTAACACCTCGTTATTTGCTATCTTGGGTGGTCATGTTATCGTTCGCTCGGTCATTATTATAGGTTTCGAGTCAGAAATTCTCTCCTGTTTTTCTTTAGTCGGGTCCATAACAGTTATGTCTTGTTCCTTTATGGAAATAATCACTGTATCATCGGGGTTTCTAAGATATGTTATATAATTTGCTCCAATGGTTATATATAATATTCAGATTTCTATTGTTTTCGCATAATATACTCCATGTATATGTTAAATAGTATCGGCGTGGGTATGCACCTATGTTGGACTCCGTTTAGTATTTAAACGCTTCTGATTATGTGCCTGCCACACGCGCAGTTGCTTTACTAGTTTCATTCTGTTATCTGATACAATTTATACAATTTCAGACAATTTCAATATATCCACTTGACTTTGTCGAATGCTTTGCTAGAATCTAGCCCCAACAACTGGAGTCCATTAACTACTGAGGAGCTGGAGACGGCGGCTAGAAGACTGGCCAATAATAGGGCCCCAAAACGGTGCCTTCGGAGGCAGCCAAACTGGCAGTTGAGCTATTCTCGGAGATGATGGAAGATGGCCAAGCTTGTCCTCATACCCAAGCCAGGGAAACCCCTGGATAGCCCATGGACGTACAGGCCCATCTGTATGCTCAACTCAGTCCATAAGTAAACTACTGAAATAGCTAGTCTCGGGAAGGCTGGCTGAAGTTCGGAGGAACCAGGACAACTGTACGACCGACATTTCGGATTTCTACCAGGCAGATCCACCCTACATGCTCTGCAAGTGAGACTCGACACGGCTAGAGCTGCCGCCAAGGGCTCCTAGAGGAGAAGGTGCCTGTGATACAATGCGGCTGTGTCACAGTTATCTGGGAGACCGCTGGGTCATTGTCGACAGCGCAAGTGGGGGCTGAAACTGGGACGGGGGCGTTCCGCAGGAATTGGCCGTAGGGCCTACCCTGCTCCCCAGGGTTACGATGAGTATTATGCTATACAGTGCTCCTTTTGGATTTTCATAGCACGCGCGACATACTACTACGGGTGCAAAGGAAGAGCGTCCTCAGGTTGGCGAGTGGGTACCAGACGGTCTCAAGGGAAGCCATCCTTGTCATAGCCGGTATCCCCCGGTCGAGCTACTGGCGCTCGAACGCACGAAGCCATCCCGGGAATGGATGAGTACCAAGATGGCCAGGGGCAAAACGAGGTCAGGTGGCAGCAGAAATGGAAAGCCTGGTGGACAAAGCCGCTTGGGTCTTGTCCCCAATATATCAAAATGGATAAATAGGCGACATGTAGAGAAGGGGTATACCCTCACCCAATTATTGGCGGTGCACGGCTGTTTCAGGTCTTGCCTACGGAGAGTATCACGTTATACGGTGCACCATCTAGCCTAGCACAACATTCTAGCACGAGAGCAAATGAAGAGCGCCCTAAGGGTGGCTAGGGGGTACCGAACGGTTTCAACGAAAGCCATCCTTGTCATCGCCTGTATCCCTCTGGCCAATCTACTGGCGCTCGAGCGCACGGAGCGATTCCGCGAAGGGATCAGTGCCAAGATGGCCAGGGGCAGAACTGAGGACTGGTGGACAAGGCCGCTTGGACCCGGCGACTAATCGTCGACATTTCAACATGGTTAAACAGGCGATATGGAGAAGTGGGGTATGAACTCACCCAAGCATTTACATGGCATGGCTGTTTCAGGTCTTTTGCCTGAAACGGTTGGGCCTGGAGCAGTCAGAGGATTGCCCCCAGTGTTGAGCCCAAGTAGATACGGCCGAACATGCAATCTTCGAATGTAACCGATGGTATGCCCTACGGACTGCCACGGAGGTAAGTGCAGGAGCATGCCCCATAGTTGACAGAATAATCAAAGTTATGTTAGAAAGCCCTGAGTCCTGGTCGCTGATTAATACATACGTTTCCACCGGCATGGTGGAGAGAGCCAGAGAAGAGAGAGCAAAGTAGCAAGAACGGCACCGCTAGGTCGGTGAGTTGGCCTCCGGGCAGCTCTGAACACATACTCTAACAGCGACAGATAAATATGGTATCTACTGACTAGAAAATACACCAATTTATTTATTTATTTATTATTTGTCTATACTGATATTTCGTGACCTACTAAGAAATGTGATGCATCTAGTTGCCCTGACCACCACACTGTGAAAAACCCGGGGTTTACTAATCAGATTAAATGCCATTTTATCTATCTATATAACACTTAGCTATAACTATAAACGGCTTTCTGGACTACTAACTGTGATATTCTTCTTGTTACTTGTCATCTGCTATTTATGTACTTATTATTTAATTATTTACTACCACTGGTGATTTACTGTGATAGGGCCACTCCTTATGGTGCTCCAGGCCTTTTAGTTGATTATTTAGTTAGTTACACAATATACTGACTTTAGCAGAAATATTGTAGTTGGCTATTTACTTCCTATTTGTCTAACTTTTCACCATAACTCCTTGAGCCGCAAGCAGCGCCTAATAGGGTGGCTTGGGGCAATATGACATAACCCCTTCTTTTTTTCTGTTAATATTCTGGTTACCATCAAACTACGGCACAAAGGGTGCCCTAGTCTGAAGGTTCTACCCCCAATCCGGAACCGATTACATAGGTTTCAGATTGGGAGTTAAGAGCAGGGATTTAGGGTTTAGTGGGTAATCCATGTACTGACTGTACAAGGTAGAGTACCACACTACCCGACGGATGTCCAAGTGTTCTCGTCCAAGTTCTCGAAAACATTTAAGAATTGAGAACATCGACTCTAGTTAATAATCGAGAAATTCCGCCATTACTAGGTACAATGACTGAAAGAGTGAATTGTTTAAGTAATTAGGATTTTTAGTTAGCTACAGAGGTGGGTTTAGGAAGCATTTGGAGTGTGCGCAAGCAAAGGCGAGAATGACTTATATGATAGCAAAGAGAAAATGATAGTGGGATGTAATTGAAAGAGAGAAATGTCGGTTTCATAAGAGGCTGCTAGGGCTCCTGCAAGAATCGAATCGGTTGTTAATATGATGGGAGTCATGTAGGAGCGTGGTGATGTTAAGATTGCAGGGTTTGTGGCAAAAGCGACTAGTGCAGGAGTTGCGGATGAGATGTAGGAGTAAAACAAAGAATAGATAGAAAAATATTGAAAAAGGATGTATGGAGTAAAAATTGACAGGAACGTAAGGTTTAAGTACTAATGTTAGGGAGAGTATAAGGTATGATTAGCGACAAGAAACGCAGGTGAGAAAGACTGAGAAGTGAAAATAGTGTGAATAGCAAAAGCGATTTGAAAGAGAGACAGGGGGAAGGAAAGTGTGAATGGGGCAAGGATACAGCGCGTGTGTGCTGTATAGTAAGGGAGGCGACACGTAATAGTACGTAGCCAACGAACATGACGGATAGAAGGTGAGAAAATGGCTAAGAAATTATGGGAAGGTATGTAAATCTGCAATAGCTTGATGTGGGAGAAGAAGTGGTTGAGGTGAGAGAGGTAATAGTGGCAGAATTTTGTGTTGTTCATTTTAGAGAGGGATTTATTTTAAACGTTTAAGTTGTCGGTTCTCGATTATTTAGAGTTCTCAATTTTCTGTTCTTGGTTTCCGTCCAAGTTCACGAGGACTTTTAAGAATCGAGAACATTGACATCGACTCGACGGCAGAATTTTGTGATGATCATTTTAGAGAGGGGACATTGTAATCAATTAAGTGAGAAAGGAATATATTGTTATATTTGTATATTATTATTGATGTAGTATTTCTTGTGATGGCTATGCCTAATAAAGGTTTTTTTTGTTTAGATAAGCCCTTATGCTATCTTTGATGCTAATTTATAAAAAAAAATACAATTTTTTAGTTCTATTAAAAGCGACTATTAGTTTGTTTAGGATTGTTAAGGTCGTTTTAGGCAAGACAATTTCTTAGCTCAAAAGAAATGAATTCATATATCCTCCTCCCATACAATTTGTCCTTGACAAATAGATCGCGTTTTATTTTTCCATTCGATCTACCATCCAATTCAATATTTCAAATAATTTGCTGTATGATACGAGATAATTTAGATTGTCTCGTATCTTGACTAATCTTTGACTCAAGAAATTGTCATGTCTAAAACGACCTTTGCTGATGAGAGTGATGGGCACTATAAAATGTAAAAAAAAACTATTAAAACACTCGAGAAGAAAATATAAACTCCAAGCATAACTGAGAAAGGCTATACTTTTTTTAACGCTCTAGCAAATTTTGTTAGTATTGTACCATCAATAGTTCCTATTATTATTATTAGTTTTTAGTGGATAGCTAATGGCAGCTTTATTCGATAATTGGTTAATTATTCGATAGTGCACTAATTGCGTAACATTTCAGTGTTGATCTACATTAATAATTAAGCCATTATTCAATCACAGAATGTCTACAAATGTAGACCTAAAGGCAGGTGTTAGGCTACTGATGATAAAAGTGTCTCTTGAATTAGGTAGATAAAACCACTCTGTTTTTGTAATTCATCTGTAAAATAATTGCCCAGTTCCACCGGTTGCAATTTAAAGCCGTGAAATCGCTTATTATATACGAAATAATAAAACGCCCGACGTGGCGGTAAATTTAATTAAAAAACACTCGTTCGGCCGAAGCCAGCCCGCGCGCATCCGAGCGAAAGAAACTGATTTACAAAACGGCAACTTTCACACTGAAATGAAAATGTAAACGCGTAGAATGTCTAATTTTAGTAAAGCACAATATTGCTGATGCCGTTTAATTAAATCGCTTTAAATCTGCCTGCTACTGTCTTAAAATTGCAATTGTAAGCAATTTCTTGATTATACTGAGTAAATATATAAATAACAGATGACTTATCGTCATTTGCATAAATGTTCGTCCTTAATAATTAAGAATTAAGTCACATATCTGTAGTAAAAGTACATTACAGCCGAATTTCCGTATTTAATGCCTTCCGGTGCAGTTGTTTACTTGGGACATTTTTAACGCCGACCAGCCACTTTTTCGGGGGCCTACCGACACTTCTTTTAGTGGTTCTTGGCCGCCAATGAACTGTTTTCTTAGTCTATCTAGCTAGGTCAGCTAGGTCTTGTCTTCCAACATGCGCCACCCAGCTACACTTAAGTGACTTGAGGTTCGCAATGTGTCTGTGATTTTGGTGCACCTACGAATATCGTCATTACTTTCCAGGTACATCGAGCATTTGCCTAGCATGGGTCGTTCTAGTGTCTTTTGCGACACTCTTAGCTTCTCATCACTTGAAGCGGTCTGTGTTGCTGTTTCGATGCCGTAAGTTAGAACAGGTAGCACACACGAGTGATATACTTTGACCTTTCGTGATTGGGGTACTTTCGGATTCTCAAGTACATGCCCTAACTTCTTAAATGCCCCCAACTTATTGGATTCGAGTTCTGTTGTTTAATTGATTTTGCCCAGAGTAATAAGGTGGCCCAGATATATTGATCGACAGTTTCCATTTGTTTGTCTAGGATTTTTATTTGTTGTTTGTCCGACTCAATATCTTCCTAAATTCTGCCCTTTCTGAGAGCTTCTGTAGAGTTTCCAGCATATCTTTTATATCACAGCTAACTACCGCGTCGTCTGCAAATCGCAGGTAATCGCCTTAGATATAATCCATTTATTTGGATACCCTTCTTTTTCCACGCTATTTAAAAATGTGCCCCATTGCAAGGATGAATAGTATGGGTCATCATCCTGCTGCAGAGACATGCGACATTGAATTCAGATGTTGTTTGTAGCTACTTCCTCTTGTATTTGTAGTTTAAATACTCTGGTTATAGATATTTTTTAGTAGCGTAGAGTTTTTGGTTTGGTTACAAAATAACAATAAAAAGTAAATAGTAGCTGCATATTTTCATTTTGTGACTACAAATGGCTTAAAATCATCTTGATTTCCGCTGATGGTGTAAGGATATTTCTATATACAATCTTCGAAAATCATTTTCTTAAAAACTACTTCATGTTTTCTATTTGGCTTTTAACTGTTCCATTAACAAAATTAGTAGGTAAGTTTGTATGTTGAGATAAAGTAAGATATAAGTAGATATAATTAATACAATTTGAAATAAGGAATACAATTATGATCGATATTCTCCATAACATTGTTTATTGTGATAAACGAAGTAACAAGAACTTAAATATGTCTCAAAAAATGGACTAATCACCCAGAAATACGACTTTCCCGACACACCAAGCTACATTTATCACTACGGCTTAAGAGGAAAGATATTTTTATTCTAAATAATTTTAATAATATATATATATATATATATATATATATATATATATATATATATATATTTAACACTATCAAATAAGTAGATTAAGACACACAATAATAACATCCGCGCACTAATCCGTTTTCCGTTAATCCTAAGTACGCCATTAGCGAAGCACCCCCAGACGACGAAAATACAACGACGGTATTGGCCAGGGATGTCCAAAACACCAATCACACAACCCCCCCACCCCCTTATTCAGAAATAATAAAAGATTGGCGCAAGTACGAAGAAAGGAGTTGGACAAGACCCTCAAGAAGAGAAAAATTCGACAAGACCCTCAAGAAGAGAAAAGTTCCACAAGACCCTACAAAAGAAGAGTTACAAAAAAAGAAGAAGTGCGGCCCGACCGGAGTTAGAGTTGAAGAGTAAAGATTAGAGAGAAGAAGACAACATATATTTAGTGACAGCGGTGACGCCCACAACACATTATATTTGGTGACAACAGTGAATTCCCGCAACATAGAGGGTAGTGAAGATTTACAAATTATTGATGTTTAAATAATAAACAAGACCATGACTCCGAAAGGGGCATAACAAATTTATTCTCCGTTTATTAATATTATAGTCAGGTGTAATTTCGAGAAGTATATGTTGCACATTTTAGCAGAGAATTCAATTTGTTTGCTGAACACTCATACATCTATTTCATCGATCAATACATATTTGTTATTTTTAATAATAATTTAATTGCGCTTTTGTGATGTAAATAAAGTGGTATATAAATTTGTGATGTTATGAAAATTTTGAATTAACTCTCCAACATTGAAAATATCAAATGTTCAACAGTTTTAATAGACATGAAATGTTCATATATAAAATTATTAAACATATCGCTTCACTATTTAATTAATATTATATCCAGTCGGTGGAGGATGTGTTTGCTCACTTCATATATGAAATTCTCCTATATAATTATGAATTGAATTTAAACCCGTGCAAATATTTCGCATAGCTGGTTTGCCTCCCATTTGCTAATCATTGGATTTTAATGTCCAACCCAAAGTTAATTAGCTGATAGTGGCACTAGAGAAAAACGTGGTGGAACAGTGATAAAACAGAAATTATAACTCACGCAGGAAGTAATTAGTGACGGTCCGCATCCGTTTGTGCGCCAGGACAATCCAAATAACGATGAGATTGCCTCCGGTAGCCACGATGACCATCCCCGCGTAGAGGGTGCTCCAGAGGACTTGTCTGTAGATGGGCAAAATGAACTGGTTACCATCTGTAAAAAAGATTTACAATTATTTGTCAATAATCAGGTTAAATTTATAGAAAAATTATATGAAAGAAATTAGGTAGGTTAGGTCTATAGAAGATCAGCATATATAATGAGTATTATTAAATATTAATACGGAACACTGGTTAGATTAACAAGTTTAAGTTTTATGCGCTCTTGAAATTGGATTAAATTCAGGATTAGTGGCTATGGTAAGCCTTTTCCTATCTGGCACGGAACGGTGATGTAAACATATATAATCGTAGTTAACGGCTTTAAAAGTACTTTGCACTTTAGACTATATACACGGTATACACGTATATATATTGTTCCGGACATTACAATTGGTACTGTTTCATATTGATTAAAATAAATCCAACCAAACCATTAAACAAATAAAACAAATATTTATGTTTTACCTACCATTCATAGTGTCGTTCGAATTATTAAACTGATAGCCCAAACTAGAGTTCCCAACCACAGGAAATCCGGTGGTGCGAACATGCTGGGTGAATATTTCCGCCGTATCGTTCATCATAATTCTTGATAGGTCCTACAAGGGACGGCTCCTGTTGTTTTTAAATATACTCGTATTTATTTTGCAACGCTCACGCCTTGCTGGAACACGACAGCGCGTTCGACGCTAATCCCGGTCGCACATTTCTCTTCTCGCAGAAAATCCATCCTAAAACAAAGGAGAAAACGGATGAGTACCGGCCGGTTGTAAATCTCGCAGGAAATCCGTAGATCTCAATCGCGTCATTTAATTACAGTTTGAATACTTTTAACAGTTTGTATTTTCTGGTATGTTCTTTCATGCGGGATCTTTTTGCCACACCGTCTAAAATTTATCTTCCTATTTCAATGAGAATATTACTGACTAATCCCTATAATATAAAAACGCAGACAATGTTTTGAAGCCGACCGACCTATTATAAATGTGTTTTTGTGCAAAAGTGAGGATTACGGGTTCGAATTCTCATATTTTTTAAATGTTTTTTATTCATTATTTACTTGAAGTATTAAATATTTTGAAGTAATAGCAATGATTTAAGTATTAAAAATTAATTAATTTCTCGGACAATGAAAAAATATATAAAAGTTTAGAAGTTGGGCATAAGCCACTATATGCCCATTGTATTTGGTTGAATTGTTTTTATAATTCCTAATTATTATCACAATCAATGTTTACATTACTTATCGTTATATTCCTTGTTTTCTTATTGTCTACAATTACATTCATAGCCAAGCCCCTGAACTTGTATCTGCGTCGTTGTTGTTTTTGTATTAATGAATCAGTAGCTAATAATAGTTTATTATACAACAAGGTATATTAGGGACCTTTTAACTTTCCTACTAGACATTGGAACGGCCATACATAAAATACACCAACGATAGCTGATAGACTAGAAAACATTTATACTTTACATAATTCGTTAAATAATATTATATAATGAATGCGATTTTCCGATTTTGGAAAACAGAAAAATTGTACATACAAAATTTTATTTTATATTTAATTTTTTTGAGTATTTTAAGATACAATTGTATGTGTGAGAGATACTACACTTTACCAGTATCAATTATTCAAAAACAATTATATATGTTTCGAAGAAATTACACTTTACCTGTATCAATTATTCAAAAACGATTATATATGTTTTGGGTATTGGGGTATTGTTTTATTTTTTAAATATCGAGAATTGTTATAAAAATAAAACAAATAAATCAGAATTAAGAATTAGGACTATATAAAAAATACAAATAATGGAAAATTGAGTAGATAAAATATTATTTCTTAAAAATCACACTCCTTTATTTATTATGATGAAATAAAGTGCGCTGGAGAAATCAATTTTTTTTATAAAAGTAAAGGACCATTTGTTAACCAACCTGTTCAATAAATTTTTAATATGTTAAAAGTGCTTTTAAAATATTTATGTCATAAAATTTGTGCGGGCCGCGGGTTGGACAATCCATTTGTTGGATAAATGGGCCTGGTCAAACGGTACTAGTTACATAAATAGGTCAGCATAGCAAAAAAATATTGTGAAAAAAAAACTTGGTATTGTTAAAATTTATTCAATATCGATCGACCCCCCGAAGAACCTGGTCGTGATCGTGTCCAATTTAGAATACACAATAAATGTATTATAATTTATATAAAGCTGCAGAAGGCCATCGCTTGATCCTGCAGGAAATTGAATTAGCGTCGCGGCGTATTGCAGCATGATTCCCTTCAGGTGCTTAATAAATAAGGATTGACGGTAATGATGTTAGGGTGCGTCCCACGGGAAAAGGTAGGGGGGATGTTTTCTTGAATATTCAATTATAAATATACCAAAATATAATAATAGTATGTTTTATGTTACATTAAAGGCGCCGTCCGTCTTTTACTCAGTACTGGAGGCCGAATTTTCAAGTCACCTTTGAGTTTTTATGTTTTTTTCTGAGGTTTACCGTAAAGTTAAGGTAAATACCGAGTCAAACTATTGCGGAACAGGGGACAAGGCGCGGATATAGTGTAATGAAATCAATTAACAATGTACTAACGAATCTCAGAGAAACTAAATATAATAAAATTAGGATTTTGGAATATAACAGGTCTAAAATAAGTAATGCTGATATCAGCCACTATTTCAAACAAATCGCAGTATTAATCATAGAGAAAACATGGGTGCAGGTATCAGATTATTTAAGGTAGTAGACTTGGTTCACGCATATCATATGCCGATAGTACTAACACATAAGTACTCGAGAGCTAATCTGAAAGCTACAGTGGTGGGTACCTTACCTACCACTTGGTAGGAGAAAAGGAAACTTTAAAAGGAAAATTTAAATCAATTGGACAGAAGTAAATCTTACGAAAGGTCTTCTTGTTCTTCCACAAGCCTGTTGGCTCGTTTTAGCCATTCCTTGCTCCATTCCTCTCCACTCTTTGCTCCTGACAGATGATCAGCTAACTTTCCATCATTTTATTAGGCGCCATACAGGTCGCTTAGCGGCAGGAAATCTAGCAATTTTTGCTATAATACCTTCGTCCATCTTTGACACGTGTGCACTCCACTCTCTTCTTCGGGCCCAGAACCATCGCGCCATGTCCTCTGTTTTACATTCTTCGCAGATTTCAGTACTTCTACTGTGGTCGCTTAGCGTGTTTCTTATTATTATTCTTAGTACTTTCGTTTAATTTATGCACAGCATTCTTTAAGCCTCAACAGTGTCAGCTCTTGTGTCTACAACGTGGGTCGTCATTGGTCTTACACATGCATGCCGTGCCAAGTCTCCTGATATAGGGATGCAGTTGTTTCTCCATATAATAATCCTTAGGGCGCCTGCTATTCTAGCTGCTTTGTATATTCGTTTCGTACGTCTCCCTCATATCTCCCTAGACTGCGATAATCATTCCCAATGAGATGAATTCAGGTATTTCTTGTATTATTTCGTTATTCGTCACAAGCTTGCATCTCTGGTAAAAATTCCATGAGGTGTATATCCGCTTCTTGTTTTGAATGCTGCATCATCTGCATAACAGAGGATTTTGACACGTTTGTTTCCCATTATGTAGCTGTAGTTTATATTACATACTTTCTCTATTATCCTGTTATTATTATATTGAATAGTATTGAGACTGTCGCCTTGTTTTGTTCATGTGGTAATATTAATTGTAATTGTTGTAGCTGATTTTGTTGTTATAGTTGTGCTGTTGTTAGTGTTTAGTTGTCTTATCTTTTCTATAATATTCTAGAGTATTCTCTTACGATATAAGTCGCTAGTCGCATGCGGGAAGCATACCCTAGCAAGCGTTTTAGTTAGGTCCTCAAAACACATTTCTGCCGGTTTGTTGTATTCGATCGCTTTGTCTTTGATGCGGAACCCTGAAAATTGCATAGATGATCAATCGGTTTTTCCTAACCCCTCGTTGTTCTTTGTGTATTGCGATATGGCCAGTAAGCTGTTGGCCTAGAATGCGGGTAAATAGTATCATGCGTTTAGTAGAATTAGTCTATGGTAATTAGCTAGTTCATGGGTATTATAGATAGCTGGGTCTCGAGAGTTTCTCCCCCAGATTTAAGTAACTCGTTGGGAATATCGTCTTGCCCTGGCCCTTAACCGTTTTTTGAGGTGTTTTATCTCCAACATCAGCTGCTCTGCTGCAATTGACTTTGTTTCGTGTAAATCTATTGCTTCTTGTCATCTCATTCTTTGTTGTCTTACTGGTTCTTGTTATTCGTTGCTTCCTGTGTACAGGTCGTGATGTTGCTGACACTATTGTTGCTTAGTTATTACTTAGATGGCTTAGGCCTTTTCCAGTTAAATGTTTGCATGGCGTAAACATCGTTTTCCATCTCTCTATTCAAATAATCCCAGTGTTTTTTCTCTCTCTATTTCCCGTATTATGTTATTTGCTTTGTTTTTTATTTCAATATAGTTGCTGTAAACTCTTGGGGTTCTGGTGGTTTTATATTTGAGGCGTGCCTCTTTCTTCTCCGTTGCCAATTATTTATACTGGGAAGTATGGCTTCGGGTTTCTGCGATTGTAAGATAAATTCACAGTTATTGATCTCACTGCTTCATTCGCAGGTTATAGCATATATGCATTTCTTTAGTTTCGCCCATACGTTGTTTACTGAGTCCTCTTGTAGAATCGGGCTTTCATCTATTTTTTTTGTAGACATCGTTTGTACTCCTTCGTACTTTCAATTTTGTGCGATTCGATGTTTCGAATTTTCTGAACTGGGATTTCTATGGTAGTATTTTTTTACCAAGAACGTAGTGGCGATAAAGATGGCGTCGTAATTCTAAGAGGTTCTGGGGCCCATCACGACTATTTTAAGTATCCCTACTAGAGAAACTGCACACCTTTGACTGTCGACCTCACTTGGTCAACTATTGATGGTATCCGAGGCAGGTAGCTCGGCGTCGTTATTCAGTGACTGCCTTGAGCCCCTGGCGAAATTCCGGGCCGGGAATATCTAAGAAACGACCGGAACAGATACAGAAGAACGCCTCTACAAAGGCAAAGCGGGAAGTGTAAAGCGAATAATTCCCCAGTCGTTGTGGACGTAAAAGAGGAGGACCCAATAGAAAACGAGAGGACGGCCCAATTGGGAGAGCTGATTGACATGCTCGCAATTTGTGGAATGAACGGCAGAAACATGCACGTACCAGCGAAGGAAGACATCGCCAAACTAAAAATCTTGCGGATTCGGATTGCTCGGGCAGCAAGGCCAACAGGGCGGAGAGGTGTAAGAAGGGAAGTAGCACGGCACTCCAAGTAGAGGAGTTAACCCAATAAATGAAGAAAATGATAGTTGAGCCGAAATGGAACAATTTAAGGTCCGCTCCGCGAGGTTAGAGGAGTGCATCCGGGAGTTGAGGGCAAGGGCGTCATTCGACAGGCCTGATACGGTATCGACCGGGTGCGAGATTGTAAATGAAGAACACAACGCAGAGCAAAAGGCTAATGGAGGAAGGGTGATCGATCATACGAACAAACACGGGACCTTTGCGATGAAACGTGACTGGAGGTAATATATGAGGCGTCAAGTAAAAACTGGGAGGGAACATACAGCGGCATGGACACGGTGCATCTGATCGGGCCAGACGCCTGAGCCATAATATCAACAGGTCCCTCGAAGGGCGCCGCACATGACGACGTGTGTGAACAGGGCTTAATCCAAATGAAGGCAGGCTACAGAGAGATTCAAACCCGTACGCTAAACCCAAATGAAGAGATGAGGCAGGCGGAGAAGAGGACCTCCTAATGGTTAGCACCCTGACAGGGCGGGAGACAAGACACAGGTTATGGTGGAGCCCCCCGAATTTAAGCTGGAGACTCTAAGGAAATGAGTAGAATACAGCTTTTCAATAATAGGGAAATTGATGTGCATCGATCCAGTAGGAAAGCAGCGTGGCGGGGGGAAGTATCCGGAAAGGGCGACACAGGAGCTCACGAATTTGCCGGAGTCCGGACAACGGTAAAGAGACCCGGGGCGTTAGTCATCATAAAGGACTTGGACGAGGCCACAGAGGAAGAGGAAGCGGGTTTGGCGCAGGCAAAACTCACGGGCACGGGCTTGAGCGCCGTCGTAGTGGGGGCTCTAAGGCCAGCCTTAAGTAAAAGAATGGCAGGTGCTTGAGACTGTTTTCGTGGTCGCAACCGGCGAACTCCACGAGCGCTATGGAGTGGCCAACACTGCGGCAGGCACGATAAACGAAGTGTCTCGTCTAACCCAGAACATACTAGTCGAGGAGATAAGAGTAGGTCTAGCGGGTGGGAGCTTATCCCCCGCAGATTTCCATGACTGGATTCAGCGGGCATTCTACGCTAGCATGGTTGTTTAGGACGGGGAAGTCGGAACAGAACAGAGGTATACTGATGGAACGAGGAAATCGCCTCCCAAAGGAGGGACTGTCTGGCGGTCAGACGCCGCGCCACGAGAGCAAGCAGACTGGGAGTGTTATCGCGGGGCAAAAAAGGTTCTGAAAATCGTCATATAAAGGTCGAAACTCATCAAATGGGTCGAGATCCTCAAAGTGGTCGAAGGAGATGTGTGGCACCATTGGTATAAAATAGCCATGAGGCAGCTAAAGGCAAGGCCACCTCTGCCCATACCTAATCCCGAAAAATCAGAGAGGGTAGTCGACGCCTTGTTCCCAATGCCGGCGACCCCATGCCGCGCAAAGTAGCTACAGACGAGAATGGAGGATCATGAGGACGAGAACGCAACAGAACCTTCCTCGGCAAAAGAGGTCATGAGAAGAGGAAGATAATCGCTGCAACGTTTGCACCTGCAGTAGCGGTAATAATTAATGAGGTTCTAGAGAGGGGCATTTACCCAGGGGAAACTATTTGATTTTAAGGAAGGATTACCAGCATGACAGAGCGGACGGGGTTTTGGGAAAACCAAGGGGATTTCAAACCGGAGAGGTCCGCGGTGGCAGTGGTCGAGAGAGTAATACAGATGGCCAAGGATATACGAGAAGGAACGTGGCGAACCAGATAAATGACGGCACTGTCAGGAACGATTTCACACAGTAAACTGAGGGTTAATTATTCAGGGGTGTCGGAAAATGGGCGTAAGGAACAAACTGTTGCGAATGATAGGCAGCTACCTGAAGGAGAGGTCGGAAAAACTGGGGCCGACCGTGTGGTACATTATGAAAAACGATGTGCTGAGCCTCATTCTACCAGAGAGGGCCACCATCATGGGCTATGTCGATGATCTGGCTCTGGTGATCACAGCATAGGATGTGTTTTAAGGCCCAGGAGGAAACGTTTACACATAATAAATGCATCAACTACGCCGGGATCACAATCGAACAAGGGACGACTTTCACCTCACACGAGGTGTCTAGAAGGGCTAGCCTGTTAGGCGTTAGGACGCTTGATGCCCAACATACGAGGGCCGCACGAGATATTCCGAGGACCGCGACAAGGGAGGTAGTGCTGGTAGCCGCCAGTTTTGTTCCCATCAAACTCCAGGCAATGGAGATGACTATACACAGGGAGATCAGAATCGACAACCAGAAGCAGGTCAGAGAAGAAAGTTACAACTCGAAGGCTCTGGCAGAAACTGTGGAGCAGGATCAGAGAGAAAGCAGGGACCCGGGGGCTGATGCCACATTTTGAGGCCTGGACGTGCATAAAGCACATATAAATTATCTATCATATCACCCAGCTCCTCCCGGGAAATGGGTGTTTTAACGCATACCTTCACCGCATATGTCGGGCTGCGACGGATGGTTTTGTCTGCAAACGATGGAAGAGTCAATGCATGGCCCTGAACCGGGAAATAAAAACCCAGATAATATCTGAAACATAGGTGCCTCTGATGCTCGAAGACTAACATGGGGGGTTATAGCGGAATTTGTCAGGGGTATTATAAGCCAGAAGGAGGAAGAGGAGATGTAGAAGGATCTGAAGTAATGCGAGAGCGGTCCCAGGTTTTGGTGCGCGTGGAGGTGAGGTTGCGTGGTAGGTCGGTCGAAGAGGGTCATAATCTAGCACTTCGTGGAAGGAAATGCAAGAACGGCCTCACGGGTGTCTTTGATGGTTTCTTCGTTGAATTTATTCTTGGTTTCTACAATTATTTCGACCCAATCCGCCTCTTTATATCTATTATAATTATCCATTTTTCGTGTTGGGCGTATTCTGAATATTATGTGTTCTCTTTTGATTCTTTGATGAACAAGAACTCTGGCACTCGGTGATTTAAATTGAAAAGTATGCTGCTGCAATTTTGCATTACATTTTTTATTAGCTACAGCTTAAAACTGTTAAACTTAAACCCGATAAACTGTTAACTGTATCCAATTATAAAAATTATTATATGTTCTTGCAAAATTATCCAAATTATATAGAAGAAATAGAAATAAAAAATATAAACTCTTGTTTAGTTATAATATAATGTGTCAATTTCAAATATCATTTCTTGTTGTTTCTGTTATCCGCTTGGAAAATTTTTTTATAGTATAATATTGTAAATTGATAGAGTTTTCAATACATGAATTGTATTATTCTCTCCAAACCTAACTAATTCTCGACTTTTCAACTTTCTTCCAGACCGAACCACGCGACGATGGAATTAAATCGGAAACGATCAATTGCAACGTGGCGCGACGCTCCATTTCACGTACAACTTTCAGGAATTCGTTGAATATTTCAGAACGGCCGCATCGCTGACAAACGAAGGCGGTGTGCAGGAATCCCCAATACGCTCAATTTCGCAACTTTCCCCGCGAGGCGACTATATTAAATCGCAGTGGATTTGCATATCGCGGTTTAACAGGCAGCGATCATTTTTTATACACTTATGTGGAATTCAATAGTAAACTTTTCAGTATACGTCGCACTGTAATTTTTTTCTAAAGTTTTCTCTTATACGTGGTACAGATTGTTAATTTCGACTAAAAAACTCGATTAATTTATATGTATTTATTTAAATATCTGTACTTTTTCATGGGATGTATAGATAAAGTATTGATTTTGGAAGTTTTTATTTTGTTTAATTGAGTGTAAATTTCATTTACAAGGTGACCTAACCCACGATACGAATACTTCACTCTGTAGTCTACAGTCCGCGCCCCTGGATGAAATAAACGATCATTAGTACCTTATAATACAACCTTCCTTCTAGAGAGGAAGTTAAAACGCCATCTGGCAACACCACGCCAAAATTAAGAATGCACACCTATATCGTAATAACCGTCAACATCCTCATGCCATCAACGAATATTGCCCTTTATTACAATAATATTCCACTAGATTTTTTGACATGTCAGCACAAAGCCAATATTACAAACTATATAAGTGTGAATCCACACCCTAGCAAACTAGAGATATGTAAATTGCTATGAAGTAGATTCGCAGTACATAATGGTACCTTATTCAATGTCAGTCCAAGAGTTGGTTGTTAGTCAGTAAGTATTTCTTTTATCTTAATAATTTCCGTGATTTTACTTGAACCAAATTACTGTCAAGTAATTTGGCGTTACTATTACATAGGAAAAGGTTAATTGTAGTAGCTTAAACAATGTTATAATAGAATATACCTTTTTTATTATTATTATACTGCTATCTTATAAATACATAAGCTTCACTAGTGTAAATTAAATGTAAAATTTGAGATGGTTAATATATATTATACCAGCAAAAACTGTCGCTGATGATTAGAATAATAAAAAGTTATGTTTTGTAGGCTGGATATTAATTAAAAATTAACTTATATTATATTAATAATTAATAATATACTGTATATGTAATGGCTAGAATTCTGTATCGACTCTGATGGGCTTGAATATAGTAGGGCTCAATCCAAAGCTGCAAATGAAATACCTTTGAGCAACAGAATACTGTGTAGTTTTACTACGTACCAAGAGACTTTATACACGACTTAGAGTAGATGATGATGCTGCGTTGAGACGAATAGACAGTTAGCTCAGAACAAAAGAGCTAGTTGGATAGGAAAACGAGAGGCGAGCGTAAATATATACATATATCTTATGAAGGAAGGCAACGGGAGACCACCTTCATTAGCATTCCAAGAGAACAATATGATGACTATTATCAACACAAAATGTTCCAGTGCAAATAGTTCCCCGGGAGGAACGATTTTGAATGAAGCCATAAGGACCTGCGTATGAAAGAAAATTATAATAGGGACCTGGAACGTACGAAGCTTGTACAAAGAATGTAGGCTAACCAATCTATGCCAGGAAGTAAGAAGGCTATACATAAATATACTAGGTATAGCATAGACGTTGCGGCTCAATACAGGTAAATATATGGTTACAGACCGCACCCTTTATTACTACGGCTACCAAGATCATAATCACAGGAAGGTTATTAGATTTTTTATATCTATAAAAACACATCACCAGTATTGTTCCTTACACTGAGAGGAGTAGCACTAACAAAATCAGTGGTAAGCCTGCAAATATCAACATTATACAGGCATACGGCCCAACATCAGAATCAGTAGATGAAGAGGTGGAACTATTTTATGCGGACGTAAAAAGTGTAGTCTAACTAACGAAAAAACAGGACGTAAATATAATCATGGAGGACTTTCTGCAAAACTGGGAAAATTGAGATTCGATTAGTGGGCATGGTAGGCTCTTTTGGACTAGTAATACGAAAAGTAAGAAGAGATCGGCTCTTACAGTCGACTACCAGCCTGGTGACTATACGCGTGGAGAGACCCAATAGACCAACCGCATAATAAAATCCGAAATCAAATAAAGTTCATACTAATCAACAAAAGATTCGGGTCATCCATTACGAAGGCATGTACATACCGAAAAATAATTCCTTTCGGGTTGATGGCTTCAGCAGTAGAATATTATGTGTTGCGTTGACGGGTATTCTTAAGCATTTATAAATTTAATTTGATTTAATTAAATAGGTAGAAACATTTTATACATTAATAATGAGTAGCATTAGTTATATTTACATGGATTTAATAAATCTAGAATGTTGGCGAGTTATACCATTTTATTGGGAATAGATTGGTACCTAACGTGTTGTCAATATTTTATTAACCAGTGAATATAATAGTTTATAAATTCATTATTAAACACTTACCTCAAATAGAGATTTTCTATTAATTGCTAATTTGGGAGGTAACCGGGAGATTATAATCCTTTCAAACAATCTAAAATAGCTCACGTTCATTATCAATTTAAGTTATATAATGTAATATATTAAATCCTTTGAACTTGGAGCATGAACATTTTTAATACGTTTACAATCTAATTAGTTATATCCACGTTTTAACCGGAAAAGAAAAATTCACAAAGAACACACATAAAGGATAATAATTTTAATATTTAGGAATGACAAAATAGGCTTTATGTTGCATATTTATAGAGCAGCCCTGATGTAGCTGCTGTGTTTTAGGAACTTAAATAATCACATACAATGAATTCCTGTTTGTCATTTTTGGTGAACGTTGTGATAAAACAAGTTTTATGGCTGACGGAAACTGAAAATAAATTAAAATCGTAATGATACAATGGATAATTGAACTGACAATTACTGCGCAACCATTACATTCAAATTATATCACAACATAAATTTCCGATGCTTGTAATTTCTATAGTATACGTTTAAACCTGTTATTAAGCTTAATTTATATGCCAGTAACATAAAATGTCAATATCACACTATTCATTTCATATGTAATTAATAGAGAGTAAAATTCGATCAACAATATATGGGACTATCAATAAATGTAATGGTGTGGGGAGGTATCACTGTAGAGGCTCACACGGAGTTGTAGGTGATATCAAAATGGAGTATCACGGCAGTTTCTTATATCGAAAACATTTTGGAACCTCACGTAATGCCTTTTGCGTCTTAATAAACATCAGCACTATGCGATGCGATTAAGACCTTTGGGGCAAGATGGACGACTTGGAACACTTCCTCGTCGCCCAAACAACCAAATGGAGCTTGGACAACGATTAAAAGAAATTAGGGCAGATAGCGGCCAAGCTGAAATTAGAACTTTAATTAGCAGTATGTGTCATCGTTGTGAGGCAGTTATTCAAGCAAGAGGCGGAACTACCAAATATTAAGCCATGTAATTACATTAAAAGTTTTGTTATAATATGTTGAAAATGTATTTCCTTATTATTAATAGTTTTTAAAATTTGTTTGTCTTTAATTGGTATAGAAATAGAAAGCAGAGTGGGTGGGAAACTGCATAAAGCTGAATGAATGGTTAAGCGAGGATGGGGAAGGCGTGAAAATCTGCAGGAGGCTGACGTGGGAGAGAAAAGTGGCGAGGGCAGAGGAACCGGTTATGTATGATGTTAATTTGTAATTTTTTCGGAGTGTTACTTTTACTTCTATTTGTATTTTTATTTTTATTGTTTTTTGTTGTGGTTGGTGATATTGAAGAGTTTCTTTGTGAGGAAAATGCCAATAAAAGTCCTTTTGTTGGTATATAAATAAAATAAATGAATTAAATATTATTATAATAACTACTTTAACAGAGATATTAGAAATATTAAAAAAATTCAACAAAAAATATCATTGAATTGTGCTTATTTTTATATGTTTTTATAAAACATATTGCTTTAGGTTTAGATATATATCTTTGAAGATTATGGCTTTAATTCTTTTTTTAATGTAACATGGTATAATTGCAGCTAAACATAATTAGATGAGTACATATACTTTAGTTCTTATTGTTTTGTCACAATAAAGAATATAATAGAAACATGGATATATTATATTTAAAATAAATGTCTTATATCTTTATATCTTTAATTGAACTATTTTACGCTAGATGTATACCTTAATCAATAAATTAATACTGAGATTAATTAGTTTTTTCAATTCCAGGTCTTCCCTATTAGCTGCAAATGACAAATATTGTACACCGAACAGTTGACAATTTCCATTGTGCGAAACATAAATCATATCGTAATATGGGCGATCTTTTGTTTCTACAGATATTCTTCCGTGTGTGTGGTTGCTGCGAGTAGTTGCTGGAGTTTTATCATAACGGCAGTCATACGGACGTATAAGACATAAAATAGAAACCTTATTAGGAGCGTTATGCCCACATAGAAGCATTCGTTCAGGCTATTAACTTTGTGCACTTGCATTTTATGAAATTATAGTTCCGCTAGCGTCACCTACTCCAACAAGTGTTTTTGGGGCATATAAAATGCAATATTAGAGAAATATGTGAAATCATAAATTTTTATCTCTTCCCGAATGTAAATTCAGTATCATGAACTGGGAAATTGAAATTCTTCGAGTTGATAATGTAAATAGGATGCTTTTGTATAGTTTAATAGAAATGTATCTATATATTAACAGACAATAAATAATAGTCTGTCACCACAATCAGAAGCACCTGGGACATTTAAAGTCGGAACTGGAATTGGAATTTGAACCGCCGTGGTGCTTTAAGTCGAACAGCCGCGGGTGTAATTTCCCGGTATACCGTTGCCCTACCCGCCCCGGTATCGTAAGTCTAAATTACGTTAGGCGAATTTTGGACATATCAGCACTTAATGATGAACAACGACGAAATGAAAGAAAAAACGTTCATAGTTCAGGGATTGAACCCCCAGTCTTGGTAGGAGAGGGCACCGGAGTGGGTGCTCCCCGATCGTCATCCGACGACCACTGAAAACTGGTGTTAGTTGTTACACCATACGAAAAGGAGTAGCCCGCCAAACAGCCGTATAGAGCCAGAGGCGGAAGCACCAATAACGGAAATGCGAATCAGGCAAGCGGCAGTGGCCGCCAAACATCAACTAAGAAGAACACCCCTGCCAGAACAAGTAGTCGAGCTACCTACAGGTAGGTAGAGATGAGCGACAGAGGAAGAAAGTGCAGCCCCCTTAGAGAACTAGCCGAGGCAAGAGTGCTACCAGTCACTGACACTCCCGTGGTGACACGAAACATCCCAAAAGGGGCCGAAACCGACGCGGCAATCTTACGGGAACTGTACAAAAGGCTGCTAGGGAAAATAGGCACCCCCTCAGACTTCCCCAAACCACAAATGACAAGAAGTTATTCAGGAAAGTCGTGGCAGAAATAGTAGTGGGACAAGGAAAGGACCAAAAAGAAGAAACTATTAACATACATGTGAACCCAAATCAATATTCAAAGGAATGAAGCGAAAGAAGATACGGCGAACAGAATCAGAGGATACTTTATGCGGCAAAACAGCTATGAAGAAGCCGCAGTAGTCTTTAGCCACGAAGGTAGCATTAGTAAAGGTCTCTGAAGTTAAGCCCTCCTCAGACACTCCGGTCGTCCGCATGCTGGATACAACGTACTGGGCGGTCATCCGAAAAAAAAGCCGAAAATATAGTTAAAGATCTCACAGACCAGGGACTATTGGAAGGTGAACTCGGGATCATAAGCAGGACGATGGAAGTTAACAATGACAAAGGACCGTTCAAAAAGACAACTTTGATTAGGATACTGGAGACAATAGATGAATAACTAGTACAGAAGACCCTGGAAGGGACATGCACCCAGCAAGCCCAGACTACTTGGCTGACGGTGGTGCCAGGAAGTTGCGGAAAGACGCTCGGAAACCAACAGGACCAGAAGACGAGTACAAAGGGCCACAGCGGCTGGAGCTCTAACTGAGCCACTTCAGGCACAGTACAGAACAAGGAGACAGGTGTTCAGGAGGGCGATAGAGAAGAGCGAGGAACGATTCTGGAAACATTTATGTACGAAGGTCGACAACGGCCCGTATATAATCGTGATGAAGAAAGTAGTAACTCGCCTTCCTGGACCGGAATCCACTGTACATGGAGGGGTGAGGACGGTAGTTTCAGTCCTCTTCCCGTCTGGAACCACAAATGCAGACGACGGCGACAAAGACGTAAGATACCCAAGCTAAAACGACAACAATATGGGCTGAGGAGCAGGTGCTAGACGCAATTATCAGACTACGCAGAAACAGGGCCCTTGGTCCAGACAGGCTACCCAACGAACTCAATAAGGAAGCTGGACCGATAATCGCAGGAAGCATCAAAGACATGGTTCATGGAAGAAGGCGTCCCGGGACGTTAGAATATAGCACGACTGGTGATGATACCTAAGCCAGGGCAACCACCGACCCTAACGCATACCGACCCATTTGCCTCTTAGACGGGCTAGCCAAGGTAATGAAAAGAGTTATTACAGATCACCTAGCTAATCCCTCGAGTCAACAGGAGGATTACCGGTGGACACGCGAATGAGTCACCCTATGGTTCGAACTGCAAGAGGCCATTCCTAGAGAGATCGGAGTCCAGATGTTAGAAGACAGAGCGAAGTGGGTGGCAATGACTAGGTTCCTGCAAACTGTGATTAGACCTGGATTAAATATGTGGGCGACCTACAGCAGTAACGCCACGCGACAATAAACAGACAATGTAGACCCCCAATGATGCAGGAACCAAACAGGATCTGCAGGAGAGACACATATAATACAGCCAGGATGAGGCACGAGACAAGAAAGATTAACTGATGCTAGTGGCGATGGGCGTTCAGTATGCCTAGTCGACAGAACGTGACTTCCGGTTTAGCCGTTAGGCGTCCCGGACAGAACCCAAGGTGAGTCTGATAAACTAGAAACACATTATATATATATATATATATATATATATATAGCATTATATTATGATATAAAGTAAATAGATTAAAATGCATCGCGCGACCTAATACAGGAATAAAACTTAATTGAATGTACAATCGAGTATTTATTATTTAAGACAAGTAGACAAGTTATAATTACATTATTGATACAGTTTTCTCTTCAATATTAATATTTCACTTTCAGCATGTTCAGAATAAATTGTACAGACATTAAAATTAAATGTACAAAAATACATATAGTGGCATACAAGTAGATTAACCAATAGTGACACAACATAATACAGTTGTGTGCTTATCACGAATACTAACATCATTGAGAGTGCATGTTAACATTTAACTTATTTAAAGTAAAAATATTTCAAAATGAGTAAAATACACAGTAGCTTCATTTAGAAGGTCATGTGATGTAGCACCTTATAGAAGGTGTGTTTTGGTGTGTTTCGTTAGTCAATCGGTCATAGCAGCCAGATTTTGAAAGAAGCCATTCTTTAGATATATGTTCCAAATATATGTGAATTTTGTTCATTTAATCTAGTCTATTATTTATAAATACACTTACAATGAAACATTGTTATATTGTATAGTAAATTAATTTGTCTGAGAAAATACTACCAAATAGCATTTAAATATTATAAAAATATTTGAAATGAATAAGGGACTATATGGTATGTATAACCTTTTTTGTGTCTGAAATAATTCTAATTAAAGTTGATAAATAATGTATATGCCTCCCCTTTAATAGAACACCGTGAGACTACTTCAAGAACCTGTGAAAATCACTCACGTCCTGAACATACGAGCGTATTTAGTACTGATTGTTTTCGATTTATTACTTGTCAACACGGAACGTGACGCCAGTCGCTTGCGATTTACACGCTTCTTAGCTTTAAGAAATTATGTCGCTGCTGACGAAAACAATACGGTAGCTGAATAAAATAAGTAGTCACCTCTGTAACGGCCTTCGGCCGAAAATGGACACTAATTGACGAGAATTAATGTTCGTCCAGAAAGCAATGGTAAGTTCTATGAGCTGTATTTGTTCCTTCTCTGTTTTAGGAGCCCTTCGCCCTTCACCTAGAGAGTCATGTCTAACAGGGTACTCAACAACCAAATAAACATAAACAATGACTTGAAATATAGTGAGACGAACTAGAAAAAGATAGAATTGAAATAATTAGAGGAAGCTATGGTCAGGAAGGTAATCAAGAAAAGTAAAAACAGGAAATCGCATGAATTAGACGAAATACAGACCTGAAATAATGGTAACAGCAATCACAAAACTGTTTAAAGTAATACTATGAACAAGTCGAGTACTCACGGAATGGAAAATGAGCATAACGATTCCGATATTAATATAAGCTATAAGGACGATCCAAAAACCTACCGAGAGATCACAGTACTACCTTAAACTCCTGACGAAGAAGTAGAAAATAATAAACGAAGAAATGCTCTACAAAATTGGTAGCAACAACATGGCCTCATCAAAAACAGACCGACGTTAGATGCCATATTCATATTTCGACAAATAATCGAAAACTCAATATGCTAATATAGATTCTGTGTTTTCGAAAATAAACATATATTAAAGTGCTTCATCGACCTGACACCGTCCCTCGACCGAATGCGACTCTCAGACATCATAAAAAGATACAAAAGCATCAAATGGACGTTAAAATCAACTACTTACCACGGGACATATACACAAATAACAAAATAACAGTAAGAGTATGTATTTGTTGAGTTGGTGCAATAAAGAGAAGGGTGGGAATCACATTAAGATTACAGGGAAGGTAAACTTGGAAGTGCTATTGAATGTATTATAATGGGGGTACGAATTAGGTTCTACACTTAATGCTGGTAACTGTGAGAGTCATGTCTTTAGAAGGACTTGTCTTTTTTTACAGTAGATAGAAATGGATGAGGTATATAAATCGAGCATATTGCATAGGCAGTGTATGGAGACTGGTATGCGAGAGGTGGAGAATAAAGTTCAAGAGTGATATATATATATATATATATATATATATATATATATATATATATATATACCAATAACAAAATAAGAGTAAGATTAGGCGGAGCACTATCTGAAGATATATAGGCGGAAAGTGGTATAAAACAAGGGGAGACTTTGAGTAGGCACTAGGCAATCTAATCATGGACGAAATAATAACAACCATAAAGAGAACGGGAAACGCTTACACGTAGAGAAGATCTAAAGATTGTATACTACGCAGACAATGCAGTGATTTCCGTAGAAAACGAAGACGAATTACAACAGCTATCTACATTCAAGTGCGCACAAGTATCTCTATCAACATCTATGACAATAGCTAATACTCCAATCTGTTGCAAACACCTTATAGATTACACTATTATATATTATTATATTACAATAGAACAAGTACTGAGCTTCAACCACTTTGTTACCGAAACCACTAGCTATAGAACACGACGGAGGCGGTTCATAACCAGAAATATCGGGATGTCATTTGGCGAAATCAACATATCGTCACCTAAGCAGCAACACCACACATCTAAAATTGTATTTGAGGTTGGCAGGAGAGAGAAAAACTGATGATAAAATGTTTATTGGAATAATTAAATTGCTCCTGCTTGAAATAAATTAAATATAAGGGATTAAATTACAAAATCAACTTGTTGCCAAAGTAAAATAACTCTAAAAGCCACCTTACGCGATCAATATTACTGTCAATATTTTAGAATAATGACAGTATTACTGTACGATAATATGTTTAAAATGTTCATTATTCGAAAATATTGCCAGTATTACTCATCGAGTAATGTATATTAATGATGTAATGAAGAGAATACTGATCTTTATTCGGATAATTGATTACCTGATAAATATAAAAGGAGGATTGAAGCAAATATTTACATTACTAGGATTGACAGTATTACTGACTGTGCAAGGTGCCTTTAATAAAGCATAATTAGTTAGAAAATTTTAGATGTGTGGTTTTGCTGTTTAGGCGACGATATACTGATTAATAATAAAGTTAGTATTTACAAAACGTGTCTGCGTCCAATATTAATATACGGAGCAGTGAGGCGAGCGGACACGGCTAGAACAAAGCAGATAATACAAACCACAGAGGGTTGCGTTCCATATGCAGATATACACTACAAGACAGAAATCGAAATAGCGATATCTAACAAATAGTCAAGGACATAGTACGGTGGATTCGATCACGCAGAAGCTACTAGTGGTCTCTCTAGTCAGAAGGATGAGCCCGCCTAAACAGGCAAACATCGCTATGCTGAACCAATCTAACTACATGACCACTCCGACGACTACCCTAAATATGACGCGACTGCTCGACTTCGGTGTCTTATGAATCTCTAGGTGCTGGCACTAACACACTAAGATAAAGAAGAAACATGAAAATCCCCTAAATAGGAATAACCTCTAGGTATAACGTCACTAATGAGTCGCTTTCGTTAGATAGCTGTATCGGGATATTCACGAAACCAACAGTCTTGTGTTCGAGTATCCGTGCGAGCCGCTCCTGGAACGCACGATTTTACTTCGTTCATTACCCTATTTGTACCTACATAATACTTGCGAATTACATTCAAATTAACAATTACAACGTATATAAATTTACAATTATACGAAACTTTGAAAACATATGGATCATTTCAATTTGAATATAATGTTATATTATGTACATAATAAAGTAAGTAGAGTATTATTCCTAGAAAATTCATAGTTGTGACGACTGTGTGTGGTCCGCGGCGAGTAGCATCGGTGCAGCTAGAATAGCTAGAAACTTCAAAATGAAAGAAACTAATGAGGGGGATTAATTAATTTTTCCAATATTAAGTTGTACTCGATACATTGTCTTTTTAAATGTATTGGAAGTTGGAAGAAGAGAACAAGCGACCAAATATCAAAATTTGAATTTTCGTGAAAATCAGTTGTATAGAGGGAGGCTAACAACCTAAGACAAAAGATTTAAGCAATGACCAACTCCGCCATGAGTACAACTGAGTTCACAAAAAAACATAAGGTGAAAGAAGACACCGAATCCGGCCTTCGTTCCCTTTTTTGTCATGTTTAGTTCTCTAGTTTCCCTAGGCTGCGTTGTTGCTAAAATTCTATTAAATGACCTCATTATCTACACGTCTACAACATTTTCGATCTCAAAGTATAGACATCTTGTGCATTCTGGACCAGTTAACTACAGCACTTTATCAGATTTCATGGAAGGAGACATTAAGCATACCATTTTACTTATGAAACCAATAAGAAATAATCAGACTCAACTGAATCTACCTACACATACTCCACACGAACATTTCTATAAACTATAAGTAGATTAATGGCCCGCGGAAGTTACATTTCGTATGAGTACCAAACATTTTATGAAGATCTACTTGCAAGACCAAGGATAGAGTAACAGTGAGGAATATTCATAAAAATATTTATAGTTTCAATACAGCTATTTTAACGAAAAAAAAAACTGTGTGATGGCTCAAAAGAGACTAAAAATTGTATTTCATGTTTTCTTTATTGTTTATTAAAGGTTCAGTATGAAAAAGTTTGGTTCTTTTTCACTTTGTCTCCCATTTATTTTCAATAATTTGAAAAAGGAAACGAATCCACTTAATTAATGAACAACCTGTAATATATTTAGCCAATACAACAACGGGATTTGGCTACTGCGTACCAAACCAATAATAATAATGTTGTAAATCTTCAAAATCGATTCATGTGGAGATTCTAGTAAATTTTCTTCAGTTTCCCACACATTTAGTTTTTGAATTCGGTTTCTTCTTGAAACTACCGATTCAAATGATTCTAACAATATTCAACTACATCACTTATTGATATATGTTTAATTAATTACTCTTTAAGACATATTGATATTTATTTAGTGATATGGATTAAGATATGAAATATATTATTTGTGCATTATTGTTATTATAACCATTATTTGATAAAGTTTTAAAGATCCGAATGATAAGGAATAACAGTAAATATTGAAATGAGCAACGTATATCTCAAGGTGGGAGAATTGGGCATAAATCAAGTAGGCGGTATTCGTTTATTAGGATGATAAAATGATAAAATGCTCGAATTCACGGGTATCTGCTTTTTAAGGGGAGGAAAAGCCGACATGTGCACCTAAAGGAACAGTTATCGCCAAAAGTACTGAAGCTATTTAAGAAAAAAATATTGCATGGTGTAGTCAATTAAATTACCTACAAAAGAGTTTCTCAGAATTTTGAAATTCGTATTTTCATTTTTTATGTAACGTTTTAATATAACATTTTCATATTAAATATTCATTATTTCTTAACAACCAGTAAAATATGCATAAGGATGTACCTACTTCTTGTATTAGTATGCCTAGTCATTATATATATTGCTTCATTTCCACAATTACTGTTCCGAAAGATTGAGTTCAGTACATGCTGCGATATCAAAATTGGCGGACATTTAAAAAGCAGATACCTGAGAATTAGAGCATTTTATAGTCCAGCGATTTCCCTACAGAGGGCTACAAATAAAAATTAAATATAATTCTCGCCAAGCGCAAACATTTTGCCTGAATTATTCGTGTATTCGAGTTCTTGACTTTTGTATCGTTTAATTTTGTCGACATTACTCGTAAATTATGCGTTTACTAGAATATAAAACACATATATTCCTGTAAATGCGATGTTGTCCCTATCTCTTTCACTTGTGTTATGTGAACGAGCGTGGTCTTCTATTACTATGTGAAGTAAACTTCGCCCGCCGTCAGAATTTGAGGTTATAATTGTTATTGAATTGTCAGACCATGTCAGACGGAATTCTTATTTAATTGAAATTGAACCACTTCTGTGAACGAATCATATAAATAATATAAGGGCATGAAGGTATTACGTAATTTATAAACAACACATTTTAGGCGACCGACATTTGGGGCCAATTTTGCCTAACATTTTCAAGAAATATACAATGGATGGTTTCAAGAGCTGTTTTGTGTACATGGTATAGTAATTTATGAGATCTTACAAATCACCGCCCCTCCGGAGGCCTATAGATGCCACCAATATTCTATGATATCTACACAATATATGTAGATATATCAACCAACTCACATCCTTAGAATATACTACTAATTATGCATGTATAATAATTCAATTATAAAAAACGTTGTTATTATGAAGACACAGTTACGAAAGTTATGATATACATATCTCAGTTGCCTTCCATATTAATAACCAAGATATATCTAGTCAAAAATTTATTTATCTGTTTAGTTAGCTTACAAATATTATATAACTAAATTAAAATTGTATACAGTCTTACAGTTTATTTTGGTACTTTCATAGGGAAGCACATTACTATAAAGGCAATTCCAACAAGACAAAATATTAAAATGAGAAATCTAAATTGGAATAAGTAAGCGGAAGACAAATAATGTGGATTAATAAAAATTTAGAAGCTTATTGCGAAGATTTAATATAGATGAATTTCAAAATTATGGAGATATATCTCCTGAATGATTATAGAATCATCAGAACTAAGAATGGGAAAAATGGCATTTTATAATTTATCTGAACTATAATGAAATTGATTTAATAAGCAAATTAATATTATAAATATTATTTGCGCCAGACACAGCGTTGCCACATTGTATGAAACAAATGATTGCAGTGGATTGCCGATTTATAGGCCGCTTTTTTTGGGGTGTTGATCTTTGGTAATCAAGTTATTTTGTTCTGTTTGACATACTAGCGCCACTTATTATCATCCTAATAAACTAATGCCGCCTACTTGATTTAGGCCCTTTTCGCCCCCCTTAAATGTCAATTTTGATATTGCAGCATGTTCGGAATTCAATGTTTCGGACCAATCCTTGTGGAAATGAAACAATTCATATATTATATTATATTATATTATATTATATATATATATATATATATATATATATATATATATATATATATATAAAGACAACTTTATATAAAAAAATTAAATGCCAAATATAAGTGTGAACCCACCTCTTAGCAATCTACATATCTAGATTTCGATCTTATTAGATCTCGTCAGTGTAGCTCAGCTAGTGAGGATGAATTCACACAAAATCTTGAGTGGTTATATACAAAAACAGTACAACTTACCCTCGTAGAGGGAAGTTAAACGCCATCTGGTATATAACCACTCGAGATTTTGTGTGAATTCATCCTCACTAGCTGAGCTACACTGACGAGATCTAATAAGATCGAAATCTAGATATGTAGATTGCTAAGAGGTGGGTTCACACTTATATTTGTTTTATACGATTGGCTTTGTGCTGATATCTCAAGCACTCTATTGGAATATTATTCATATTCTCTAGAGGGCACTACCCGGTGATCCTGATAACATGAGCATGTTGACGGTTATTACCATATGGGTGTGCATTGCTAATTGATGTGGTGCCGCCAGATGGCGTTTAACTTCCCTCTACGAGGGTAAGTTGTACTAATTAAATGCCAATTTAAAAATACTGAGAAATCTTTTGTAGGTAATTTAATTGACTACACCATGCAATAATTTTTTTTTAAATAGCTGCAGTACCTTTGGCGTTATTTGTTCCTTTAGGTGCACATCACGGCTTTTACATACCAAGTTCTGATGATATAGGACGTTTTCATAAATATTTAAATACAGTGGCCGCAACTGGCAACGTGGAAAAGTGTACATTAAGGTGTACGTCTCACCAGGGTCTCACGACACACCCCAAGAAAGTGGCTGAAAATATACTGGTTTGTGGTATCAAATGTATTTGAATTAGTATAGTTTTAATCATAATTAGACGAGACGAACGGTAGTTTATGTACTTACGTATAAAACGTCTCTTAATTGAATGGAGGATAATCACGAAAATATGAGAAAGTGAAATTGCACTTTGCATAACCATAATTATCATTCCAGCAAAGGAGCACTTAATCTACATTAATTACACAGAAGCATGCCCAAAAAAAGGTCAGAAATATAGGATGTACTCGCTCGGTTATAAATGAACGGCACTTAATTAGGCAGGCGCAAATAAAATTGCATGCTAGAGTTGTTCAATTGAGCTGCTAATTACTTAAAGTGCTTCTTTGTATGCAACGAATTATTCATCTCAAAGGTAAATGTTGAGCAATTTCAAATAATTTGAATAAATAAAACTAAACTTAAGTCGTTTTGAATAGTTCGGGTAAAAATTACAAGCTGGCTAATGTCGAACAGATCAGTGCTTTCATCCAGGCATAGCGAAAAATATTTTACATTTTTCAGCCGTGTCATGCAGTCATGAGACCGTTTCGATTTGCGGGCCTCATGTTGGACAACCCTGGTTTATATAAGAGACAACAAATGTTGATAAAACATATTTTTGTATTGGTTTCCAAGATATATTTTTACATGAAAATTGAAATCAATAGAAAAATGTATCCAGCATTAAAAAATAAATTATATGTCCATAAATATTATTTGCAACCTTTCAATTCAAATTTACACAATAGTTTCATTCACCGAATGAATAAAAACAAACAAAATAATATATGTTGTCATATTATTCAAAATACAAAAGTACGCAATAAATTAAATATATGAGTTTGTATTTTATATTTTGCTCCACTTAAAAAAATGAATTCATTTGTTATATTTATATTTTAATAAAAACTAATTCGCATTTAATATTCTATTCAAATAACATACAAATAAAAATTGTATTAACTTTAGTATTTCTATTTTAATGAAATCGAATTTCAGTATGTAATAACATACTCAAATTAATGTTATTTGTGTCCATTCTACTAAATCGAGAAACCTGAACTGAAATATATCTGCCGACTGGCAATTCAATTTAGATTGTAAACTATTTCAAAATGATTTGATTTTAAAACGGATACACAAATTGGTGAAGTTTAATACAATTTTATTAGGATTATTGCGGTAGTAGATTAGTAATTATAAAATGCATGCGTGTGTTTCATTGAGTTGAATTTAATTATGTTGGTGTAATTATAGTTTATATTGAGCTATAGCTTAAAATATCCATCAGAAGTTACATGTTGTGCGTTAGGGATGGTCATAGATATACTAATATATCAGGTTTAGAACGTTTAGGGCTTCTGTTTCATTCCTAACTTCTAATCTTTACTATTGCGTAATTGACCTTGATGATAAGATCTAATTCGCTCATGACTTTCTTTGCTTTTTGATACTTCTGTTATATCAAATATAGCTCCCAATTATGACTAGTGTTTCTTTCTTCTACATTCAAGACGTCGTTTGCGAGCAAGTAGTTGCTAGTCTGTTTGAAATGCATGCCATTTCGATATTGGCAACTCTGACGTACTTGACTTGTTGACATATATGTAATGTCAAACTTGTAAGAAATGGATCATTTTACGCTTGAATACCACTCGGAAATATTGAAAAAAATATTTCCAAGGATGTTTGAAGAAACCTTGCGAAAGTTGAAAAGATTTGTTGGTATAAATGAAGCCTGGTGTAAGAAAATTCATGAAGAAAGTTTGTAAAACTAGCATGCTTGTGAATACAAAAGGGTATGCCGGTTCACTAACTTTCTTTATTAATTTTCATACGCCAGACGTAGACTGTGCTTTATTTTGACCAAAATTCTTCTTAACTTTCGCAACACAACAATCGCTTTGGAAATATTTCTCAATATTTCTCAGCGTTGCTCAAGTGTAAAACCATGTTTGCATCACCGATCTAACGATGGCTCTGCCGCTCAACCTTACACAGACAGGACTTAATAGTTAGACGGTACTATCACCATTATACTCCAGGTATTGCAATAGCAATAGCAATTGCATATGGTATTATTTTATTATTAATTATTTTATTAATATAAAGCTTAAAAAAGAAGACATCTGTAATTCTTGATTATCATAGTGACTGACATAACTAAAAATTGCGGAACAATTAAATTCCATATGCTCTTCCTCCGAATAGTTACTCTTTGCCCTTACCAACTTCCGTTCCCACGCAGCCTTTTTCAGATTTCCACGTCTTTCTCATCCTCTGTTAACCTTTCACTAACCTTTCTGCACTCATCTGCCTGTTGTCTCAGTGCCACCACGTGTCGCTTCCCCTACTGCACAGCACACATGGAGTGCATCCTAGTCCCATCCATTGTCATGCACATTTTATGCTCCTTTCTTCCACTTCCACCCACACCTGGTTATGGGGTTCGGCAGGTTCCCCGCACTTGGCACTCACATAACCAGGGTGCATGAGCCCTCATACATTCTCAGTTGTATTGATACTACTATACTACTATACCCTCATCCCTTGCATATTTCCTCTCACCTTCACCCACGACTATTTTATGCAAACTTTTTCAGATTTTCATGCATTTCCACACGTTGAGCCCCGGCATGAGAAACGAAAATCCGGTCACACTGGACCGGCATTTTTTGTTGAAATATTTCAATATGGATGGTCACTATAACTTTTTTCAAAATCTTAAAAATAGTATGCTAATCTTCATGTTTCATCATTTACAATTATCTTTATATCTTCAATAACCTATCTAACATGAGTCAGTGAAGTAAAAATTTATTTAAGAGGTGGGATGGGTAACAATGGGTAACAACACAACCAAACGACTAATTGAAACCCAAAATACATTTAACACATATCTTATTAAAAGTGTAAAAGAAATGTTTGCTAATATTGTATTCTCCTCTTTGAGGGACTAGGTTAAGGTAATCCGCCAAACTGTCTTCTTCATCGTCCTCAATCGCAAACAAATTCAAACCCGCCTTCCTGCAGCTGCAAGCATTGCTGCATCCCTTCTTGCAACTGCAGAAAATCATGTTCAGCAGGTTTGAGGAGGCTACTTTCCTAAACATCATGTTTGTAGAAAGGCCTCGGGCTGTAGCAACCCATCCTCATTCGAGCGGATTCTTGTTGTAGCCTAGCCACTGCTGCACCTGGTAGCATGTGCGAAACGAATGTAGCTTAGTAGCATCTTGCTTGGAGGAAGTATGAACAGGTTAAAACTGCTCCTAGGTGTAGCCTTTGTGAAGAGTTTGTAGCGCAGGTCGTTGAGAGTTTGACTGGACATTTCTCCACCATACAGTTGAATCAGGGTTTTCTCCCCGGATTCAGCTACTTGGGCAAGTGTCGCAACTGGATTAGAAAAACTGCAACTTTTTCTTTTAGGTTTTACATGCTTCTGTAGTATTTGAAGCAACTTTAGTTTTCCGTGGCCAAAGAAGCACGAGGTGGAATCACATCTAGTGAAGGCATGAGTGAAGGTGATGAGCTAACTGTTTGTAGATGTTGAGGTGGTTGAGTAGAAAACATCTGTTTTTGCCTCTTCCACACTTCTGAACGTATATGGAACCTCTTGTGGGACATCTGAGACCAATGAGGATCACCAACAAGTCTACGTCCTCTCCTGCAATAACCACGACCTGAAAGTCCTTTCTGATACCTGAAGTGATGATTAGCGCATCAGCATCTTCTTCGGCCAAAAGAACCTCAAAGTTTTTGGTTTCAAATGTCACCTTCAGTAGTTGAATAAATCTTAATTTGTTTTAATCATTGTTAAAAATGTTTCTTGTGAGACATTAGGAGTGGTTGTTTCCTCAAATATCACCTCAGCAGAAGAATGTGTATCTTTTAACCGTACGATGTCTCGAGAAATTTTACATATCTGGCAGCTATGAAGTCAAACGAGGAGTGCTGGGGCCATATCACCTTGTGGAGGAGATGGCCACCATCAACAACCACCAATTTACTTTCTTCGTATGACACATCAATATTGACAGGATTGAATGCTGGTTATAAAGAGGATTTATTGCCTTTCCTCATTCCCTCTTGAGTGAATTTGACATTGGTAATGGTGAGAGCTCGTACGTGAAGTAGTTCTTCAGTTCTTCACCCGACTGTTTCATAAGGCATGTCCTGTGAAACAGTATGAGTGGGTCGATAGTCACTTGTCAGTTGTCAACAGTTATAGTATGAACACTAGAGGAAAGAGATACAACTTTAGTTTTACGCTCGAATTTGAAGTTTTGGAAGTTTTCCCCTACAATCTTAAACATTGAATTTTTTCCAATATCTCTGGTCATAATCACATCACATTGTGCCGAGAAATTCGCGATGGTCTCATTTCTACATGCTGTTCAGTTGTTTGAGTTTGAGTTCATATTGCAAAAATCCTTCTTAATTTATATAGCTGACGCAACAAACGACCAGACCGAGACATCGGTATGGTGAGAGCTCGTACGTGAAGTAGTTCTTCAGTTCTTCACCCGACTGTTTCCTAAGGCATGTCCTGTGAAACAGTGTGAGTGGGTCGATAGTCACTTGTCAGTTGTCAACAGTTATAGTGTAAACAGTAGAGGAAAGAGATACAACTTTAGTTTTACGCTCGAATTTAGAAATTTTGGAAGTTTTCCCCTACAACCTTATACATTGATTTCTTTCCAATATCTCTGGTCATAATCACATCACATTGTGTCGAGAAATTCGCGATGGTCTCATTTCTACATGCTGTTCAGTTGTTTGTGAGTTCATATTGCAAAAATCCTTCTTAATTTAGAAAGCTGACGCAACAAAACGACCTGAGCTCAAACTCAACTATTTGGTTGAAAACATGACTACCCTCCACACATCCCACCTTTCCCCCTCCTACCCCACCTCTTTCAAAATGTTAGATTGAATAATTGACTTCACTGACTCATATTAGACAGGTTATTGCAAATATAAAGACAGTTATATATGATGAAACATGAAATTAGCATACAATTTTCAAGTTTAGAGATTTTGCCAAACTTTAAATAGCTGTATTTCGGAAACTATTAGGCCTACCGAACCCACCTTAGTCTCAAATGGTAGAGAATTAAATCTAGTTTAAAAATGCATAGAGAGGTCTTTGTGAAAAACGTGCTCATTCATGGTCAAAATGGTACAGTTTTTCAGCAGTTTTTGAGATATTCAAATATGTTCCGGAGAGGAAAGAGGTGATAATTTGGAGAATTATGTGCTTTTCATAAGTAATAAATTCACCATAGGCAGCATATACTGACTAAAAACAAATTCCGTGACGTATGCAATGTCAGTTTGATACATGTTCAATAACAATGAGTGTAAGAGATTCTTATACGCTGATAAGTAAGATATTGTTGACTCTTGATTGTCGTAAGGTAAGCTTGTACTTGTAAAGGAATGAGAATTTGTATATAATTTGCGTAGTTTCAGTAGTATAATAATGAATCTTGCGAGAAATTTGGCAACTTTGGAATATGTGATATCGAAAACTTTGGTTGATATAGGTAGAAGTATGCGATATGACGCTCGTCTTATACATGTTAGCCATACGACTATATGTCAGACGTTAAAACGACACCGTGATACTAATTTTCACTCTAGGAGACACGGATAGGGTAGAAAAAGGACGACGAATGCAAGGGATGACCATCTACGTCGCCAAAAGCCCTAAATAATTTGCTACCAGCAATTTTTCAATTGAAGAAGGAGCTGCAGACCGTTAGAAATGCAAATGTTTCTGCTCTTACCGTGAGAAGAAAAGCCGAGCAAAGCATGTTTGATTAGTAGAAAGCCTACAAAAGCACTAAAACTCACCAGGACTCACATGATAGCTCGACTAGAATTTGCGCACGCACATGAAAATTGAACCATGAATAACTGAGGAAAATTCTATTCCCTGATGAAACAAGAATAAGAAAATCTTCCGATTGACGGCAGCATGAGTATACATGACATGATAAGGAGGAAGAAAAGCTGCGTTCAAGTTCGTACCACATTAACCCTTTGATGATGTGTCTAAAACGTTTTGAGTTGGTATTTCTGAGGATGGCCGTGCGGAGTCCCTATTCATGCAAAACCAATTAATTCTGCATTTTGCTTAGAGAATATTTTCCAGGATCAAGTAATGCAAGACGCGACCGCACGTGGCAAGGATTTGTATTAATTGCATGAAGTCCATATTGAAGTCATGCACTAGCCTGCATAAAGCCCGGACTGACATGCCCTAGAGCATCTATGGGACAATAAAAAGAACATTCTCCAGGCCCTCGAAACCTACAGCAGATGCAATGTATTGCTCATAAGGAGTGGGTAAATTTGCCTCAATTCTACTAATTCGACTAACTTCTAATGACCATGTCACTATTCATGGTCATTAGCTGTATTATATGAACCTTGAAAACTGCTACTTTTCCATTTCACGGAACTACACATTGCCTTTGTCACGAATCGCCCTTAACTTGACCCGGCGCATGCACCATTTTACCATGTTTCTTTTTGTTGTTAATTATGATATAGTACCTAAAAATTATACAACTGATAGTAATAGTTATAAACACTTAGGCTCGGTTGTATAAAGTAGATAACTCTCGAGTTAATCTCCAATCTGTCACTTTTAACAACGTTGACACATAATGCAATATGTATACATGAAAAGTTAACCATAATTTATGACATATAAAATAATATAATCACGGGTTATAGTTATCTCGCCTTTGTACAACTGAACTTTACAGTTGTATATGCTTTCAAAATGGATGCCTTTCTTTGGAGGCATGCTCTTTTAATTTCGCGGTTCTACGTCATATGGTGTTTTACGTGTCTTTGTCTAGATAAATGTACATTCTCTTGATATAATAGTTAGAAATGATCTAAACAATCTAATCTAAACAATTTTAGTTAATTCTAGAATAAATTGAAATATATATTTATTTATTTTTAAATTCAATAGTGAATATTACCCAGGAATTTTAATACAATCGTTTAGACTACTATTAGTAGCTCTGTTATCAACTGTGATACTGTCATCAGATTCTCCTTGGGTAGTACAACTACTTTCGATACTACACAATAAATATTTTCATACTATCTAGGTCTATAAGTTTAGTTAATTTTAAATATCGCCTAAATTTATTTGAACTACTGCAAATACAACAAATTAATCCTTACAAAGAGAGGAAACTATTTCATTGCGGAAGACAGCAAGTCTATCACCATGCGTCTATTTCAATAGAACTGCGGCCCGAGTAATGCACCTTAAGCTAGAATTAATGGATTTTAAAATGGAAAACCCACCGAACTGTATGATTTTAACTCACCTGAAGCTGAATTATTCGTACACACATTTCAGGAAATATTTAGTTTACAAATAATTGCGATATTCGCTTCAGCTACCACAGTGCTGCAATTGATGTTGAATTTACTGTGTGGATTCTAAAACCACACAGTAAATTTAACATATCGGGCTGTACTAATTATGGAATATGCCAATTACGAAATATAATTCGTTCGTAGCTTATGTGGTTGATATTCTTTATAAAATTGGCAAGAGAGAGTTTTTAAACTATTCATAATATAAATAAACAAATATTTCATTTCCTATAAAAAAATGTATTTCGATGAGCTTTATAACAAATAATTATGATTACATTTATTTATTCACGATAAAGTCTCTATAATTTGCTTTAAATAATGTTCCGTATTTTTTATCAAATACAATCCTGTTCATCATAGGCGCTTTCGTTTAGCATGGTTTATCATTGCTAGTCCCCCCGTGGCGTGCAGTATCGCTCAGGTCTTGCGGTCGTGCGCCGCCGGTTGTAATGGCCGAGGTAGAATTATAAGCATCGGGGGTGGAAAATAGAACAAGAAACAATAAGCCCATACCAGCCCAGAGTGATAAAAGAAAGGCACTCATATGATGATTTCAAACACAATGTATTTCACTGCACATACATACATTTATTTAAAGATATCAATATTGGCAATGGATATATTTTCGTTATAATAATACTTATACATCAAGCCGTCATCTTTAAGGAGCCCATACACGATCCGTATTTCCTTCAGTCGAACTATCAGTTTCCCGGCGTGCATGAAATCTTGAACTGACTAGTAGCCACGTACTATTCAGTTTTACTGACAACGTTCCGTTAGTTATATACTAATGCTACATACATCGATATATTTATGTTTGTATATAGACATACTCGAGGTTGAAATATGTTGAGAAGAGTAAGACTGTATTACTAAATTAATTGTACCAATAATCATGCCACCTCTATTAAAAACTATCATCTACTATAGGTTATTATATTAAAATTGGACTAATCCTGAAAATTTAAAAAATCATATATTATGATCATATTATTATTATTATTTCTATTTCACTTAACCAGCATTGCTACTGGAACTTATTCAGCTATCTTCCTAGATGGTGCGGGATTAGGCTACGCCGATTTGGAAAGGACATTCACCCTGGCCCACATGGTTAATCGTTTAATCGTCTAATTGAGAAACTTTCTTACCATGCGACGTGAAGTTTGTAATAAAATGGCTCTTTGATTCATCACTAGGATGTTTTCTGTATGTCCCAGTTGCCCAATGTTCACACACGGTTTTTTTATTATTATTTTTATTATTATTACTAGTAATGCTATAAGATTTTTTGTAATTTGAGGATTAGTCCACTTTTGTTGGCAACGCCTCAATTTGAGTAAGAGGCAAATTTTGATATTGTTTTGTATTTTGTATATATGTATATTATAAACATGAATATTGAATGCTAATAAGAGTTTTCTTTCCTGCTACTGATAACTTGAAATCTTATTACTTTCAAATTTCAATTTCATTACATTAATTCCATAAATATGCCGCAATTTTGGGGGGAACATTCTTGACAGCATTAAAATTATATTCTGGTACGCTATTTGTGCCATATCTATACAGGAAATTGAGGACACATAATTAATGCCATAATTATGAATTAAAAAAATAATTAAAGATTGCTGTCACATACTCCCGCTGGTTTATATACGACGATATATCTTGCACGTAAAAAAAGTACAGAATTATTAAGTATTAAATGTATAAGATAGGGGCCTAAGGTCATGGTATGTATATATCATTTAGAGGTTGAATTTATCTACAACGCATTTGAGTATATACCGATAATGACTAAATAACTTCCTAATACGTTGTGGGTATAAATTATACCAATAACATTATTCGTAAATAAAGAACTAAATTTTTATTATAGTACTAAATAATGTTCACTGAGTGTTTCGAAAATGACAAGTATCTATAAACTAAACATAATCATTTCGCGAGTATTATTACACAACCATCATTATGTACAATCCTCGCAACTACACAAATTCATTAAATTGAATAATTTCAATTTCCATATACCGGTTTAATTACAACCGCCGATATTACAATCAGCGACTATTTTACGGCCATTCCTCATCCTCCTCACAGCTGATGGCGTTTCATTTTATCTTCACCTGTAATAGAACGCATTGTTTATACAGTAATTGATTTGTTGGCTGTCATTGTTTGTTGTGATTGCCAACTACGCCACGCAGTTGCCACCCCACCGCGGCTTCTGTTTGTGATGATTGAATAATAAGACCTTTCATCGAGATGGGCATCCTTTGTGAAACAATATTAGTTATACATTTAATATTCCTTATTGTGGGCTTGCTAATATAAAACTAATTAATAATAACGCGCCCATTGAGATTTACCAACTTAAATTATATTTTACTATTTTTAACTATTCACACTTAAAATACTTGAAAATTGTTCAAGTAACGAGAATATCTAGTATATTACTGCAACTTCGAAATGATAAGTATGATTTAATGCAGATCATAATGCAATGGATAAAACGCAAAGCTGCAATGTGCTGTTGCAATTTTTATTTAATTATTATAGTTCAACAAATATAAATATTCGATTTTAATATATTATTAAATTATTATTCTATTGTGAATTTAGTTTGTATGCCTTGTTAAAATATCCTGTAGGATAGATTTGTGGTTGTTTGACCGGTCATGCGAAAAGTGTAATTTTCGAATAAGTCGTACCATTGGTGTATTGGTTAAACGCGCTGTTTTTCTTGGACTCAACATTGGGGTGCGAGATCACACCACGTGAAATTTCGCGATTCACCTTTCACAGTTATTCACAGGTTTTCTGTGAAATTAAGGTGAAAGCCCGGTTTACCTTTTACCTTGACTACACCCCTCTGAGCTTCTCCGGTTACTAACGAAAAAGCACTCGGTATGATAGCTTTAACGAGAGGAGTTTTATAAGCTGTTGTTACCATGTTGTCCAAACGTCGAGTACATCCTATCTTTCACATAAGCGCTCGGACGGTTTGTAACCCTTCCATGCCTTTTTTACGAAGAGCCCGATTAGTCTCAAATCCTTCCTACTCACAACGATGGAACACAATTGTAGACAATCACATATGGTATGACTAACTAAAATGGAAGGCAATCCATAAGTGTATTAACCAAGCAAGTCGACAGTGGATGCCCTACATGTAGTCATAGCCAACACTGAGGTCCTGTCAAATGAGGAAATTGCTATGAGAATATTTATAGACGTCTCGATCAACGGCCGCGATGGAAGGATGTCCATAGGGTGGAGTATTATCACCCTCGCTGTGGTGCCTCATCGTGGACGTCCTCCTCCACCACTTAGCCAACGGAGGGCAGGTTTAACACGGTGGGCATGACACTGCCGTCATAATAAGGGATACATTTGATACCAAAGTTATGAACCTTGCAAAATATGCAATAAATACCAACTACCGGAACAACAAGGAGGGACTTATCGTCAACCCAAGCAAAACAGTTATGGTTCTATAATCTAAGGGCTCCCTCCCTGAATGGTAAACTACTGGAGTTCTCGACAGAGACTAAGTATCTTAGAGTCATTATAGACAAAAGTCTCACGTGGAACCAACATTTGGAAAAACACTTGCAAGGGCGACAGCGGCTTTTTGGATATTCCGCACACTCTTCGGCAAGAAGTGGGGGCTAAAACCGAAAATGGTACTATGAACGCACCTGGCGTTTGTCAGACCCATTGTCACCTATGGATCTATTGTTTGGTGGTACATGACAAAAGAGAAAAAACCCAAACTAGGCTGCAACAGCTCCAATGGCGGGCATGTTTGGGCGCTACAGGAGCGATGTTACGAACAACTAGCGAAAGAAAGTCTACTCAATGCTCTTAGACTAGGGCTGGGAGGTCAGGTGAAAGCACATGAAGATCCTATCCCAGGTTGGAAAAAAGTATATGATATATCCAATGGATTTCACTCCAGTTGAATTCGATGTCGATGAGGTTTTTGGAGTGGTCATCACTGACCGCTTGTGTAACACAACAACGAAAGATCGCACAACTTAAGGAACAGCAATCAGAAATCGTGGCTCTTGAGAGATGTCCACAAATCTACCTAGAAAGACTTACGGACAGCCAAGCATCTTTAAGGTGGCCAAAAACCTATAGCTATGACTGTAAAGTTATCTGAAACTATAAACAAACCCTAAAGCAACTAACGAAAGGGAACCGACTCTGATGTGTATCTGAACACGAGGGCGAAGTCATTGACGTACTCGCCAAAAGGGGGGCTCACAAGATAGCCTGTAGTGGTATCTGATCCAATGGGAGGGGGAGCAAAAGCATGCCTACTGGAGACACACCCAGGACAAGCCAAAATGCTCATTGACTACTCGGCGTTAGGAACAAAACAAATCCTAAGTCTCTCAAGAAATTAGATAAGGACTGTCACAGGCATTCTAACGAGACACTGTCCGGTCACAACCTAAATAAAATAGGCAAAGCAGACAACACTGCCCTACAGACTATGTGAATTGGACATTGCCGAACTGCCGAACACATTCTGTGCACATGCCCAGTATTTCGGCAGAAAAGGCTTGCCAGCCTTGGGAAAGCTAATCTAACCACCCTGGATCAGAGAAACAAGCCTCAAAAGGTGTACAAAATATATCCGTTAGTTGAAATACAATTTCTATGGCATACGTTTTACTATAAGTTAAATGCAACTTCACAATTAACACCATAAGAAAAATATAGGTATAATCCCACCCTTAAGCTGCCCATGCAATGGATGTTCAATACAATTTCTTAATTCGTACTATATTAAAAGTATATACGTGATTTTTTAATTAACTGAAATTTAGTGATAATTAAGTAAAATATAAAAAATACGCCTTAAAAGTAGTAAAAGGCTCTATAAAATTACATAAATCGCCGAGTAAAAAATATATAGACGTGAGCCAAACCATAATACAGAAACTTGTATAATATGATTTTAGGTAATGTTTAACATAAAGTGACGTTTAAATCTGCTATATAAACCCACGTTAACGTTCATAGCTCAATTTAGCATCCAGAACAGACTAGACAAATAAGCTTTCATAGGCTTTAGTGATTTTATTGATTGAATTCAGTTTTGTAAAGATCAATATTGAAATCAAATCTGGATGAATTTATATTATTATATTGTTGATTCTGTAAACATTGCCCTCGATACCATGTGGCCAGGTCCAGAAGCTTTACAGAATCACGACCTGGCTACATGGTTCCAGGGCAATGTTTACAGAATCAACAATATAACAATATAAATTCATCCAAATTTGATTTCAATATTGTGGATGAATCAATTAAATATACACCGCTATGTCGTCGTTCCTTATCTTATCACGCAGTACAACTGGTACAACGGCTCAATGGAAGTTGAATCATGTTCCATAAAAGGCTTAAAGAGTTTTAGACGGCATATGTATGACAAATAGGAATTGTTTTAATGATGAAATTTTAATGTTCTCATATTTTCTTGTGCCGTCTAATATATAATTATTCCAACTGTATTGGAATGTACAAGTTACAGGATGGTTTTGATTAGTTTTAACTCTTTTATATACTTACAGTAGTTTCATTCAATATATTTTATGGTTATTTATATATTTACTAATTTATTTTTACGAGCAACTAGACAAATAGACTCCTGTTGCTATAGGAATCTAATTATTTACCCTATTAACAAATCAAACTAATGTTTTTTTTATCTAATTACTGCAATGTAATGTTTTTTTTATAACGTTTATTATTATATTGTTGGCGCACATTACCGTTATTGGCATAGTGTATTTGAATTTTTTGCATTACCACATAATAGGGGTTTATGGCACGAGACTGAAAGAGAGTCGATAAAAAGACTATTATTTTCAGCGCCTGTCGTTCTAAGAAATTTGAACTAATATGTCATGTGCCTGAGCTGAGCTAAACAATATAAAACAAAACAAATACGTCCTATTTCAGAAACACATACATCTTTCGATGAAACGCTTTTAAGTCTAATTCACCACGTGTCAAGGACTGTCGTCAAACCGAACGGCACTAAACCGCATGCAAATCAATATTTTCAATTTAAATGTAAGGGATCCAGCGGATGGAAGTTCATCTCGGGGTTCATCTAATATTTAGCATTATCTCGCATTGATCCTAAAATTCTCCTGACGCAATGCAAACATAATGTTTACGTGCTAGATCAGTTGAGTGGATCGTACAATTTATAGGTAAAATCAGACTATTTGAATATATCATAATTACAGACGGAAAATTATGAAGAAATAAGTGAATGCCAGGAGTTTTAATCATTTTCTTACACCTCGTAGATATTACGTTTATTTTTTTCATGTAAAAACAGGACATTATTAATAGTTACTAAATAATATCTATGTTCCATTGTATTTATAAATAATATCCGTTAAAAGCATTAAATCCATAATTATGAATTATTATAACATTTTCTATATAGGATCAATAAATCGATGCTTTACTACGTTTCTTATTTATCACACTACAGTTACATTTTGCAACTAGTTTCGTCTAAGCTCTAGCCATTATGGAACTCCTCCGATGAAATTGTAACCGATCGCTCTTTATATATAAAAAAATACAATTACACAGAAACACCTTAACTATAAAAAATATATATAAAAGGGGCTAGGGTGGGTTTTCTATAAACTGTGTAATTCCCTGTAACGAGGTCTGCAAAGTAATAAAACCTTAATTTCAACCCGTACTCGAAAAAAGAGAAAAATAAAATATTAGATAAATAATTATAATAAGAATAAATGAAAATCATTTCATGTCCAAACCAAATTAAAACAAATTAAATCAAGTTAGATCACTTGAAATTAATCTAAATTAAATTAAGTGAACTTAAATTAATATTATATTATACTTATTACATTAAAAATACAAAACAAAAGCAAACAAAAAAGGGAAAAAAGAAAAAAATCAAAACAAACAAATTTAAAAACTAAATTAAATTTAGGAATAAGCATGATCATTAGATAAATTAAAAGATAAATTCACTGAACTAACACTAACAACAGGTCTTATGTCCCTATATATTAACATATTAGGAAAAACCGCAACAATACCCCTCTAATTGAATAATGGCGAGTATATTAGGTCTATTTGATCATTTAGTAAAACAATATTGTTGCGGTTTTTGTTCTTGTGTATTCCGAGAGCTGCCAACAGTGTCAAGTTCCTTCCCTTTTCCGCTATATACAGGTCCTTTAGGGCTGTAATATCCGAAAACGCATGTTCTGCTTCAATACAATGATTTGCGAAGTTATATATATATAGGTATTTTCCATATTTATATAACAAAAAAAAACATACCGTACCTGAATCGAATATATATGTATTATTGGAAAATTGACACAGGTATATAAAAGTGCTATTTCAGCCTGAGATAATTTGTCTTGAATTGTAATAAAGTATAAAAAGTTTTGCGCACAATCTTGGTAAACGTGAAACATGTTTTTTTTTTACAAAATCGGAGAATGATATATGGTAATCATGGATTTTCTCTAGGCCACGTTCTATGAAAAACTAATAGAAACGGATTTTCGTGATATGACATACAAAATTTGATTTGAAAATATGCAGTCGTCTTGTCGAAATCATGGAGGATAAAATTATTAATTAAAATATATTATACAATTTCACCCTATATGTTAGTGAAAGTAATGAAAAATGCAAAAAACGTCTCAGATTAAAAAACAAACAACGTTTTCTAATAGTTTTGGGGTGGTGCAGCAATCAAACGCTATTTTTTAATTTGAGTACACTTTACTCTTTCGCCAATATTTCGTGTCTCAATTAGACACTTCTTCAGGGCTTAGCTAAATTTAAAGGACTAAAAAACTATTAGAAAACGTTTGGTTTTTAATCCGTTTTCACCTTAAATATAACAGCAAAGTAATCTTAAATTATTTATATATAAAATTATGTTACTACAATTATTCTGGGCTTTTTGGAGACGTGGAAGCTTTTCTTTCGCGTTATATTTTTTAATTCACGTCGATTATTGACGATAGTTTTTATTTCGAAATAGGCCCGAAATAGGTTTATAAAACAAAAGGGGATGTTATCTCAGGTGCACTAGAGGGGTAAATAATTTTTTGGACTATTGGTTTTTGTTTTCTATATATAATTTTATTTACTGCTGATTTATTCCTGATGTGTGGAATGTTAACACCTCACGTTGAGAAGCCGGATTAAAAAACACGCGATTATTTTAGCACCTTTATTTGAAGTAGAAACTCTTCTCACAAGGTACAAACGATTAATTGATCTAAAACTATATATATTATATGCCAGGTAAAAATTATGGTAGAGGAATGGTTCCCAATTTCCGTGGGTGGGGGTGAAACATTTGCACAGGCTGTGCATTTTGTGGGCTGTGCTATCCACTGTGCGGCCGTCACGAATTTTAGGGTTTTTACCGCAACAAACCGCATATAACTGCGTCACAAAAGTACTCCTTTTCCTTAATTGGGCTATCCAGGTACGAAGGTACAGCCGCGTAACAAAATGAACGTACAGCCGCGTAACAAAATGAACGTACAGCCGCGTAACAAAGTATACACTTAAGAAGGTGGGCTCTCTGTAAATCTCATACTCAAATGAGTTATTTGTTTTTGTGATAAGATCTAAAAAAATTACTACATTGTTCTTTTCTATATCACCGGAGAATTTAATCTTTGGGTTAATTTTATTGGTGTAAGTTAGGAACATGGTGTGAAGTATCTAGGAAGCCTGGGAGAATGTAATCTACATGTCTATACCAAAATTTTCTGCATGTGTTAGCCAAATTTTATAAGAGAATTTCTTCTTCCACATGGGTCATGAGATTGTCCGCTAATAGTGGAATAGCGCTGATCCCATTGGAAGACCAGAATTTTGAAAAAAAAAATGTATGATTGAATTGAAAATAGTTTTGTACAACACTCAACTCGAATGTTGACTGTTCGGAAGTTCGGATCTAGCCACGGGATTGTGGTTTTATCCATAATATCCTGGATGATTCACTTCTCCGACGGTATGTTTGAAAACATATTTGTTACGTTAAAGGAAACTAGTGTATATGTCTTAGGTCCGGTTATTTTTTATGATACTTGGCGATCGAAAATTGGTTAGGTTTCTAAAAATGGAACGTATTTTTAATGCGAATTGGCGAATACGTGTATTGAATTGTACCTCTAGATTTTACTCAATAGAAGCATATCTGTTCAATTGTATATGCATTAATGTATGGCGTGGAAGGATAGGGGTTGGTTGAGATCCCGACAGGAGATATGCGAGCATGGAAACGAAGGGAGAGAACTAGAACAATACTTAGAAAGACGATAGGGGATGTCAAACTGTAAGAGAGACAATAGAAAGCCAGAGTTCAGTTTCTTAAAACCCCCGCTATCTACACCTAGAAGTACATATTTTGTCTGAACTCGGGGCAGTATAGCTTGAGAATGATGATATGAATCAGGTTTGATATTGAGGAACGGTGGAAGAAAATAGAGAATATCGAATACAATAAGGGCACATGCAGAGGAACACGAAGACTAGAAGAAAATATATAAACTATTTTTCTTATATTGACATATGTGTATTTTGTTCTTTATCATGCGAAGTATGTAATCCTATTTATTATTTATTAAGTCGAATGATCGTGGCCGAAATAACTCCCACATTTAAAAGGTAGATTGAAAAAGAATGGTACGAGATCACAACTAAAACTTTTTCCTTCTTAAATTTAAATATAAGAAAGTTTTTTTTTGCACAGGTTTAAAAATTATACCGTCCAAATTGTAGCCTTGATGGTCGATTTATATTTCAAGAATTTTTTTGAAGTTTTTCAATACTTTCACTAACATATCGGGTGAAATTGTCTGTCCGTCTGTGATAAATTTTTCCTCCGCGATTTCGACAAGACCACTGCATATTTTCAAATCAAAATTTGTTATCTCACGAAAATTCGTTTCTATTAGTTTTTCGTAGAACGTGGCCTAGGGAAACTCCATGATTACCATATGTCATTTTCCGATTTTAAAAAAAAATCATGTTTCACTTTTACAAGATTGTGTGCAAAACTCTTTATACTTTATTACAATTGAAAACAAATTATCTCACACTGAGAGAGAACATTTATATACCTACCCGTGTCCATTTTTCAATAATAATAAAAAAAATTATAAATATAAATTATATAATCAAGTTAAGAACCGCAAATAAGTATATAAGTATAATACCAGACGTACCATACTCGAGTTACGCATAAATACCTGTGCTCCAGGCAGAAACTCTCTCTCTTGTTTCTTCGTCTGCCTGGCCGAGTATAGTAACTCGACCATGGCGATGCCCGGATAAGTCTAGTAGTTATTGTAATAGTAATTAAGGCCCATGTTGCCGGTAGATATAGATCAATAAATCAATAAATACACCGATACCACAAGCTCTTAGAGTCTACACCCCCCTATCCGCGACAATATATATATATATATATATATATATATATATATATATATATATATAATGAGATATATATATATATATATATATATATATATATATATATATATATATATATTCGATTCAGGTACCTACAGTATGTTTTTTTTGTGGTTATATAAATATGGAAAATAGTTATAAACATTAATAACTTATAATAAAAAAAATAAATTATAAATATAAATTATATAATCAAGTTAAGAACCTATGAATTTCCATAAGAATCGCGGGTATTTATTTTAGAAACCTTAAAATTTTTTGTTTGCTTGTTTTAAACCCCGTTAACTAGGATTAGTCTGTTAATTTCATTACTCTTTACTTCTTTACTTTAAGAATATGTGCATTGATGTATGATACTACAGGTCTTATGGGAAAGTTAGGTTTAAGGTGAAGTGGGGTAAAACCGACACAGAAATTGTAAAACTTACTTTAATCTGATGTATTTCTATTTATTCCACTAAAACCTAATAATCTTAGTGTTTTTATTTAGCACCTGGTTTATTCTTTAAGTTGCATTAATTTGGATTAAAAATATCTTCTGAAACTTATGATTTTCTTTATAAATTTAAAACAGTGCTGCTAGGGCGGACTTGCCCCGGAACTGGGGCAAAACTGCACCTACCTTTTAAAAAATTATTGAATCTTATTTTCTTATATTATGGGACAAAAGTGTAATTATTATTAGTAATAAAATAACCTAAAATTAAAAATTCAAATTTTTATTCACCATCGTCAAGACATCTCTCACATTCATATTTATTTTTATTTTCAAACCTTTGTTGTAGTTTCACAAACCCAGTGAATGCAATTAATGCACTGAATCCACGATTTTTTAGTGTAACAGCGAAAATCGCATTTACAAATACTACATAAGTTATCATCTTCTTTAGAAGAAGAATTCGGAATTTTGATGTTTTTGTCAGGAAACAATCGTAACCTTGTTTCTTCCGAAGTTATAACATCTTTTATAACTTATAACTCTTTTCTTCTTTTAAACAATTTCTGTTTTTGTCCACTTTTTCCTCGGATTTGGTCACTAATTGTATTTTTTGTTATTTTATAGTGCTTGGTAGCTCTATAAACTCGGTCATTCGGTCAGCATTAATTTCTACCAATGTGTATGTGTATAGTGCGGTGTTGATTTCTTTACATAATTTTGGACTATCGTGGGTTTGCAAAAATATTATCAGTTTAAAAAATTCAAATTTAAATGCCTACCAAGAAGGGAATTTAATGAAACAGTTGAGAAAGTAATAATTAAAATGTAACATTGGATAAATTTGTACTATAGTGCGGTTTTGCCGCGATGGATATTTCCTGAGTTAGGTTAGACTATTATTTTATCAAAAAATATAAAAGTACTGATATATTTTATTACTATAAAGGAAACTTATCTTACTATACTCTGTGCCTATTGAATTGAATAAACACATAGATTAGTAAACTATTGATTACATTATCGTTTTATAATGCTTAACTCAGTCTTTGCTCTGCACCTGGAACACTATGAACTTTCTCGAACGAGTTAAGCGGGGAATCACAGAATACATGGCAGCCACCTATGTTGATCATTGAATACTAACCAAAGGAAGATTTCTACCTTACAGTTGGTACAATGCAACGTATATGTATTCGAATAAATAAGGGCCTAGTGTCGATTTGCCCCGTGTACGGATTTATCCCACTGCACCTTATGTGTTTTTAGAAGACCGTATAATCTAGGAGCAACCGGATTCATTTTTGTTAATCTAATGGTCTTACAAGGTATACATTCTTACAAGGTATACATTTTCACAAGATTACTTTTCTTTCTCTATACTATGCTACACATCATACCGTAATAGACAACGGCACAGAGGGGGGGTCGGCAATATATTTAATTCATCATACATCATCGGACGAAGGGAATTTCACCTAGTTCTAAAATAAAAATAAAATACTTATACCAAGACAGGATAAACTCATTGAATTAATACTGTTACCTTTTATATCTACAGAAAGTTTCAGCTGAGAGCCCTTGAAAACCCTGATATCAGAGTCCGGTATCCTATAACTAGCGCTGAACTTTTATATTACTTCTCCTTTTCAACTGCCAGCGTATCATATATTTTTTCATTGCCAATTTATATTTTCCCGTCTGCTTGTTTTTATTGCAAATAAAAATCAATAATGCTCTTTATTAAGGAAGCAACATTAGATGTAAAGATACTTATATCGAAACTTTCGGGGATTGACTCCGGGTGAGGTAGAATGTTTTTAAACTATAAAAACAAACAAACAAGTTAACCTGACATGAATATTGATGATGATGATGCAGGTAGGAATATAATTATAATATTTAAATAAGTTATTATATATATATATATATATATATATATATATATATATATGTTATTGTGTAAATAGTAACATCACACTACGTTAACTTTACCAGATATAGAAGTTAAGATAAAGTACACCCTATTAAAATTAATAAAAAGAAATATATTTAAAAATGTGTATATATATATATATATATATATATATATATATATATATATATATATATATATATATATATATATAGGCTGGGAATTAAGAAGCGAATAAATTCAATAATTTCGTTAATGTGTATGATCGAGAAAAATATATAAGGGGTATACGACATAAATTACTGTGCATTTAAAAAACATTTTTTCAGATTGGTCCATCAATTGTTTTAAAAATTGTGACGTCATCTACATTTCGCTAGAGTATTTTTAATCTGTTTCTAACTATATACAAGTTTGAATAGATTATATAAGAAAAAACGGTCATGAACTAAAAAAGTAAAGATTCATGAAATTAACTGATTTAGCGGAGTTTAAAACAAACAAGTAAAACATGTTAAGGCTACGAAAATTACGCTAAAACAAAAGAGCGTGTTTACCTTAACAAGCATTGTATAAGCATTTTTCATTCCCTGTGTATAGTACGAGTATTTATACGTACTAAAAATCTTGTTTGACCAAAATAGCATTCCTGATAGAGAAACAAAGAATATGATACATATTAACAGAATTACCGAATTTATTCGCTACTTAATTTAATAATATATAATAATAATTTTACATTTTTTTCCGCAATTCTTATGCAAATTTGTAAAGAAACTTTTAATTATAAATCATTAATTTTTATAACTATTTTCGATATTTATATAACATACTGTAACTGAATCGAATATATATATTATTAGAAAATTGACACTGGTAAAGTGTTATGTGAGTCAGAGATATTTGTTTTCAATTATTAATAATAATTATAAAAGTATGATGTAATAAATAACAATTTCGTAAACGCGAAACATGAGTTTTTTCTTCAAAATCTGAAAATGACAGATGCTAATCATGGATTTTCTCTAGGCCACTATCTACGAAAAACTAATAGTAACGGATTTACGTGACATAATAGCTACATGCAAAATTTGGTTTGAAAATATGCAGTCTTGTCGAAATCGTGGAGGAAAAATGTATCATAGGCGGACAGACAATTTCACCCGATATGTTAGTGAAAGTAATGAAAAACTCGAGCATATAATATAATTTTTAAAACTAAAAAGTCTAAAAAAACTTTCTAATATTTAAATTTAAGAAGTAAAAAGTTTCAGTTGTAATCTCGTACCATTTTTTTTTCAATCCACCTTTTAAACGTGTGAGGTATTTCGACCGCACCCTATATGATCAGGGGGCGTTATAAATAGGATTACATACTTCGCATGATAAAGAATAAAATTCACATATTTTTCTATATGTTAGTATAGGAAAAATAGTTATTATTTTGTTCATATATATCTCAGAGTGTCTTCGTGTTGCTCCACATGTGCCCTATATTGTTGCGGTATTCACTATTTTCTTCCAACATTCATCAATATCGTACCTGTTTCGTCTCATCATAATCAAGTTACACTGCTCGGAGGTCAGATAAAATATTGTTGGAATATTGTTCCATAGAGGGCACTGCCCGGTGATCCTAATGGCATGAGCATGTTGACGGTTATTACCATATGGGTATGCATTGCTAATTGATGTGGTGCCGCCAGATATCGTTTAACTTTCCTCCTAGGGGGTTAGTTGTAATATTTAAATCGGCATTTATGAACGCATGGTTTATTTCCAATTATAATGCTTTAAATAACGTACTTATTAAATCATGGTGTTTCAATTCAACTTAAAACTATTTATCTGTGTGTGGATATAAAATTGCCATCTTAACACAAATTCCAAAGAAAAGTTCATGACTTGATCGCGTCATTAACACTTTTTGCTTTAAATGCGCTTAATATTGACTTGACTCTAGACAGAGAAAGTACCACATGGAACTTTAGGGGATTTGAAATGAATATTTATAATCTGAAGGGTAATTTTAATTTGACCTTTATGTTTGCGCAACTTTGCGGTGGCAATGCGACAGGCACTGATAATAATCACCTACAAAATCTATAATCCAGTTTATTATAGAATTTTGTGTATAAATTCATTTAAACACAAAGCTACTGAGCAAAAACTGTAATTAGAGAGGAATTATTATGGAATTGATTATTGAGATTTTATCGCAAAACTATTTAAATTTACGTATCATTGTCGATTATTTTCTTCGTTTTGCAGACAGATTATTCTATAAAAGTGTTATGTAATTTAAATTTTACTTATTGCGGACCTAAATCTAAAATTATTAATTTAAGTAAACATTTCTAATTATGCTAAAATACAGAGTTACTTCAGATTGTATATATCGGCAACTTTATATAATTATTATCATATGTGCAGTACCAATACAAACTTATCGTTTATGTTTCTTTATTATTAAGCTATAAGACGTGTCCTCCATTTATTTCAAGAAATATCATCTTATTATACATTGCTCGAAAAAGAAAAACGCACCCAGTAGCTCAAGACATATAACCTTTAAAATAGCAATATAAATTCATTAGAATCTCCAAAATAACATTTTAAAATTTCCTCCAAATATATCGAGTAATAGTGCAGTTATGCTCTTGTGAACCTTGTTGAATCGTAACTTTACTTTGTCGGCCTAGGTGACAAAGATGGGAGGCACATATATTGGAATCTGCAACCGTTATTGTCATCCAACGAGGATTTAGACAAGGATAAGTCTTATCCCCTACCCTATTCAACATCTACAACAAAAATATCCTTATAGTAACTCTGGGATAAGATGTAGATGTAAGAATTGGTAGAAAAATACTCGGATAGTACCTAATGATGGCAGAATCAATTGAAGAACTATAATACGTGCTCAACAATATAACCAATAATAACAGACGATAAACGACAAGAAAACCAAGTTATAGATAGTAAGATGGACGTCGAATCGGTAGTACTGACCCTTGAAAGTAAAATAATAGAAAGAGTACAACCGTTGAAATACTTAGTCAGTTGGATAAATCAATCAATGGACCCAGAAGAAGAAATTAAGTGCAAGTTAAAAAAACTAAAATTAATTAATACTCTCAAATAACCATATAAACAAGACCATAAGGAAAAGGTTCACCAAACGTTCTCTATGGTCGATTCTTAAATTTGATTGCGAAGTCTGCATACTCAAGCAGACAACGATTAACCACATCGATGCCCTTGAAATGGGTAGGCTATATAGAAGGTTCCTAAAAATACCATGGATAGAAAGAGTGAAGAATGAAATAGTGCTAATGAGAAATTGGACATGAAAGAGCTCTGAGATCTACATTTAAAAGTAGGAACTAGAATGCATTTGGTATATCATGCAAGGCGAACACTGCAATCTCCTCTTCCTTAATCTTAATGAAAAGATAGAAGACAAAAGAGAAATAGGCCGCACAATGTTATCATGGTTAAGAAACCTCTGACAATGGACCGGTCTATCGACAGACGAACAGCTATACCCCATCCAGGATCGAGACATATTCAAAGAAATTGTGAACGCAGGTGTTGCCAATGCTTGGCCAATTAGGGGAGGCACATGGAATTCTATAGTTCTTCGTCGGTTTGTGTTTTTTCTGTCAGTCTTAAAAATGCCAAATATTCATCAGCGTCCTCAGTTTCATCAATTAGCGTCCTTTGAAAAGAGCAGAATTGTTGCGAATGCGAAATACCTTTATATAATTCGCGCGACAATTGGACCGAACGACTTGCATGTGGACATAGAAGGCCTAGATCCAGGAGACGTTTGTGACATAGGTCGGAGGTAGTGGTCGGCCATCAGAGAGAAGATCGAATTCGCCGTGCTACAATTAGAGACCATTTGGAGATTTCTCGGCCTGTAGAAGCAAATTTAGTGAGAGGTCTTGGCCGCAGAGTGTCGATAAGAACAGAACAAGACTTCAATGTCTACAGCAATCCCTAAATACTTAGATAATCTTAGTTAGACAGCCAGTTCAGATTGCGTAGGGTGAGGTGAACTTCGATCATATAATATACAGCGTGCCTCGACGTGTGTCGTAGTAATTTCGAGGAGATGATACTCATTATTAATATAGTGGTATTTCTGTTTCTCCATTGTTAATCATTATTTATTTATTATAATGGTAATAAATACTGAAAGTTGTAGACCTATTCGATAACTGTATCTGGGTGCGTTATGGCAAGCAGTGTAGCACAATTTTTGGTGAACCGCCTTAATGAACAACCGGTGATGAATGTTCCAACATTTTTCAATATAGTCTAGGCCAATTTATTTAGATCAAGGATACAACGGAGCCATGTTAATTGATCTCCTGATCCTATCAAAATGTTGCCTTAAATTTAATTTCGATGTTGTCTGACAATCCGTCAGATTTAATTTAGAGTTCCTTCATGCTTAACGCACCGGAGCTGACTCTCAAATAGGTTTGTATTCTCTATTATTACGAACAATCGAATCATACAAAAGATATGGTGGTCATCATCTGTTAATGTAAAATGTTTAGTCGAGATGATATTATACCATGATGTTCATCCAAACATAGAAAATCATCTTGTCTAAAACATTTGGATTCTGGTCAGCACGCTGATGATTATTAAGACTATTATGTATTTTACTAAATATTACTATCATCCGGTGGCAAAACACACAATATTAAATTATTGTAACGAATTAAATTTTTTTTTAATAGAATATTAACTAGTTGTAAGTTTCGTTTGCTTGTATCTCACTACAGTAGTACCTTTCCGATTGGCAACTCGGTTTTGTTTGTATGCATGTTTTTAATTTAATTCAAAACAGACACTATAATGTGAGGTAAGTTTCCCTGTCTGTTACTTATTATTACCTTTTAATACCTAATTGGTAGATCTATATTTTACACTATTTACTAAAAACGTGACTCCGTCAACGTATCGATAAGGGTTTTTCAATGGATCTTCGCCCCATTGGGAATTTATCCCTGGTTATCCTGACAACTCTGTTGTTGTCCATTCTTCATATGTGTCTGTTCTATTCTTCTGTTCTTTGGGGTACCCAGTAGTTGATATCTGGAACCCTTATATAATATCGTTTCGGTAATGACGCAGACCACCGAACTGAAGATCCTAGGTTGGGTGGACGGCAACCCAATCTAGGATCTTCAGTTCGGTGATCTGCGTTATCTTCTTTGTTCTACTCTTGTCTGGTCGTGTTTCGAAAGCGCACGTTATGATTGGGCATATGATAGATTTGTATATTCTTCCTCTAACCTGATTTACGATGTGTTTGATATTCAGCGCTTGTCTTAGTGAGCTTTGATCATGATATGATCTATTTCGTTCACATTTGCAGCAATCATGAGCGTGTCACCGGCGTGAGAGTGGTAGGCCAATAATAAATTGGAAAACTCCGGGTAGCCTAGTCCACGTACTGATAATAAACCTCTTTTGTTGAAACTATATACTACCGCCGCCTATGATTATGATTATAAGAAATCCACACAATACAACATATTATAACTGTTATAACTATATTTCCACGAATAAACACACATGTAGCCTTTCTAAACATGTATGCAAGAATACAATACATGTGCTTATTCAATCACAATTCGTCACGTGTATATATGCATGTAAGTTTTTCACCCACGCAATAATCAATGCAGAATATTGGCGTTGATGGCAATCTAAATGGCGTCACGTGGATGATATGCATGTTGCATTTCAAAGTTTTCCATTTGCGCTCCCATGATTGATTAAAAACAGTTTTAATATAACCCAAACGCTGCACCTCGCCACGAGGCAAGGCACGGACTGGCGCACCATTGTTTCGCTTCTGCTGGAATTTAATCTAAGAATAACAATAAGAATCCGGTTATTGTATTTCATCCAGTAGAAAAATGTTCGATACTTTTAACTTGCTAAATTTATACATTGAACTACGACACAATTTCATAGGAGAGATTAACATAAATTAACGGAAAGACGTATTTTATAATAATAATAATAATAATGACTTATTCACTAGAAAAGTAAGAAATTCGAATATATGAAATAACAATAAATACAAACAACATTTGGATAAAGGACGATGTTCCGTCGGTTTAGGTAGAGAAGATGGAATCTAACCTAAATAATATAAATTCTTGCCCTGTATAATAAACATCAAGGAAATATTCGTAAAACAATATCAATGAACGATCTATTGTCTCTACCCTACATAATTATCAATAATAATACCACTAATGCATGTAATATACCATTTTTTCAAGTATGTTTTTGTATTTATAACCGACACAAGTCAAAGACATGAGTCACTGTCAAAGACATACTGTCATGACAGTAACATCAAATAAATAGCACTGATTAATCATTAATAAAAATTCAATGTAAATAGTAAAGTAACGTCAAATAATAAATAAATAAATTTTGAATCGATTGGCATTGAGAATTCACTTCCAAAAATAATAGAAGTAACTGATTCAAATACCACCAAATATAAAAGGTTACTCAGCTCAGTGACCGAGTGGTTAGAGGCGTCGTCCTTCTCGTACTGGGCATTGGGGAGTCTGAGTTCGATCCCCAGCGAGGAGCGAGTTATCGCGAATCACCTTTCACAGTTTTTCAGAGGTTTTCTGTGAAGTTAAGGTAAATATACCGGGTGATTAAACTTCTCTGATTAAACTCCCTTGACCGGCGAAAAAGCCTCACGGCAGACAGCCCTATAAGTATAGAAGTTTTTTTATAAAAAGTTTTAAAGTGAGAGTTTTATTTGTTTTAAGTATTGTAGTTAAAATAAACGCTAATTTGCACTAGTGCAAATGATTGATCATTTTACAAGTAACAAAATGAGTACTAAATGGAAGGCTTATCGGGCGAAACTTCAGAATCCTGACAACATAATTGGCTTACAAATGCCACGCAATAAAAGAGTGCAATATTAATTATAAATTTTCCCAATTAAGCTATTTTTCACGAATATGAGACAGCATATATCGACAGTGTAGCAAAATAATCTCCTTTTTTAACAAAATATTCAAACTGATTTAAAGGATTTAATAAACAAATATAAAATGGCTAATCTGCGGCTCCCTCTCAGATCTGATTTAACAATAGTTAAAAGTTAACTATTACTATTAAGTCCTTAAAACAATGTTGTCCTTTCGTTAAAGCAGATTGGCCCTTATTGCGCTACACAGTCGATATATTCGATTGATAAACCGGGCCTAGTAATAATTACCATAATTATACTAATACTTCGTTTTATTCGTGTATACTCTACAGTTTTTAGGTGTCTTAAACCTAGGGTAATTTTTTAAAAATTCACTAATAATAATACAATTTAAAATTTGTAATTAGTTGTATAATAGTTTATAACGATTTTCTGACTAGACACATAATTTGCACATAAACATTAGAGCAATCCTTTTCACGAATGTATACTGTGTTGTTTGGAAGTGTTTAAAGGCCACTACGGTGATTTATGTGAGAAAAAATTCTATCATTAAACGTGTCATTGATGTGTAATAAATCAGTGAATTATAATTTAAACGTGCGTGAAATTATAAATTTCCGTTAATAATGACTATATCGGCAGAAGGAAAGTTTCGGCTACTCGGTCTTGCTAAGTGCTACGCAAGGTTAAGGGATTCTAATCCTTGAGAATAATGCGGTCTCATTGTAGATATTCCGCAATTTGTATTAACCCAAATCTTCTTGTAGTGGTTAATGACCCTTATAACTAAACTACTCCACCACGACCAATGTGCTTAAGAAAAATAGATTGGGGTAGGGTTTTAACCACACAACGTAGCAATTTACCGAGTTTAATATATACAAATAGATATGTGTAAATAGCAAGGGATTTCTGGAGATCGAGTATATTAACATTAGAAAAAATAGTTACATATCTGTAAAATATTGTTTTATCTACCACCCCTATGTTATACCCTGGCTGAAGGGTGCTTCTGACCGTGGTATGGTACAACAAAACACTGTATCTAATGCTAAATGTGTTACGATCTTTATATTTGTAGCAATATCTTTCACTAGCGATAGGAATTTTCGAATCAATTGGACTATCAATAAACACTATCGACTAAAAAAATATCGAATAAAAATCTGTTGGGACCCCGTTCGAAAATCACGCCATGGTGGTATGCTTGACATGAGTAATTTCAGTCGTGTTAAGACTTTTGGGACTGGATAGGTACACTTTTGACTAACAATAGGAGACTCAAAGATTTGCAAGTGGTAAATTCTTGTTTATTTTTCAGTCGAACTGGTTAATTATTACAATCAGACTTGTTACCTCAACAATTAGAGAGAGAATCGCGTATGTTGCTTAATCGAGTCGTGACAAGAAGAGCCGCGTATGTAATTGGGAAGAGAAGAGAGGCGCGTATGATACTTAATCAAGTCGGTATGTTACTTAATCATCTAGAAAAGAGAAGAGAGCATTTTTGAGCTTATGTTGTATTTTTAATAACGTGGGTTCTTCGCGTGTGGTATTCTGCCGCCCCTAAATTTTCTCTCGACCTATCTGATGCGTCTTTGGGGGTGTTTGGGTGAAGTCGTCTGCATTGTAGGTTCTTGGAAAAACGCCCTAGTATGTGGCCCCGTGTTTGTAGGTGGTCTTTGGAGGTGAATTTGGGTTACATTTTAATGTCGGGCTTAAAATGACATAAAACTAAACTGCAACGAATGCAGTGTATATACTGGGTAATCGGGGTGCGTTTTTATGACGGTCGAAGATTTCAAATGTATCCTGAAATAACATATTTGCATAGCTAATATTATATTACATACTTATGCGCCTCTGTGAGTTGGGACACAACACCTCAACAAGTCCTGTCCTATTCAATATATACACAAGTGAGTTGGAGGAGGAGAAGGGCACGTGCGAGGGGTTGTGGGTGTGGGAAGGTATGGATGTTAGCATATGCTGTAGTACGGCTTGTCGATAAAGGGTGGAAAAGATGTTGGAAATAATAATCTTGATAAGAGGAGGTTATATGAAATGTGGAAGAAACAAAATGGATGATGTTTAGAAATAAGGGTAGGATAGCAACAGCGCAAGAGTTGAAATTATATGGATTAGCGATATAATTGCGAGGTAAACCCCACGAGCTACATATTCATTAGGGTGGACCGGGGAAGACAAAGTATGCATTGTTAAGAGCAAGATGCGGCTCGGAAGAGAGAGAAAGGAAAGTATGGATGGGGCAAGGATTCACCGTGTATGTACTGGGTAGTAACGGGAGTGACTCCTCGACAACGAATATGGGGGAGTGAAAGCAAAGTGGGTGGCGGATTGCAGAAAGATGAGTGTATGGTTAAAAGAGATGGGAAAGAGGTGGAAGGGGGCTGGCGTGGGAGAGGAAGTGTGTGAGGGTAGAGATGAGAGGAGGCTTATATTTCTAGTGGTATATGTTATTATGTTGAGTTAAATTTGTTTCTGTAATACTTAAGGCAATTTTTTAATTTAATTTTTGTTTTTACGACTTACTATGCCTGAAAGCACTATTGTTTAGAATATAACGCGCAAATGTGACAGTAGATTATTTCAATAATTTAAATTATTGCCAGATTTGTTCTAATTAGGGTTATATATCATAACAACAGCGAGCGGCATGTAATGCTGAAACTGAGAAGAAGAATTTCATGGTTGAAAATCCTAAAACAGTGCTATGACTCCACAACTACTGAGCTATGATAATCGCTAATGTTCGAACCGGACAGGCAACATAAGAAGAAGCTTTACTATCGATAGTCTGAAATACACACAAACATTTTTTGTCATAAAATACAATTTATGTATAATATTTTCTTTTATAGTAACATTGTTAGCATTTCAATTTTTTTTTTCAGAAAATCCCAATTTATCTCACCCTCGATTATTTTTGTATTTAATGCGATATGGAGCGTGCGAATGTATTCAAGAGCAGATATTATATTTTAAAATTCGCTAAAGTCAGTATAAAACTAAATCACGAAGCTATATAATACAAGTATTTACAAAAAAATCTTTTATAACTTCAATTCAAGTGTGATAAGCCATCAATTTTTTATTATTAAAAGTGAAATTTCCATCGTCTCCTATGAGGATTTCAAGTAGCGTTGTATATACAATATGTGTGGGAATGGTAGGATACAAAATTATAACGACTACAAATACAAAGGGTTGGCCCTATGTGCGTGTGTGTGTTTACTAACACAGCCAGTTGTCAGTTGATTTTAATATAATACAGAAACTCACATACATTTACGGTGCAGCTGATTAACTAGTCTAATATGGGGAGTAATAAGTCTTGCATCAATGCCTAAATACATTGAAATAGGCATACATCCATGGTCATGTTTGTGTATATTCTCCGGGGGTCTCCGGTTGCGCTGCTTCTGTGTGTGTGCAAACAAAACGGTAAAAGAAATATAGATTATATATGATATATATATATATATATATATATATATATATATATATATATATATATTTATATATGATATGTGCAGCAAAGTAAAATAAAAAGAAAATTGAGGGGGAAAGCCTGAATGATTCGAGAGCAAACTTGCAAATTTGCTGTGAAAATGCGCTCAGATACATGGCAGTAATTTCAATATAATTTTTTTTTGCGTATAACTTTCTAATGGTTCATTTATACAAACATCTTTTAGATTTATTGTTGGTGTATAATTTTATTCTAAGCAATTTCTATGAATTTATCTTTTGCAAAAAAAAACAAAATTTACAAACCAGTCCTCTAGGTTGTGTTCTTTCCCATATTCTTAAATTTTTGAGCGCAAAAAATTCTCCAACATATCACAGTATCAACTGAAAACAAAAATGAATAATATGGGAAAGAACACTACTTGGAGGACTTGTAACACATTTCAACAAGATGGTGTTACGGCCCATACAACACGTCGCTAGCGCGAAATTTGCAACAGATGATCTCGGGTCGAGTGATCTCCCTTCTTCTATGGGGGACCGCGCGACTGAGGATTTCACACATCGTCCTCGGCTCTTCAGACAACTAAAGGAAGACATTAAAGACAAATATATGTTAGTGAAAGTAATTACAACTCCACCACGTCTCAAAATATGAATCGTTGATGGTATAATTTTTAAATGTTAGTGTAAAAAAACGTTCTTATATTTACATTTATGAAGTAAAAAATTGTTAGTGATACCTCGTACCATTCTAGTTTAATCCGCCTTTTAAATGTGGGAGTTATTTCGGCGGCATCCTGTATTTATAATTTTTTTCTGAGAGTGTTATGTTAATCTGCATACAGTCCTTTGTATTTTAAGGCTAGATAGTATAAAAGTAGTTAACTATAGCTCGTGATTATATTGTTAGATGTTGCATCAACATTTCGACCCTGCCGGTGGCATTTGTCGCCATAACATTTATGGGCCTCTACTTACTTATGTTTGCTCTTAAATTTCATTTTCATTCCAACAAGTTATTGTGCAGTTTTAGAATTTTTTAATTTTTGATGTGTGTGAATAAGCGTTATAATAATTAACAAAGAAAAAATATTTTCAAATTTAAAAATCCTGGGCTGAATGGGTTAATTGTTATTAACTTTCCATAGCCTTATGTACCTCTGTTTATATATAACAACGTCGCATTATGTGCAAAATAAAAATGACTTTTGAAATATCGATTGGAAAATAACTCAAGAATTACTCTATAGAACCGTGCGTTATTATTTTACATTTATTATTCTCGATATTTTCAACAAAACACACATTACCTGAATCAAATGTTTTTAAAGAATAAAATTGATACGTGTAAAGTATCATTTTTATTAGAGATTTTTTTTGTTCATTTAGAATAAAATACTCGAAATATTTATAAAAAATTTCATAAAGTAGTGAGGCAAAATTTGGTTTTAAAATATTCAGTAGTTTGAGAAAACATGGAGGAAAAATTTATTGAAAGGCGAGGGATGACGGACATACATTTTCTAATGATGGTCTTACAATTATCAGAGAACTTAATCAAGAGGATTTGCGCAATAATTAGAATTTTTCGCGCAGGTATACAATATTTTATTCATTTTTCATATGATAAAGTAATATTGGAAGATTTAGAACCTAAAATTTTATATTAAAGCGAAAATTAAACTCGTTTCAAGTTTCAATTTTCTAAAAAAAAGTAAACTGCATACATTTTTATTTTATTTTGTTTAGGAGATCTCAGAATATATATTTCCTGGGACATACCACCATTTAAAATTTAAAACCTAAAATATTATTTATTTTAAAGCCACAATTGAACATTGTTTCAAGTTTTACATCTTCATTTAAAAAAAAATATTTGTTTTATTTTAATTTATTTATGGATATCAAAACGTATATTACCTGGGACACACCTGCCTTCATCGTTTCCCAACACTAATACAAAAATATTATCATCTTTTTATTAGCCTATTATAAATTACATTTATGATTCAATATATTTTTTATCACAGTTTTTATAGAATTAACCGTACACCAGCACATTCTATTAAAAAAATAAACAACTCACCTAGCGAGAGGAACTCCCATCGCAAAGAAAACCTTTGATTTATGAAGGCCGTGCTCGTAAATTCTATTTACGCCCGTCCGAAAAATATATGGCGTTATAAAAAAATCCTTGCTTACAAAGAGAGGCTTGTTTATTTGCCCGGGTTATAATTAAATTAGCGATGTAAAGGTAATTATAAGGTAGTCGTTTGTCGGCTGCAATTATGTCTCTGGTGGAGAATTTTAACGCGCGAATAAAATTGTAGTGTCCAACTTAATTTCATAATTAAATTTTTATGGGATCCTTGGTCGTCATTCATTTTATAGATATTATTTGTAATAAAAATTACTTCGTTTTGCACATGTCGTCACGTATGTTTAAACTACTTATGGGCACAAACGAATAAATTGTACCATGATATTGATAGTTATGGTTGATGGATGTACCTATTGAATAAAAACTATTGATAATTAACGACTAATAACTATCTATAGCCTTTTTCTTCTTTGTTTGGTGCTACAGCTCTGGGTGGGCCTTCGCAACGTTCACAATCCTCTTCCACTATTCTCTATCCTTCGCAACACTCGCCACTTTGTAACGTCTGTCATTTCTGGATCCTCTGTCACCTTGACTTTCCACCTGGTTCTTGGTTTACCTCTAACATGTGATGTACTGGGTTGTGATTTAAACTAAATAAAACAGAGCTACCACCAATTATCTTAAATAGTGTAATCGACAATATACTACGTACAAATCGTCTAATGAGAACAAAAACCAAAGACCTTCAGTTATCAATAGCCGGAAAAGTCCCTATAAAGTCAGCTGTAGGCAGAATGAAACGGCAGAGGGTGTGAAGAATTACTCGACGATTAACATTGCTACGTGTAATATATATATATATATATATATATATATATATATATATATATATATATATATTACACAATTAATAAATATTAAGAAATCAAAACGAAGTAGTTAAATACAACTAGCAAATGTCAAATTCTAAACGAAAATTTGGGTTTCCTTTGTTTCTATGGATATTGCTATTACTTTTACTTCAACAGTCAATGTGATTCTCTCCAAATCTCCGTACGCATATTTGCGACACAATTTCGCGCACTAACTTCATATAGTGGACTCATTGTGTGAGGAGAAAGGCTTCTCCATATACCCTCTGAAAACCACAATAGGCAACTATAGAAGAAGAAGAGTACTAAGTGTAGAAATTCCATTTGAATCACAGGCCAAATACTTAGGACTCATCTTTGCCAAAAAACTCATGGAAATCACACATAAGCAAAACCGCGCAGAAAGCTACAATAACCCTAGGTAGGTGCAGTAGAATGTGCGGAAAAACTGGGGCCTGATCCCCAAGATGCCCCTATGGCTATTCACTAGTATAGTAATGATATCTTATGGGTCAGTAGTATCCCAAGGCTAAGTAAACTAAAGCGGCCCGACTCCTGAGTAATACCCTATGGTTTGCCTGTCGGAGAACGACAGGAACCATGAAAACAATACCCACCGTCGCAATTGATGTTCCGCGAGACCTGGCACCACCACATATAGGCATGAGAATGAGCAAGATCAGTAAGCCAGAGCCTAGTCCAAGGCCGGTGAAATACCTTTATGCAAACAGCGCGAGGTGAAATACCAAGAGCTGTATAACGAGCTGAGGGCAGACCATATAATGGCCATGTCCCTAGACAGCGCATAACTAAATACAACTTAAGTACGGAATACGATGTTGTAATACCAGGAAGAGAGGCCTGGTCAAATGACCCACCTATCAAAGCAGCTTTCTCTTGGTTCACCGACGGCTCAAAAATAGCGGAATAAACAAGAGCTGGTATCTTCAGCATCAACCCAGATGACACATATTTCAGTATTTCAGTCTATTTCAGTCTGGAGAAGTTTCCACAGTGTTTCAGGCAGAAATAGTAGCCTTACAGCACTGTGTAAGGAAAAATCTAAGATGCAAAATAATGAATACAAGAATTGCCATTTACACTGACAGCCAAGTGGATGTAAAAATGATCGCTTTCACAGATGTTCAGTTGCAGGTATTGCACTGCCAGCATAGTCTTGGCGATCTAGATGGGCAAAAATACTGACGCTAGCGTGGGTGCCAGTGCAAAGTAATATCCAAGGCAATAACAGGGCAGATGAAAGCGCATCAAAATGCTTAATCGACCTGGAGCCCTAATGCAGTGTATCAAAAGCAATACCAAAAACATCCATAGAAAACGCTTGGCAATATAATATCTGGGTTATTGGACAAATCAGCCAGGGCAGAGGCATGCACAAGAATTCATAGTAGGTTGAGGCCCGATATTCCTGCAGGTTTAACAAGCATATGGTACGGATAGACTTGGCAGAAGAATCCCTCTTTAGATTCTGTCAGGCAGAGGAACAGACCGCAGAGCATATACTATGTCACTGCGACGCACTATGCATAGTTCTGCGTAACGAATTCGGGAACGCAAACTACGATCATCCCTATATATAAAGGATCCGACATAGAGGTTTTGCAGTCTGCTAGTTAGGACAGAGCACATAGAAGTCCTATAAGACACGCCGGGGAAAATATTATATATTTGACCATGTGCCATGTGATCTACCTGGTATATTTTTTATGTTTTGATTTATACTGATTTTTAGTTAAGACAAACATGTATGGTAAAATTTATTCGTAACACTTGTAATTGTGGCTTTATCTCTTGCTTCGTACATTTTAATTATTTATATAACAATTTCCGTGCGAACGGTACAATTAATTTCAGTAATCGCCTTTTCTGGCTACCTTTAAATGAGAAACGTGTGGAAATTACTTTCCGGATCAATTTCTTAGTAGTTAACTCAATAACATCTCAAGTACGAGCGCTGTAATTCGTGGAAATTACTCATGTATAGAACTTGTCTGTAATATAATTTACTGTGAATGGTAATGTTTATCAAATACCATTACAGTTTCTTTATAATGTCATATCATATATTATAATATATAATAAAAAGAAACACACTGTATAGATATACAGTTAGATAGCTAGATGTGTATATTGGTTGGTTGTTTCAATATGAAATAATAATAATTTCATTAACAAAACAAATCAGAATTGTACATGAAAGAACGCCAAACATACATATGTATATATTAATACAAGTTACGTATTAGGTTATATATATATATATATATATATATATATATATATATATATATATATACTAATTGTATGCACAGTAGTCATTCAAGGTATATGGTTCTAAAATGCACCTTACGCTGTCAGTAATACTGTCAGTATTCTAAAATATTGACAGTATTACTGATTGTATAAGGTATAGTATTGATGGATTGAACAGAGTACTGACGCTAATCCATATAATATATTGGCTGATAAATATTGAAGCAAATACTGACTGGGAATGACAGTATTATTGATCGCGTAAGGTACCTTTAATATACATAAAATTAAGAAAAAAATGTTTACATGGGTGCATAATTTTGAAATTCAAATATATGTATAAGGCACCTTACACGATCAATATTACTGTCAATATTTTAGAATAATGACAGTATTACTGTACGATAATATGTTTAAAATTTTCATTATTCTAAAATATTACCAGTATTACTCATCGTGCAAGGTATGTTAATGATGTAATGAAGAGAATACTGATTTTTATCTGGATAATTCATCACTTGATAAATATAAAAGGTGGATTGAAGCAAATATTGACAGTATTAGTATTGATAGTATTATTGACCGTGTAAGGTGCCTTAATAATGTGCACCTCTTTAATATTAGGTTAGGATATGTAGCAAATGCACAATATATAAAGATGTAACTGAAGTAAATTTTCGGCATGTTATGCTTAATATTAGTTGAACATGCAAATATTACTACTGGGATAACATAAAGCTTCTTAAATAATTCTAGTAGTAATAAAACTAGTATTGTTTTTAATACAATATATGTCTTTAATCAAGCAAATCAAGACTAAAATGACAAAATGTTTCAAGAAGACTTATTACGCATGTGTTTTTTCAATCGTTTAAAATCTGTATGTGAGTTACTTATATGTTAATATTAGTAATGCCAGTTATTGTATATTAAAGGCATTTTTGTCGTTGGTATATACAGTAAGAAAAGTAATGAATTATCGTATTTTATATTATAACAGTAGTAGTATTATTATTAACAATAGTATTGAATTGTTTTTAACAGAATCCAATTTTACAGTACTTTCACGGTTTCATCTATTGTAGTCATTTTATTCCACACCAAATAGTAACAATATCCATTACGACGTATAAATTAGATTTGTATGTCGCAATGGAGCTGAAACGAGTTTTTACAACCGAGTAAATTCATTTACATGTCACTGGACACTCCCAACATGTCCTATAATTGAGTATGATAAAAAAATGGACACACATATGTGTATGATATTACTTCCTATTACGTGTAAATATTGACCATCGATATCGCTGTCTGGTAAAATTTACCGGAACATTAAAATTAATTGGTAGTAAATTCTGCATATTACCTTTAATATTTACTGATATTAATTCAATTATTGCACGCTGCAACAGGCTGAATTTCCCGGAAATAAAATCAGCGCCCCATTCCAGCAACTGCATTCAAAGCGAGCTCTATAAATGGCTAAATTAACTTAACTTTTAGCGCACGGGAATTAATTAATTTTACTGCGAAATAAAAATTGCTATAGAGAATCTGATGAAAGTGCATGCAATTGAAGACGAAATGAAGCAAATTATATATATATATATATATATTACAAAATTGAACGAATTGTGTGAGGTACAGAGTCTAATTAAGTTTGACTTTGTCACTAAAATTACAATAAAATAAAACTAATTAATAATTTAGACCGATTAGTTTATTGAGAACTACCGTCAGCTATAAAATTCAGTTATTGGAAGGTGTGATTCATACGTTATAAATTAAACGTGCAACTCCGCCTCATGCATCTATCAATAAGTATTGCGTCCCTGTTTGTACCCGCGCGTCTATTTAGTGCAGTCTTCGGGCCGATACGCGGCGGACTTTCGACTTCGCCGATGTTGGTTCGAAGATAACTATTTAGAGGAACTAAAAGTCGTAAGAAGGTTTCAGTAGGTGAACCTGCGGAAGGATTGTTAATCTTTCGTGGACGATATGTGTGTATCACAAGCACACGGATTCGACTGTATATACTTGACGTTAATCTGAAAGTTATATTTATTCTTAGAAAAGAATGCGGGCCGTACCTAGTAGCTTGAACGGTCAGTGCATGGTCCAATCTCTGCGTCTACATGGCCGTCAACGCTCGCCGCTCCAAGCATACAATCGCTATAAACATTCAATAATATATTATAATAAATATAATATATAAATAAGACTTTAAACGGCACTATTAAAAACTCGGGGACAATTTTCTAAAGTAGCAAGTCCTAACACACACACACACACACAGACAGCTACACTAACACACGGCGAAGGACCTGAAGTTCAATAGCCAGTCACAAAATACAAATACAGTAACTACTACCACTAATAAGATTTTTTACCAATTTTTCGATTCCCCCAAACATTATTTAATTAGCGTGAAAAAGGTGCTTGAGAATTATGTTGAGTCCAAAGAATCATCACCATCTTTTCCATATTAGGTGTACAGTTTATAACCACATATTTTTGTGCGACAACATCAACTACTATGGTTAGCATAAGTACATATATAAGAATATTTACATATATATTTACTATTCGAAAACAACACCATACATGATTTACATTAGCACATTAGGATTAAATCATATTTAGAAATAAGATCGTTAGATAAGAATAAAGTCAGCAACATCAACCTCCGCGTTTTGCCGAATTCCAAGTACGCGATTCGCGTAACCACCCCCAGATGACGAAAACACAAGGACAGTATTGGCAGAAGATAATCCAGGGATGCCCAAAACAATAAACACAAGGAGAGTGATTAGAGAAACACGTTTACAAACTCGAGTTTGAGAGTGAAGAGTTACAACACAACAGTTAATACAACATAAGTAGGAAACTATACATTTGAAAATATCGCTGGCTGATATGGACTGGGTGTACAAACTGAAAATATAGACCTCATCATACAATTCTGCCAGAAAGATAAGATGCAAATTATCAACATATGGATCGATCTAACACCGAGGGGACTATATTCTTGGAAATCTGCAGCTGACTGCCAGGGAAGAGTGGTCCGATAACAAATTGCCTACATTTTAATAAATAGACTTTACTGCTCGTCAGCAAAAAAAGTGTGGAGGACCAGATATCCACACAAATCACAAGGTAATAGTAGTAACAATTAAAATCAAACTGGCTAAGATACAGGCAAAAAAACAACGGGACAAAGATCTCAATAAACGCAAATACGAAAATAATAGAAAAATAAAAAAAGACGAGATAAACAGGATTATCGAAACTATAAAGGCAAAGAACACAGAGAACAAAAAATATACGGAAGCCATGTTAACAATGGCAAGAAGCGCAGGTTTCACAAATTAAGAAACAAAGAAAGAATGGATGACAGCGGAACTCCTTACCCTAATGAAACAAGGCCGCCCTCTCAGAAATACAACACAAAAAAGGAATACTGTAGCATACAGAACCAAATCCTTGGGTCTATTCTGGTAAAAAAGCAGACTGGTCTGTTACCCACGGCAACTAAATAAACAATTGTCGAGGCATGGTACCTACCATGCTCCGCGAACGCTAATGTAAAACTACCTTATATCAAATGTCATAAATTAGAGAGAATGGACGTGAAAAAAACATCATAACCTCACTGTTGACAAAAATGTGTACTTAAGTAAAGCAGTATTACACTATTGTTCGTACTAATGTAGCCCAACTAGAATATCAGTAGTTAAGTAGAGAACTAACTTTATTCTTTTTTTCGAGGATAATTGCTTATGATCGTCTGTGTCCTGTTCCGGCAATATTGACGCCCAGCTGTCTTTGTACCTCTTTATTGGTTAGCCGAGAGGCCGTGTTGTGTTTATCTTGCTGTCTCTCGTGCCATTACTACCATCTCTCGTGCGTGATATATCTTCATTCCACTGTCTTATTCTACTGCGAACCAACCTTGGGATGTTCGGAGTATTGCAATTATTCCGTATTTACAAGTTCGTTTTCCGATCCATAAGTGAGTGACCTGTTCTAAGGATATTGAATTTCTATGGTCCTTATTCATCGTTTCGTGCGGTATCGGATCTTGATTCTGCTGATACGTAAAAATCTCACTTATGCTTTGCAAGTTCTTAGTTTGGTTGCTGTAGTTACGTTTCATCAAATATGATATCGCATTATCATTTCCTGGATGATTTATCAACTTGATTTTGTCCCCATGTTGATTATTTCGACTTGGATCTTGGTTTCCTTCCCATTCGTCGCTCTCAGTTTAGTTATGTTGTTTGTGTTTAGTTGTTTTATTATCTCTATTATGTTGCGGTGTATGCTTGTGTGCGCTAGAGTTTAACAAACACATCTATCTCTGTTTCGTGGATCGGGAGAATGGGTTTGATATAGTCGTCTGACTTGCAAACCTACTAACAAGTAGGTTTGCAAGTCAGAGATAGATGTGTTTGTTAAATTCTAGCGCTTTCTCTAAGATATTTGTAGTATCACGTAAATGGCGTCCGTTGGAAAGAAATGGAAGATATCAAGAAGCACCTCCGGCTGGCAGAGAGAGAATGGAAATCTGAAAGGAAGGAGTTACTGGGTTAGAGGGAAGATAAACAGAATCGAAAGGAAGAAAGAAGCACGCCAAAAACAATAAAAAAATGTCCTATTGTTCTTCTCTGGGATATGATGTCTGCTTGGTGTTTTGTGAATGCTTTCTTTAATGTACCCAGCTTGCAGATGCATCTGCAGATTTTGGATCATCCCCCTTTCCTTTTTGTATAGTGTTATAATAACGCTCTTCTATAATCTTGTGGTAAAGCTCTTCTAATTGCTGATCAAGTTTCAGCAAGATTTGAACTGCTGGCTTCGTACATCAGAACATCTGGCAATAGTTTCCGTTACATTATTGTAATATTTAAAAGGTTAAACGTATCATCTCTCCTCCGTATTGTGAAATAATATCATCGTCGATGAAATAATACGTTCTTGGATATAAATCAGCTGCATCTGCTCGTAGGCCATGACGCCCGCTTGTCATCTAACTAGAGCAATTGGGCGCACTGGTCGGTAAGTAGTCTATGTGGACGGCGGCAACCATCCCTTTCCTGATTCTCAACATTCTAGTGAAGATTCGCTCGATGTTATAGGGTTCCAGGACGCAGTTCCCCAAGTTTGGTGGCATCCGAACGTCGCCACCGAACTTGGGGAGCTGCATGCTGGAACGTTGCAGATTTCTCGCCGGTGATCTACGGTTGCAGCGGCGGCATCGACTCTCACCGAAGGCGACATACATTTGGAATAACTACTTGCTTATTAGCTCCCTGGGCGTGGTATCTGCCATGATAAGACTAGGAATTATTTTGGTTCATTCTGTCTGATTCTCCTTTTTGTTGGCCTTCCCCTTCTTCTCGATTGCATTTTTGTCCTTTTTTGAAGAACGTCTATCTCTCATGATAGAATTGTGCTGCTTGATGCTCATGTTTCTCCAATCCTGCGGTCTTGAACACTTACTTGGTGGTCACAGTACCTTGTAAAATGTTGCCTTTAGTTCCTCTTACTTGTTGGCAGTTTACACTACTAATTTACTAGTATTCCCGCATGAATCAACTCATTGACACTGATGAATACTGATACTTTTACAATCTTAACCGGAACTTATAAGCTATATTAATCAGATGCCGCTGTAATTGACGTCGCCGCCCACGGTGCTCTGCATAGAAACGGCGAACTCTGGCCCGCTGACGAAATGACTGACCTGCCAGAATGTACGTTGTTCGTAGTTGCAGCTTGTAAGTCGTGTCATGCGAAAATAACTGGGTCGCTTCCTTAATCTGCTATCCGATTGTTGAGTTTGATGGTTACTGACGCGAAAGGTGCAACAATTTGGATTCACTAATGAATGCTTTCATTCATGTAGTTTTTGGATCGTCGTCTTTCACAGAAAGAAATCAATAAAGACACAAAAAAAAGAATACAAATTAACATAAAATATATTTTCTATCCATTAAAATAAACCCCCTCTGTCCTTGTCAATTTCCTTTCCCACGTCAGCCTCCTGCAGATTTTCACGCCTTTCCCATCCTCTCCTAACCATTCGTTCAGCTTTCTGCACTGTCCAACCCACTCTTCCTTCACTCCCTCACATTCTTTGCTAAGGTGCCACCACGTATCACTCCCCTTCCTACACAGCGCATACGCGGTGTACCCCAGCCCGATCCACACTTTTCTTCCTCGCTCTTCTGAACCACACCTCGCTCTGCTGAACCACACCTCGCTCTTCTGTACCACATCTCGCTCTTGCCATGCATACTTTGTCCTCTCTGCTCCACTCTCCGCTGGCTAAGTAGCTCGGGAGTTTCCCCTGCACTTGCCACTCTACGTAGCCAGGGTTGTCTGAGCTCTCAGCCATTCTCTCTTGCCTTTCTTGAAATTCATTATCCCTCAATCTCTCCCTTATCTCAGTTCCTAGGCTACCCCTTTCTCTCAGCTTCTCCTCTACCCACACCTCAGACATACTCACTCTTTCGTACATCCTTTCTCTATCCTTCCTCCAACTACTCTCTGTTCTACTCTTACACCTTACCCGTACCTCCCGTACCAGTCTTTCCTCGCCCAAATACTGCAATCTTTCCTCAAACTTCACAACCCTCACACACGACTCCCACCACATACTCATACGACTTGTCTCCTGCAACAGCACCGCCCTCGGTGTCGACCTTTCGAGCCCTAGCAGATTCTTCAGAAACCAACCTTGCTCCCTTTCTATTACCTCCCATTCACGCAATCCCCACACTTCCACTCCATACAACAATATAGGTTTTACACACGCATCCCAGATCATGCACGCCATTACGAGGTTACCACCCCACAAACTCCTCCATTTTCTGCACGCAATCCCCCAAGCCATCCTTGCTTTCGCCTGCATACACTCCACATGCATCCTAAGCCCTCCTCCACAGTCAATTCAAAAGCCCAAATATTTAAAGCCATTCACTCTCTCAATCAGCCTTTCCTTCCATTCCAGCCCTTCGTCTTTACCCCTCCTGCCCCTATTCCTAAACAATATCCATTAGGTCTTTTCCACATTCACCACTAGCCCCTTCTTATCCAGGTATCTACCCATTCTATCTAACATCTCTTGCATCTCTTCCACTCTCTTGGCCACCAGCACCACGTCATCTGCATACGCCAACATCCACACTTTGGATCTACCCACCACGACCCCTCCTGCCTGTCCTCTCCTCAGCACCTCTTCCAACTCGCTCGTGTACAGATTAAACAGGAGAGGGCTCAGCGGGCACCCCTGCCGTACTTCCACATTCACCCTAAATTTCTCAGATATTTCTGCATTCACTCTTGCTTTCGCCCATGACTCTTTATCCACTCCACTCCTTCCTCTTCCATACCCAATCTATCCGTACATTCCACCATTTTCCCCCTAGGAACGGAGTCATACGCAGCTTTTAAATCCACAAACACTGCATACACTCTCTCTTTGCATTCCAGCGCTTCCTCCACCATTCTCGCCAGCGTGAAAATCTGCTCCCTCGTCCCTCTTCTCCTTCTGAACCCACCCTGGCATTCCGGCAGCAGCCCTTTTTTTCCACTTCCCTATCCATTCCATTTTTCACCATAGTCATCAACAATTTATAACCGGCACTCATAATGGTGATCCCCCTATAGTTTTTTACGTCCGAGGCCTCTCGTCCTTTGTGCACCGCGACCACCACCCCTACACGCCACTTTCCCGGCACTTCCTCCTCTCCACTCCACACCTTCTTAATACTCTGGCGCACCTTCTCCCTTCCTTCCTCCGGTAGCTTTTTGAAAGCCTCTGCCTTCAGCCCATCTTACCCCGCTGCCTTTCCTAGTTTTAACTGTTCCAGGGCCACCTCCACCTCTTTCCGCGAAAACGCCTCCCTCCGTACCACCTGTCTCGCACTCGAACTGCCCAGATCCACCTCAGACCCCGCCATCTGTTTACAACTACTCTCCCACTCTGCTAACTCTATGTTCACTTTACCCTGATTCGTCCCTCCCTTTAAGATCTCGTTTCTACACCACACACTCCCGCAACCTCTTTTCCACTTTCTGCAACTCCTCTTTTTTTTCCTCTCGCACGTACTGTCGAACTCCCCTTTCGCCTGATTAACCCTTTCGACTGCACATCTGCCGTACCTCCAATTCGCCATTTTCCTCCGCCACTTCATCTTCTTTATCTTATACTCCTTGTCGAACCAATAATCCCTCTGGCGTCCACTCTTCTTTCTCACCACCAACGCAGCCGCCATCACTCTCTCCAACTGTAACATCGACTGCACCTCCTCCCACTTCACGCCCGTTAGATTTTTCTCATACACCGCAATTTCTACTTCGCTCCATCCAAACCCTTGCTGCCCCTTTTTCTCCTCCCTCTTCAAACCTTTTGTCCTTCTCAAGACCACTTCCATCGGCACATGGTCCGACATGGTCGTCCTAGTAAAAGCTTACCTACGATCAGATTGTGGTCGAATCCGATGTTTTCTGAAGCTTCTAACACTTGCTCTGGTCTAATATTCTCGAGGGTGATACTATAAGATAAGATTGATTTCCCTCTTGAAATTGAAAAAGCTAACTTATGTTGCGCTATATGTTCATAGAATGTATAACAGATTTTTAATTCATTATCATCAAACGCAATCGGACTCTAGAAGCGACCCAGTTATTTTCACATAACGCGACCTACAACTCGGACTACGAACTACGCACATTCCGACAGGTCAGGCATTTCGTTAGGGTGCCAGAGTCCGCCTTTACATTTAAATTCTCCACATGTATCTAACAGAAATCAAGCAGTACAAATAAAAGTGAAGACACTCAAGCACTCAATAATAATCCCACCACTGTTAGTTTATAACAGTAAACGTGACTCAATCTATTTTATTAGCATATATATGACATACATCTATCGTATTAACGCACAAAATATAACAGGTACCGTCGGCAATATACTATTAATAAATATCATACATATCTAATAAATTTAATATATGTATGTAGGGTACCTACCCTCTAGGTGAAAAAGGTCTAATAATAAATCTTTGCCTATATAGTTATGTATATAAGGAAAAAACAAATTTTATGCACACAGATTCCCTACTAAATATAGTTATTTTTTCTGTAGAGTATCCGCCAGCTTGAATCGCCAATAGGGATAATATCAAATTAAAGTGCAGGAATAATTGAAGTAAACCCTTTATTTTTCATGCTTTATAGGTATTATAGAAAGGGTACAGCAAATAATATCAAGAACTGTTTAGTAATGTTTATATATTCATTTAAATAGTTTTCATTTCACATTTGACCATTTTAAATCCCAATGATGTGTAATCGCGGTCGGGCAAGGAAGTTGCTGCGGTCTACACAAGTACCCACTAGGAGCACTAAAGGCTCTCGCCGCAAGCACGCAAATGTATGCCAGTAAACAACCGCGCACAACTTGAGCATCAAAAGCGAAATAGTTACACCATGATACATATTAATCGATCTCACGAAACAATGCCTCATGTAGATGAGTGTGTATGTGTGTTGATAACTTCCAACAATGTCTTCGACGCACAAACATCGGTGTACCGCGGTATTTAAATCCTGCGAAGGAATCGCTTCTGCGTGCCGTGTTGAGATTTTGTTAATTCGGTCTGGGGGACATGACAGTCGATAATTGTAGTTTGCGAGTTTCGTGTTAGTGGGAGCATTCTCCAATCGTGCCACGGAGTTCAAGATAAAGGGAGTTATCCCAGGCTTGGAATGGGTGCTTAATAATACAAGAGGAGATGGTTTTGAGACTCCATCGAGATTTAATATGGTGTCATCGATTTTAATTCGCGTATTTAATCTAAAATTATAGGTATATCATTGAAAATTAATATGAACTAATAGAATCTGTTTGAAATCAGCATACTTCTTTTATAAATATAAATAAATACTTCTTCAAAATATAGTATAACTAATAATTAGGGACGTTTTAATTATGAGTTATACATTATGGTTTACAAGCTATCGATAACCAAGTTGCTGTAGTTTTGCCACAGCGATAAATACACAGTAACAGACAGCAAAGCACATATAGTGTATTGATTTTTTTATATATCTCACGTTTTCCGTGAAAGCACTGATAAAAGCGTGTCTAAAAACGTGGTGAAATCATTTTAGAGATGTGATTTTTATCTCCCTAAAATACCCTCGAAACTTGATTTTTCATAGGTTCTAGGATCAATGTTTCTTACCAACACGCTTACTTATCAATAATATTTTTAATTTTCAAATGATTGTATCATTGTTGATTCTCAAATAACAAAAAATCGTAAAATATAGCTAAAGCCGATACAAACTGGACTTGCATTCATCTGATAAATAGTAAACTTGTAGAAACTAAAGGTAAAAAGAGGCTCACAATTATAAAAAAGTTATTAATGCACTTAATATTAAATTAAGTTATCTAAAATATATAAAACGCGTTATAAAGAACGTAAAAATATTTGTTAAGGCATTTTTTTAGGGGAAATATATATCGCAGTATCCTTATGTCGTATATCGTACACTCGAAACAGCATATCTTCGCCACCACAACCGCTACACGACTATATGATACATCAGATATATAGACAATTTAATGTTTTTAATAAACTCAAAATATAAATCAGATAGTCGAGGCAGATCCGGCATTTTATATTGAAAAAATATATAGCTTTAAAACAACAGCTCTCAGGCATATGTCACTTACCTGAATATGCTATTTGATGGAGAATGTAGATCTGTAAAGAATAAATAATAATTAGAATAGATTCATAACTTTGTACAAAACAAAAATACACTTTCAAATTAATTAGAAAAGACCAAAATTAATTTGGGAATATGAGCATTTATTAGGTGAATGTGGTACGATGAAATCTATGTGAAGTGGAGTGGTAGAGGTGCCAAAATAGTAAGACGTGGGTGTGATTATTCATTGCATAAAGGGGAGTACTCTCAGAGCAGAAAATATATAGGGGCATCACGTTAATAAGTGCGGGGTACAATATAATAATGTCAATACCGAAAACTAAAATGGAAGATAAAGTAGACAGAAGGAGGTTGCTGCCGGAAAGTCAGGGTGGATTTAGAAAGAGGGTCAACAGGTCACAGTATTCTACTCTATAAAACATTGAGTATAGTCAATCTAGAGATGTTATATACGATTGGCTTTGTGCTGATATCTCAAGCACTCTATTGGAATATTATTCATATTCTCTAGAGGGCACTACCCGGTGATCCTGATAACATGAGCATGTTGACGGTTATTACCATATGGGTGTGCATTGCTAATTAATGTGGTGCCGCCAGATGGCGTTTAACTTCCCTCTACGAGGGTAAGTTGTACTGTTTTAATCTAGAGATGAATATATGGCTATTGCCATTCATTTCCATGTCAATACACTGCGATTGGTCGGATTTCAAACTAACTATACGATATTATTCTTGATACCATCAGCTTCTAAATAAATAAAGTAGTTCAGTTGTTCAGTATGTCAATACAATTTATAGCATTCTAATCTCTCAATACATATACAGCTATCTTCAGTTATCGAGTGTTAAGAAATGCATTTAAATGTTATCTTCATACAATTCATAAGAAACTTGTAATAGTGTATACGTATATAACATTCACATTGAACAAAATTACTTTAAATTATGTTAAATGGATACTAGATAGGGGAAAATTGATTTAAAATCGTGTACCAAAAACTGACTGTCAAAGAGTTACACAACATTTAAATTGGTTATCAAAATTTAATAATACTTCCTCTTTACTAATCAAAGTACATACCTAGACCTCAATTTATTATGATTGGCCATAAAGTGGATAGTACGTTCAACATCGAGTCTAATAAATTAAATAAAATCTTGTTTAAGTTACCATTGGGTTTATTAATATGACTGAACTTTTAGACCTTGTGACGATTGCTACCGATTATTGCTCTATACCGATGTCGTTTTTCTCGTCACAGGAAAGCCATACGAGTATGGGCTCGATTGACTACAGAGGAGAAGTATGATAACATTTAAACAATTAAAGCTCCTCACATATCCGTAATAATATATATTAGAATGTGTACTTTTTTATATACATTTAAATGAAAAAAGTTTGATTAGTCACATACACAGATATAGTAATACAAAATTATGTAGAGTGTTAGAAAGTCTTGGACATACTAAGTTGATCCTTTTTTGCTTGCCCCCACTAGATATACTAAGCGCCCTAGCGCCGTCTGACGTCAGTCAGTCTTATCTTATCTTGTATGTCTTGTCTATGTCAATCTTGCAGGTGTGAATTTATACATCATCACCAGTTTTGCAAATTTTACTACAGCTGCACAGTTTTCGACCGTCTCCAGCATTAGCGTTCTCGTTCTGGAGTTATCTTCGACCAGTCCCAGCCACAGGGTGGTTCGGTACCACCGGTGGCAGTGTACAGAGTATGGGTTGTATCTTCCAGCCCGTTGCAGTGGCGGCAACCGGGTGTTGTCGCTTTTCCGATGCGGTGCAGGTAGAATAGAATACGCCGTGCCTAGGCAGCACATGCCTCAGTGGTCTACCTGACGGTGGCCCCTGGCCACCAGTTGCTTTAACTATGGGAAGATCTGTCGCGTTACTTGTCATGTCCCATCCTCTCTGCCATTTGTCCAGCGTATTAGTTCTGGCCTGCTTCACGGTGTCCTTAGGTGGGGCATCGCAGACCTGGGCTCCCTGTATACCGTCGACCGTTCCTCTACTAGTAGGTATGCCGTAATCGTCGCGGCTAATATTTCTACAGCATCGATACAGATGGTCCTGTAGCCTCGGGTGGTTTGAAGGGCGCTGGAATGCAACGCGCACCCATGCCGAAGATGCGTACAGCAGTTGGGCGCACGACTCGGTTACTAGCAGTCTCTTCATCTCCTATCCCGGGCCACCGATGTTGGCTAGTAGCCGCGACAGCTCTACTTCATTACGGGCGGCTTTCCTTGTGGCATTCTTGTGGGCTATGTGGTTGAGTCTGGCTTCAAGCAGCGTTCCCAAGTACTTGATCTCTCGTTTAATATCGTTTGTGATCCCCAGCATACTCACAGTGTCCACGGTGGCTCCCTGAATGGATGCCCTCTTGGATCATAATAGGACTACTTCCGTTTCTCTGCGCCGATGGTGAGACCAATGTGTACCTCGTCTCAACTGCCTGCCTGAGGTTATCCTTTGTCCTTTCTATATATCTCCCGCGGGCGACAAAGGTAAAGTCGTCCGCGAATCGGACTGAGTTAATTTATGTTATAGTTAATTATGTCGGCAACTCGAGGCGAAGAACTTTGTTGATGTGATATTCCAGAGGAGGGAGCATAGGAGGCAGCCCTGCGGCACCCCTCACCCCACTTGGTAGCTGTTTTTTCCCGTAAGTCCCTTACGGTCACTGAGACTAAGTTGATCTTGATATTGCGCTAATTACTATAGAAAAGTTAGAAGAATTAAATATCGGTATGTTTCTTAACTTGCGAAATACTCTAAGTGTTTAATTCTATAAAGTAGGGAAGACTGTGGAAATTACTACATGATATGACTACCGCGTTACATCTAATTATGGGTATAAAGAAACTATATAGCAATTTCATATTATGGTATGTTCGATACATCGTCCAACAAAACTCGACTTGTATATGCATTCATATTGCTGTATTTATCATCCATATTTCATCCAAGAGAAATATGGATGATAAATACAGCTATAAATGATGTATTTCAAATGTAGATCAACAGATGCATGCTGCGTATACGCTGGACTGCCCATCGGACAAATAATCGGATTTCAAGAGTTAAAGTTAAATTCCTTTTTATATTCATGTTTGTGTATGTATGGATGTATGTATGTCCGGTAAATTACATCTAGCAAAATAGGGCCCGCTTCTTAGTATGCTACTGGGTTTATTTGGCCTGATTTTGACGTTGTGTGTTTGTATGTAGTGGAGCAAGTACTACGTTACCCATGGTATCAACGAGTTAAAGTGCCTTCCGAAGGACCAGTATTCATGCCGCGTGATACCGGGATTTGAACTCGGGTCTGCCGCCTTATAAGATTGCCAGTCTGGCGTTTTACCGCTCCACTTTGCGAACCACCCTAATTGTATTCATTCTATCCAAGACTATTTTTCAAAAAATCATAAAGTCACTTATTTTGCTTGATAAAGAAAGGTATGAATTTCTAGGCAAAGTCTTGTCCTTTACAATCACATAAATTCTGTAATGATGTTAATATAATGGATATACCCAGGACTGAGGGCACATGATACATTCATACAAAATGTGGTTAGCACATGAATGAGCTTAATAGACATGATACATGAACTATGTTACCTTCAAAATATAATAGAAACAAAAAGTCTACTGCCTTCCAGTGCTCAGGATTAAAATTACTTCTACTATAATCAAGAGTAGGCTGGGAAATAATAACTACTAAGATAAATGGGTTCTAATTAAGTTAAATAATCCTTCATACACTTTTCTCTATATATGCATCTAATATACACATCTTAATCAAATAGTAGTACTAGGAACAACATCCCAAAATGCATTGTCGCTATTAGACCGAGTCGATTATATTATCATCCACCTGATTTGACTTCTGTAAATTTCGTCTTGAGGGCGATTCTTGACATCATCAATTTCGAATGTGTACTTGTTCGGATTATATATTGTAAATTACATTAATGTTTGAGTAATAGAAAGATATCCCCAAAGGGTGGATTGTTTTAAGTATTTAGGCTTTCCATTTGACTACAGATATGGATGTAGGAAGCATTTGGCGTGGTTGAAAGCAAAACCCGAGAATGGTTTAGGCGTTACATGGACAAGAGAAAATGGGAGTCGTAATGAGTTTGTAATTTAATAATAGCGTATAAGATCTGGGATGTCAATATGGTTGTATGTAGGCGAAGTGTGGGGACTGCGAGATAGAAATTAATAGAAAGTCAGCAAGGCACTGCAGAAAATAATCGGACGAGTGTTTGGTGAGAGTCGTGTGGGAGTGTTGTAGATAGTTCGAATAAAAACTTTAAGAGTTCGGGAAGAATGGCTAGTGCAGGAAGTGTATAGGCTGTAATCCTACAGAGACGGAGACAGAGAGTGGATGGGAAATGGATAGAGGAATGATGTATGACAGAGTAGGTATGTCTGAGGTGTGAATGGATGAAAACCTGAGTGGAATTCTAGGTTAAGAAATATAGGTCAGAGTGAGAATGAGGAATGTGGAGTGGCAAGCAATGTAGGAGGGCCGCCGGAGGTGAGGACACCACCGAGTTCCTAGCACGGGCAATCCTGAAAGCGCCAGCATGTGAGAGGCCATCCAGATATTTACCATAGTGGTAGTCCAAGCCAAGGAGAGCCACATAAGGTAGGCCCTGGAACGAAGATGATGAAATTGGTCAAGGAAGGCCACATAAGGTAGGTGGAGGAGCAGGAAGTGGGGTAAGCGAAATTGATTTAGAAAACATAACATATGCAACCTTCTCCACTCCCCCCCACCCCCTTAATATTTCACCGGCACCCTCCTCCTGGCACAAACGCAGTACTCTCGCATGTGGTATGAGCACGGGGCACGGCGAGTCACGTGTTCCAGATCGACACAGCTAATGCTAAGGCATTGCTTGGCATAATACTGTAGTCTTGGTTTTTTTTTTCTCTGCACTGTCCCTCATAGCATCAGACATGAACTTTAGTTCCTACTCTCCAACTTGCCACAGGAATGCCCGTATCTTTATCCATTTGGGGTGTTGCAAGAGTAGAGGGCATGGCTAGGCCAGCTCCCAATCTAACGCACCATGCTAAGGCATTGCTTGGCATAGTTAGTCATGGTCCTCTTCGCACGGTCCCTCGTGGCATCAGGCATGAACTCCTTTGGTACTATCCTCTCTAACTCGGCCCGAAAATGATCGTCGTTATTCGTTTGGTGTATTAACTCGCTTTTTCTTTTTACACGGCGCACGAGCGTGGTCGCAGGGGCCACCCTTGGCGCTGTTTTTGATTTCCAATTTTGTTGGCACATAACTCCGCTTCTCTTTGTTGCATGGCTTTAGGTGTTGATGAACAGGCCATGACGAGAGTGTACCGCGAGGCGATTCAGTGATGGCCTGATGTCAGAGGGGCCACTGGTTCTGGCGACTGCGCTGGCCACGCCCCGAAACAAAAAGAACACGACAAGTCCGACAATTGGACAACCAAAATACTCTTGCTGTGTTCCAACACAATGGTTTTCTAAACCTACCTATACAAGTTTTTTTTTACGGTGAGTACAGCCCCCACCCCTGAGCTGTGTCCACTGCGGCACTTCACGGACCTAGTGTGCCTCATACAACATTCATGATTTGCTAGCCGGGTAAATTGTTTGTGGAAAAATTTCCCGGTTAGCGGTGGAATCGAACCACGCGCCACGGATAGGAAATACTACATCCATCAGATACCTTCAGACCGATGACCTGGACCATAGTGTATGGTCCGATGACCCAGGTGGTATTGAGAACAGGCCAGGCTAGGGATGGAGTTGGGGGAAGATGGGCCCACGAACAAATGCTCGAATTAGCTGGGTGACAGTGGTAAAATTCGCCAACACCGAGATGCGATGTAAGTTCCAGGACGACCTACAGATGTAAGACAAGATACCGGACCAACGAGACGTGACAATTAGACGAGACGGACGAACCGCATGACTACAACACGGCGGGCTTAGGGTACCTAGAAGGCGGACAAGCCCCTATTGACAGAACGTGAGGTTAGGTTTTAGTCGGTAGGCGCCCTGAATTTTACGCGTGACTCCGACACTACCCATGCCTCTAAGTGGTGATAGTAAGGTATAGGTGTCTTTGGACGATTTCCTCCTCTTAGAACAAATTAATATTCTGGCACAGTTTTTCTTTCACGCTTCCTAGCTATTTTTGTTATACCATAGTTTTTTATCATTTACTAATTCAGCCGAATAAGAACTAAAGTATAGTATGTAATGTTTTAACTGACTGACTCGAGTTACTAGTTGGATATGGATAACCCATGTTATCTGGATAGTTCCGTGGAAGGTATCACAGCTATGTGCAGTTAAATCACAGAGTGGGCCATTGTGAAACCTCTGTTTGAAGCCACCCACTTACCAATATATCCTGTGAACCGATGTTATCAAAAGCTGCTTTCATCGAAAATTACTGTCATCTAAAACTGGTGCCATAGAGACGGTATTATCTTTTTATAGAATAACTATAAATTAACAACAGTCTTCATTCGATTTATATTACTAATTTGCTACTACATTAGACTTAAGTTATAAATGTACTTTTATTTTATTATCTTCTGTTTTTTTTATCTGACACAGTCCACACATGGCTACACTTTTTGTTTAATTTATTTTTTATATGATTGATTCTCCAAGCATCTAACGTCCATAAATAAACTTCGGTTTTGGGTTTCAGAGGCAGAAGCAGAAGCAGAGGTTTTGTTGTACGGAATTTAGTTTCAAATGACGTGACTATTGTTTAGTGATGGTTTAACACAAATATTTTATTATTTAGGAGTACTTTATCTAATAAACTTAAAGTATATAGAAGCATGAAGGATGATGAAGGTTGAAATTAATAAAAATCGACATTATGAACGCACGGTATTTATATTACATACGAGTATCCACATTAAAAGTCCAAACGAAACTAATACGAGTTATGTTGCACTCAGTACAGAGTTAAGTGCTATAGTGCATGCTACTTTTGCCTTAATTTAATACAATTTGAAATTAATAAAGTTTTAATTGTTCTTTTCATAAATCTTTTGGCTACCAACATTATTATGATCATCACAAAACGTAGTAGCAATTACTGTGTGTGTTACAATTGTCAATTGGCTATCGACCGTTCGAATTGATAGTGAATATGTGTCAAATCGTCCCTGTGTATTTAAAAGTATCCTTATTTGCATCCTAACGACAAGTGTTACCGACTAGTCGGGACTGGTAATTCATAACATGTTATTAAATGCGGTCAGCCTATGACAACTGACTGTGAAATATGATACTTCTTAATATTTTTGTAGCATGCCAGTGTATAATATATTCTATATCAACGAAAAATTAACATAATATATTTTAAGTAAATTTATTTATTTCAGTTGCAATTACTTATTGCAACTGAAATAGTTGGCAATACAAAATTACATAAGGTTATGGCATGTTAAATTTATTCCGACCTAATTTATTATAACACCTACATGCAATATCTCCGCCCACTCTTTAAATTAGTATGGTCCGCCTCCATAAATTAATGATAATATTTGCGTTTGTCGTTTTATTTGAACCACATAATTGATTTCCCGCCCATAGTGCGAAGTTTAATTTGTTTAATAAATCAATGAGCTCCCAGTGTGCGCGAAGGCACTGATAGATCCATTGTGTCGCCACCCTTTGGTATTAAATAAGGCGAAGATTTGCTCCCCAATTTCGGCCATCAATTGCTAGCCCAAACCTTAGGGGTTATTGTCTGTCAACAACCATCTGGCCTGAGGCTCAGGGAACTTTTAGTTGTAACGGAAGGATGAAAACAGAATTAAAGTTGACGTATTAATTCTGTGAGGTTATTGATTTTATTTATAGAGTAGCATGGGAAAATTTTTAATTATAATTTTGTACATACATTGTTTTAATGTAATGGGGATGGAGATAAGCTTGTAGATCTCAAGACTTATTGTAATATTTAAAGTTTAATTACACTGAAATGCAACGCAAGGAAAGATTATGTAGAAGCATATACTATAATACCGGTATGAAATTATAGCGCGAGAGATTCTTCTATTATTCAAAAGTATCCAAAGTAGAACATTGTTCTCTTTATATATGTTTCTTGAAGCTGCTATAAATTGTATGTTCGTCTAGCGCAGGGTGACCAAGCGTCGACTGCCGTAGACCAGTCGACCGCGTAACTATTCCAAGGCTCCCGCCTATCTGATATGTACACATATTATTTTATTAATGCACTAATTAGTTTGTGAGAAGAAATGATTATTTACTCTTATTAAAATATCTTCATATTCAATATGTATTAGTATTATCTACATTCGCCGCCATAATTATATGAACACTCAGTAAACGTTGATATATTTTGATGAAAATTTCTGAAAACATGGATTTTACTCCTATTAAGAAACGATGAAATTTTCAGTAAGATACAATAAAAATTAATCACGTTAACGTCGACAATGTAACCAAAATAATATATATATATATATATATATATATATATATATATATATATATATATATATATATATATATATATATATATATATATATCTTAATACTCAGATACGCAATACATACAACAACACACAGCAGAAGGACCCTAAACAATTTGTATCGACGATATCAAGACCGTAACGGGGAGTCAGTGTTTGAGGACAGTAAACGACAGAAAAACATGCAAACAGATGAGGCCTATTTACAAGAATGGAAATACAAAGACTAAAGAAAGAGAGAGAGAGAGAGAGAAAGAAAGAAAAGGCTCCGGATGTTGATAGCTACTTACTAAGGTAACAAATACGGCAACTAGTAGTAGTTACTACTGTCATATTCCTGTTATTTAAGTAACTAGATAAACGTCTCTAGTATAAAAAAAATGTCGCGCAAATGGCTCACATTATATTTGTATACATATCTTATAATTATACCTATCTAGGTGTGTACAATTTGTCTACCAGGTGCCGTATTTTCTGTTATTACTTGAAAAAGTACATCTAATTGGCTGAATATGCAAACTGGTCTGTTTCATTCCGCAAATCCCCATTTTAGCCGCGAGAACAAAGTGGTAATAAGTAAGTGTGATTCTGATTGAGAGTAGCTATACACTGAGTGCAAACAGATGTAAACTATTGTTGATGTATATTTTCGTAGGTTTAAAGTGCACTACGCAGCTAATAAATCATGCTGTGTGATATAAAGCCGTATTAGGATATTGAATTAGAGCTTTTGCAGCGTCTGAAAATACATCATTGCATGGAATTTGCATCGTAACAATTTTTACGAGAGCAGATATGCATGTATAGTTGTAATTTATTGTTATTGATCGAACCATCAACATAAAATATCAATATGGAATTGAAAAGTGCATAAGGACAAAGTTATGATGAAATAAATATTTATGTATAATGAGCTTGATAAAAATGTAAATGTCTAATGTTGATATAAGTCTTCTGCAGTTTGGAATATATAATTGATAATAAACAACGGTATACCGTTTGATTCCTTAGGGAGTAGTAGTGATTGGAACCCAGCGTGGGACTGCTTTCATAGAAATTAAAATGTTACCGTAACGTGATTTTGGGTCGTTAACTCGTCGTTAATACGCGTAACCCTGGGTTACTGCTCGGTATGAAAAAAAATTAATAATTTATAAAACGTGTTGCTTCTTAAAAAAATCAAGGGGAAAGCTGGAGGAGGAAGGTCTACTGGTGGTGCCAGGATGTGGCGGAGCGAAGGAACAACGCAAGAAGAAGACTGCAACGAGCCGGAGCAGCAGGAGTTCCGACCGAGCTGCTCCAGGAGCAATACCGGGACAAAGAGTAGAATACAGGTGAGCCAATGAGAAAAGCTACACGAGGTGCTGGACAGATATGCGTAGGGAGATAGAAAATGACCCGTGGGGCCTATCCTACAAGATTATAATGCAGATCAGGCTATGCCCGCCTGGGCCTATCCTACAAGATTATAATGAAGATCAGACTACGCCCGCCTGGGCCAGAATCTGCGTTACCTGGAGGAATTACGTCGGTGGTAGACGCGCTTTTTCCAGCTAGTGCACCAACAAGACAGACATAAGAATAAGATGATGATCCGCCAGGAGCCCAGGAGGAGACGGTGGCTAAATGGGAAGAGGAGGTGATCGCAGCAATAACCGAATTACCTAAGGGAAAGATGCCTGGACCTGATGGAATACCAAACGAGATTCTACGAGAGGCCGCACCAGTGATAGCTAGAGAAATAACTGACATGACTATGAACAAGTGTCTGGAGGAGGGCACCTTCCCCACCAGATGGAAGTCTGCTCGCCTGGTGCTTATACCCAAGAAGGGGTAACCGTCGAAAGAATCGGAATCATACCGCCTCCTCCGTTTATTGGACGGAACTGCCAAAATAGTAAACAGTCTGAGCACGGACCGCATAGTGGAGACCCTTGAGGCAACTGGAGGGTTCTCCGAAAATCAGTATGGCTTCAGAAAAAGCCGATCAACAACGGACGCCATATCGACGGTCCGCGGGAAGACAGCAGAGGCAAACACCGGGACGTTTAAGACACGCAGACACTCCGTAAGGGCCACCCTCGACATGATCTACGCTTTTAATACACTGCCATGGGTGGTGATTACAGCGGCGCTCAAGCGGAAAGGGATACACGAGGCCTTGCGAAACATAGAAGAGATAGATTTAAGTGACAGATAAATAGTCCACGAAGGGCATGCGGGGACGAACAGATACGTAGTGAGGGGAGGACTTGAATAGGGCTTTGTCCTGGAACCCTCGTATAGAACATAGCGTTTGATGATGTGCTGCGGTTTAGACTACCGCCGGATGTAGCATCGCTTTTGCAGCCTTTGTAGCCCTAGGACAAAAACTAAAAGATACAAAGACAAAGCTGAGACTGACAGCGCACAAGGTGGCAAACTGGCAGGGGACATTGGGCTCACCGTCCCTACAAATAGCGCAGCTGTCCACAAAAGGTCGAATAACAGAGGAACAATAGGTAACACGATACTAATGTTGGGAAATTAAGTACTTGGGCACTATACTTGAGGCCAAGAAAAGCCGCGCAGCCCAGGTACTTGCAACGACCAAGCAGCCCGCATGGATGTGGCATTGGCACAGCTGCTGCTGATAATTGGTGGACCGTAAGAGCCCAAAGGAGGATCTACAACTGGCAACAGTGGCACGTGCCCAACAACTATACGCAGCACCGGCCTGGGTTAATGTCACGAAAACCAAGAGGAATTCAGACAAACTAAGAAGGGCGCTGGTGAAGACCATAATCCGAATCTACTGGTTGAAGAGCGGCCAGCGATCTACAAAAGCATTAAGAGCACACTGCAAGATGAAGCGAAGGACACATACAATGACGGTGGGATATAATAGACAAAGGGACCTGGACTATACAGTTATTCCTCCAGCTGGAGCTGCGTATAAATAGGAGACACGGGCAGGTAGACCACTGTCTGACGCAGGTGCTGTCAAGGCATGGCGTCTTCCAGTCCTCCTGCACCGCAAAGGCACAGCAACGGTATCAAAATACCGGTATTACGACCGGATGGATGATCCGGAGCACATCCTGTACAATTGCCACCGGCACCGTGAGTACCACATAATTGAGCAGAGTTGGGCTCGCTCATGGTAGAGGTGGACGAGAACTGGAGGGCCCTTGCCAGGTTCGTAGTGCAAGTAAAGCGGTAGAAATACCAACACGATCTGTAGACATGGCAAAGTAGGGCCGGGTAAGAGACAGAATGCCCGACTGACGTGAGACGGTACTAGTATCCCTAAAGAGTGAAATTCTTGCTGGAACTGGTAAACTTGAAGGAAGGAAAAGCGAATGGAAGCGAATGTACAATTGAGGGGCATAACGGCATATTTGGATGTTTAAAATGAGATAAAGGGTCAAGGTGTAGGTCTGAGGGTGGGAAATCGCAAAATAAAGATTGCTGATATTATTGGTGGATATAGGAAGAGGACTGCTTAGCAAAAAGACTAAAGAGTTCGACGACGTTAAAGCAGAAGGCAGAGTTAGGTTGAATAGGAGAGGAGGAGCACATGATAGGCGAATGCAGGGTTGCAGGATTTTATTGGGGAGAATGTATGTCTAGAGGAGCTAAAAGGTTGGATTGACACAAACAACATGTGGGTTTGGTGGAGACATGGATAAAGGTAGAACAGTGGGTTCTGCAGGCAAAGAAAGAGGCGGAATGAGGAGAGCTAGATAAGGAATTGTTATGGCAGCGGGGAAGATAATGGGAGGCTAGAAGAGGGAGCCCATAAGAGACAGTCTGGGGTTAGTATTAGGGAAACTAGTAATCGGTAGAAGTAGTATGTGGGTGGGGCGGTGTGTTTCATTAAAAACCTGCAGAAGCTGAGAGAGGTTCTGGAAGAGATGAAAATTAATGGAGAAGAATATGAAGGTGGAGAAGTTGAAAAGGGCGGAATATAGAGAGTAACATGTGTATAAGAAAATCATATGAAGTGGAGGACATGCACTCTGTATAACAGTTGGAGAGGGGATGATAGTGGCACTGTTGGTGCAGAAGACAAGTCTGCCTTGTATCACCCACTGAGAGCGATAAAGGGATTTGAGGTTGTGTACGAACGTAACACATTGTAGGAGAGACAAAGCGTGGGAAGGATAATACATGATATATCGGAGAAGGAGGCATATAAAAGATTACCAGTTAGGGAAGGGAAATACTGCACCAGGACATATATTGGGTGTAGAGTGGGGTAAAGGCAAAGGCATATAATCTTACATGAAGATGAATAAAAGGTATATGTTGAATAAAGTTCTATCAAGAAGGACATATATAAATGCGGGGAGACAGTCACAATAATGGGGAATGTGTTTTGCTTTACTTTATTTTTGTTTGAACTTGAATTTATTTTATTTTAAATGTTACCGTATTACTTGCAATTATGCTATCAAATTTCGGGTCCCCTGCAGTGTGCCAATAAAGGTTGTTATTATATATCATAATACAAACATCATATAAATAAAAATTAGAATTACTAAAAAAATACTTTAAGGAAGAAGGTTCTAATCTGCCTATTTTTTATAAAGAATGACTGCAACGAAAAACTTAAAAATTAATACGATACACCGCACTATGCGATGACAAAAAAATCTACAAATAAACTTTTCAGTAATAAAGAAGAAATATTCTGATGATAGACAGTTATAACATTTTAATCAATTGTTCTTTCGTATATAAAACTCGCTAATCCAGCGGGTGCTCAAAATAAACGAGCGAAATATTGATTAATTATATAAGGTATTTCACTGGCCTTCGTCGGTTCCCAAACGTTAATTGTATAATAATTTTGGAAAGTCAGAATGTCAGATCCACGACTTATATCTATTAGATATTTTTGCAAGACGATTAAATACAGCTGGATTATTTAAATATATTGCACGAAATAATATAAAAGACAGTTAAATAATGTCTGAAATACCATAAGAAGCAATTACATACCTTAAAAGTGAATGTATCTTTACATGATGCCAATTATTGGAATGAATAGTATACATGTTGTCAGGATATATAATCCTGCAACATTCTATCTATTTCACATTATGTTAATTCCCGTCCCAATAACGCAGCAGAGCACACAAGCACGACACTCGTCGAGAGTGGAAGAAGCGCAGTTCTTTTTATTTGTGGCCGCGAACACGTCTTCCAAACCCGAACACATCTTTTATAAAAGCTGCCGTAAAATTCCGCGTCGTCAAATAGATGGAAAGCTATAAAATTCAATGCGCGCTTCTATGAACAACGGAATGAATGCACGTTTTTATACTCCCTCCTATAATATAATAATATGTTTTAAAGCTCGGTTTTGTGCTTTATTCGTATCTGATTCCTTTCTTCTGAATTATAGGATAGCATAAAATTTAACACGGTTCTTCATATTCTAGGACGGTATTGATGAACTAGACGACATATCATAAAAACATAAAAGAAACATCTGGTGACCTACTGTCATCGTTTTTTGGAATATAGTTTTAAAATATATTCAGTTATACTTTTTTACCCTAGGGGGAGTCTGAAACCCCTACAGGGCGCGTCCCCAGGTGGCGGATAGGGGAAAGCTCGGCAGATATGCCGGGTAGGAGGAAAATAAAATACCTCCCGCGGACCAAACAGACACAGCAATGGGTAGCAGCATTGTGGTAGTAAGTCAGGTGGATGCTAAGATAGCTGGTACAGTTGACGTACAAGAAAACTTGAGGCGTGGGACGAATAATGTCGAAGCGGCGATAGCACTGCAATGGAGAAGGCAAGGGGAAACCACTCCATTATTTTCCCTAGTATATATCAACATGGCAAGAAGTAACAAAACTACGGCCCTTAGTCCCCGGCAGCCCTTAAATGGGCAGAGGGTGCGAAGAATCTCCGGGCTTGCCAAGAAAATATGCACATGGAACATCAGAAGTATGTGGGAAGACGGAAAGACCGCAAACGTAATCGGAGCCTTTGAAATGTGGATCTACCGACGTATTCACAGAATATCATGGACAGAACACGTTACTAACTTGGAAGTCCTCAGAAGAATGGGAAAAGAGAAGGAAGTACAAAACACCATCAAGCAGCGGAAACTAGAATACTTGGGCCATGTGATGAGAAACAGCAAGTACCGAATCCTCCAACTCATAATACAGGGCAAAGTAGATGGGAGAAGAGGCCCAGGCCGAAGAAGGCATTCTTGGCTTAAAAACTTGCGAGAATGGTTCGGACTAACATCAATCCAACTATTCCGACAAGCGGCAGATAAAGTCCGCATAGCTATGTTGATAGCCAACGTCCGCAACGGATAAGGCACGATAAGAAGAAGAAGATACTTTTTTTCCGCCAAAGTTGATGATAAATGGTTACTAACTGGAACAAATCAACACTATCTCTATCAAGTACAGGCACCAACAATGTTTATTTTATTTCATATATACATTCAATAATAATAATCATATTATAATTCAGTTAAACTATTCAAATTTGTTTACGAATCAACTCAAATTTATTATTCATAACACACACGGTTTAATAAATATCCAATTCATTATCTCGTTATTGTAATGCCTCATGAATATTTTCATCGCCCAAGGCGAAACATTGAAACCTTCATTCTCGTCAATGGTAAATATTCTGATGGACTATATACAAAGTCCAAATACAAACATTAGAAGTTTGGAAGCAAAACAAGCAGATGAATTTTTACACCCGCCACCAACCCTTTGTGTGTTTATCAAAACTTGCGTAATTACTTTCAGCATGGGGTCCACATTGAACGGAAATTTTCGTAATGCGCGATCCGTAGGATTATCTCGCATGCTAAGCCCTTGTGGGCTTCGGGCGAAAATTCTCAGGGACGGGTCAAACGCTTCGACTGCGGCTAATTAAGGTCGCCGCTGCCGCCTTTTTGGTGCGTAGTGTGAGGACGAGTCGTTGTTATTAAAGCCGTTAAAGCGTACGGTTAATCTACAAACGGTACAAATTATGACTATTTATGTAAACACAGAGGCTCATTAATAGTTTAACTAAAGTTCGCACTTATTCATATTTATAGGCAAAGAGACTAAATAATGAATTTATATATTCTTCAGAGAATATAATTCATATGGTACGTGACTTGAAACGAAACTAATATTGCTAAGAATGCTATTGTATCGATGTTCAAAACAAAGGGTTATCTATTCCTATTGAAAAATTTAAACCTTGTTTAAATTCATGAACTGCAACTACATGTAACCAATCAACAATTCATACAATACTGGATTCATTGATTTTCAGCTACCTTTCACGGAAATGTAATCAATTATTATTAAAAGAAAACAGATTTTTGCGAAAACTAGGTGAGTAATGAAATCATGCATCAATAACGCTATCATATTTGAAAGTAATAAAAGTTTACACTACACGTAAGTGTAGTTGTATGCCTAATATAGTTGAAATAGACCATTTTGAGAAAATATTGTTGTGTATATGTGTATTTAATCCAATTTTGAAAACGTGTTTATATATAAACTACTTAAAATTTAATTACACACAATATTTAATTAATGATTCTTGAAATATAATGTTAGTTTTCGTTCAAGGTATAATTTATAGGCGACTAACCAATTTTAGAAAATCAAAAATCAAATCAAATCAAATCAAATTTTATCGAAGAAATTTCCGACACATCTCAGTACGCCTGGATATCCCTGTGTTATGCTCCCTTCTACGAAATACTATTTCAAAAAATTCGATTCCGTTTATAAAGACCCAGTACACACTACTTATCATTCACAAGAAAGGAGACACCGAAAATCTGAAAAACTACAGGCCAGTTATCTACCAAAAAACTATAAATTATTCGCAAAAATAATAAGTAGCCGGCTAATCCTAAAACTGGACTTCTGCTAGCCAAGAGAACAGACCGGGTTCAGACAAGGATTTAGCACTCTAAGGAACACCTACAAATGTTAAGTGTGCTGATAGAAAATGCGGTAAAATACAACATACCCCTAGGGCAGACGTTTGTGGATTTTAGAAAAGCAAATTAACACAGTAAAATTATGGACAGGCCAGCAAGCCCTAACAAACGCAAGAAAAGGCCATAGATATGCAAATCTGCTCAATAATATCTACCGAAATGCCATACTACAAATTGATCTGCATGAAAGATCTGACAAAGGAAAAATTAACAGAGGTGTACGCTAAAGAAACACAGTGTTAGCAAATGTATTCACCCTAGTTCTAGAAGATGCAATGCAAACAATAGACTGGCGGGAAAGATATATCAATATCAATAGCGAGAGACTTAATGTTCGCGGATAATATAGTACTAATAGCAGAAACCAATGAAGAATTAGTCACACAAATTGAAGATATGTACAAGGCCATACAGCGCATTCGCCTTGAAATAAACTTAATAATACACTAAGTGGAAGAAGAGGAACAACAAATAACGCTGGGGGCCAATGAAATCGAAATGGTAACCAGATACAGATACATCGGACAAACCATAACCATAGGAGAGGCCAACCAAGAATTGAAAATAAACGAACGAATAAGACAAACAACTGTTGCCTAAAGTTAAAAAAGTAAAAGACATCTTATAGATGGACATTCCTCTTAAATTAAAACCGAACTATACGACCAGTGCATCCTACCAGTAACCACTTATAGACCTCATACTTGGATATTCCCGAAATCCATTCTAGAAATGCTAAAAATAAATCAAAGAGCCGAATACTAGGCATATCCCTAAAAGATCACAAAACAAATACCTGTATCAGGGAACAGACACAAGTCCAAGATGTGGCCGAACGCATCGCTACAACGAAATAGAACTGGGTGGGACATGTAGCGAGAGACCAGGATAAATGGAGCGTGAAGCTGATTATATGGAGGCCATGGAGAAAGAAAAGAAGTGCCGGTCGGCCCCAGGTGATGTGGGGCGCCGATCTGAAACGCACCTCAGGGCTAATTTTGTACCAATTGACCCAAAACCGGTCCAGATGGAAAGAAAGGGAGGCCTATATCCACAGGGTAGAAAACAGCTAAAAACACACTACTACCATCAAACACACCATTTGATTGAATGATGCAACCCCAGTGTGGGTACTTACAGTTCTCGGAGCAGCAAAAGTGTTTTCTAAGCTGGATTTTACTTCAGGATATTTGCAGATTGACCGTCTAAGGCGCTTATAACAGTAACGGCCGAACTTGATGATAGGCTCAAACTATTGCGAGGCATGCCTGTTTGTTAAAATGGACCACTATACTATTTTATTGAGCCTGGCACTAACATACGACACTCCTCTTCTCCTCATCTATTTGCTACTGACTGCGAAAGATGCCTTATACATCGACACTTCACCTTACGGACTGAGAATCGCAGCTTGATATGGTTTAATCTCATAAACAACTCTAAATCCAAGCTACTGCAATGGTCGCTCTTATTACAAGAGTTTACATATGCGTTTGAGCATTGTCCTGGCAAGGACAACGAACTACAAGACTTATAATACCGGGAACTAGACAACCACCCCGCCAATGAGGACACCCAGAACTACAGCCGTAAGCTACCATCGGATCTAAACCTCATTGAAGGACTTTGTATCCTGAACGAAGAAATTTAAGAAGCACAAGAAAGTAATCCTGATATTCAAAGGAGAATAGCTCGATAGAAGCAACTAGAAGTGACTGACCATACTCAACATGCTCAACGAGAACAGCTTTCCTAAAGTAGGATACATATGAGATTGGTTCCCTTCTCTGGACAGAGAGGGGCTTTAAGTGTCTTTGTGTTCTAGGGGAAATTGGAAACCGAGTTCTCCAAGCATCCCACGATGCGCCTAATACTATGCGGAGACGAACTATTCGCACAAACCCTAGGATATTTAGTTGGCCTTCTAAGGGTTGATATCAAGCATCGCCTCTTATGTGCATGCTACAAATGAGGGGCCCACGTCAATCAAATGCCCCACTCGTAACCCATACCCCCACATTTCAATGGCACGTTGTCACTCAATATATTATGGAACCCTATCCGGAAACCGGACATGAATACCGTTGCATCCTCGTGGCCGCCGATGTCTTCAGTAGGTGGGTCGAAGCCGATACCACTCGCTCTGGCCACCGAGATAATCTAATTTATGGAAGATCATGTAATTTCTCGACATGGCTAGCCTTCAACCATCATCATCAGCAATGAAAAGTAGTTTAAATAACTGTAATATGTGGGAGAGATTTAATCAAAGAAGCGTGATAAATTATTGAAGGACTGGCAGCTACGATGTACGAGCTAATTCCGTTGAGCTAAAGAAGTTTCTAAGAATACATATGCCCGGTGAAACTATACAGCTGGGATCGTCATATTCCTAACGCCCTCTTCAACATAAAAAATGAGCCAACTGGTGAAACCTCCAGTAGCGACCTTCTGGAGTATCAATTAAGAACACATGGAGAATGGGAAACAAGTGCTAAGACGAGGCAACCCACCGATATCCGGAACGAACGCTATGAATAGAAATGCGCTCATCAAGCAGCAACCAACACAGGTACACAAATAGTTTGCACGGAGTGCCACCAAGGTTTGTGGAAGGGGAACAAATGCTGCTAAAAGATTATCGAGAACTATATTGAGTTACCTGCACCATTGCCCGCGTCCCATTCTAAATATAACCTACCTATATATATATGTATATATATATATATATATATATATATATATATGTATATATATATATATATATATATATATATATATATATACATATATATATATATATATATATATATATATATATATAAAGAGTCAAGAAGATGGGGGAGAATTGTAACAACCGAATGTATCATTTACCCCTACGCTCAATTGGATGGGGAAACCGGGATACGTGCGCTTTGTATGAGGATGCTAAGAGTAGAGAGCCCATACCACGGTCCGTAGACTATATAGAGGAGTAGAGTATGCGGACCGTGAGCCCATACGCCCCTAAAAAAAATTGCAAACGCACCGGTTTTCCCTCATCTGGACTCAGAGGATTGATTTATTCCCTTACAGGTATTACACTAGTAATTGTGTCCTTATTGCTCTTTTGAAGGTTCTTCCTCGCCACAACTCAGAGAACCGTTTCGAGTACATCTTATTTACCCCATAAATGACCTCCCCGTGTATGTCTTGCGAAGAAGTGACCCCGGCAACTGATTGCAGCTTCTTTTATCAACTCCTCGATGCCGAGCCTTCATCCTTCCTTCCCCGTAAGGCGACCTAATGGTTTTTAATCCTCCCGGTGCCTTTTTAGACTTGAAGTGAGGAGTCTTCATAGACGCCCGGTAGGTTTTGCTGGCATTCTCCTCGGGGTGTGCTGAATTTCAACCGATCTAGGGCCGACCTACCAGCTAAACCTGCCGCTCTCCACTCCATCCTGGTATCCGCCTTTAGAAATATTATTATGTTTATATTTTAGCGTTCTACGTTATGCCTCCTGCATTTGTCTGTTTGTTTCCTTTCTCCGCATCACCGTCGTGATCCATTCGGTGATCGTTATCCAGTTTGTCTCTGTCTCCAGGAGGTGTCCTGCAATGTTGTATCTTGTTACTTGTGTACCATATTTCCGGTTTGACCTATACTCCTCCTATCTGTTGCATTCGAATATTGTGTGTTCCTGGGTATCAACAGTACCAACACTCACTATTTTTACTCTTGCTGATCAGCTTTAAATACGTCCTGAATACACCGTGTTCTGTTAGGGCCTTCGTCATGTAAAAGTTCACGTGCCCCTGTTTTATTGTCTGTTGCCACAGTTCCTGACGTCTTTAATAAATAGTTTCGTTCGACCATTGTATTGTCTCATTTGTATTGCCATAGTTCTAGCATTTTTGAGTTAGCCTCTGCCTTGTGTCCTCTGTCATGTTTGAGGATGGATACTCTTTCCTTTTTTTACCTTCAGCTTCAGCAACTAGCGTCACTCCTTGCTCGATGGTGGTCTTCATTATCTTATTGTAGAGGATATTCTAGGGTTGGCCCCATGACCGAACCCTGTGGGACACCAGAGGAGGTCTTAATTTGCCTATTGTTGGAGGTGTGTGGGTACGACTGGATTATTCTTATCAGATAGCCACTGTGTTCGCGTTTGTTAGTGGCCTGAATAATCGTGACATGGGAGAGTGGGGGGCGGGGGATGGGCATTTTGCTCGCCAAGCGTGCCTGTCTTACGAAGAGCTGACTACAGGTTTCTTCACCGTCCCGTCGACCATGAGATTCGATGATAGAATAACTAGATTTATTAAAATCCAAAGTCAGAACGTATCTATACATCAATTTTATGCATCCACGGAAGTGAGCGAAGCCGAAGAGAAGGAAATATTTTATAGTTAAGTTTCAAATGCACTAAAGAGCAGGAAATAATACTATTAGTGGATAACTTCACTGCCCAACTGAACCAATAATAAAGATCTTACCGCTATAATAAGGAAGCCTGAGTTATGTATTCGCAATGAAAACGGCGAAATGCTAATTGACCTATGAAAACAGAATGGAGCTGATGATTGGAACTAACTTCTCACACAATACTTGCCAAAAGATCATTTGGACATCGTCTGGTGCGAGAACTTCAAAACAAATCGACCATATAGCTATAGGGTCTCCCAACTAGAGTTAAAGATTTAATTTAATTTAAAAATATAACGCGGAAAATGTCTATCGTGCACTCTTGTTGAGACACACTTTATAAACCGCGAATGGAGTACATCTCTCATGGATGTAGGAAACAATATCCCGATATGCATAGCGACCACTACTTTGTATTCGCTATAGTTAGTAAACAGGTGAAAGTATAAACAACAATTCCAGCCTTATAAAAATTACAAATAATCACGATCAAATGTAACTTTAATACAAACATAAAAGAGCACTGAGTCTTAGGCGGACAGAAGTCACTGAAGCTAACCGCATATGGAATCTCATTGCGAACATCTATAAGAACACGGACGAAGAAGTTGTATTGAAAAAGGGAGAAAGAAAGGAATGGATGTCTGAATAATCATGGAACTTGTATCCGAACTAAAATCCATGAAAAGCATAATACTAAACTAAAACGATCCTGCTATTTCAGTTGGATATAGAGAGAACGAAACGACTCGAAGTATGTTAAAAATGCGAAAGGAAGGAAAAAATAAAAGGGGCAAATGAATTATCTTATACTATTCAGAGACCAGAAAATAGGAACAAGATGCTCACAGTGTACAAGATCACGAAACAGCTACTAACCGCAAAGTTAACAATGTGACACCTGTAAAAAGTAAAGGAGGAAAATACGTATAACCGTTGATTGAAGTAGACAATACTTCTATCAACGGTATAACAGACGATAACCAACTAAAGCGATGGCAAGCATATTTTACTGAAGTCTTTTCCAATAATCCCCAAGAAAACTACCAGCAAATGCACGAGCATACAGTGGCAGATCTAAGAGTCTATACCAACCTGCCTGATATAAGAGAAATGAAAGATGAGCCATTATGAACATTAAAGACAACAAATTCCCCGGTATTAATAATATTAACCTTGACCTAAAAAAAAGCTGATCCAGAGATATCTGTGAAAAGCTTGATGCCACTCCTGGTAATCTGAAACACTTTCAGATAAGTGGATCGAAGCTGTGTTAGTGAAATTCCTAAAAAATTAGATTGGAGTGTATGCGCTAACTGGGGAGGAATTTCGCTATTACCCTCGGCATATACAAATCTATGCAGAGTCAAATTAATCAGTATTCAGCCACCAACTGAGAGAAACTAAGACAGGAACACGTTGGATTCAAAGCGGTCGGTTCATGCACCTGCATTTGATAAATTACATATAAACGTATTTAGGATACTTGTAAGATACAACCGTATACCCGAGGAGCAACATGTAAAGAATCCAGATGCCGCGTCTTACACAATGGTAGTTTAACAGGGCCAGAACACTACGTCGGAGTTAAGCAAGAATGTCTGATTTTTCTCTTCACGCGTAAAGCCATAGTCAACTTCCGCAGAGGCATTGATTGGGGTCTGACGAGACAGTTGGAAGACCTGCACTACGCCGATGATATATGTTTCCTCGGCAGTAACAATCGCAACATGATTAACACACTACGTAGCATTGTGGACACTGTAGAAAATGTAAAAATGCACATAAACAACGACAAGTCGAAAGGGATGCGGATTGGAACCAGTCAAAACAATAGCATCGATATAGACGGCCACACTATCAAGAGGGTAGGTAACATCCCGAATAATCATCTCCGAAGATGGAGGTACCTACAGCGATGATGGAATGTATCACAGCTATCTAATTAAATTTTGAATTTTAACTCGAAAGTTAAGTCTTCTTAGGTACCTACAGCGATGATGGAATGTATCACAGCTATCTAATTAAATTTTGAATTTTAACTCGAAAGTTAAGTCTTCTTTTATTAACCGAAACCTGACTGGTCACACAAGCTACAATATAGGAACTACAGCATTTTGTGAAGATGACTTTGTCGGATATTAAAGCCTGAAGTAGTATCTAACATAGAGCTTTGGAAACTTGTCTATCAGAGAGCGATAGACCTGAAAATTAAATGCAAATAATGGAAATGGCTGGACCATACAATGGCGAGACCAATCAACAACATTGCCAGGATATATCTTAGTGAAAAATAGTACCACCTACCCGGGACGGAATTCGAACCTTGGCAGCCCGTTCATAAAGCGAGAGTGCTAACCACTGCACTACATCGATGTGTAGTTTATTTTATCATTTTATTTTATTAGAAAAAGGCAACAAACAACAACGAAGTCAAGTTATTTATTTTTAAATCATTGTTTTCCAGATTTTTGACCACTGTATAATAATGTTACAAGCTTAATTGAAACTATCTACGTTTATAATTTAAATTTTAAGACTCATCATAGAATTACACACATAATAAGGGTCACGGAAATTTAATATCGTTCATAAACTCATCACCAATCATTTATTATTGTCGCAGCCTCTAATTAAATGTATAGTGATGCTCAAACAAACCACCCCCGCTGATAATCTAGCACGTATACGTGTTTGAACTAGCCCCTGCGGATTCATTCAGTATGACTGACGGGCGGGCCTGATTCCGGCAGGGATATTTTGGGTCCTTTCTACTAATGGATCGCAAGATTAGTTCCGCGTGTTTAAAATCGCGCGTTGAATCGTTTGCCCGACGTAATGAGAATTAAACTGATAAATCAGTGTCGCGTTAATAGGGCGCCATTATATGCGGTGGACGTTATTTATTGCCGAATCGATGACATATACCGACGCCAGAATGGACACGATACATCATTTTAATACACGGTATTTTTTTTTGACATGGGACGATATCTGGTTTATCTAGGTTTTATAAATGGGAACTTTTTATGGGAGTTTTTATTACGAGTGAAATTTTAAAAGAGTTTTTTATGATATTATATAAATAATTATATGTTCTAATTTAAGGAGATATAATTTGTATATACTCAAGTAAAGATTGTTTATTTGTTTAGTTAATAACACACATGGCGTGCGATTAATATACAACTTAAAACAGTAATTTGTGATTTCTGACAGTAGTTAATTACTAAACAGACTCCTACTGTAATCGTATTTCGCATATATATATATATATATATATATATATATATATATATATATATATATATATATATATATATATATAATGGAACTATTTTCATAAAAATAAAAACCAGTATTAGAAAGTTTTCTTTTTTATGGAATAATATTGGTACTTTTTGTTTGTAGTAAAGCAAATACAAATGTAACGCAGTAGATAATGGGCCACCTCGGCATGAGAACTAAAAATGCGACTGGTTGCCCACCGTGTTCTATGTGTTCTATGTGTTCTGCGTAATCTGCCAATCTTATCATCTTGCTATTGTTCTCGTGTCGAGGTGGGCCATTATCTAGTCACGCAATTTATAAAATAAAATAGACACGTGTTTGACTGCTCACTGTGTAGAAAACCCGTAAAAATGGTGGATAAAATGTTTGGGTGAAAATTTGCACTGAAAAACAAACAAATAACTTGATTTATAACTTGATTTATTAAGATTCACACACTACACTACAAAATTCATGGTTCTACAATATTCGATATATACTCTTGTAATCTTAAGATAAGAGGCCGTCGGTTTCCTGCGAAAGTGTGTTCTATTTTTCCGAAATAAATTATTCTAACAAATAAATAAAAGTTAAAATGTTATGATGATATATGAATAAAGAAACTAAGATAAAACTAGTATTTCGTTTTATTTTAGTTTCTTTATTAAATTAAATACTGAAAACATATGTCACAGCTGATAACACACATTAATTATAATTTTAATTACGAAGATGAATAAAATAAAGGCGAAATAGAAACAAATTAGTGTTACAATAACACTAAACGAATTCCATTTACAGAACGAGCCGGCCAGCGGCCAGCGGTGAGTCATCCGAGTATGAGTTTTATAATGGTCATTGCATACATTTGTTTCCTTTTTTTTATTATGCCTTTATTTGGTCTATATTTATGATTAAGTTGCCATTTGTGACATCTAAAGTCATACCTGATAATGATGCATTTTGTCAGTGGTTTCTTTTCCTGAATGTAAAATAAGACGAATATATCAACAACAGAACCAACATTTCAGATGTAGGAAAAAAATCAGTAAGCTAGATAATGCAAACGGGCAAATGCCTACTAGCAAAATCGATATATTAAACATCGTTTCGACATTCTATACGGAGCTCTACAGCGACCCTGTCGATAAAATAAGGAATGCCAATATACCTAAAATACAAAACCAAGTGAAAGAGAAGAGGAACTTTAAGAAATTACACTCATCGAATTATAAACGGGTCTGTAAAAAATAAAGAACAACTTTTGTTGGCAGGCGAAGACGGAATCGAAATCGAGGCAATCAAATAAGTACCACCCTACATAAAACCATTTGTAAACTCTTTAACGCTTGTCTTAGATGAAGCACAACCCCTTCTCAGTGGGATCGAGCAACTAAAATAATCCTCCATAAAAAAGGCAATATTGAACAATTACAAAACTATAGACCTATAAGTATATATGTATATATTTTATCACACATGTGCAAGCTGTTTATGAGGATAATCACTAAGTAGGTCACCAACAAACTGAAGCTTCACCAACTCTGCGAACAAGCGAGCTTCTGAGCGAGATATGGCACCACATCCAGGTTATGATAACCCTCATCGGGAAAAGTGCAGAATACAACAAACCCATTTTCCTGATATTCGTCTATGAAACGGCATTTGGTAGCATAAGCCAAAGTAAAATATTATACGCTCTTACAGAAGGCTGAGTGGATCACAGATATATCTATAGCTATCATTGAATACGCGGCATTCGGAAAACTAAGATATATTTTGTAATCGAAAGTGGAAGGTCTTCAATCAATGCGTATTACCTGTACTTACATATGGTGCAGAAACTCTTACCCTGGCGAAATAATCTGCGAACAAAATACAAATTACATAGAGAGGGATGGAATGATCGATCTCGACTCTCTCTCAGAGATAGGGTACGAAACTGCAGCACATGTCAGGCGTAACGAATGCGGTAACTTGCATAGCAACCCTAAAATGGAACTGGGCAGGCCATGTAGCTAGAATAAATCATGGAAGGCAGACTCGAAAGATGGAGACCGCGTCAAGATGTCTACAAACTAGATGGAAAATTGGAAGGGCGCTGCAGAAGAATGACACAAATGGAATCAAATAGATAGATAGATTTATTTAATACTTAGCATACATTTAGTGTCAGTATATCATACATGAACATAACAGAAACATTCATAATTATAAATACAACATATATAAAATTTCAACAATTATTAAAATACTAGATAAAACAAATAAATAAATAGCTAAAACTAATAAGTTAACAATTTAAAATTTCAAAAATTCGTCTACACTATAAAAAAACATTATTTAATAAAATTGATTTTAGTTTGGTGGTATATTTTTTTTCTAATAGTTTTCAGTTCACTAGGAATTTTATTGGAAGAATTATGGGAGGCTTTTGCTCAGCAGTGGACTCAAACAGGCTGAATGATGATGATGGGGAAGATCAGCACGAGGGGTTTTCCGCTCTTAAATGGAGAAGTTCCGAGTGCAATCACCCGGTATTTATATTAACTTCAGAATAGAACGCCTCTGATAAACTGAGAAAGGTGATTTGTGAAATTTCGCCCATGATGGGATTTGAACTCCTACTTCCCAATCCTAAGTACGGGACTCAACCTAAAATTCAACATTCCACGAGACGGACCTACCTACCTACCGTGATAATTGGTAATTGAGTGTATAGAAATGTGGATACCTAGTTCAGTGTTCTAGTGGTTGGAGGCACCAACCACTACAACACTGAACTAGGTAACTACATTTCTATTCACGATCAATTACTAATTATCGTTTTATTTGCCATTAAAGCGCATATAAAAACATGAAAAAAGGTAGATTATTTTGTATTTTATATATGTCATCATATTAATCCAATAAAGCGGTATTCGAATTATGAAATTTAAAAAAATGCTATTAAATTTGCCAAACAAAAGGTATTAGACAATTCATTCAGAATAACGTATCTAAATATTGCGTCGCTAGAATAGATAAATTGGAGACAATTTATTAGGTATATTTTATAAATTATTATATTTATAACTACGTAAGTGACCTATTTAAAAAAACATAGTAACTAAGTAAACATCGTAAATATTGTCCATTAAAATGGATAAATTGTTTATATTCAATTTCTCAAACGGTTTAAGGCCATACTACATACATACATAGATATTCATTAAATATCTTCCTGGAGAGAATATACATTGTAAAATTCAGTATTTAAGGAAAAATCTGACGGGAATGTTGTATTTTGGATATATCCAAAACGTTTCTCAAGTATAATAGTATATTTTTAAGACAATAAGTCAATATAAAATTGAAATAGCGTGCCCCTAATATAAATGATACAGATCTGCACGTAAGGTAAAATATATTGTGTAAATGTGCCCAACATTAGTAAGCATTTGCTTCTCGTGTTCGTTTTGAAAATAAAAAAAGTATTGGTTGCATCAAGGTATAGTTCCAATATTTCATTTTGACCAGGCGTCATTCAATAATAAAAAATAGTAGCAGCAGTTTTACGATAGATTACGATACAGGAGAAGCAGCAAATATAAAAGAAATGTATGATATAAAACAAATGTTGAAATAATGGATGATAGTGGTTAAAATAGAAATTAAGGACAATGGTGAGGAACTTAAAAACAAGCTAGAATTAAACGAAAAAATAGACAATTTAGGGAACAGATTAGAAAGTACCGAGAAGGAAAACAAGGAGAATAACATAGTAATAAAGGAGGTGCCTATATAAGACAAAGATATAGGAACTGGAGTCGAGGATTTTATATCAAGTAGAAAACGGTAACCATAGTACAGATAGCATTCAAAATAAATAAGGGCACAAAACCGAGTCGATGACTAAAACACAGATAAAAATTAAAAACAAAAAATTACTGAAAGGCAGGAAAATTTTCATAGATAACGATTTAACATAGAATAAAAGTGTAATAAATTTATAGCAAGCGAAGAAAAAGAAGGCACTTGTGTGATATTAAGATCTCAAACTCAATATAAATAATCAAAAATGTAAGTGGGACATGAAAGGTAAGGGACTGAGCAAGTATTGAAAGCAAAGGACTAGTACGACAAGACCAGGATGATATCAGGACAAGTCGAAAGCAAATAAATATAGACATAGGAGGAGCAAGGAAATGAGTGCATCAGAGGTGGAAAGGCAAAAAGAAGAAAATTATGATAAGTAAAATTGGCGGTAAAAGAATCGAATTCTGCAATATAGTGGGACTAGAAAAGCACATAGAAAATTATAATACTATGGTGAGGGAGTGGATACAGTAGTCACACATGTACAAACGTCTGCGTGGGTTTCATGGAAGCATAGCGAAACATAAGGAATGGGAGTATCTGCAGAAGCTGTTGCTAGTTAACTTCATATGGGACTGTCAGGGGCCAGATAAAGAAGGTAAGCATAGAAGAGCCAGTAGGGATATCGTCACAGGGGTAAGTAAAGATTATCAGGATCCTAGTGAAAGAGGTTGCCATGATGGAAGGGCTGCTAGAGAAGTCGATATTAATAGGAGGTAAAAAATGGAGAATTTTCACAGTGTATAATAATAAATGCCGAGCTGCGAAAGAGAGAGTGCAGTTGTAGGAGAAATGGCCATTTGGATCAATCTTGTTGCCCAGTAGTTGGAGGAGACTAGAATAAGGAGAACCCACGGTGGGATGTTAAATGAAGAAGTACAGTTCGTGGATCGCAGTTCCAAGGATGCAGTGGTGAGTGCGTAAGGAAAAAGATAGCTAAAGCAGGCAGAGCAAGAGAACCTTGCAATCTTATATAGTATGGCAGAGGGGGATTGTCAATGCAAATATACTTATAAAGAATTCAGGAGTACTAGTAGTAGTATATATAGTAGTGGATGATAAATGGAGGTTTTTAATAGAACGAAGTTTGAAGTCGGAGACGAGTGTATATCGGACCTAGGAGGTTTCTTGCATTTTCTGATAAACACCACCCTCTAGCTGACTCAGCCTTTTTTTTCAACCCATCCATATAAAGACGATGGGTCCCAATCCCATCGACTTTATATGGAGGGGTTGAAAAAAAAGGCTGAGTCAGCTAGAGAGTGGTGTTTATCAGAAAATGCAAGAAACCTCCTATAAGCAAAAGGGCATACTGGTTGTTGGCCTGATGAACTCTTTTGAAGAAATTATAGAACCAATAAAGAGCGTGGTGACAGAAAAGAAAGGTTGCATAACAGAACAATAGATTTACCAGGAATGTACCTATTCCCTATTGCGTTATTTTTACTCTTATTTTTGCCGTGAATTGCGAGAGTTGGGTAAGGGGTTGGGCAATGATCGTAATTAAGTCGGGCCAGAATATACAGAATAATCTGTGCGTAGTGTAAACAAAAATAGCGACAAGAGGCCACCAACGATATAACCCTGGAAAAAAGGTACTGAGACTCCAGCTGTCAATCTGTCACCATCGAGCAATCAGTAGCTAACACCGCCCAGGGGGTAGTCGCAGTGCAACGTACATTTAACGCATAAGTTGTGCGGTCCCGACGGATTTCGCAAAAACTATTTAACTTCAATTTTAAATTATTTCATTTATTAAACACTTTTCATTTTTTAATTATTATTAAACTAAAACCCTGCGCTTGCCGAAATACTTAAATTACAAGAAGCTGAAGACGGTAGTGAAGTAGAATTCAGTTTTGAGAGTTTTGTAGCAGGAAGAAGCAGTTTGCTGATCCCAAAACTTTTCAAAGGGTAGGGATAAATTTGGGAAACACTTTAAGGAGCTCTTTGGAGGAGGGGTAGAACTCGTAGCGGCTATGGGGAGCAGCCGTAGCTATGGAATGCAGGGAGACTTCAGACCAGAATAACCTGAGGAGGTGTTAAACGGGCTAAATTGTGGAACAACGACAGGTGTGGATGGTGTAAATAACAAGGCATGGGTATTGTTGAATGGCAGTGGTAAGGAGGCGGTTACCCGATTAATCAACAGAATATGGAGAGGAGAAGATACAATCCCAGAAAGCTAAAATAAAGGTCTAATTGTGCAGATCCTTAAGAATGGAATCGACAACAAACCATAATATTATATTTAAATCGCATTGATGGACATCTACAAAATGTATACTACACAAATAGCGAGAAGGCTCGAGGGTGAGGTGGAAAGTAAGCAACTTATCCCTGAGGTGCAATTCGGTTTCCGTAGCGGCAGGTCAACAGTGGATCATATCCTTACACTTCTGCTGATGGTGGAAAAAAAATGGAGTCGAGGAAGCCCTTTTCATTGACCTCAAGGCGGGGTATGATTCAATAGATGAAATGAAAATGAATGAGTGCTTGCAGGAAAATGGGGTGGCGGAGCAAATCAGGGAACGTGTGGCTGATCTGTATTCGGATATGTATTGTCGAGTGAGTGTTGGAGGAGCAAGATACCAGAGATTTAGCATAGGGAAGGGCGTTCGAACGGGCTGTCCTTTGAGACCATTATTATTCAATTCATTTCTACGAAAGCTGGAGGAAGTCTAAGAATGGGGCAAGCTGGGCGCGTGGTAGTAGGCAGTGGTTCCAAGTTTGGTCCTTGTCATACGCGGACGTTATAATTTTGGTTGTCATTCAGTGAGTTAAAAGAAATTGTGAAGAGACTAGAGCGGTTATTTGGGAGGCAAAAGCTGGAAGCAAATGTTAGTTTATATAGTGGATGCGTTACAGGAAGAGAGATTGTAGAAAGTTAGATGAAGTAGACATGGGGAGGTGCAGTGCTTGAAGTACCAGGGCTTCTTGTTTGCGCAATGGGAAATATATAACTGACACCCATAACCAATATGTGATTGTAAAATCTGGCCATTTTGAACAGGTTATTTAGTTATCGTGCCAGATATTATTTAAGTTAATATAACATAAATCTTAATTGGAAGATGGTTGAGTTGCGCGCACGTATATTATGACACTCTTATTGCAATACCTGTATATTCAAATTATTGTTGATGACATTTGCAAATGTCATTAATGGCAGTAGATAATGGATATCTCTACATGTCTAAGATGCAAAAGTCCGTAGTTGTCATATTTTTATACAGATTATTGCCCCAGATAAATACCGCTTGGTGCAGAAAAATAGCAACATGGGTGCCTATACATCACACACACAATAACAAGCGCTAAAATTTCAAAGAGTATGTTTAGCCGACAAATAAATGGTCTGAGGAATGAGTTGCTAATGTGTACGTATCAGACACTTACATATTCGACCCAGCCCTATACAGTTTCATTATAGTGTAACCAGTGGACCACGAATGGCAAGTACTTCATAAAAACTGAAAAGTATAGAATGGGATACGTCACCGGTATATCGAAATATTTAGTAATTATTTTTAATGTTATATTTGCAATATCTGGCTTAGTACTCCTGGTTATTGGTGTCTTGTATTTTCGGGACCTAACCGATCCAACACAGGCACTTGAATCCAACGGTGAAGCAGTTGCTATAGCCCCCATAGCAGCAATTATCGTCGGAGGAATTATATTATTAATATCATCCTGTGGTTGCTGTGGTGCTTTGTGCGAAAGTGACTGTGTGCTGATAACATATGCTTTTATTGTATTGATTTTATTTACACTACAAGTTGCCATTGGAGTGTACTGCTTCGTGCTAGTTAGGAATTATAATATGGAATACAAATATATTATCAGAGAGGAGTTAAATTTCACATTTCTCAACTACCATACTGATAAAAGTGCTGAAGATTCATTTAATTTATTACAATCTTCATTGAAATGCTGTGGTGTATTATCACCCCTAGACTGGAGTCATATATTAAATAGTAGTCTACCAACTACTTGTTGTGAATTCAACAAAAAACCCTGTAATATTACTAATACAGAAAGCTACAAGTTCGGGTGTGCAAATAAATTATTTAGATTTATTTACGATCGTATTATATATATGGGATACATCGCTCTTGGTTTCTGTGGAGCTATGTTATTTACGTCTTTATTTTCGCTCGGTCTACTTTATGTGGTTCTTATATAATATAATACCAATGCAGTTTATGTGCATCATAATGTTTAATAATAAATATTTTTTCATATTTTGTATCGATTTAAACCCGTTTATATGTTATCGACGTGGTAGCCATTATACGAGTTGTTTCCAACCTATATACACACTAGAGTAGTTGACAAACAGCGGCTGTATGGATATATATGTATGTATAATTTAAAATTGAACATAATATTTGTGTAATAATATGTATGTAATATAATAAAAAAAAAAGATGTGGTTAGTGTATATTAGGCCCTATTACCACGACGCTACACGATATCAACACAACATGAAGAAGACCCAACATCAAAACATGTGTCTTTTCTACACGACACTACATTCATGGCAAACACGTCACTACATAACGATTAAAAAATACGTAGCGATGATCTTATTTTAGTTAATGAAGAAATATTATATATTTTTACAAAATATACAATGATAATTTGTCGATAACTTTCTCTCCAGAAACAAATACGAATGAATGTATGATTGATGTTAAATAAATATAGAACCGGATGTGGAAAAAGGAGAAGAGGGGCAGCAAGGCTGGTTTGTATATGAAAAAAGCTAAAGTTTGAGAAGGTACACTCGATAAAGCAGTTGGAGGGGGTGATTGGGGTGGCGTTGGAGAGGAAGCAGATTGGCAGCCAGATGGATAGATGGTTCGATGAGGCGGATAGGAAGAAGAAGGCGATATGGTGTATATGATGGCGGTATGAAGATGGGAGACGAGTATTGGAGAAGAGAGTTTCCTATGTAGGAAAGGGAGAAACTGCAACAGTGCATCATTAGTGTGTGGAGTGGAGCGGAGGAGGTACTGGAAGAGAGGCACGTGGCTGTAAACTCAAAGTTAAAAAATGATAAGGGGACCATTTTCATGAATGCATAAGCTAAGATGTGTTTGTGAAGCCAATATTGTTGTATGCAGTGGAAGGCTAGTTCCTAGACGGTATGAACATTATGCCCACTAGGCGTTTTCGAACAAGTAAAACAGGTAGCTAGCTGCTACAATCTGAAAAAGGTAGCGCAGTAAGACCAGCAGGACACAGACCTCATTGAAACTAGAGGCTACACATTAGGGTATAGCGGTTGTACAGATCGCGAATTCGGTACTGGCTTCCTAATAGACAAGTCGTTTAAAGAAAGCATCAAAGCATACCAGCCAGTTAGAGAACGCATATCCCACATAACCAATAAATTAATCTATCTAATCAGTTAAACAAATTCCAGGTTTTTTTTAGTATTACAAATTAGTTATAAATTACATTATCAAAGTTCTTTCATGATGTTTTAGTTTTACAAAATTACCAGGCCCTTAAAGACGGATAAAACAGTAAATTTGTAATTAAGTGTGCCACAGTGCAAATTCTTGATTTTAGGACTGCATTCCTGCGCACACGCTTGTTTTCCGCCCAGATACCTTCATTAAATCACGTTATCGCAAACATTTACAGTAAAATATATATATTACTGGTATGAGAAATATTTGCAATTAATATCTGCCTTCAATGTTAAACATTAAATTACTGGTGCAATAAATTATGATTATAATATTAACATGTTACGCATCGTTTATTTTCATCGTCATCGTCAAAACAGTATAAAGTTTGAAGTTAGGAAAAGAGTGTATATAATAGACAATAATAATGATAAAAATAATCTTTATTCGTCTAAGCCACATACAATAATAAAATTGTACAAACATAGGAAAAGCAAGATTTCTCTCAATATATTCATACATACCCATAGTATATTGTATATATTCTTATAGTACTAATTGGCGTTTTTCAAAACGTTCCCCAGACCTTTCAAAATTGAGATTACACGAATTATGTTTAGACTTTAACAACAATCAATTTACACTAACTCCGGTATTTCATACATACGTTTTCAGAAAAACTACTGCATATGTTCAAACCAAATTTTATATATGGCTATTATCACAGGATATACCTTGATTAGTCGTGGTGAAAATGGACGAGGACCAGCAGCCCTTGATTAACAAATGTGATTGCGATTTTTAATAAAAATTATGATGCCATTTATGACATTTTGTTTAAAATATCTATTTATTATTTCGGGTATTTTATTCAAAAGTCTTGCTGTATGGACGGTGCATCGTAGTGCTCAGATTGACTTATATCGACTCAAGAACACTGTCTGTGGCTCCGTTATAGACATGGGTTGCACTTGGCTGGTGTCAGAGCTACCAATTATTCAAAAATACAGGAGTACATTCTATTCAAGTGTGGTATTGTTAAAAATATCGAGAATAGTTAAAAATTATAATTAAAAATTAGGAATGTATATAGATTTGCGTAACAAACGCTGCATAAATTATAAAAATAATGGAATATTAAAGATATTAAAAATAAGTTATTATAAATAACAATTCTATTCTATTTCTTAAATAATTATTCTATTTTAAATATTATAATACATGTGATAATGTATTGTACACTGTCCACATCAGAGTTTATGAAATAGAATGCTACGGATAGCAATAACACTATTTATTAAAAGTAATATAATACCTTGAAGAATACATTGGTAATAAATCAATAATTTTATTCTAGTATCCTCATATATTTTCAGTTGTAAAGAGGGGTGCGATCAGAAATGTACCCATTGTACTCATTTTAATACACTTACAAAAAATAGACTTCTGGTCGCTATACGAGTAGGTATACAAAATTGTGGGCGCGACCCACGACACATGTTTAGCATAATCACTATATCTAATCGGTCCTGTATCAAATAATATTCTCTTATTGCATATGTCTGATTATTTGTTCTATAACTAGATGTATAACGCATGCCTGGATTTTGTTTCTGAGCGCGAATACGTGATGAATTTCCAATCCGAAAACTAATTTGCTATTATTGTATAATATACTAGATGTTATGTAATTCGAGGACAATCCATTTAAATGGTCATAGAGGTGAGTTAATCTAGCAAGAATTCGATTGTTTATAGGTAAATTCGTCTTCTTTGGTAACTGGAGGACTTTTAAGATCAATGAGAACGTGCTCCATATTTTCGATGAAAACATAAATCCCATTGCCCTGATGGAAATCTGACGTATATAAATCTCAAATAATGAAAGATACCGAATTACGAATTTCCACCTGGGATGTCATAGCATCCTCAACAAGAAAGATGAACTAGAGGTGTTCTTAAATCTACAACACATTGATGTGTTCCTTATCTCTGAAACTCACCTAACAAACCAGTCTTATATAAAAATAAGAGGTTATAAAGTTTATCACACCACCCACCCGGAAAATCGAGCTAATGGTGGTAGTGCTGTCATCATCAAAGAATTCATTAACCACAATGAACAATGTCATCTACAGCGTGAAGACATCCAGCTCACAGTCGTGTCTGTGAAGTCTACCAAACAGAACATAATAGTTGGTGCAGTGTACTGCCTTCCCAAGCATAATCTCAAGGTTGAGGAATTCAAAACATTTCTGCAACATCCTTGTGAAAGATTTATCATAGGCGGTGACTAAAATGCTAAACATGTAGACTGGGGATCAAGGCTGACAACAACAAAAGGTAGTGAATTAAGAAAAGCTATTCGTGCGACAGGATGCAACTTCCATTCGACAGGAAAGCCACGGACCCAAATAAAATCCCTGATATGCTCTATTTATTCATCTCAAGAAAAGTATCACCAAATTTCATAGAAACTGAAGAAAGCTTCGACCTAGACTCCGATCACTCAGCTGTCATCTTAACTTTGAGTGAAAGAATCATCAAGAATGAAGCAGGCCTAATGCTTGTCAATAAAACCACTGATTGGGTTGGTTTCAAACTTGAACTTAATGATCGAATTAATTTAAATGTTGCATTAAGAACAAAGGGACAATTAGAAGAAGAAGTGGAAAAATTCACAAAGTTACTACAAACAGTAGCTTATAATAACACTAAGAAAATGTCCTGGGTCACTAAAGGGATAAACTACTCAGTCGAAATCAGAGAACTTGTCAGAAAGAATAGAGCGGCTCGACGAAAATGGCAACATACTGGAAACCCAGCCGACAAGACGATTCTAAACAACAAAACACAAAATCTGAAAAGAGAAATCAAGAAAATCAAAGAGGAATCTATTAGTACCTATCTACAAAGCCTCGATTCTAATGAAGAAATCGATTATATACGATGGAACGCAAACAATAAAATCAAACGACCTATAATATCAATTCCGTCTATAAGAAAAGATCGAGAACCGTGGGCTAGGAGTAACAAACAGAAAGCTGATATGTTTGCAGAGTACCTAGCTAACATCTTTACGCCAAATCAAGTGGAGGAAGAGTTCGCTCTTGAAACAACATATAACTCAATATCAGAAAAAATTACCCACGGTACACTAAAATAAATAGCTGAAGAAATAAGAATAAATCTGAATTCAAAAAAGCACCTGGCTTTGATCTTATAACCGGTGAAATCCTAAAACAATTACCAAGGATTAGTCTTGCTGGCCTACCTCTTTAATGCAGCCTTCGGCCTAAAACATATACCTAATAGTTGGAAAGTGGCAGAGGTAATTATGCTACCAAAACCAGGAAAGTCGCCAAACGACGTAAAATCATACAAGCCCATTTCATTATTGCCAATTATATGGAAATTATTTGAAAAACTTCTTCTTAAAAGAATGAAAAAGATAATAGAAAACAGTAACTTTATTCCTGATTTTCAGTTCGGATTTCGACACAAACACTCAACAATAGACCAAGTACACCGCATCACCGACGCTATAGAAAGAGCACTTGAAGGAAAGCAAGTATGTTCAACAATTTTCGTAGATGTGTCTCAGGCATTTGATAAGGTCGGGCATGATGCCCTAATACATAAATTAAATAAAATGCTCCCAATTAAATTTGTCGAGATCTTAAGATCGTATATAAGAAATAGATTATTCAGAATAAAACAAGGAGATGAATATTCTGAAATAAAAGAAGTAAAAGCTGGTGTGTCTCAGGGAAGTGTACTGGGACCTATACTGTACCTACTATACACAAGTGACATACCAATCATGAATAATGTTAAAATTGCCACCTTTGCAGACGATACTGCTCTAATAGTTATGGGAGAAAATGCCGAACAATCAACATCCAAGCTACAAAATGCTTGTGATAAGATAGCCAACTGGACAAAAAATGGAAAATAAAACTAAACGAACAAAAATCAATCCATGTTAATTTTACTAATAAAAAACTAGTGGATCCACCGACTCTTTCTATCAATGGTACTATTGTCCACTATGAAAATAACGCAAAATATCTTGGTATAACACTGGATGCGATATTACGATGGAAAGAGCATGTAAAGAAAAAAAAGACTGAGCTAAACTTAGCTGCTGGGCAGAAATTCTCGGCTGCCAATATATAATAAAATTCTAATTTAGAACCAAATCTTCAAACCAGTTTGGCTGTATGGAGTCTAGTTATGGGGCTGTGCTAAAGAGAGTATTATAAACTACATACAAATATTCCAAAATAAAATTCTACGCACTACGGTAAATGCACCGTGGTACATACGCAACTCAGATATTCACAGGGACCTCGGTATTCCTTATGTCAAAGCAGAGATAAAAAGAATCGCTGCCAAACATGAAAATAGGCTGCACCATCATGTCAATGCGGAAATGACCCAACTGCTTGACAACCAATATCATCCTAGAAGACTGAAGAGAATAAAACCATTCGATTTAGCAAAGTGATTGAGACAGAGTAAAAGTGCGCGAGTTGGATAGTGTAGGAGCATATTTATTTTAAATTAGACATACGCTTGGGGCATCACTGGATGAACCCAAGCACCTTCATGTTAGTATTTAAGATTAGAGTAAAATTGATGGTTGGTCTGTTAGACCAGTTTTAATTTAAAAAAATAAATAAATAAATAAAAAAATATATAAATCTTCAAATCAAATCAATTTCAGTAGCGGTCCGCTATATTTTTTATTTAATTTTGGGTCCAATGCATCGACCTCCACAGTCTGAATTCAGATGCCGAAGAACATTCCGTTGCACATGAGGTGCATGCACCACGTATGAGGTCTTCTTTGTAGTGGCAAACCATCGAAATAATTCTCCAACTAATTGTTTAGAAAATGTGCAGAGCGTCCTCTAAAATTGTTCAGAATCCATTAACCGAGGGGTAAGATTAAAAAAAAACCTTTCTTTTCTTACCACAGCTAAATTATTTTGTAGCACTCCACCATAAATTAATATGTATTTAATTCTGACGCTAATGAGTTTGATTGAGATTTATATATGCCAGTGTCAGATATTTCTCATGGCAATATGATAATTTTTTGCGTACAAAATATGAAGCGCACTCTGATTGGTCTACTTAAATATCCTCCAGTTTCCAAACGAAGGTGAATTTACAAATAATAAAATCTAATCCTTGCTATATTAAGTTACTTCTACCTCAACGTAAGGGATTGCCCGCGAATTACATAACATCCTGTAGTAGTGTAATTATTTGCTGTTCCTAATCAAATATGTTTAATTCCAAAATTATATACTAAGGTTATAATAATAGACCAAGAACCAGGATTGTATCTAGGGAGTCTATTCTGTAAATTCAGACCGGTCTGGTAAAAAATCAGACTGGTGTGTTACCCGTGGCAATGAAAGAAATAACTGTTTCTGTGTTGGTATGCACCACACTCCGCGAACGCTAGTGTAATCTTGCCTTATTTCAGATGTCACAAATGTGCCAAGAGTGACAGAATAATAACCTATTATATACCTAACGTCACAAATTTGTGACAGTTGACATAAGACAGCATTACACTAACGTTTGCGGAGTCTGGAGCATACCAACGATGAAAGAGTTGATTATTTAGTTAATATGGGTTAAACCTTGTTTTCCTAGGAAGTTGTGTAGACAAAAGCGGCCGTATTCACGTCATTTTGACGTCACACATTTCTTTTATGTATATTTAAATAAATCTGGTAATCCAGAGAGCGGTATACTTCAAAGTATTGTGAAAATGTTATGAATTACACTGGAATGTGGTGAGTTATTCAATTACATGTACTTAAAACGTATCTTGTAATGTGTAAATGACGTCAAAAAACGGCCGTATTTATCGACACCTCTTGCTAGGAAATCAGGAGTTAACAGACCAGTCCACTATTTTACCAGACCGGTATGTGCTTACAGATAGACCCTCAGAGAAGCGTAAGGGATATATAGCACGTGGGCTTTAATGGCCTTGACAACTACTTTAATTATTTTTCATATAGTTCTCAGTTACGATAACTTGTTTTTCTTCAAAACGAACAAATGCTCAAATTTCATACATAAGATTTGATATAAACTTTATTTTATACTTATTTTTCATGCCTTGGTAGGTGTCAAGGTATAATCACAAATGGTGACAATTGGAATTTGAATAAGTTAATTATTAAATTGCCATGTGATAGGGGCCAAACAAACAAGTTAATGTAATGCGGCACACAGACTATCGGTTTTACAAACACGCCGGCGTGAACGAACGTGGCGTGTGAGAAAAACTGATATTTCTGTGGGCACTTCAATCCTCAGTTTCCTTCCGCTGGCGCGTCTTAAGGCGAATCTTCGAAAATCTCGTTCGAGGATTCGAGCTGAAAAACTATTCGAAAAACGCGTTGTGAGACTAACTGAACTGCTGCTACTTCTTTTGCGGAGTGTATAAACCGTGGCCCCAGAAGAAACTGGAGGGGTGCGCACCGAGAAATAAATTTATTTCGAAATAATAAAGCATTTTGTGATAATTGCGCGGATGTCTATAAACTATACTACTGTACTTAATCATTATCATTATGTATTTATCAAAACTTGAAATATGAAACTGCAATCTCTTAGAGGAATTTCTGTTCAATTTTGATTACAAATCGGAGTAAATATATACTTTTGTGATGCAAATATTGACTACTTTTGCATATTTTTTACAACTATTTCGAGACAAAAAATTAACTTTTTCGTCCTAACAAAGTATCAAATCATCCTTCGTTTGGAGAAATACCCAAACAAATTTTCAGAAAATTATAAAATGTTGACTAGAAAAGACCGCCCGATTAGGTTAACATTGAACCGTATTTCATTTTCCGAGATTAACCTTAATGCTCGAAACAGTCCACTATCAGTTTTACCTTAACTCCGGCGTGAAGGAACGCGGCGTGAGGGAAAACTGATAGTGGGTGGGCATTTCAATCGTCAATTTTGCGGCCCGTTCATTCCGCTGGTTCGTCCTGTCGCAATCCGGCGGTGCTTGATTTTGTCGGGCTCGCGACAAGTCTCGATTGAATAATTCCAGCATGTATTCGCGAAAATACTTTTCAAATATTATCATTCTGTTAATTAATATTATTCAAGCAATATTCCTTCACAGATATTATGTTAAAAAATCTTCAATTAAAGTTAAATTGTGTATTGAAACACCGAGAGCTCATATTTTCGTACCATATCATATTTTGTGTATTGGCATAATAAAAGACATTATATTGTGCAATATATATATATATATATATATATATATATATATATATATATATATATATATATATATTTATATATATATATATATATATATATATTTATATATATATATATATATATATATATATATATATATATATATATATATATATATATATTGAACTGCATCTCGGCACCGATATATATATATATATATATATATATATTTATATATATATATATATATATATATATATATATATATTGAACTGCATCTCGGCACCGCAGGAGGTAACAGGATAATCAAGTAATTGACAACCAAATTATCGTTAATAGATTCTATCTACCACAATTAGTTTTAAGCTAATGAGTTTATTTCAAAAATATTTTTTAGTATTCAATTCAGTTGTAACCATCTTAGCAGTTATTGTGATTTTTTATTGCTTTGGTATTATTTGCGTACCATGACTAGACAGACGCAAAAATGCCTCCTCGACAAGTCGAAGAAATTATGCGACAATTCATTGAATCCTATCACCAAAATCCATGTTTATGGAACATAAAGTCGAATAACAGTAATAACATTAAGAAAGTACAAGTCACTGTCACACAATAATACTGTCGAAATTATTTCCGGATTGCAGTGTAGAGTATGTGAAGAAAAATACTTAATTCCATGAGAGGTGGCTTTCGCAAAGAAATTAAAAAACTGGAAAAGTCGAAAACATCAGGTTCATCTGGTGAAGTCTACGAACCGACTTTATGGTATTTTGAGCAGCTTTTGTTTTTGGGAGACCAAAAAATTACATATAAAATTATATAGTTCTTATACTATATATACCGACGTTATTCAGAGTGATCGGATGCGCGTATCTAACAACACATTTTGAGTTTTAATGTAAAATATAATATTTATGAATATTAAAATACATTTAACAATATTATAGCACCTATAATTATCTCAGGTCACTCTCATTTTCGCTTTCATACTTATACATTCCATCAGTAGTTCAAGTAGTGGCTCCAAAAATAGGTATATACACTACGCCAATTATGTTTACAAAATTTTAGCCTTTTTTCGGATGTGGCCAGTGCAAGCGCCGGATACCAGTCACCCTCTGACACCAACCCTTCTTCACCAAATTTTCCATCAACTATTTCGAAAAGCAACAATATATGAGCCTAAGTCACATGTAAGTTGTTTTCAGAAAGAGAAGGGTTTCCGTTCAGCATTTCTATTATTCAACGTGCGCAGTTACATTTTTATTTAGGGATACATTAATTTCAAGTCTGTAACAACGCAAACTCTTCTCATTTTCAAATCAACTTAAATGTGACTTACGCCACGTTCATTCTCACCGGCTCATATATTGTTGCTTTGCGAAATAGTTGATGGAAATTAATCTGATAAAAATAAGTTTTTATTGAAGTGAAAATGTAATAACGATGTCTATTTCATTATCGCGTTCACTCTCATATATTTTATCATCAAATAGCTCCAATAATTGGCATACACATTAGGAGGCCCAACATTATATATACTACATGCCGGTTCCCGATGTGTATTTATATAGACACCCGGACCTTTCTAACACGATATTTATATATATTTAATTTTTTGCATATAGATACTCTTCATGTTTAATATTTCAACTACATCCTACTCATTTATTTGTTAAGCGCCCCACACACTACCAGTTTTTCCTTCACTCCGACCGTCGTCATTCCCCGGTCCCGCGCTAATCGTTGTCAGACTGGTCCGTCATTCCCGAAGTGAGCGGCCACACACTATAAGTTCGACTGAAATATTTCAAGCAAGAAGTTGGGCAAGATGAGTTTATATCTAATTAAATTATTACTATGTTTTAATATTGTGAATTCTTATTGATATTGTTAAATAAATATTTTGAAGTGTATTTAAATTTGATTGGGAAATTTACTTTTTACATCTTATTTACCTAAAATAAATTAAAGATAGGTACAACTATTACACATAAATATTAATATTTTGAACAATTTTTTATTAAGATCATAAATTGTATAATACAAAAATAAGAAATGATAAATCCTGATATAGAAACAAATCGAGAACGTATTGTACAATATTATTTAAATTTTACTAGTTAACATCTTAATTAGTATTTATTAATTAATTAATTAATTAGTATTAGTATTATTTAAATTATATGATAGACATAGTTGGACCACTTCAAGGTACACATTGGGATAATTTGGTTCCCAATGTTTACCTTGAAATAGTTTTCAAGGTAAACATTGGGAACCAAATTATCCCAATGTGTACCTTGAAATGGTCCAACTATGTCTATCATATAATTTCTGCTTAGAGTACCCATTTCTGATTCGAACAGGACATCGTTGATGAGTTTTTCAGCGTATAGCCACATATTTTCGTCTTTAAGACCTCTCAATTTTTCGGTAACCGTTTTGTCGATAAAATCATATTTATCATCTTTCTTTGTGTTTGAAAGTTTATTGCTAACTAATTGCAGAACTTTTTCTGCTTCGGTATGGGGCTGTAACTTTCTTTTTCGACTGTAACTCATAGATGAACACGGTGATGGTGATGGAGTGGACTGAATGTCTCCATCCTGGATCTCCAAAAGCTGCACAAAATACCATAAAGTCAATTCGTAGGCTCCACCAGATGAACCTGATGTTTTCGACTTTTCCAGTTTTTTAATTCCTTTGCGAAAGCCGCCTCGCATGGAATTAAGTTTTTTCTTTACTTACTCTACAATTACTTACCTAGCAAGAGAATATCCTGACTTCCACAACTTTGTTGGGGAATCTCTTGATCTCTCAAAAACAAAAGTCGCTCAAAATAACATAAAGTCGGTTCGTAGACTTTACCAGATGAACCTGATGTTTTCGACTTTTCCAGTTTTTTAATTTCTTTGCGAAAGCCACCTCGCAGGGAATTAAGTTTTTTTCTTCACATACTCTACACTGCAATCCGGCAATAATTAAAGACGAAAAATGCGGCTATACGATGAAAAACGCATCAACGAGGTCCTGTTCGAAACAGAAATGGGTGCTGCAAGCAGAAATTATATGATAGACATACCTGGACCATTTCAAGGTACACATTGGGATAATTTGGTTCCCAATGTTTACCTTGAAATAGTATTCATTATTATATATATATATATATATATATATATATATATATATATGTATAATTTGTAGTATTAATATTTTACTGATATAAAATATCAAATAAAATAAAAGAATGTTTCAATTAGTGATGGGCACTAGGAACTGACGATAGTTTTTATTCGATAGTTTGTATTCAATAGTTTTTATTCAATAGTATTTATTCGATAATTTTTAGATGATAGTTTTTATTGGATAGTTTTAGTGAATAGTTTTTATCGATAGTCACTACCGATAGTGCAATTCATTCAATAGTGGCCATCACTAGTTTCAATACTGCCAACATATCGATTGTCCATATATTTACCCCTATTTTGGCTATTTACAATTTAATAAAAACTCCGTATTGAAACAACTATTGTATTTATTCGCATTCCACCCCTAATCAATCTTGGCTGATTTGATTAGTTCTAGCTATCCAAACCAATTTCAACTTTAGCGAAGCTAAAGCAGCCGCAAACCGTTTAATTGGAAGTCTTCCTGCAATAGTCGTTTATTCTGGTTCGTTACTTTCACTCGAACTGGAAATGTTCAGCAACCAGACTGAATTTCATGATTATAATATCGCACATTGCGAGTATTGAGAATATTTGTGTATTGAATAATTAATTTGATACGACGTTAATTGTGATCTTGTTATCATAAAAGAAATAATCAATCAATTAATTATATAGACAATTCTGCGAAATAATGCGAATCGATTGTTAATCAATCACATCTCATTATTATTTTTAATTATCAATACTTCGCTGATGTATTTTATGAGTTGCGAATAAATTGCTTTATAGGAAATTAAATAATTAATAAGATAATAATCACTGTTCAGTAAAAAATAATTAATTGAAACGTTATTAATGGCCCGAAATGAACAATCTTAGCCTCATTTAGAAGCTGAAGAAGTCAAACATGCAATTATAATATAATCTCACGGAGAAAATTAATGCACCACCTCACATAGTTTGTGGTTTATTAGTTTTGTAGCTACCTTACAAGTAGGCTGTGGATCTACTTGGATAGTTCAAGTAAATGCTGTCAACAATTGGTTTGTTGCGGCAAATAAAAGCATTTTTGCCAAAAATTGATTGAAAATCTGATCGGAAATTGTTGCTTATTAAGACTAGATGTCTTAAGACACAAAGTTTTTTTAGTCATCTTCATATGGTCAGGAAAGTTATTCGCTACTTAAATGCTGTTGCTATTCCGTTCTTGAACTCTCCAGCGAAAAGTTCTGACTCATATTATAGATGCTCTATTGGTTCATATCCAAAAAAGTATCTATTGGACAATATTAAAAAAAAGGATTCGGTAAATATTGACAGTAATATTGGTCGTGTAAGGTGCCTTATAAAGGAAAACTAGCTTACATTCCAAATTTATTAATTGACCGATATGAACAAACTTAGACTTATTTCGCAGCTAAAGAAGTAAGATTACCAATTACCAACTAATTCAGTTAGATGTCAAAACATTGAATTTATTACGATTTTTTTATTAAAAACTAAACAACTCAACAAGTCTCTTCTTCCAAGAAATCATGGATGTTTAGGAACTGAGTTTAGATATAATCATTCTACGAAACGAAACGAGTTACTTGGCCCAAATTTCTTCGATGACAATGCCTACAATGCTATGACAGTGAGGCGTGAACGTTACTACAATAATAATGAAAAAACCTTATTGTCATATTCAGCTTATCATAAGAAAACATCAAACAAAAATTCCAGCAACTCATACTCCTAACTTCATTCACTTTCACACCTCTTTCTACTTCCTTCTCTTCCATTCCGAAACATCCTTTTCCATCCCTACACTTTCCATACATTCCACTGTCGTACCGGTCGGAATAGAGGTGTATGCCGCTTTCAAATTCACAAATACGCGCATATATTCTCCCTTTGCATTCCAGTACATCCTCGACCATTTTCGCTAGCGTGAAAATCTGCTCCCTTGTCCCACTTCCCTTTCTAAACCTACTCTGGTTTTCGGACAACAGCCCTTTGCTGTCCACTTCCCCTTTCAACCAATTCTTCACCATGGAAGCAGCAAGTTTTTATAGTTATTCCCCGATAGTTATTCGACTTCGAGGCTAATCCCCCTTTACCTACTGGTACTATTCCCCGCTCGCGCTACGAGCTACCTCCTCGTCTCCACTTCACACTCTGTTGATGACCCGCAGCATTTTTCCCTCTTCTCTACCATTAGCCTCTTGAATGCCTCAGTCGTCATCCTGTCCACTCCCTCAGCCTTTCCCTACGTTAACTGGCCCTATATTCCCCATCATAAGCTTCAAAGTTTCTTTTCCTACAGCCTCCCAATCTCTTCCTCACTCCTAGCACAACTACCCCTTTTGTCATCCCTACCTGGCCTTTTTCCTCGCCCCCTGCATCGCCCAATCCCAACCTTCCAGTTATATATATATATATATATATATATATATATATATATAACATAGTTATTGCATTTGTCGGTATGGAATCAGAAGAAATGTGGTTTCAGAGGACGGGGCATCCTGTCATCTTTTATCCTAGTAGTGTATTCTCGCGCCCAGGAGACCTGCATTGGTCACCGAAATCGTGCGATATAATGACATACGATTTCTTCCTGTAGGATTTCGCAAAGTCTTTTATCTATTTTATCTATGCCAATCAACGAACCACATTTTCTCAGCAGAAGGAGGAAATTGACCGTGTCATTGGCGAAATTGACAGGCCAATTTGCGAAAATATAATAAGCCACTTCTCTAAAAGAGCATGAGTATGCCAGGCGGCTATTTATTGGATGTTCTATCCACCACATTTTCGCAAAAAATAAATGTAGCACACATTTTGAAACCTGTTGTTATACTAGCCATTCCAGGATAAATACTTATTTGTACTAATAACTTTGAAAACAAAATTAAGCTAATTCATCTCAATGCGCGCAAATCTACAAAATGTCACAGTAAAAATATTAAGAAGAAGAACAAAATTCATTAATTTTGGAACGGTTTTGTTGATTTTCTGTCATTTGTATAAAATTTAATTCTACGATTTAGATTTAAATAATTAGTTTTGATACATTTTTATTATAAATCATTTGTTGAGAATTATTCCTATTGTTCACGATTTTCTGTGTAAATATCAAAAGTCAATTAATATTTCTCAAAATATACTTCGGTGGGATTGAATACAAATGATATATATATATTGTGTTCAAATGTTCTATTAGATAGAGAGAGTGAGGGGAGGGTTGAAATAGAAATATTCTTTATAGCAAAATATTTTTACACCTATTAATAATACCTCTATGCATAGCTTCTTAAAGGTAATTTTTAAATTTTTATTAAAGTTTTATAAATGTATATAAATAGTAATGTTTAATTTCCTACAATTTCACTATTGTCTTTCTGTTTATGACTATTTTTTAATACCTAGATAATTTCAGAATAAAAAGGAGGATTATCTGAAGAAGGAATAAAATAATATGATAAACTAACTTCTGAACGAAGAAATACATAAATATAAATGTTACCTTAAAGGTAATTACTTCACTAAGCAGCACGAGCAATGGACCTAAACTAAAAGTTAGATAATCTTCCTCATACAGGCTTTCCAGGTCCACAAGGAGATAGTGAAAGCGCTACGAGCATGACATATTGATATAATGAAACAGTAATAGTAATATTATATACAAATATAAGTATAACAACTTTGTAAATCTTAATTTAACTGTTTTTTTTTAATAATCAAAAATTGTTTCAAAACATTAAAGTACCAATTTTGTATTTAATAATAATCTGTTTTGTATATATTGTAGTGCCCTTGCTATTTATATTCAAATATATCACATCGTTACCGTTCAGTACAAAAACCTTATAGAACGTATTCTTCACAATAAACACTTCAGACAACCACGATGAGTGGAGAAGTCACGTGACAATAATATGCGAACACGGCAATAAAACCTTTTTATACACCCACGAGACACCACATATTTTTCAACGTCAGTTCTAATACGAGTCCAAACTGAAGCAAGGGCATTATTCGCACGTAAAAATCCACCCTCCTCCATGTCTCGCGAAGAGGTCCTTGTCGCGACGGATTAGGGTTACAAATGGCATCTTTTCGGAATTAACAGTGTGTCCTCTGCCCCTCACGTATTCAAATCCACGCGACAAATTACTGCGGCTTGTCTGCACGTACAATTTTTGGGTGGGCGGAAATTACACGCGTTTCATTTCAACATCAAAGGGAATGAGTAAAAAAGGATGTTTTACGAAATTGAGATCTTTCAAACAAATATAACGAATATTTATACTGATATGGTGGCTTAATGTAAATTTTATCGCTATAAAAATAAATTACTTCGTCACAGATAATTTATTTAAAAAGTCTTTTATACTTTATAACTGCTTTACAAGTTACTACATTATTTAGATGGTGATTCCTTTAATAATTTAATAATTCTTTAAGTTTTTAAGTATATAAAATACATAAATTTGTGGTATACATTGAAACTGCATATATACTATACCAGGGGTTGGCATAAAAAACAAAATGTATCCCATACAAATATTTCATTTTCTTTCACGGGCTATAATTAATGTATTATTGTGTGTGGATCTTCAGAAATTCAATTAAAAGTGAAAATAATATACGTTATAATTTCACCTTTGATTGAATTTCCACACACACATACACGTATCATAGATACGCAGTTGTATAACAAAAAATTACGGTGTTGCTACCTCTCACGTTATTTAATGGCAAACTTTGTATCTCATACATTTTTGCATGTTTTAAGCGAAATTAATAAACATTTAAAAAATACCTAGATCGATATATTTTAAACTTCACTAATGTGTTAGCAATATATTAATTTATTTAAAGTCATAATTTAATATTACGGACTTAGTGGTCATGCTATTTAATGCCAAAATCAGTATTTAATAAAATTCGTTTCTGCATGTTTAATCTGCAAATTACTAAATATTTAAAAATCCTCTACATTTTCAAATGTTGTTATTGCATTAATTAGCAAAATATTGGGCTATATATTAAAGTTATATTCAGAAAATATGGGCACGTTCGTTTTTATACTATTTAATGCCAAATTATTTAATAAAACTACGATTTTGTTTGCTTTAATAGCAAATTTGTAAATATTTCAAATATGGATAGATATTGGTGAAACTTTGATAATTTAATATTATAGTTTACTTATTACGATGATTAACAAATTTACGGTATTTGCAAAAAGTCCACATATTGTCTTATTCGTATTACATAAAAATACGATATTTCAAGGCTACCTCAATATCTATATTTCAATCTTTGCTAATGTATTGACAATATATAGGATGTATTTTTGCTTTAAATAAGATACACATAATACGCTCCTGATTGCAGATGTAAAAAAGTTAAAAGTTAAAAAAAATTTACCCATTTTCGCCCACCGATTATTATTAATTATGATGGATCTGCTCCATTCTTCTTCTTGTTTCATGGCGCACGTGGTAGAAGCTAAATTTGTCCATTGGTATTTTTTTAAAGCAGAGAGTTATACTTTTTCAATTTTACTGTTATCAGTTTATTACTATGTGCACAAACAAACTTCTAACTAACTTTATAACAAGTCGTTTTTTTCTCCCAAACTAACTTAATAACTCTGACTGAAAGAAAAAAACTGCTGGTTACTCATATAAAATTTCTTTATGTAGCCATATTTACATCAAATATACGTTATTACTTTCTTATGTCTCGATACTCCTAACTAAATTCATGAATTTCATAATAAAAACACCTCCTTCAGAATTTATTTATTTATTTGCATTCGTAGATTACACTACACCTATATTCAAAATATATTACTTGCACGGTACTCGATACGTATGAATGAATTGGATTTCTTGTATATTTCTGAAAGTGGGCTCGATAAATCCGTGTCAATAGATGTGAATCTGCTCGGGGGGGTTAAGAGATGTCGGTCGCACTCGATTTGCACTCGAACGTGGCAAATACCCTCGACGGGGTTGAATCGCGCCAGAATTTTATACGGCGCGACGAGGCGAACTGTCAAATAGATTGCTACCAATATTTTTATAGTACACAAAATGTATGTGTACGTTGTTGAATTTAGATGTAAAGAAATAATAGTAAATAATATTGAAAATATTTTTAGCTATGTACGATTTTTCGCTATTACTTTAGATTTCCTTTATATATTTCTAGCTTAAGGGTCGTGTACCCGAATACGGGTTGTTTGTCAAAAGAAAACTTGTTATAGAAAATGTATACATTCATAGGTTTATTATAAAGCTGCTTTCAAATTATGCAGTATATATAATATATTGAATATATTAATTCGTCTTTCGTATTAGGGTTTTTTTTTTCATTGCAAAAGGATTACGCCATCCTACTAAAATGCTATAGTTAATCTACATACATTTTCCTCCCCTGTTATTATAATTTGAACTTGGACCTGTTAATAAAATATAGAAACTACTTTCTGCTTTAAACGTTTTCAATGGAACCAACAAAGAAGCGGAAGAAGAAAAAGGACGATCAAATGAGCCACATACTGGCTCGCAAGCTGTAGTTTATGCCAATCTAGCAAAATGACCCCTGCTTTATAATAACGGTACCATTTTATTTATTTTTTTAAATAAATTGTTTGTATCATAAATTTGACCAGTGCTTTATTATATCCTGCGTTAATAAATATCATTAAGAAATAATATTTATACGTGCTTAATTTTTAATTCCGAATTTTTCGGATATTCTCGATATTTTATATTATTTGAACATAAAAAAATGTACACAAGTAAAGTGTCATTCAGTCAGAGATAAACAAACGATGTGATAATTTGTTTTCAAATTCGAAAATATTCCACCCTAACTTCGCCCATATAGTGCTCTTCATCCCTTCTTCTAGCCAACTTTCACCTCCTGATCTACCGTCCTCGACTCCTTTAGTCTTTTAGTGCTAAGTACTTCCCTTGCCATATTCACCATTGGAGAAATGTAAACGAGTTTTCCCATAAAGAGAGCAAGTCCCGTAGCGAACATCGCCGGTAGCGAGAGGATAGAGTCGGGTTGCTTGAGAATGCAGCTCTAAGTGGGTAGTAAACTTCATCTATTCAGGCTAAAATTAAGTACCAGACCTATAGCGAACAACTACTATCAGTGAAAAGGGAAAAGAACTTTGGAAAGAGAGTTGAATAGTACGTGAAACCGTTCAGGGGTGAGAAACCCAATAGGTCGAATGGGAGGATTCAAAATATTTCGCAGTGCAAGCGAGCTCCCTGGGCTGTGTCTAGTATTGTATAATATACGTATACAGGGTGGGAATTAACTGGCGAATAAATTCAATAAAACCTTTTTGCAAAACTTGTATTCACTTCAATTTTTAATTTCAAATTGTCAGCTTTTTTTTGACCATTTTCTTATAAGCAATGATGTCATTGACATTTTTTCAAAGGAATATTTGTATGCAATCAGGGATGTATATTATAATATAGGTCATATAAGTAAATTTCTGAGAAAAATCATTTCAAATGTCAGTTTAAAGAAAAACACTAAACACGATATTAATTGTGCTTCGCGATGAATCCTCGCCTTAAAACTATCTAATTGCGTTGGGCGTGTTATGTAAACTTTAATTTTTAAATATTCCCAATGGAAAAATCTTGAGACCTGGCTGGTCATTCAATTGGTCCCCTTCGCCCGGTTTGGAAAAACCTCATCAAGGAATGCATGCACTCGGGCTTGATAATAATGCGTGGTGCACCATCCTGTTAGAGGTCGGTTCTTGGTTCTCAAGTAATATTATGCTGCTGAAGAGGCAGTAGGAAAAATAACTTTCAACCAATCCACCAGCCACAGAAATCAAAAGCCATGGTTCGCCGGAGAGGTGAACGAATTGACAAAAACGACGGATTCATCGTGGAGCACTATTTCTACAGATATTATTGAAAATGCTTATAATTAGCTTATAATTAGACGGTAAATTGTGCACAGTTTGAGCATTTACTTTAGCTTTTGAATATTATTTCGCCTTTCGTGTTTTTCTTGTGATCAACCTGTATCACCGCCACTGCAGGCATATTGGTCTCTTCTCTGCCTATAGTGCTGGCGCAACTAACACTACAGGTCGACGGACCTACAGTTTAACGTGGATTCCGAAACACTGGAGTACGTTTAGATGAGAATTTCATCTACTCCGGACCAGAGAAGGATATTCGATATGAAACCCCACGCTGGCCATTGCGTGTTGTGAAGTGGGGAGCGCGTACAAGCTGAAAAGTTTTTTGCATTGTGAGATTTTCAGCGCAGAAGTTCAACAACAATAACGTTCAAGTAGGAACTCACCCTACGCTTTACGGAACTATCGGTTTGCATCTAGAGCGATGCATAACCACTGCGTTACGTTGTCCATTGGAAATTTCCTTAGTGACCTAAATCATAATATACATCACGGATCGCAGAAAAATAATCTCTTTCAGAATGGGCAATAAAAAAATGGGATTGTCAAAAAGTTGTCGATGACGCCATTGCTCATTCGAAAATGATCGACAAAAAATTGACACTTTCAAGATTTTTTTGTAAAAATCATAAATAAAGATTATAGTGAATTTATTCGCTACTTAATTTACACCCTGTATATTATAAGAGATCGTAAATACTTTGACACTAACTCCGCACATACATTTCATGTACAGTTTATGTATTTATTATTTGTTGCGGCAATTGCAAAACTATTATTTGCCTTTTTCTAATTTATATTTTCTGACAATACTCCAGCTTTAGGCAGTATTTATTATACTTAATTGGTTGTACGTAATAATATTTTTGAGTATAACTCATTTTGCTAAATGTTAAATGTTAAATACTAGTTGAATTAATTTCCCCTAATATAATGTCTAATAAAACTGGTATTAAGCGTAATACTTAATACCAGTTTTATTAGGATTGTTATTATTAATTTCAACTTATCTATCCCCATTAATAACTTTTACTTTAAATATTCATGTCAACTTGTTGTTTCGTATCTTGTTTTGCTATTTAGGTGTAATTTTATATCCGCTCTAGGAGTTAGCATCAGTATTAAACCGCTCGTAATACGATGTTATGAAAATTAATAAATAACGATTTTAATTATGGAGCTGTGTTCATTAGTAAGGGGAAATACGGCGAGGTATCGCGTTGATTTAATAGTTTTAATGAAACAACAGGGATTTCCCTAACTAGCGGATTAAATTATATTTTCCTAAATAACCACGGATCGATTGTTTTAATTAGTGATGGCCACTATCAAATAAAAGCTCTCGAACTATCAATAATTGGAAAACTAACGAATATTGATACTCAAAGCTAGAAAAAATATAATTTTCCATTCGGTCCTTATTCGGTCCTCTCGTGGTCCGTTGTTGTTCGTTGTCTTCTATGTGGAATTTTTCCTCTACTTTTTCGGAACAACTCATGCCCATTATCTTAGGGAACTCCATCTTGTTAGTTTATAGTGGAAATCGGCGCGGTAGAACATACAGAATACACCACCCAGTCTCACTACCATACCGTAGTATTTAGTTTACGATACTGTTGAAGATTTGTAACTTTACATGTCTGGAAAGTATGTTCAATGACCACACTGTTTTAATCATAACATAAGAGCTTTTTGCGTTGGCAATTCATTCAACTGCGCCCAGTTAAGGCGGAGTTCTGACCGCTGAAAATAGATGCACAAATATGCAATTTTAGTTTCGATTTAGAGATCATTCAATTGTAGGAATTTGATCAAATTTTTGTGTGTGTAAAGTTAAAGTAAATTATAAAAGTTATTAGGAATTAGTTTTTCATATTTTGTATTAATTTAAAAAAAAATTAATTCCTAAGTATCACAAATTAATGCGATTCGAAATATCTTCGCCCACGTGCAATATTTTTAGAATCTAAAACCTAAAAAACTTTCTATTAGGTTTATTTTACCTATATTTAAAAATTGAACATTGTAAGATAAATAATAAGAATATAATTGCAATAATAAAACACCCATGTTTGAGATGATTCACGCGTAAAATTATCGAGGCCGCGAGTTGCCCACCATTCTCGTTGATTCCCACTACGTTTACTTACGCACCACCCCCTTTTATGCTTCGGCTCGTTCATTTGTCTTCGTGTCGCATGATTCGAATTCATAGTTACGGCAGGGATGTTGCGGATTCCTTTTACTATTTCGATAGTACTTGTGCGATTTTTTCTTTTACATCATTGATAAGTATATTTAATTGCGCTTTTTTACTTGTTGCCTTTGATAATGCCGAGACATAATAAAAACGGAAAGCTTTTCTTGTCAGCTAGACGCAAAAAGAATAAAGGTGCAAATTTTAGGGTGTAAGTATATTAATTATAGGAATTATCGCAAATGCCACACTAAACTAGCGGCCATATTGAAAAATAATGGAATAACGATGATAATTGTGTTAATTACTTTGTGTGCCACTGTCAGGAGATAATATAATATAAACATAAATAAATCACCTTATTTAAATAGTATTGCACATTTTAAAATTATAGGCTGTACTAACATATTTAAAGCATATTCATTTTGTCCTGTTCATATAATTCACTTTTCGCTACGGCCCATGCAATTCGCACAATAACCGTGTTTGGATCGTATAAATCCCTGGTATAAGATGGGATGGACAAGTGTACAACCTCGCGAAACCAAAACGCCTATTTAGTTGACTCCAGTCTTTGTTCCCATACATTCTTTCTACTCCTGACCCCACCAAGCAAGGGCGCGTATTCGGGGATTTTCAAACACCAGAGCTCCACCTTAAGCGCTAGCAATCACGGATAGAAATCTAGGAAGGAGAGATAAGAAACTTGCTCGATGCCTGTGTTGTCTAACCGGCATAGAGTTGTTAGTTCCAATACGCAATTCTTTTGTTTACGCTATACTGCTTGCTAACCCGAGCTTTAATGCTTCTACCTGTTACGCTATTAGTTTTGCAACCAATCAAGTATAAGACGGAAATGTTGATGGAAGTGAAAACAAACCTGAAGGGGTACAAAAGTATATATAAAACCTGAAGGGATACAGAAGTATATATAAAACCTGAAGGGGTACAAAATTATATATAAAACCTGAAGGGGTACAAAAGTATATATAAACAATGACCTGATCATAGAACACAAGAATATTTAGAGGAAACTGACAGAAAGAGCAAGAAGTATAGGTGGGATATCATAAAACAAAGATTGCGGATGGAAATGGCAGGGGAATTGCTTAGCAAATATAGACTAAAGTGGCTCAGGAGGATGGATCAGGACCTAGGGCTAGCTAAAAGAGGGTAGCAAGAGCGCCAATGATGATTTGAAATAACACAAGGTTGCTGAGGGCTCATCTGTAGACTACACTTTGTCCACTTGTGTGGGACCTTTGTGTATCCCCTAATTGAAATTTCAGTTGTCATTACTCCATCCATCCCACAGTTAAAAAAAACTAAAGAAAAAAACTAAAGAATGGCTTTTGGGGGTTTGACTCTTAGCGTGCGCTGGTTTAGGTTGGATGTACCAACAGTAGCTAGCCATTGCGAGGTGAGTACGGGGCATTCACAGAGCACATGAACCTGCGTCCTATCCTGTCGGTTGCATCCTTTATGTGGTGGATCGACAGCGTATCCTATTTTCGTTAGATGTCTCTTTAGCATACAATGACCCGTTACAATTCTTGTAAGCTTCCTTAAGTCATCTCTCGAGAGACGTGCACCGAAACGTGCCAGTGCAGTATTCGGGTCTGATATTAATTGTCTTGCATGTTCACACGTCTTAAGGCTTCGCCATCTGTTTTGGTGAGACTTTAGAACATATTCGCTTATGAAGCATGAGCATTGTTTAGCAAGAGAACTAAAGAGGTGACGTGGGAAATGATGGCGAGGGGAAAGAACATGAGGAGGTACGAGGAAAGAAAAGGGCAGAAGGAGTTAGGGTGGAGTGGCAAAGCTAGTCTATCACCAAAAAGATGCAGGACCTAAAGTGGGAAGAAGTGCACTCGATATAGCAGTTGATATATAACGCTGCCAAAATCACCCTGATGGTGCCAGCGTTGGCAAAGTAGTGTCAGCAGAAAAAGCAAACGCGGGAATAGAGCCCGTGGAAAACACCAACCTATTTGGAGGATCAAAAGGCAAACGGTATTGGAACCAAGCAACTACCTAGAACACTGCAGGTAATCGCTAGTAGATTGGTTTGTAGTGAGGGCTGGATATTCTAACTCAGGCACTCAACCCATCCAAGAAGAAAGCCACATCATCTCTGGAAAAGGGAGACGGGAAGGCAGAACCAAGAAGGGATTGAAGAAGCTGTCGAAGCACCCCAAAACAACAGCGAGGCCGAAGACGAAGGTCAAGAAGCCTACATACAGTTAGTAGAATTCAAAGACACAGTGTCAAGACAAACGGACACGACTATGACAACAAGGAACATATCCAAGGACGAGAAAGTGGACCACTGCCGCGGTGAGAAATACGAGCGGCTCTTTGGAACGAGGTTGAAGAAAATACGACTACACAAATAATTTATTATTATTAAGAAGATACCAGAAAATACACATTTAGTTATTTACTTATTTATGTATTTCAAATATTGGTTATACTATACTTAGTTAAATAGAAATAAATTAATCAATAAATTTATTATTTATTATTATTATTAAATATGAATATGTCGGTGGTGCGAAGCATCCATGAAATGTTAGTCTATCTATTTACGAGCCCATGACAATACCTGGCGGAGATAATCTGTTAGTGTGCAAAGCCTGTAAGTTTACATACAAGTAATATTATTAAAAAATTATCTTGTGTGAATCAAATTAACAACTAGGTTTTCAAAATATAATTAAAATAAAAATATATAAAAATTAAACGCAAGATCCTTAATTTTAGTATTTCTATATGTGGGTTTTAATGTGTTAAATATAATTAGAACAATACTACATAATACAAATCTTGTTACAGTATGAATACGTTTTTTAAACAGAGATGGGGTGCAAATCTTTAAACAAACCAAGACAATTTAAGTGTTTGCTTCATGATAATAATAATACTCTATTTCTCACTTTGTTAGTCATTCGGGAATAAATTTGTGTGCCTGCCAAAACTTCGAAGGAAATAATTACATCTTGTTATTAAATATAATTGTTCCATGAAGGCACACAATGACTTAATTAGACGCGCTTAGAATTTCCACGCTGTTATTCAAACTCTCCCCTACACGAATAAGTACTATTCCTGCGGGAAAGTTTGACTGATGACGAATAAGTAATTTAATCACAAGCACGTGTTCATCCGCAGAAAATCTAACCGTGTGGGACAGTATTCGTAATGAAAATTAGGGGGAAAATTGCGTTAACTGATAAGGGACGACTGATATAAGCCTAGATTGGGTACCTAATCAAATATTTTATGGCAGTTCAATTATGTACTTACTTTTGGAACAAAATACCGGAAGAAGGTTGTAATTAAATATTAAAAAAATTATAATTATTACATATGAATAAATATTCATCAGAGATGAGAATTATTCTTTGTTTTGTAGATAATTCGTTAATACAATACTATAATTATAATAACATTTTTTTTAAATATTGGATTGTTAAGGCGTCTACTTTGTGATAATTCATTTTAAAGGATAAATAAAACGATTTTTTACTTTGTTTTTTATCACACTTCAGTTAAACTTTGCAACTAGTCATCGGAGGACCTCGAAAATGTCTAGAGCTTAGCCGAAACTAGTTGCAAAGTGTAACTGAAGTGTAATAAAAAACAAAGTAAAAAATTATTTTATTTATCCTTTAACAATTTTTTATTGTATTTGAAGTTGTTACAGACTTATAAAATAAATTGTTCAGCTAAAATAAGTGCAATTGATGACACTCAATAAAAACCACCATATTTACTCTTCATAAAATAATTAATGAAATTAGTTATTGAACTGAATAAATCATGTAATTTGATTTAATTACAATGTTTTGTATGGTACGCAATAACACAGATTTCCATCCTATCATCAAATATCCGCTAATTAATGTAATTTGTCCCATTGCAAATTCTCTGCAATTAATTAATTTAATACCTGTTGTCTATGCATGCAGAAGCCATCCAATCATACAAAATCAATTTCATTGTTTTATTAATTTGTGATCATTAATTAAACCATTCATAATAATGTATGTTTAGCTATGAATGGGTGTAAACTAAGTTTAACACAGAATCGGTCAGCTGTTAAACTAGATGTCAGAACAACGTTAAGCACTTTTTAGACAAACGGATTTCTTACATTAAAACTTAGTAAAGTTGATGGACAAGTTGGAACAAGTAGTGAAATTGGGGTAGCAAAGAAACGCCAGGGGAGAAAGTCCGCACCTAAGTGGGTGCGAGTAGTAGAAAAAAAGATAAAGATATTAGAAAATAGAGAGAAGGGTAGAAAGAAGGTAGAAATTAATAACTATGTGGTGGTGCTCGGAATTGGAGTAGGTGTTATACCATTGATGGAGAAGCTGAACATAAAGATCCAGGTGAGAAAGGTCGTAGAACTTGCAAAACGGGGCGATAGGGTGCGAGCTAAGAACAGGATAAGAGTTCGGAGCTAGAAAAATTTTGTAATTTTAAATTATCATCCGCCGAACTGTGGGTATTTCACCTAGTATAATATATTAACACAAAAAGCTGTGTAAGTATATCTTACAGTTACTGCCCAAAAATACTTATATTGCACCATATAGTCAAATCACGACAATAATTACTGGCTACGCGTTTATAGCTCAAATATATTTTATTTGTGTAAAATTAGTGACTAATTGATAGCCTTCCATTTCGGTTTCTGTTACATAATTAGGACCCTTCCCTTCTCTCTTGCAGCTAGTAATTAACGTAGTGTCAATATTATTTGCATGCACTGTTTCAGATGCTAATGCAGAACTATGTTTACACTTACAGAAACCTAGCGATTAAGCATTTATCCGCCCTAACTGACGCGAGTTACTCGAATGCCTCCTCAACACGTATTCAATTATAAACTGTCAACTATTTCACCCAAATGGGGATGCGGAGTTCGTCAACTAATTGATATTGAATAGAATCGGGTACAACAATGCAGATATATAAAGTATACTGCGGTTAATGTATCTACGAGATTATTGCTTAATTTGTTTATAGATGCCAGCCTGTGGGGTGTAGGTATTAATTTGCGGACAGTATGATATTTGACGCTCGATCGAATCCCCTATGCCTTGGTAATTTGTTTGATGTTTGTCTGTCGTAATCAGAGCGGATATAAACAGCTTAGCACTTAGGGGTATTTGTGGATGTAGGAGATTACAACAACAAAACGAATAATAATGTTTTACAAATTACATTGATACAATTTATTATTATAAATTATATTATATTGAGAAAATGAATGTGGAAAGATTTCCTGCGGAGGCTGTGCGTAGCTATATATGCAATGGACTGTATTTAATACCATACCAAACAATAATTTAAACAATATTTAGAATTTATAAGTAAGAAAATAAAATGTAAATAATTTAGAATGGTAGGTACAGTATATGCGCTGAATATCGTTCAGTTCAAACCTCACAAAGAGAAACACTTGCACTAGCTTGCACGCATCCTCAACCCTAACCCGCCTTGCCAGCGTGGGGTTTCACGGCAAACACCGTTCTCTGGTCCTGAGTAGATGTTATTTCCATCTAAACACACCAGTAGCTTGGAATTCACGTTAAACTGTAGTATATATCAGTCATCAGTCATCAGTCATCAGTCATCAGTCATCAGTCATCAGTCATCAGTCATCAGTCATCAGTCATCAGTCATCAGTCATCAGTCATCAGTCATCAGTCATCAGTCATCAGTCATCAGTCATCAGTCATCAGTCATCAGTCATCAGTCATCAGTCATCAGTCATCAGTCATGAGTCATCAGTCATCAGTCATCAGTCATCAGTCATCAGTCATCAGTCATCAGTCATCAGTCATCAGTCATCAGTCATCAGTCATCAGTCATCAGTCATCAGTCATCAGTCATCAGTCATCAGTCATCAGTCATCAGTCATCAGTCATCAGTCATCAGTCATCAGTCATCAGTCATCAGTCATCAGTCATCAGTCATCAGTCATCAGTCATCAGTCATCAGTCATCAGTCATCAGTCATCAGTCATCAGTCATCAGTCATCAGTCATCAGTCATCAGTCATCAGTCATCAGTCATCAGTCATCAGTCATCAGTCATCAGTCATCAGTCATCAGTCATCAGTCATCAGTCATCAGTCATCAGTCATCAGTCATCAGTCATCAGTCATCAGTCATCAGTCATCAGTCATCAGTCATCAGTCATCAGTCATCACTCATCACTCATCACTCATCACTCATCAGTCATCAGTCATGAAAGTGGCAAATTGGTTGGAAACACTAGAAAGATTTATGATATCGAACAAGGGGCAAGTCGTGGTGGCAGGAGACTACAATGCGATGTCACTGGACCTCGCCTCCACTCTCGTACTAGAAGTGTGTAACACGGGAAACGCGCTGCCCTTTAGCAGAAGGGAATCAACATTGAATATAGATAGTACGCTGTCATCGACAAATTTGATAGAACTCGTACGGGGCTAGAGGATCCTTGTAGATGAAGCGCCAGCCACAGCCACAGTCACAGGCATAAGCACAAACTCGAACACAGATAGCCCCATATGCAAGGTTATTGGTAATGGAAACAATTGACAATGATGCACGAGGCTCCATTAGACAACGAACCCAGACTACCATTTACGAACTTGAAAAAACTACAAATAGCTTGCCAAGACATTGACATTGACCAGCAGGACTACGAACAAAAAGAAAATAACAGTGTTACTGGAGACGGCAGAAGATAGCAGAATGCTGAAATAGGAGACAAGTCAGGTTGAGCGAGCAACCCAGGAACTCCATCACCGGGAACTGAGAAGAGACTTCAGGCGGGCGATCAAACGCAGCCAGGAAGCATGTTGGAAATATCTATGTAGGGAGATCGATGATGACCCATGTGATATCCACCTAGAAACTGGTAATTGGTGGATTGGAGCTCGCCTGCTAGGACCGGAATCCGCAGTACCTGGTGGGGTTGGCATTCTGGTAGCAGCTCTCCAATATCACCCCAATATCAACGTGGCACACCTGGAAGTAGAAGAGTCCTGGGACACCCCATCACATACCACTTCCAGCTAGAAGGAAGAAGAGGTATTTAGCCTCCAAACCGCTTCTGGGACTGGCGGGAAACCCAATAAAGTTATGAGAGCAGTTGCACCCTCACTTGCTAAGGATATAACTCTAGTAAACAGATGCTTGGATTAAGGAAAAATTCCGAAAAGATGGAAGGCGGCAAAGCCGACTATCCCTAAACCAGGGAAGCAGGATAGCAACAGGGCAGCCTATCGCCCCCTATGATTACTAGACGGGGTAACGAAGACCACGGAGCGACTGATAGCGGACCGTATTGCCGAGACCCTCGAAACTACTGGAGGACTACACAACCGGAAGTACGTGCTCCGAAAAGGCTGTTCAACGCCATACTATTAGTCCGGAATATCGTATCAGAATCGTACACAGGAACATGAAGAGGATATGGGCATTGCATGATGGTTACCACGGACGTAACATACGTTGAATTCAATCCCGTGGGTGGCCATCATAGAGCGCTGCGCACAAATAAAATACCGGAGGCCCTGAGAGTAGAAGGCTGTCTTAGTGTAATAGAGGTTACGCATGAGGGCACTCCGGTGCTGTCGAAATTCAAGGTTATGGAGGGGGTACCGCAAGGGTCTGTACTGCGCCTCCTGTGTAACATAGCATAAGATGAGCTACCCGAAGACGTCACCACCATCTCCTTCGCTGATGATCTGGCGCCAGTGGAGGGACCAAGGGAACAAAACAATCACTAAAACCAGGGAAGCAGTAGTGAAAGTAGCGGAATTATTGATGGCTCTTCTCTACGAACACTGCGGAGGTCTTTGGCCATGATGGTACCAGGAGACCTAATAATGACAGATTGGGCAAGAATATATCAGAGCAACCACAGAGGAGGCGACACGGGAAACTATGGAGATGTGGTACACCAAGTGTGACTTAACCCAATAAACAGCGTGGACAAGATGGTTTATTCCCCACCTAGGACATGGTGCCTGTCCGGGCATGGAGTCTTCCAGGAATACTTGCACCGAATAGAGAAGGCGGTTTTGCCGAAATGCCGCTACTGGGTTGGGACAGACGATTGAGCCCACACGATTACCGGTGCCCGCGCTGGTCAAGAGAGTGCGCCATGCTGTGAGGTGGGATGGGGCCAACCCCACCAGAAGAGCTCTATAAACTACTCCTGGAGAGCCAGGAGGACTGGGATGGGTTCACCACCTTTTCACAGACGGTAATAAGTCAAAAGTATGTGGACGACCTAAGGGACCAGTAGAAGTGACCTACGAACACCAATAGCGTCTTTGGAAAAGAACAACGTTGTTGAACCCGGTCGGTTCGTCTTTCGAAGATTCTCTCATTAACCATTGCTTCGTGAGCTATTCAGTATGGATCGGATTACAGATACATCTACCAGTATATTATTATTTTCTGTATAGGGGGATGTCCTTTGTTAGGGAACAATTTAAAATGTGGTCTGCTAACTTTACTAATATCTATATAATTTTAAGGTAATTCAAGCAGGGTGAAAACGTCATTACAAATTGTAATTCAGAGTAATACATTTTGACTTTAACTTTAAGTCCATGAAATATCGTATTAATTACTTACAATAGATAAGAATTAAAAGTTATATTAAGGTTTCAAGTATTTGTGTGTTAAAATGTAAACGCAAATCTTAGTTAATATGCTTCAAGTCGTGTGATCAACGAAATGTAGAAACATATTATTTACAATATAATTAGCTGAAAAAACAGCGACATTATCGTTATGATTTTGCTTTCGGAAATACAAGCGAACTATCTAATTTGTTCATTTCCGAAATTTTTCAAATACCGAATACAACTATAATGTATACATCTTTTGGCGCCCAACAGACTCAACAAAATAGCCCGTCATTAAACAATTTGTCAAGATACTTGGTAATAATAGATTTATTACACAGAAAACAGAAAACAGTTTTATGTACTCTTTAAATTTATTTAGACTGATAAATATGTGAAATGAAAGGCAGCTTTCTATTTCGAAAATTATTAATAAAACTTGAACTGTTGTGACTTAAATATTTACCATTACATATTTTGTGTGTCGCCTCCAATTTGTTATTTACACTAATCGTATCGTATAAACTCTGGGACGCATAGGAGCAGATTTGAATTATTCATATTCACCAAGGCTGGCAGCTCTGGGACGCTTTAAGGATATATGCGTTATTCTGAGAAACCGTAAATTTACGTCCTAAGAATTGGCATTCCCTGCATAAAAACGCGATATGGTTTTGAATTATATATTTTTGTCGTTTTATATATTTGTCATTTAATAAAACAACAGATTATCGGGAGATTTCCCATAACGTAGACTTGTTATATTGTAATAATATATGTGTACAAATTGTGTCTGCTGTATTTATATTAAAAATGAGATTAATTGAAATTGTTAAATTTAATTATGTACAAAAATAATTCATGACTTTGAGAAGAATAAAACTATAACAATGATTTGACTATTAGCATAAAAATATGATTTATTTAATATATAAATATTATTTAAATTTTAAAACCTTTTAAAAAAATCATACGATTATATAAATTCTTATAGAATATTATAATATAAAAGTTCGGAAAATATTATACGGTTTTTGTATTCGCTTTGCTAGAATAGTTGTAGCATGTGTTCATAAAATATCATTCAAAATTTAGAGTGTTTTGTTATACATCACTTTTATGCCATCCAGAAATAACATTTAGAATTCTGCTATAAGCATGTGTAGTGGTTTAATTTAATTTTAAATTTCCATGTGAATTTAAGATGCATCTACTTGTGCTGGTTTTATTATATTTAAATACACCTTATAAACTTCTCAAAAAAAAACCACACGGCTGGCGGATATTGAGCAATCATGTCGTTAATATTTCATGTAAACGGCTTTCTGGAATTTTAAATTCTTCGGAAATTCCTTTCCGATTTATTATGAAGCCAATATCAACAGTATTAAACTTGTTATAATAAAGAAATATTTTCCTTAGACCGTTTGTCGCCTTATTTCATTTTGCAAACAGTTTGTGCCCCAGTGTACATATTGTGTATTATTGTTGGCATAGAAAAGGAAGGGTCAAGTGGAAAAATCGAATAATGGCCCAAGTGTTATATGGGTAGCACCGAGTATAAGTGCTGTCAATACATAAGAAAGAAATGAAAATAATAAAAATAAACTTTACGAACCCTAGTTCTCAAGCTTGACGGCTGCTCGCAATTTTCCGGCATGACGCGTAGGAAGTTGCAATAGTGCCGGAGAACGTGATTAACAGCAACACGAGTTTTTAATCATTCCAACAAGAAATCGGTTCAGGGATACATGTGTGAAAACAATACATGTCTGTAATAATTAATTGTTTTCCTTCTTACAGTATTGCAATTCAAAATATGTTGCTTGCAGTAATATTATCTTTGTTGGTCTGACACAAAAGACGTATTATCCTCTTTTATTTGTTGCCCAGCTTTTAATGCCGTCAGGAAATAAATCATGTAAAATCATAGCCATCTTCATCGCAATTATGGCTACTGTACACATTTTGTATGTGCTCTACACTTATAAAATGGTAGTATATCCACGACTAGATTATAAAAAAAACTCCATATTATGTAAAACACATCTTTATAGCTATCAACCCAAGGACTTTTGGGTTGGAAAAGTGAGAAACTCAAAGAAACATTAACCTTCACCTTAACTTCATAGAAAACCACAAAAACGGTGAATGATGATTTCTGGGCCACTGAGCTGTGTTCTACATACGTATATTCAAAAATAACGATAACATATCACTGGTGTTTGGGCAAAAGTCAGGAAATCTAAAGTTTAAGCATATTGAACCTTTATATTGGTAGAAGCAGAATTTTTTCGTTAAAACGACATAAAAACATTATTTAAGCCCTTTTGCCCAAACACCAGTGATATATTATTGATAGAATCACAATTTTTTTAGTTCTCACGTTCCTGTTTGTGTTATGGGCTTCAAATTCTTCTGTTTCTAAGGAAACAGAAGAATTGGAAGCTCATAACACAAACGCACAAACGGATAGAGATTTTCTCTCTTATTTCGCCTGATCATTCTGTATGCTATCGTTTTTCATGTTGTATTCGTTTACTGGTTCTCTTGTATTCCTTTGATGCATTTTTAGTTTTGCCTCTTTCTTCTTTTGTATCGCTTTATAATAATAATAATAATAATAATAATAATAATACAATAATCATATAAGTTCGATAACAATTCCTCACTGATAATTATACATATATTGTTGTCTGATTATACTGAACGGTGTCTTATTAACCATATGAAGATTAATATTGATGTAGTATTAAAGATGAAATCTTGCGTCATGAATATTATCAACACGTCCCAAATACCACATTACACGCCTGCTAAGTGCATAAATTATGGAATGCAATTACATATCGGCAGCGTTATCCAATTGAATATAAATTCCCCTAGATACCTCGGTTATTATAAATGTCCATTGAATTCCAAGGCATGTCTTGGCGAATTCGAACACTTAGAAATGTCGGATGGTTGCCGCGAAAGGCGTCGCAACTACTTTACGAAGCGTGCCGACCGCACTCCAATACAATTCCGAGAAGATAATTCCGGTGCTGAGGCGAGAATATTCAGTATAAATGTAGTGCAATCATAAGGAAATAGTGAATAATACATGTGTGAACAGGTGTATAACACTTCCGGAAATGATTAATATGAATCCATGGAGTATTCATGTGAGAATTAATAGCAATCGTAGGAATAAATATGATTCCTCGTAAACATATCATAAATATAAACCTTGGAAGCTCTAGGGATTCTGTTAATAATCAATATCATAGAAAATTATTTGAAGATTAAATTTATTCCAAATTTCAAGAAATTTTGTGTGAGTTTTAAATTTAAATGTTCATCTGCAAGTAAATGATAACATGTATCGCCGTGTGTGAACTAGAATATTATACATTGTGCTTTATTTATATTTCTATTCGTTTGTGTTTTAGCCGTTTACAGTAAACAATAATTGATAACTAATGTGTAACTTTATTTGTATAGGTGTTTTGAATGTGAATTAAACGATCTTTGGTTCCTTTTGCTTTCCATGGTTACCAACTGCCCCCACAAAGGAACACTCCTTGACGTGGTGTGGGCACTCAATAGGACGACTTCCGAAAAGCCATGCTATGGCCGCGAACATAGACAAAGAGGGCGTTGTATTTCCAAGAGGTTCTGGGACTCCCAACTATTTACGTAACTGAGTCTTCCTTCTAGAAACTTTAAACTATCGTCCTTCCTTGGTCAACTCTTCGGCCACTCTGTCTCTTTTCGTACTCGACGATATTAGGTATCGAGTCCTAGAGTCACCTGTTCTCATCTTATTAAATAAAATTGAAAAAAAAACCACAACGACAACAGCGAAAATGTGATTTCATCGAGTCTGGCCCGGGCGGAGGCTCCCAACACGCGGCCTCGTACCGTCGCCGTGTCGAAATGTCGGCACGCGTCAGTTGGGAGATCGCCGATCCCGGTAGTGTGAGGACATGCAATAAAAAGATTGACAAGCAATAGATAGGAACATGTGAATGTAACACCGCGACAAGGACCCACACTAGAAAAACAGAAGGAGATAACCATTGTGTGAAATTATCAATACGACGATAACAGCGCACACACCGACTGGACACGTTTTGCCCTAGACAAATCTATGAATATGACTAAACGAAAAAAGATGAAACATGAAGGGAATGTATACTCCAGTACCGTTCGGGAGGGCATTGCAGTAGTTGCCGGTGAAACTAACGCGAAGACAGTGGACTGGCACACCAACAAACGCGGGGAGCAACTATAAGAGCGGAATTAAGTTTACGGGTATGCAACGATGGGATAAGCCCGACGTTTATCACCTCATTAATTGTCGCCACATTGGCTGCAGTTGTCTGACTGATTGGTGCGTGGCCAGGAGACGCGAAGCGATCATCGCTATATCGAGTTCACGATGGGGGAGGCAGCAGACAACACTGTCCTTAGAGTGCCCCAAGCGGGCCATTAAACACATGGACGCATAATCCTTATCAGGAAATCGGCACGCCATAATCAATGTAGGGAGAGCAGGAGCTGGAGTAGATGTACTAGGTGAAGTCTTAACCACCAGACTACAGAGCGCCTACGAAGCGTGCCCCAGGCTCACGGCCTTAACAATGGGCGATTAAGGCAGCATCGGCGGATGCATGGAGAAGGGCAGCTTCTCCCAGGGGTTGAAGAGGGTCAGACTCCAGCTGTTGGGTGTGACAGTTCCAGTCAAGAACCGCCTGCGGTACCTCTGGATGACACTCGACACTATCAACCATATAGCGCAGGTGCTGGAGGCGGCAAGGGGAGCAGCCAAAACAAAGGCGGCCATCGCTCAACATGACACCCAACACCGCAGGGTTCAGCGAAGGCAAGTGGTAGGCTGCTCGCATAGTCTCAAGAAGGAAGCTCCTGTATGCAGCACCAGCATGGGAAGAGGCAGCGGCTACGGAGCGGAACCGGGAGCGGCTGCACAGGGCCACCAGAACCAGCGAACCAGTATAGTCAGGGTGTATCGCACGGTACCCAATGACTCGACAGAGCTACTAGCAGGGACGGTGCCGGTAGACCTGCTGCTCGCAGGAAAGGGCTGCCATATTCCAGGTCATCGAAACGGCGCGGGGAAGATGGAGTGTAATGTAAAAATGTATAAATTGACAGATGGGAATGGCGCGTGTGGACAAGACATATAATCCCAGGTGTTAAGCCGTGGATGGAGAGGAATTACGGATACCTAGACCGCTGGACTACCCAACTTCTCACCGGGCATGGAACGTTTTAAACATTCCTGGTGAGGATAAGGTCAGAGTGCGACATCTGCTACTACTGCCTGACGATGCGGCACACACTGGAAAGGTGCACAGAGTGGGCGGACAAACGGGGCACACTGGAGGCCGAGCTGGGGTCTCGAAAACCACGCAAGGCGACGCTCGAACCCGAGGCGAAGTGGCAATACAGATAAGAGCAAACAAGCATATATACAACAAGGAATATCACGACAAACAGTAAGCTTCCATTCCGGAGTGTAGCGGCACCCGTACCCGGTGGTTGCTAACCTGACCCCCACAATCACATACTGCTAAGAGGCCAGTGACCTGGCCGATGGCAAGTCAAACGAGAAGGCTTAGTGTGCCTTTGAGGCGGTTAAGTTCTCTTGTGGGGAGGGTGGTGTTTAGTCGGTAGGTTCCCGGTATAGACAGATACCACGTATCCGACACGCGAATAAATGAAACCATGAATCCGACACTATTTCGACGCGTTCAATGCGTCGGTTCGTCTTTAGAAGATTCACCTACCCGCGGAAAAAAATAGGTTACCGACTGCGATTGCAAAACTTGTTTATTATTGCGAGTATATAATTAGAAGTGAAAATAAAACTGTCAACTGCTATTAAAAGACCCCAGTTATCAACAAACACCATTACAGATTTGTTCAACAAATGGTACCTATCAGTGAATGATAATAATATTGAAACCAAAATATTCAAAACTTCGAAGAATAAAGAATTCCAATGTAATATTAACATATTAATAGAAATGAGACTGATTGGAATCATAAAAAAGAAGCAATAAAATTTCTCGGTGTATATTTGGACACTTGACTGACCTGGAGCTACCACATTAACCGACATTAACCCAATAGTTTTAAGCAAGGCTATATAAGACTAGCGCATACTCACTAATAAATATACAATCATCGTTAAAAGCAAAATGCTCTATGCTTTTATACATGTTCCTAATACGACCTCTTGTGACCTATGCTTGCCCTATCTGCTGCAAAACATCTAGAAGTAAAATTAAAAAACTAGAAACACTACAAGTAGCTAATAGTAAATGTAGCAACAATACTAGGACCAGTTGATGTAAAATTTAATAAAACCCACGTTTTTAAATAATAAATAATCTTTACAAACAGTACAGCCTATGTACGTTATTTTATGTGCTTGTTAGTATAAAGTTACGTGATAACCCGCTTTATTAAAATAATCGCTTCAAGCGTAATCTGAACACAGTATAGTGTTTTGTAAACTATAATAGGTAGTGGATAATAACAGCTTAATTAAATATTATAACAAAATATACGTTGGAGGGTAACAGTGACCTATAATAAATATTATCTCGTCCCTAACCCAGTTGACAAGTAATATAATTTTGCTTTTGATTATTTTAGGTCCGGATGTAATCAAAAGCCACCATTTATTAATTATACGAAGGAACTTTGATAAGTTATAAACCCATGCAAGCCTGTGAAAAGACAGATGCAGAAGGGACATGTACTTCTCGAGAAAAAGTTGAAAGGAACGTGCAATTTCTTTTTAAATTAGCCAATGTTATTGAACATTTTATGAGAGTTTTGAGAAAATATACCTTATTCAAATTATTTCCGAATAATCAAGGCGATTAATCGCGAATTTTTGTAAAATAATAAGTATGATACAAAAATATCTCTGGTTTGGGCAAATCAATATTTTTATTTCTTAATATTTCGGATAAAATATTTTAATAAAACTAGTGTAACAAATTTTAGAATCATTATGCTGCGATTTCCCTGATATAAATATATAAGTAAAGATAATCAAGTTTAGGTTATTCTTTTAGAAATTAAAATATTATGAATTTATTAATATTTTAAGTGTTATGCGCTTAGAATTGAAATTTACTATTTCAATTAAATTGCAGTGATATCAGTTCAAGTATTTTGTAACTGTCGATTAGATATGTCTCTTTCCATCCTTACAATTCTCTGATAAGACTATTTCATTATATCACACCATATTTCTAACGTACGTTGTTGATTCTATATAAAATAGAGGCACATGATTTCATAATATTACATAATAGTGTATGTACGATTTATTTTTAACTACATAATAATTCTAAATTAAGTTCATACATATTACTGCTATAAACAAAAATAAAAAGTTAGGTCTGTATAAATCTTTTGCCAACCAGTATATTTAAATTAAAAATTTATTATTGTGAAGGGAACCAGTAATAATATGCTACGCTTTTAGCCGGTTTAATACATTATGCGGAAACGGTGCACAATATGTAAATTATGGAGTGTATTTGTCGTTAATAAATCACAAAACAAAGTTAATGCTTGTGGTTATGTTTCAGGGTTTAAACAAATTATTTGTCTCATGCATACTATTTAGTAAAATTTGATGCATCACTAATCAATCTAAAATTTAATTTGGTACACGGAAATTATTTAATTTTTAAATATTAAGATATTCCTTCTCAAAATATTACGTCGAATGTAGCAAGTAAAAACTAGTAAATAAAGCTAGATTGTGTAAAGCCGATAATATATATATATATATATATATATATATATATATATATATATATATATATATACAAAAGTACGGCTGTGAAATGGAAAGTCAACAACAATTTATGCAATAACAGTCTAATCGCGGGTCATAATGAAGTCGCCTTAACACAATCGAGCCTAATATAATCAATTATTATTCCCACTCACCTAATATCGATGAAAACTGCCAATTTCACAACCTGAAATAAATAATAACATGAAATAACATCATTACCCAAAATATACAAACCTTTAAAATACAGCATTATATACACAAACGTTTGTCCCTCTAACGATTCCTTTGAAGCATATTGCTTTCCCGCATGTTTAATTTACGTTGGAATTTTTTTTCGAATCGCTCTTGCAGGCTTTCATGCGCACTTTGATGCCTCTACGCTATTCGTAAGTGCCCTTTGTGCTTGTTTAAAAAATGTATGTAGATTAATTATTTACAAAAAAAGGAGCCGACAATGTTTTCAAAATGAAACGCATGGCGATGGGTTTGTGTACAATTGTTTTATTTAGACAAATCTGGAACCTTTGAAAGATGTAATGGGGTAGTTTTATATTTTATTCTGCACTAGATGCTGAGGGGTATATGCATGAAATATATGCGGCTGTGGGGCGCTCGTATGAAATACATACATATTGAAAAGAAGTTCGTGGAAGACATGTGTGCATAAGTTAGAATGTATGGGACAGAACTGTGGGCAACTAGAGAACAGGAAATTATTCAAAAATTTCAAATATACTGGATGAAAAAAATTTTGGGGTATATAGAATAACATCGAACTGTTTTGTGCTGCAGGAGTCTCATGCTTATAAAATGAGTGTATGTGCAAGGCGTAAGTGAGATTGTAATGAAAGTAAGCCACATGGATGATAAAACGGTAATATATGAGATATTTAGAGTGATTGAGAATAAGGAAGCCAAAATGAAAAAACATAGCTGCATGGGAATGTGAAAGGAAGAAGATGTATGTGTGTGCGGGCTTATTGTTAACGGAAGCAAGAATCCTGAAGCAGGCATCAAGGAGAATAGACGTGATAGTATCGGAGAGACTGAAGAAGGTTGACGTATAGTAGCGCCAGAGTGCGATATCTGGTAGCAGATATAGCAAGTTTACAACGATTCAGGTAACTAAACGCCTTCCGAAGTAAATTATAAAATCCTGAACAAAGGAAGAGCAGATACTGATTGCCAGGATTCAGTGCGGTAATGAGGCAAGATGGTATAGAGAGTAGATGTGGAATCAATACAGGCTATGTAGAATGTGTGGAAGTGGGGAAGATAGACTTGAGCATTGGTTGACGGAGTGTATGGTAACTGAGGGAGGGATAAGTAGATGGAGGACCAGGACAGAGACTGGAGCTGGCTGCTACATGAAGATACCAGAAACATTGCGGCACTGAGGTTCATAGTTGGTAGGGGTGGTGGTAACGAAGAATAAAAATAAGGGGGTACGGTCTACATGGCATGACTGGGGTTATCAATTAATTACGGAAGAGGAAGACGAAGAATATGAACTAGTAGACGGTATTACTTAATTCATAAGCAGCTAATAATGGAAATTTCATAAACCTTTATCTCCGTTCGCATGGAAATATTAGAGATGGAACTATATACACAAGTAAGAAGGATTAAGTAAGATGCACCACTGGTCCAGATTTACAACAATGTCGACCCTATCACGACTAGTGATGCTACTTGCCCAGATTTTCACCTGAGCCCGCAGTGCGCCAGAATGATATTCCGACGAGCTACCGTAGAAGAGAAGGGACAGTACTGCTCCTTTCACTGCCACTTCGGAACAACTATGTTAATATCACACACTGAAGAAAGATTATTGTTGGTCACCTCATTATAAAATTATTTTTCAGAGAACTTGAACTCCCAGAGGTCTTATGCTACTGAGACAGCTAAGAGAAAAATAACGCATTTCCCTGAAGAAAATGGATACCTGCCCAAAGTCCAAAGAGAGGATCAGGAAGACTAAGGATACCCGGAAGCCCAGAGAGGGCTTAAGGAAGACTAAGGATAACCGGAAGCCCAGAGAAGGTGTCCGGAAATTTAAAGGTACTCGGAAGGCCAGAGAAGGGCTCCGGAAGACTATTGATACCCGGTAACCCAGAGATGGATACCGGATGATTTAAACTGCCTGGACACCAACAAAATTTACCGCAGCAAGTCCAGCGACTATCCAACGCCGACAACAGCTTAAAATTTGGGCCAAACGTGGATACCCGCAAGCCCAGAGAGGGACGCCAGAAGAAAACGGATGCCCGGAAGCCCAGAAGGTGGCTCCAGAAGATTTAGTATACCCGGAATTCCAGAGAGTCGATTCGGAAGATTGAAGATACCCAGAAGCCCAGAGATGGATTCGGGAAGATTTAAACTGCCTAGATTTACCCCAGCAATCCCTCTGGCTATGCAACACCGACATCAGCTTTGAATTTGTGCCATACGTGCATTCAGCTCCCAAATACGCTGGTGGATATTAAATAAGTATACAATAGTGCAGGATAAAAAGGCTTATTTAAATAGAATATAGTTTACCATAGTGCGGGTTAATTTAATAGAATATACTTTTTGGTAAGCTTTAGGATCAGGTAGATTCCTCTTGGACGATTAATTCGTCAAAGAGGGTCATGTCATAAAGCATAATCTATTAATTAGATGTAAATGGCTGTAGGAAATAAAAAATATTTTAAATGAATTAATCTGTCATCATAGGTAATCGCCTGCACGATGTGCAATGACGCCCGCTGAGACAGCACCACCGGCGCAGCCAGGCTATGGAAGACACCTACTTATTTCGTAAGATGCAACCTACAAACTCAAACTACGAATGTTCGGGCAGGTTGGACATTTTGTCACCGTTCACCGATATGCAGAGCACTGCGGGCATTGACGTTACGAATCGCAGAACAACAGAATAATTTAATTTATAAGCTATGGCTGCGGTTGAAAGACATTCATTATTGAGTCATTAGTAAATGATTAGTGCATTGGTAGTATAAACAGCTAACAAGCCACAGTACGAAAGGTAACATCTCACAGAGTACTATGTGACGCTGCCATAAATCTGAGCTCCACGACATCGTAAAGCTAGTATTTCACCGCGACAGTATATCCTTCATATTACCAAATGCTGCCCATGTGGATCATATTTTCTTTTAGTTTTCCTTTCCCATTCTGATTTCGTGTCCTAGGTACTTGTATGCTTGAATCTGATCTATTGTTATGTCAAACATCAAAGGTGCGTTGAAAACAAGGTTGGTCATTAGCTTGGTCTGGTCAAAATTATTTTCAAGCCTACTTTGGCATACCCTTTTTTTAAAGATATGATCATTTGCTGTGCTTGCGGCAAGTTATTAGCAAATAGCACAGTATCATGATTTAGATTTAGTCGCATTTCCTCCTAGTCTTAATTTTTGAATACATACTTTGGTGCCACTGAACTTCAGAGAGCAGCTATCGCCTTGTCTCGCCCCCTTGTCGACATGAATTTTATTTGTATTTAAGGAAGTTTAATAGTGGCCGTTGGATTTTGGTAGATGTAATTAATTAGCGAGCAGTATCTATTCGACTTTGAAAGTTTCTAATGGATTGGACAATTTTCTACGTAAGTAAAACGCTTTCTCATAGTCGATTAATATTATAATGAGATATTTGTGATATTATATATTCTTTTATTTAGATTTTTATGACTTAGAAATGATCGTCTATTCCAAAGCCAGCGCTAAAGGCGGTAACTCTTTGGACTAGTAGTAATCTAACTTTGTTGTAAGGTGTTTTTTTAAATATTTTCAAGGAATAGTTTGTAAAGATGGTACACTAAATTTATAGATCTATAGTGTTCCAGCTTTTTAATATCGCCTTTTTATGGAAGATTGCAACATTTGCGTTATTCCACTCTTTTGGTATTGTGCGAGAGTCTAGGCTAACACGGTGTTAGCTCATATTTCTCCACCATTTTTGATTATTTCAGTTTCTACCATATCTTCCGCTGAAGAGGGTGTTTCTCATTTTGTAAAGGGCACTTCTAACTTCGTCCAGTGAGATTCAACTAAAACATGTAGTTACGTTCATCATTACTTCTGGTTCGTCCTCAGATTCTCAATTAAATGTTGATTGTTTAGAGCCTTGTGGCTGCTGTTTTCTTCTCTTCCAGCATATACGTTTTTATAGAAAATTCCTGTTACATTCAGAAGACCCGGGTAAATTTACCAATCTACTAACCCGAATATACTCATAACCTCTCATATTTTTTATTACTATTGATTGTATTGAATTCTACCTCCAGAGGTAATAATAAATAATAATAATTATACGTTTAGTATTTCTGCATTAGCCTTCTTAATTGGCTCCTTCTTTGTCTATCAGCCTTGCTTTTGATATTGATTTTTATTTACCATTATGTGATCGCTACCTATTGAGGATACTTACATCCTGTGCTACTTTTTTGTTGTCGGTAATTAAATAGTCTATCATGTTATTTGTTCTTTCATCCGGACTAGCCCGCGTATTTACTCAGTTTTATCATTTCTTAAAAAGATCCTAATGACAAATAAGTTATATTGGGCTAGGAAGTTAATAGAATTTGACCTTTTTAGTTCCTTTATCCTAATACGTGGTTTTCTAGCGCATCCTCTTCATCGTTCTCCTTGCAACCTAGTTTTGTGTGTCTCAGCAGTAGATTGTAGTAAGCTTTGGAGTCGGTTATGGCGGCATTTATATCTTCCTAAAACATTTCGACTTCATTTGTCTTTGTGGCTGGTGGTAGACAAGTTTTACTCAAAAATGGTGAAAAATTAATGAAATATCCAGCAACAAGTGCTATCAGAATTCTTGATTATGGTAAATTTAATTAATGCTTTTTGTTGTTTTGAAAAACCATAGTAAACCGTATTTTCATAATTTAATAATAATAATTTAATAATTAATAATAATAATAATTATTAATTAATTAAATTAATAATAATAATAGTAATATTTATATTTTATAATAATATATGATTCTAAGTGTATTTATTATAAGGATGCAATCACATAAAACAATATATAAAGAATAATTTTAAAGAAATATTTTTACATTGTAAAATATGGGAAAATAATTAAGAACTAAACTATGTGGAAATAATCCTTATTTCCACTGATTTTCTCTAACTTATTTCGTATCTTATATTAGTATAAACCAACCTTGATAAATTATAGAGTAAAAAGTTAGTACTCACAGGGGGGTATTAGAAATGGTAATACTATTACATACAGTTTACAAGATCACAATGTTGAGATTGAAATTTGATTCATGTATATCACAAAAAAAATATATTCAACCATGTCAGTTTATTTATGTTTCGTAGATGGCATTTTATTATAATAATATAATAATAAAGCTTTATTTCACAACAGACAAAATAACATGATTACATTTAAAACAAAATAAGTAACAAAATAGACATAAAATAGATACAATTAAATAAATACATTATTTAAAATATGACGAAAAAATTATTTAATTCTTTTTAGTAAAATGATATATTATACGATAAAATGGAGTGGAATAACTAAAATTTATAAATAAAGGTCCATTAATGGAGGCTTTTCTTAACAGTATTTGAAAATTGTTTTAGTTACCTGTAAAAATATCAGCTTCATACTGATGGTATGATAACTGCGTAGCATTGAATTATATGGCGAGTTCATATAATGATTGTAAGTGAGGTGGCATATGAAAAAGAATATCTAGATAACAAACAGTCTGGCTACTGGAATACCAAGTCGGAAAAAGAAGTCAATATCATAAATAACATTATTTAAGGATTTATATAAATAAATTATAGATACCTGCTTGTGTTTGTTCTTTGTGTTAACAATTGATAAGAAATTGAAATCATTGAGTACGTTAGTATTATGTGGATGAATACCTAGGTTTAGCAGTTTGCTAAGTGCAAAGTCACATAGATGGAACATTCACAAAATTCGAGTGTGTGCGTGTGTGATATTAATCTTAAACAACATGTGCAATTGTAAGCAAATCTAAGCCCTCCCTGGTCATAGCTGTTTGTACAATTTTCGAGTGATTCGGCGCACTATGGAAAAACATTTTGGACATTGCTACATTGTTTTTAGAAACATTCTGGGAGCAGCTCAACGAAACAACAGAAAAAGTCAAAGGAGAAGTGTACGTGGCGGGAGACTTCAACAGCAGAATTGGCAACGAAGCAAAAGATAATGATGCGATGAGAGGAAGATATAGAGAAGGCGTACTCAACGAAAATGGTAAGAAAATGCTAGATTATTGTAGAATGAATAACCTATTCAAACACAAGGACATACACAAATACACCAGGAAGGTGATAAGCAGGAACGAAAAATCTATAATAGACTATGTACTAGCAGAACAAGGGAAAAGGAGCAAAATAATAGACACAAGAGTGAAGAGAAGTTACGAAATTGGAAGTGATCACTATCTAGTAGAGTCGAAAATAAAGGAAGACTACCAAGATAGCGATAAAAAAAAGCAGAGACCAAATATAGCAATAAACTACAACAAGATAAGAACATACAAACTAAGGGAAAAAGAAATAGCAACAATCTATAAAGAGAAACTAGAGGAGAAATTAGTAAAGCACAACTATAGACAAGAAGTAGAAGAAATGTGGAATAAATTAAAGAAAAATATACTGGAGACAGCACAAGAGACATGTGGGACAAAGCAAAACACAAACAAGAAGCACCAGACAGCCTGGTGGTCGCATGACATAAGAGAGAAAATAAAGGAAAAGAAAAAAGCATGGCTAAGATATCTAAATGACAAAAATAGTAAAAACTACGAAGAATACAGTTTAAAGAGGAAAATAGTAAAAGATAAGGTCAGAATAGCAAAGAGCAGGGAATGGGAAAAGTTCGGAGAGACAATGGAGAAAAATGCAAAGGAAAACCAAAAATTATTCTATAAAACACTAAAATTAAACAGAAAAGAAAAAGGACAAGAAGTAACTTATATACAAGACAATCAAGGAATATTGCTGAAGGACAACGAAAAAATACTGGAAAGATGGAAAGAATATTTTGAAGACTTACTATCACACAATGGTGGACATCAACAGAAGACAAGAGACCAGAACGACTCGGAAGCAGATATAGAGAGTATCAAGGAAAAAGAAATACTAGAGATAATAAGGGAAATGCAAATAGGGAAAGCACCAGGACAAGACCAGATCACAGCGGAAATGATTAAGCATATGGGTCCTGCAGGTAACGAAATACTACTGAAATTAATAAACGAAATATGGAGGACGAATAAAATACCTAAAGATGTGGCAAGTATCGTTAATCGTACCGATACACAAGAAAGGCGATAAGACAAAACTATAGGGGTATAACACTCATAAGCATAGGTATGAAGATCTTAGAAAAAACAATTAACAAAAGAATATTAGCAAAAATAGAGCAGACGCTAGAAGAATCGCAATGTGGATTTAGGAAAGGAAGATCCACACAGGACAACATTTTCACGATAAAACAAATCACAGAAAAAAGAATTGCAAATAATAAAAACACATACCTAGGATTCATCGACCTGGAAAAAGCATTCGACACGATACCAAGAAATATATTATGGAAAATCCTGGAAGCGAGAGGTGTAGAAAGAAAGACAGGCGAATTAATACAAAACATATACAACAACAACACCAATGCAATAATACACAAGGGACAAACATCAAGAACATTTCAGGCAACCACTGGACTAAGACAAGGAGGCGGGCTCAGTCCTACATTATTTAACATATACATGGATGAAATAATGAAGAGCATGAAACCAGAAACCAAAAAAGCAAACATAGGGTACAAAAACATGCAGGTTGTAAAAATATCGGAAGGAGCATTCGCTGATGATGTCGTAGTGATAGCAGAAAATGAAGGTAATCTGCAGCACAACCTTAGTGTATGGAACAGACACCTAGAAAAGTATAACATGAAAATGAATTATAACAAAACAAAAGTGATGGTAATAGGAAACCGGAAAGAACAAATAAATATAAAGATAGAACAACACACAATAGAACAAGTAGAAGAATTCAAATACCTGGGAGTAGCACTGACAGAAGACGGAAAAATGGAAGGCGAACTTAGTAACAGAATAAACAACACAGCTAAAACATACCACGCATTGAGCAATATACAGATTAACAAGAAAGAGATCAGCAGAAGGACAAAAATAAATATATATATATATATATATATATATATATATATATAAAAGCATATATAGGCCTATACTGACATATGGAAGCGAGACGTGGAAGCTAACGAAGAGGGACAAAAGTAGAATACAGGCAATGGAAATGAAATATCTCAGAGGAGTAAAACAAGTTACGAGAAGAGACAGAATAAGAAATTATGACATCAGAGAAGAACTGGGAATTGAAGCTGTAGATAAGTATATAGAAAAGAAACAACTAAACTGGTGGGGTCATTTAATTAGGATGGACAAAAAGAATCAAACAAAACAGGTATGGGAAGCAAGAACTGAAAATAAAAGAAGAAGAGGTAGACCAAGAAAAGAGTGGGACAACATAATAGAGGACATAATAATCAAGAAAGGAAAAACAGTCAAGCAAGCAAGAGAACTGGCGAAGAACAGAAAGGAGTGGAAGGAATTTACAAATGTATAAACAACAGTAATTGTAAGGTAAGGCAATTGATAATATATATATATATATATATATATATATATATATATATATATATATATATATTTTTAGAGTTTAATAATATGCTTTCTCGAGATCAGTACGGTTTCCGCAATAACAGATCTACATCTCAAGCTATCAATAACCTTGTCCAACAGGTATTAGACGGGTATGAAAATAGTTCTCATACATATGCTCTTTTCTGTGACCTTAGTAAAGCATTCGATTGTGTATCGCACGAAATTCTAATAAACAAACTAAATTTCCTTAATTTCAGCATTGGTAGCTTAAATCTAATTAGATCATACTTGCATCAGCGGTTGCAGTACGTCGATCTAAATCAATCAAAATCACGTATGCAAGAAGTAGGTCTATGGGTGCCCCAGGGCTCGGTACTGGGACCAATATTATTCCTGCTATATATTAACGACTTGCCACTGTGCGATAGACAAGCTACATTTACTTTATTTGCAGATGATACCACTGTCCTGCATACTGACATAGACACTGACAGTTTAAATAGAAGATTGAGTGATACCCTGTCGAATATAAATAATTGGTTTCTATCCAATAAACTAAGCCTGAATGATCGGAAAACTGAACATCTTCTGTTTTCTTTGCGTCATACTGACTTAAATAACGTGGAAACCAGTTACTATACCAAATTTCTAGGTATATACATCGATAAGAGATTAGTCTGGGAAACCCACACCTCATATGTATCTAGAAAAATCTCGAAAAATACATATTTATTACGAAAACTTTACAACATTACATCCACAACCATATTGAAAACAATATATTACAGTAAAATCCACTCAGTCATAACCTATGGAATACTTAACTGGGGCCATGCAGCTTCCCTCAAAAATGTATTTAAAGCGCAGCGACGTGCAATACGCATAATAGCGGGTCTAAAATATCGTGAGGATTGTAAACAGGCATTTATTAGCCTAGGCATATTAACTACCCCTAGTGTATATATTTATGAATGTCTGATTTATGTGAAGGCGAATATTACCAGTTATAATCCCCATAGCCATTTGCATTCATACCCAACCCGTACAGCGCAAAACTTACGTACCGAATATAAGAGATTGAAAAAATCCCAAAATGCGGTAAACTTTTTTGCGGTTAAATTCTATAACACTTTACCAGGTTATATTAAAAATTGTATTGACATGAAAACTTTTAAAACAAAAATCAAGGCTTTGCTAGTGGAGCACGCACCATACAGCCTTGATGAATTTCTACATCTAAAACTGTAAAAACTGTATTATACGAAGTATCATGTTTCTCGAAAATATTTCACCACATATGTTATTTTGACCTCTGTAAATACACTCATGTATATAAGCAGCAATAAATTATTATTATATATACATTGTTTTTAAAGTTATTGCAGTAGGGTAATGTTATGTAGAGCAAGGGTGTTTAGCGTCCATCAGCTCTCGCGCTTGTTAATTTTCGTTTAGTTGTTTTGGTGATCAATTGTGCTCTTTTTTGCGTACACCGTGTGGGCATTGAATTCTATTATCATTCAAGCGACAATGCCTATCAACGTATTATGAACATTTTACCATGACATATATTAAAAAACACACCATGCTAAAGGGCCAACATAAAAAAAAACTACTAGATTTTTTCTTACATTTAAATTCCCGCCTCATATTTCCATAGCATGACTTAGCTCGATATTCTCAAAAGTTGCGCCGCAATATACAAGCTCGTCATATCACGCTCCTTGGTAACACATTAGCCGCGAAGGACGAATATTCGAATCTCAAAATAACTGGATTTTGCGACACATTATTATATTTATCACTTTAATTATATCCCAAAAGAGCGCATTCATCTTGATAGTTTCCAATATGTCACATCTAAGATATTTTAATAACGTTCCGTATGCCCATTACTTTATCTATCTCATCCTTGTTATCGGCTTATTTCCTTATTTTCCGCAAAACTTTCCAAAACTTACACATGTTTCTTTAAATTTGTATGTTCATATAATTATTTCTCGTTTAAATTCAAGTTCTATAATATAATATCAGAAAAATCGTAATTGCAATAATTGCAGATTATTATTTTTTAAGTATGGCATTTGCGGACTAATTCATAATCCATTAATACATATCCTGATAATATGCATAATACGATTGCCATTATATACTTTGTATCAAAAGGACATCAGATAAATGATAACTAATGGATTTCCATTGTTATAAAATGCAACATAATAATTTCAACCACTTTAATAATATACAATGTACACGTGTCTCAATTGTATCATCATCTCATGTTTGGTACGTACAACTAATTTACTATTATATTAGAATTTAGTTGTTAATATAATAAATGCCACAAATAGTTTTCAAAAAACGGATAAATTCATATGTTAAGTATCTTAAAATAAAAGTGGGTTGAAAAAATATAATTATGCATTTAATGATACATGATATTATTTTTTCACTGTTTTTGATGACAGTTTCAGTTCACAAATGTGTGTCAAAAAGTTAAAATCGTTTCATTTATCTTTGATGGCATTTTTATAACATTTGTTGTGCACGATAGGGTAGTTTGAGTGCCTCAAACTTATTATTTCCATCACCGTGAAATTTTATTACATTAGAACATGGGATATTATGTGATATAATTTTCATATGGACAGCTATTATATTAAATGACTTCATATAAAGATGAAAGGCCGTAGGCATTTAATCTAGATAATTCTAGGTAGTTGATGTGCAGTATCATATCTAATAACACTAACACTTTATTATGGAGAACATACCCACCAGGGATCAATGCATAAACATATACTTTAAGACGTCTAATAATTGCACATTATTTTGTTAGAAATAACAATGAAATATATGAGCCCGTGAGAATAAAAGTGGCGTAAGTCACATTTGAATTATTTTTAAAAGGAGAAGATTTTGCGTTTGGTATTTATGTAAATCGACGTATGCATTTATGAATACATTGACTTCCAATCTGTAAGTGCGCACCTCCATTTAAATAATTACCAAACGCAAATTCGTCTCCTTTTAAAAATAATTCAAATTCAAATTTCATTCTCACAGGCTCATATATATATATATATATATATATATATATATATATATATATATATATATATATATATATATATATATATCGATCATTTAACATACAAAATGTATAATTGTGTATGTAGCTACTATCTTCGTCTTGATTAGTTTTCAATGGAAATCGTGCGCGAGAAAATTCGGGTTTATAATCTGCCTACCTACCGATTTCGAAAAAAAATATTATAACCACATTTACGAAATTCTGCACAAATCTCCAAATGACATAATATATTGTCAATTTATTTAAAATATACATTCGATTCAGAAAAATATGTTTTTCTAATTACATAATTATTTCTGGCAATATTAATAGTAAACTCCATTCTTAATAAGTAAATTAGTATTTAATTTAAGTTTTAATTCGAATTCATTGCGATTAAATTTTAGGTAAGCACTGCAATCTCTAAACTATTATTTGATTCCATTTCGAGCTGTAAACCAAAAAATAATTATATTCTCCAATTCAAAAACAATTTCGGATTACTACCAGATGGAACACAATACCTAAATTCTACAATAAGATTATTGAAGGATGTTGGGGATGAAGTCAAGGTGAATATATTTTTAATATATGAGCGACCACAAATATCTATTTAGTCATTGGCCACTTGATTCATATTTAAAACATTACCTACACATATTTTAGGGAATCACGACTATGCAGCTAGCCAGGAACCAAAACAGAAACAGATTTGTTACTATTTACAATTTAACAACAGAAAAGGGTTGCAGGGATACGTACATTTATGGGGGCGACTTCGTTTTAGCCGCACAACGTGAACTTGGAATGGAACCTGGGAAATGTCCAATGAAAGCGGTTAGTATGAATGCTTTATGGTATTGCGTTTGTTATACATGTCGATATGAATTTCGATTACTCAGGATTTATATATATATATATATATATATATATATACTGTATCAAGTTTCATAATAGCCGGCTATACACGTGTGGCTTTTCCGACGTTTCGTATCTGATACGGTACATTATCCGTCAAGGAATTGGTGGGATATGTCAGAATAACCACTTACGTAAGTATTAATATCTCTGTAAAAACAACTCGCTGACTGAAAACCTTCCATATGCATAGGCAAATTCAACTGGTCCGATGTAAAGCCCAGCGCACTTTTTAGGGGCCTTCTAAACGTTTCTAGGTCTCAATTAGAGCAAGTTTTGTTTTGTAGCTCAGTGCCGGCAGTAGTTGTACATATTTTTCCAGCGGCGTGGAGCAATTAGTTCCGTAGTCTTTATGGATGTATAAAAGATCAGCGTCGGCGGATTTTTATATTTATACCGACAATACTGTTAGTTATTCTGTGAAACTATATGAATTACACAGCTACGGATCTCAAAGAAGGCGCCCGACTCTCGCCTATGTCTAATGGTATGAGGAATAATACTAAAATGGCTCATATTTCTTATCCCTTAGACATGCGTGAAGTAAATTCAGTTTCTTAAACTACTAAACTACTACTACATATATATATATATATATATATATATATATATATATATATATATATATATATATCCGGAGATTATTGAATTTCAAAATGATTTTTTGTGTGGAAAATACGTTCAGAAGATTTTTACAATACAATCAAAATAAGAATTGGCGCTTTCGAAACTTGCGGAACGTGTGAAAATTTAGATATTGTAGAGATATCACATACTAGTTAAAAACATGCAGAGGGAGATATGAAATTATGAATCTAGTATTTGCACTGCTCTTTTATTAGTACGAAAGAAGATATAAAATTCACGCTCCAGCTTGACACTTAAATTATGAGTGCGAATTCTGACAGATACGACCAATTCCATAACAGATCGGAAACCGGAAAATTCGCGCGTATAAAGCCGGTTATTAGGGAGTATATAAAATAATAGAATTATAAATGAAATTCACTTTGATATTTTATTTATATGGCTAAATCTGTCATAAACACAACTACAAATAAATACCAAATCCATGAATCAAACGTATTTTTTTTCGAATTTGACATATAAAGCAACACGTATACATATATGTAAATAGAGGTGGGCGATGCCAGAAATGCAATTAACTCCACTGTATTCAGCATATATTAGTAATGCGCGTAATGCGGTTGATTGGTTAAGGCTACATTAATAGATTTTTGATGTGGCAGTCTTTCTGAATATATAAAAATCCAAAATAGCCACCGAAATACGTATATAGTAGTGAATACTGAAATGTACTAAATATACATCACAAATCACTAAAGCCATGGTTTCCTCAAAGAACGATCGCTCAAAAGCGGTCGCTTTGACGTCATTTACACATCATAAAAATCGTTTTAAGTACATATATGTAATTGAATAACTCACCATAAATACTGTAATTCATTGCCTTGTTGCATTACGTTGAGGTATTACTCGTTATGGGAAACCATACTCATTCATATACACGTAAAACAGTCTTTGTGACGTCAAAATGACGATCGCTTCCTAGGAGCCAGCGCTTTACCAACTATACTGAGACTTTCACTTTTTTGTTTTGTTGGTTGACCGATTTTCAGTTTACTTTAGGCTTACTACTATATTTGCTTACACACGAAGGCGTGTAGGCGATAGCGGTATGGCCAATACTGATTTTGCATGGAACGCTATAGTATCTGCATGTGTATACTTCCATTGCCAACAATGGAAAAATAGTATCCAGTACAGTCGTGTCTACCTGTGAAAGTCTAAGACGGAAAATACTGATATTACTTGACTGCATCTTCTATATAATCACGATCCCCATCGCGCCAGATCTTTGCGGTTGTGTATTTATTTAACTCATCTTTTTACAGCCCAGCCCTAAATTTTTATTACTACTTTTGAGGAACATTGAGTTTTAAATGTAATACTTTTTTCAGGGTACTTATGTGGTGTCAAAATATCCACTCGAGGTATCCAAGTTACCGATGAAATTTCCAAAAGGAATCCTTAAAGTAACAGTAAACTCTTACAATAAGAGCAGTAATAACGATTTGGTTTCCTGTGTGCTATTTACTATGAAAAGTATTTGAACATAAGTATGTTTATGATATTGTAATAAAATTATATTTATGGGAGAAAAGTGTAACTGTAAACTGATACGTTGTCAATATTCAGACTACATTTTCTAATTATAAACCTTTGTTATTCCTTTTTAATAAGTATTAGTTTATTGTATATTAGAATTAGGTATATTCCAAATCGAAACAACTACTTTTGCTTTTATTATTATATAAAAAATATTTAGTGGCATTAAGTCGAATTTATATTGGAGGAATCGCACTATTGCAGCATTTATCTAGAATAAGCACAGGATTAGTAGTAACAGTTTCTTAGTAATATTTTCTTCTAATGGACTATTCAATTAGAAATGACACCTATGTATATAACTGGTACATAGTGGTCTATTTGCGAGAACATATGAAGGAATTTACGGTTATTCATAGTATAGACAAAAAAACCTAACAAAAGGCGCTTTCGTTTAGCATGGTTTATCATTGCTAGTCGCCCCCGTGGCGTGCAGTATTGCTCAGCTTTTGCGGTAGTGCACCGCCGGTTGTAAGGGCCGAGGTAGAATTATACGCATCGGAAGCGGCAAATAGATCAAGAAACAATAAGCCCTTACTAGGTCAGAGTGATAAACTAAAGGCACTGTTATAGAACGAATGGAACAATTGATAGCAGAGAAAATTACTAACATCAATGCCGGAAATCGAAGCATAGAACAACTAACTGAATAAGTCTATAACATCATGACATCAGTAGCGAATGGTAGTCTACTCAGTATGCAAAGAGTCAAGAAGAGCAAATGGATCACGGAGGAGATCCTAGATCTAATGGAGAAGCGAAAGAAAAGCTATAAAATCAAAACCAAGTGGAATATCTACAGACATCGCAGCATCAAAACAAACCAAAACAAACCAAAATAAAATGCCAAGGTCAGCTGGTGGATAGAGCAATGTACCGAGATAGAGGAGTTAGACAGAACACATGGTGCACTAAATATGTACCAATAGATAAAAGACACCACAAGATCACGTAACTCTCAACAAAACATCATGGCTGTTAAACATGGCAAAGTATAGCTAAATATGGATGACAAAATGCATACATTCTCTCTATGCTAATGATAATCGAAATCTAAATAGTAGTAACTAAAATCATCAACTGGACCTCTCATAACGCATTGTGAAATGACCAAAGCAATACAAGGCTAACAATACACAGGGGCCCGATAAGATTCGAAGGAATATGCTGAAACTAATAAACGAAAAACATCTAGACATCACATAACTATTCAACCACATATATGTAACTAGAATTATCCCAGAGATCTAAACATCAACATTTATACCGATACCCAAAAACCAACAGGAAATAGGTGCGAGGATTATAGAACAGTATGCCTCACAAGTCATTTCATGATGGTTTATCTCAGGATTATCCACGACTGTGTATACAAAAGGCTAGAACAAGACATAAGAGACATACAATTTGAGTTCAGGAACGTTGATACGAGAGATGTACTCTTCTATCTAAATGTACTTATGCAAATGACAGGTGTTATGAACTGCAATTTCTTTGTCGACTTTGAAAAGGAGTCGACAGAAACAATCTCGACAAGCTATTGCTAATTATATGCCAATCGTGAATAGACTATAGGGATTCACGAATCATATCAAATCTGTACAGACAACAAACAACACGCATTCGCAAAGAGAACAGATTATATAACAGTTCTCAGTACAGCAAGGGGTAAGGAATAGATGCGTGATATATACGCAATTTTTCAAGAGATATGCAGAGAAACTTCAGAAATGTGCTAGAAGAATAGGGGAGTAGAAGGGGATTATAATAAATAGGCAAGTCATCAACAATCCATAATACTAAGACGTAATTGTACGAATCGCCGATAACGTCCAAAAGCACTCAATATGCGACTAAATATATAAAAAACATAAAAATGGATATCAGCAAAAACAACTAGTACAACGAATAATTGTATGTGTTTCACAATGGGCCCATTTTGAGCCTATGCAACCCTCCAGCCTACTATCCAGAACTATCTAGAACTATCCAGAACTATGTGGACTCCCCCTACATATAGTACCATCAATAATATACTTGAATGAAAAAAATTCAGTCAGACAACGTAGGTTTTTCATACCACGGCATAGCTGGTGAACGTCATTTTGCTTCACCCTTGTAAAATGTAGTGGTTTTTCGTACCAGGGCATAGGTGGTGAACGTCATTTTGCTTCAACCTTGCAAAATATAGTGGGATTTTCGTACCAGGGCATAGGCAGTGAACGTCATTTTGCTTCAACCTTGCATAATCTATTGTTTTTTCTTTCGTATCAGGGCAGTGCCAAGCGGTCAACAAACGTTTAGAAATTTTAGATATGTGATGCTACTACCGCATGCTGAGGGTTTCATGGTCATACTGAGACTGTACTTATACATATAGCTAGTCGGTGGCGGATAGTGAGCAACCTCTAGATATAGAGGTCAGCTGTGAAATAAGCAAGGAACTTCCTTGACGAATAAGCAGTCCCCGAACAAGCAGACGGAGCAATCGCCGATATAATCGATTCATCTCTGAGCTGTGAACAGCCTCCCTGTGGATTGTGGAAGAGCGTACGGTTAATTAGGGCATTCTTTCGTCTTTAGGTCGCCCCAGTAGGCAGGCCGAGGAATCAGTACGATCAACGAAAAGCTGGGAGATTATACAATGACTAAGGAAAAGTCATAACTGAACTAGAGGGGAAGCTAGAAGAGTGGACAAATTACATATCTAAATTATTCAATGATGTCCGAACAGATGATGCACCAGTAATAACAACACCAGATGGACCCCCAATAACGTGCGATGAAGTAGAACGTGCCATTAAACTTGCAACAACGGGCAAAGCAACAGGACCAGATGAGATACCTTGCGAAATGTACAAACTAATAGATAGTAGAAGAGCTATTAAGGTATTAACAGATTTATTCAACACCATCTACAACAGTGGAAATATTCCCCGCGAGTGGTCAAGATCTTTATCACATTACAGAAGAAAACCACTGCAAGAACATGCGATGACTACAGGATCATTAGCGTGATGAGTCATCTACTAAAGATCGTTTTAAAAGTTATTCAGGGCCGTATATACCAGAAATGTTAAGACTATCTTAGCGAATCGCAGTTGGGGTTTCGCAGTGGTTTCGGTACGAGGGAGGTCTTATTCGTGTTGAACGTATTTGCTCAAAGGTGTCGGGAAATGTCGGTTGATTTGCTTACGTGTTTCATAGACTTTCAGAAGGCATTTGATCGAGTCAAGCACGAAGTACTGATTGAAATACTAAACAATATTGGACCTGATGGGAGAGACATCTGCATAATTGCAAATTTATACTGGAGTCAAACAGCAGTAGTAAGACATATATAAGTGTAAATCCACCCCTTAGCAATCTACATATCTAGATTTCGATCTTATTAGATCTCATCAGTGTAGCTCAGCTAGTGAGGGTGATGTGGTCCCGCCAGACGACGTTTAATCTTCCTCCTAGGGGGTTAGTTGTATTATTATTGTAGTATTAAGAGTTGATAACAGCATTTCAGAACCAGTTAACATTAAAAGAGGCGTTAGGCTAGGCTGCGTTCTGTGGCCGTTACTATTTAATGTCAACTCGGATCAGAACAGCAATCTATAAAAAAGTAGAAAGCATAGCTGTAAATGGTGAAATTATAAACAATTTGCGATATATATATATATATATATATATATATATATATAGAGAGAGAGAGAGAGAGAGAGAGAGAGCCTCCAGTCACGAAAATCTACAGGGCTTGCTCGACAGTGTCACTGAGCGGTGTGCTGAAGCGAGGCTCGATCTGAATATTAAGAAGACAAAGGTTCTCATAATAACGAAACAGCTAACATAACTATACATAATAGCTAATATAACGGTAAATGGTGAGAAACTGGAACAGATTGATAAGATCAAGCACCTCGGTTGTCAAATAAAACAATGGAGACAATGAGACGGAAATCAGGTGAGATGATGCTCGCACAGCGTTCGGGAAGATGGGTAGGGTTTAGTACAGTAGAGACCTTAGACTGGCTTAGAAAATTCGTTTGCTGCGCTGTTATGTTTTTTCAATCTTGCTTTACGGTGTGGAAGCTTGAACTATGAATAGCAATGAAATGAAGCGGCTTGAGGCGTTCGAAATGAGGTGCTATAGAAGAATTCTGAAGGTATCATGGAGCAATAAGATATGTAACGCAGACATACTTAACCGTCTACATAAAAACACAGAAATCCTATGCACTATTAAACGAAGAAAATTAGAATACTTCGGTCACGTAATGAGAGGCATGAAGTACAGACCACCCCAAAATATCATGCAGGGCAAAATTTCTGGCAAACGCAGTCTTGGAAGGCGTCTTGGTCGAAGAATTTGCGCGATTGGTGTGATATAAACTCAAATGCAGTAGTCAGACTTGCGGTGGACAGAATTCAACTAGCTGTGATGGTAGCCAACGCTCTACGAGGACACGGCACACAAAGAAGAAGAATTGACAATTCAAACCATTTTTGAAGATCAGTTAATTTCCTATAAAAATATTTGTTGTCCATCCCACGATGCTTACTATTTAGCGAGGTATAATATCAAGACGCAAACATTTTTCTTCTAACTTTCACCTTCAATATCTTTATATCATAAGAGACCGTCTCTGTAGAGTGTTCAATTTTCTATAAGAATATCTGCGTGCAATACTATATGTTCAATCAATGACGAGTTTTGAATTTTTCGTTTGGGACTAACGTTAAAATGAAAAACTGCGATGAGGAGGACCTTCCTATTAAAACTAAGATCTTTGGAGAGAAATTTCTAGAGGTGCCTAGCAACCAATTTTTGAGCATCAGAAGTGAAACAAAAAGGAGACGACTTTTTTGATCCACCCTAATTTAAATACCTGCCATTCTTCCATTATCTCCTCTGCCTTCGTTATTAAACATCCTTCGTTTTTTGTGAACCCGTGCGTTAGCTCGAATTTTCTAATTGGGTATTGAATTCGTCGTGTTTTCCTTAGTATTGTTCTTTTTCATTACACTTGCTTTCCAACCATTTCTCTTTAGCCTTTGTTATTTTTTGTCTAATCATTTTATTTTTCCTTTTGTATCCAATTTCGTCATTGTTCTTTAGGGCTCTCCGTTCATCTATAAGGGTAATGATCTCAGTCTAAATCCATGGCTGTTTTTAATAATTGTGTGTGACTGAATCTGCTTTGCCACTTCGCTGATACCATTTCTGATATCGGTCCATCTCTCCTCCACTGATACCTTGTGAGAGTGTGTGGTGTTATCTTTTATTTTGCCGTTTCGATCATCAAAATGATTCCTAAACTTGGCATTTTTGAGCTTTTGCATATCATATCTTTTTCTAGTAGGCCACTTCACAGGATGTTTTATGTTTATAGCGGCAGCGAGTAAGTTATGACTTCAACATCACTCGGGTATGGTTTGGCGCACTTAAATGAATTTATAAACCTGCTGTTGCTGAGAATGTACTAAATTTGGTTACGAATTACATGTCTTTGATTATCTCTCGGCGTGTCCATGTATATAAACGTCTCTTTAGTTGTACGATCAGCATGTTGATCACTACATATCCACCACTTTAGCAGAACTCTTTTAGCTTATCACCTCTCTCATTCTTCTCTCCAAGTCCAAATTATGCTGGTATTGCTTATTGTCCTACTTTAGTATTACAATCTCTAGCTCTATAATATAAATGAATATAGTATACAGAAACTTACATCATGTGAAAATTTCGGAAAGTGCATTTGCTGATGATGTATTAGTGGCTGTAGCCTTAGGAGAAATATATATATATATATATATATATATATATATATATCAATTCAGAACCAAGGGCTAGAAGAAAATGAAATTAAATGACTATAAAGCAAATCAAAATTTTATTAGTAGCAGAAATGCGTAACGAAGTTAATTTCTATATACAGAAGTGATCTCATTCTAGTACTTTTTCGAAGTTACTTTGATATGACGAATAAACACTAGGATTGACAAAGAAATTAAATGCTGTTATATAGTTCTCCATAGATTTTATCTCATCAACATCAAGAGTGATTTATTAGAATACTTATCAAATTCACATAATTCAATTGCCAAGGAAAAGTTTATCTGGGACTTTGAACAGCATATATCTCTCGTGTAGTTATATTTATGTTCAGGACACTGTACATTTGCATGATCCCACCGCTCGGACTGCATTTGCAAAATTCCAACATGCAATAAATAAAATGTATAGCGACGTATAGTAAGTCGTTGGATATTATCCAAATCTACTTGTGTTGTGCACGTAAGTATGGTGGCTAATAAATTGTGTGGATTATATTAGCGTCCTTATAAAAATAACGTTCGTGTTTACTAACTAGTTCTTATATGTCCACAAAGAGACAAGATGGAGTATATACACGTGAGAAAGATAAATATAACTAAACGTACTGTACAGTAAGTATATATTGTCTTAAATGATATCCGCTAGAGAATCGTTTATATCGTTTGTGCATACACCAACGATTTAAGATGCCTCTAAAGGTAAATATGCAGAATAATTAATAACAAATACAGTAAAACAATGTAATGTGCGCACGCAACATAAAATATTCAAATTCACTCCTTCCTAATAAAAATTAAAAATATATTAATAAAAATATAATGAAATAAATAAAAAGTAACATAAACGTTAATGTTTTCCCTTGCTTGTAATTCTTTCATTTATCTTCGCCCGGATATATGGGCGGGTAAATTCGAAAGCGAAGATGAAGGAAAGAAGTACAAACAGGAAAAAACATTACAATATCAATATATTACATGAAAAAAATAATAATATATTACTTATTAGGCTAATAATACTTCATATACATATAAATTTATATTAATTAGGTCAGAATCCCCCGCGTATATATATATATATATATATATATATATATATATATATATATATATATATATATATATATATATTAAATTATATTAAATTAAATACACAAGAATAATGTGTTCAGAGTATGTTTGCAAGATTTATGAAAATCATATAGTCCAGTTATGATGATCTGCGCTGAGTGATTCATGAAATATAACAACTAAAAAGCAATTATAAAAAATTTTCAAACATCATATAAATTCAGTAGTGTAGGCGGTCTACCTCAACCTTTCTATTTATCTACTTCACTGTGTACAACAAATTATCATGAATAAGTTTCAACACATTTTAACAGTGAATTATTTTGTATTTCCTCTTCTAAACATCACTAAATACTATTTATTAATTCTAATAATTGCTCTCTCTCTCTCTTGCGGAGTATTGACAAATATAATACACAGATATTGAATTGTTGAAGACAGGATCTTGAGAAAACACTTCCGATTATATTATTTTATAATATATTGAAGACGTCAATAAGTTTTATTACTGAATGTATCAAATCGGTAAATACGTGTAAAATATTCGCATCGATTATTGGCCAATTAACTGGTCGATTATCGGTAACGTATCGGAAAAGAGACCCATTGCGTAAAATATATCGTGCCGACTATTAATCATCCGGACGAATTGATACAGACCGGATGTCTTTTGTCAGTACAATACCAATTCAACTAATTCAAGTAACGGCGAATGTTCGTTTATGCATCGTCATACACTTTTATGTTTAGTGCGGTGCAGAAAGTAAAAAATAATTTATTATTCTATATATATTGTTACATATGAGTTAAATTATAAAAAATAATGTAGAATAAAAAACCTAATTATTTATTTTTGAATCAATTTCTTTTAATCAGTATGACACATAAGTGTTTTGTAATTTTTTTTTTACTAGGTTGATAAACCGGAATCTTCGACGATCCGGAAACGTCGAATCGGGACAGCAGTATTTGAGTCCCCAAATAGGAACATCCTCAGCAAAAGGAGACGCCAATGCAAAACGAATATTGGGGGTCGGGTAAATCGTTCATTTGCGAAGCTCAGTAGTCTAGTAGCCTGTGCAGGCCCGCCTAACAGAAATGACTGGGGAACACACTACAACATAAACACATAAAAGATGTAGATCTCTATTCCACGGCGCTAGTCGAATTAGAGAGGTTGAGGAGCGAACCGAAACCAAACACATTCGAGCTGAATGGGTGAAAGTACACCCCCTGGACGCCCGGTCAGGGACCGATATCACAACGACCCTGAGGGAAAAGCATGGCGATAAAAACAGACGCGAGGAAGAAAAACCCCACCAAAACCACAAAAAGAAAACAGACAAAGAGCACACGACCCTCGTTAAACCGACGGAGGACCAACATACGTAGACCTGGTTCGGACAGTCCGGTCAGTATCGTGGTCCGCATGGACAAGACTGACAACGGTCACCTCTCCGAATCAAGGTGCGAAGGAACGGAGAGAGGGTAGACACATTCCGCGCGGAAATTATCAACAAGGCACCTGTAACCCAAGCCAGAGTAAGAAGAACCGGGGTGTCACTCCATGTATGCGGCCTCGACTTCGTGACCACCAGGAAGGAGGCGACTTCACATTATACAGAAACCTATAGGGTGGGCACACCAACACAGCACGCAAGTGATAACCGTTACCACCGGGAGCAAGGAGCAGACGCCCAGGCGCCAAGCAAGACATGGGTCGGCCTTATGCAATGCAAAGCCACCTTACTGTGTCCTCTACCAGGAGGCAAGCGGAGGCTGCCCGCGGCGTGCTCCCGGCGGGCAACTTCCGCTGCCCCCTCAAGCGAGGAGCAATGAAGAAGGCTACAAAACAGTAGCAACCGACGGAGGAGGACACCCCGCCTCCAACTAATAGCACATCACGTAAGCATCATCCAAGCGAACATTTCCAAATTATTACAGTAAGCGAAGGTCCTAGGCAGCCACCATAGGAGTATCAACCCACGGTTCGCCTACGAGCGGCATAGCTTGGGAAACCGAAGAGAACATAACATAACTGCGTGCTACCTGTCACCAAACTGTGGCAGGGAGCACGCAAATGCATAGATGACAACACTTGAGACAATGATGAGGACCATTGACAGGTCATCGTGGCGGGCAATCTCAACACCTAGGTCTTATAATGGGAATTACCAACTACTGATGCGAGGAGAGAAGTGATTGTTAGGTCGATGGTGAATGCGCCATTCCCTGACAGAGCTAACACAAGAATGATGGACGAGCAAGAGGAGGAACTGACAGTGATCCAAGAAGAGACTAGTTTGTACTCAGAAGAAGAAGTCGTGCTAACACTTATCGCTAAGCTGCCAAAGGGAATGGCCCTCAGCTCTGGCGAGGTCCTTTAATCATCCGGGAGGCGGCACCAGCAATTACAACAGACCTCACAAATGGACTGGAGGAGGACACCTTCCCCGTTAGGTGGAAGACCTCGTAATCATACCGAAGCTGGGAAATCCGTAGACGAGACAGGATCGTACCGTACCATCTCCTAGGCCTGCTTATGGGTCGGCGAAGGTATTGGAGCGTATGATCTCGAATCGGATCATGGAGTCCCTCGAGTCAACCGGGGGGTGGCAGCACCAGCCTGGGCGGACGAAACGGGAACAGGCTCAGGAGGGCTACTGATATGGTGTAGGTACTGGCCACGGTGATGCCCGAACCTCATTATATTACTAGTGTCTATAAATGACACCAACCATTTGTATATTTACAGAACTAAATCCCTCACAGTTCCTCATTTAAAATTATCGATTCATTAATTGCTCCCTATTTATTACAGAAATGTCTCAGACAAATAATCCCATTATAATTGGCGCGTTAAACACTGATTAAGCTCTCGATTTTAATTATATCCCATGAGAGGTCAATAACACGCCCGAATCCGGTACAGTTTCATAATAATAAATCACCCCTTCGTACGGTCGGCGACCCCTTGTATATAAACAGTCCTAATTACACAAAAGGACAATTTTTAATTAAAATTCTATTTGAAACGATAGGTATTAATCTGTCTTTTCCTAAACATGGAAAATGCCTCAGGTTTTTATAATTAAAAATGGATGGACGATTTTAAATTTTTTTTATAGCTCGTTAGTTAAAATCGAGACCGAGTGGAAGACGTAACGGAAACCGATCGTCTGTGATGTGCCTTTAATTGGCTTCGAGTAAAAACGGGGATAATTCTGTGGATATTGCAATTATTATTAGAATCTGAAAAGAAAAATAAAAGTATATTATCTTACGAAATAAATCAAGCGCGCATCCAAGAGAACATGAATTGCTCTCCGTTTAAAAGATATTTTATATGAATAAGTATTTGCATATTATAAAATTTAAGACGAATTCATTGTTATAATATATTAAGGTGGTAGTTCCATTCACTAGCAATGGTCGGAATTAGGATGGAAATATTTAACACCGCCTTTACAGTTATTCTCTAAAGGTGATATAACACCATCCATATCGCAGTACAATTTTCAACTCATTTTGAGCACTGTGGAAAAAAAATTGGTAACTACTGGATTGTTTTCAAGTTGGTGCAGTTGGGTCATGTTAGATAGAACAAGAGTCTACGCTGCCCGATGGACAACATGAAATGGGAGGCCGTCGTAGGAGACCAACCAACCAGTAACTGATGACAAATGCAATGAAGGTCATCCAGGCCAACGTCGGAAGAGACACGGCCGCACACCAGATCCTCATAGCCACGGCACTAGAGCGGGGAGTTCACGTGATCCTTGCCAGCGAGCCCAACCGCAACAAACTAGACCAATCGTGGGTGACGTTCCATGGGAGACGCCGCCATCAAAGTCCTGGGCGACACCCATGGGTGAGTCACGTCCCATGGCTCACCCACGAAGGGGATTGCATGGGTTAAACTACCGGGCTAACTGCAGCCGCGAAACAGTGAGAGGATCGGTCAGAGAGCTGGAACGAGTGATAAGGGGAGTCGGCGGACAGGTCGAAACACGAGCCACTCCGGGAGGCTGACCTCAACCAAACGTCTGAAGAAACAAACACAATACTACACGAAGTTTTTACTCGCGCCGTCCCGACAAAAGCGATCACCAACGACAGACGGCAAAAGGTCTATTGGTGGTGCGAGGAGGTCTCGGCAGGACGGCTAGAGACAAACCGCATCAGGAGGCTAGTCCAGAGACCCGGAGCGTCCGGAGCCCCAATCGAGCCCCTCCGGGCCCAATACCGGAAAAGAAGGAAGGTGTACATGCAGGCAATAGAGCAGAACCAACGTAACTGCTGGCGAAAACTATGTAGGATGGTCGACAAAGACCTGTGGGGCCTCCCCTACAAGATTGTAATGCGAAAGGTCAGAACTTGCCCGCCTGGCCCGGAATCCTCGGTACCCGAAGGGGCAAGAGCGCTAGTAAGCGGTTGAGAGGATGGCGGAGTGGATGGCGCAGAGGGAGCTGAGCATCGCCGCGGCCAACTCCGAATTAAAACAATGTAGTAGTTTTTGTAAGTTATCCTCCGTTCTGGCTAGCAATACTACGTCATACGCATAGGTTATATGGTAGTCTATGTTTTTAGATAGAATTTCTATGATGTTATTCATAATTATATTAAATATAAACGAAATTAAGGAGCTCCCTTAACGTATTGCAGTATACAGCTCAATATGTTGCCTCATTGATAAATAGGATTTTTAAATATACTTGCCTTCTCTGTTAACTGTTTAACTAATAAAACTAAATATAAAATTGTACCTGTTTTTCAAAATCCCTACTGTTTCAAAATAGACGCCTGTAGTGTACACAGGTTGCACCTGGCTGGTGGCTCTTTGCTATACATACGGTGCATTGCGGCGATGAGATATAAATCGACTCAAACTAGACGTCAATTATATAGAATATTACCTGTAGGTCCGTTGTGACCATGGGTTGCATCTGGCTGGTATAAGAGCTACCTCTTTTCTACATATATGGTACTTTACAGTGCTGACATATAAGGTGCTTTCGTTTAACCGCTTCGTAGCGTGCTGTATTGCTCCAAGTTTTGCGGTCGTGCGCCGCTTGTAAGGTAGGATTATGCGCATTGGGAGGGACAAATAGAACAAGAGACAATACGCCCGGAGCAACAAATAGTGGTAAACGAAAACAGCTATAAACTCAATATAAACCTAAGCCATCTAGAACATAGCCTGGAGGTTGGGGAGATGGGTGGCACCTGGCCGGTGTTGGAGCTACCCCTTTGCTATATGTACGATGCATGCGGTGCTCAGATGGACACATATCTGCTCAAAATAGACATCAGTCATTAGAACATAGCATGTAGGTCCGTTGTGGAGATGGGTTCCCGCGATGGCATTTCATTACTTGGAATTTCCAGCAATAGCGAAGCGAACGCCGCAGTATTTAAAGGCATGACCCTCAGTATTTTCAGGATTTTTCTCAGTTTCTAAAAGATCGGCATTATGATGCTAGTCTTCCAGTTTAGTATTCTTCCAATAATAATTATATTTTGGAAGAGTCTTACCATTTCTGTGATCTGTTCAGCTCCTCTATAATTCGGTATTTTATTTGAGATTTCATCAGATCCCGATATCATCATCATTTTTCAGGCGTTTGTGTCTACTGCTAGAGATAAGTTTCCTCTAACTCTTTCTATGCAGCTGGGTTCTGCGCTTTTCGTATCCAGTTTTGTACCATTCTCGTGGTGGCCTCGACCGGGTTGGTGGTATACCTCTGCTTTGTCGATTCGCAGCAGTATTCCAGAAGTCGTTTGATCCAACGGCCGTCGCTTAATCTGGAAACGTCGCCTTTTCATCTCCATTGGATACTGCTAGACGTGCGCTTACTTCCATCGCAGATACCCACCCATCAACCGATGTATTCGTCTCTTACCCCGTCTCTTAAGGAAATGTCTAGCATGGTACGTTCCATTTACCTCTGAGTAATTGTAATTTAACTTTTTTAGTATTAAAGTCTCTGACTTATACTTTATCAGGCACTGTTCGAACACTTTACATTTTAGGCACATTGGTACATTGCTCATCAAAATGTTCTTAAGCTTTCGGGGCGCAGCCCATCATAGTCCTATGATGTATCTCACACGTCTGATTATCACGTCCTATATCCTGATACCCCAGTAATATATAGAGGTCACCTGTCATACACTACCAACGTATATTTGATTTAATCGATTAGTACGTAGTAGTAGTAAGTTGGTCATAATCTTTGTCTTGACCATATTCATATTAAGACCTATTTCCTTCGTTGCTTCTTTCAGGTCCTTAATCATCATTTCACATCTTTAGTGATTCTTTGTAGTCAGCTATTATAACGATGTCATTCACAAACCCAGTGGATAAAACGTTCTCCATCCACTGCGACTCTTAGTTTTTTTCTAAAGTAGCAAACAAAATATTATTGGGGAGATAATGTCACGTTGTAGCGTTTAGGTAAATTTCATTAGCTTCTTGTATCGCTTTTATAGCGGGTATTTCGAATGTATCGAAAGCCTTTTCAATGTCTATGAATATCAGAATTGATGCCATAGTTTTCCAATTAGTGTTTTATTTCCTGAATGTGGTCATCCCGTATCGTGTTCTAAACCCAGAAAAGAGACTGAGTTTAGAATACGTATCAATATAATTTTGAAGACTGACAATTTATTTCCCATGGTTAGATAGACTTCCGATTAGCCAGTATCTTTTATAAACGTTTTTCTTCCAGGTAAGCCTTCTGTCAAGGTAAATTTCTAGATATTTAGCTTCTTCGGCCTGTGGCAGTAGCTCCACATGCATTCGCGTTCGCTGGCGACATGGCAATAGTCGCCCGCGGACGCAACTTTGAGGAAACCGCCAGAAATGCCAAGAAGGCAACGGAAGCTAACGGTATCAAAATAGCTGTATCCAAGGCCGAAGTCGCCCTGCTCTCAACCAAGAGAGCAGATGTCCGGGCCCTCATGGAAATAGAAATGTTTGGGGTGACTCTCCATATCAAAAGTACCTGGGAGCCATCATAGAGGCAAATTGGAGTCACATAGCCCAAGTTTTAGAAGCCTCAAGGAAAGCAACCTGCAAGGACAACAAACAACAACCCGAATAACAGAGGCCCGAGTGACCAAAAGCGCAGACTGCTAGCGACGGTGTAGCGATCTCAGCTGATGTATGCAGCCCCAGCCTGGGCTGGAACGACAAAGGCAAAATGGAACTGCGGCAGACTTTGAATGACCTATAGTACGATGTCACCAGACGTGATTGAAGTCCTCACCACAATGACCCCAGCCGACCTTGCTGTTGAAGAAATGACCAAAACGTACCGTAGGATTAAAACTGTTTCCAGATGGGAAAACAGATGGGAGCTACACAAGCGGAGTGGACTAGGACCTTATTTCCACTAGTAAGACTGGTAGTGGAAAGGAGTCATGAGATGACTCACCACTGAACGACGCAAATAGTAACAGGATACGGGACATTTCAATCATACTTGTAAACGATTGGAAAGACAAACAGACACATACCGCTACTGCAGCGGGACGGAGAACGTGATGCACACTCTGTACAGGTGCAACATGTGGTACAAGCCATCCTCTGGATGAAACTACCCGATAACTGGGAGGCAGTGGCCGAATACGCCAGAGCCGTCATGAGGCCCAAATGTCAAGATGACCTGCGGGGATGAGACATGTACCGCAACGACAATTAACTGACAAAATACCGAACAAGGACGAGAAAGGCAAGAGAAGAAACAAAAATGACGTGAGATGGTACAAGGAAGTGCCTTCAAGGCGGACAAGCTCGCTATTGACAGAACGTGAGTATTGGTTTAGACGGTAGGCGCCCCGGACAGAACTCGGAGCACTACCCATTCCTACTACCTAGTTAGTTGCCTAATACAACGAAGACATGGATGGCGCTCGAAGATACCAACTTACATGACAAAAAAAAGTTCCGTTTTCGTAGTGTTAATGTTACAGATACGTTGCTTTAGTTTCTTGCAAATATTTTCATTCCTTGATCTTATTTTACTTAATTGGAACGGCTATCTGAGTTGGGGATTTTAGAAATACTTTTACTTTCTTCTCTTATGCTGATATTTCTAGGGTGCGGTTGGTATACTTTACCAGCTGACCCGCAAAGTTATCGGCAGATTTATTATCGTTCCTAGCAAAAGTTCTATCGGGTTTTACTTTTGGTGGGACATAAACTTGGTGTTGTTTAAGTTTATTGGTAGCTTTCCATCCCGAATAAGAAGTAGTTTCAGATAGCTTCTCTAGGTATTGTTTAGTTTCCAGGTTTTTTTCTGCTGCAATTATCTTTTAGATTTTATATAGTCTTATTCAGATCAATATTTGATTTTGGATAGATCGTGTTTCCATCCAAGTTTTTTATAGATTTCAATTTTATTACTTGCTTCTTTCGCCGAGTGTAAGGTAGTTTGTGGCTTTCTCGTCATTTTCTGCTCTGGGGTCCCAGGCTGCTTGTTGTGTAGCACGTGTTAGAGAAACCAACACAGCGTTGTTAATGTCGTCTGTAGTTTTATAATTATAATAATGGTATTTGTTCTTTAGAAGCATATATTATAAACTGGATTTGTTTGCAAAGTAATTACTAGATTTTATTCTAAAAGCTTATTGTCGATTTGAGCTAAAATGCGAAATATTAAAACCAACAAATCCTATGAGTATATTACTAGGCTAAATGTGTTGAAGCAATAAAGATTAGTATTTTATATATTACATGGAATATCGTATTTCTTTTTTAAGCCGCCATAAAGACATTTATGTATCTATTATCGTTAAATAACAGCACAATAATCCCAAATATTTAATTCTACAAATTCACTGATTTAGATTTGCATGTATGTGGCATACAAATATTAAGCTGAATTATAATATACCCATAAAAAATTAATTTTGATCGCAGATAAATACGCGATTATAATAACTAGCTATAATAATTACAATTTGTATTTGAATAATTTTAATAAGATTACAATTTATAAAATACATACAAAAATAAAATAAAATGGAAGTACATCAAAACAGTTGTTTAATATTAAGCTAATACATAAAAAGTTTTTTTTTTTAAGTATTCATTGACATAATAGGTCATAATCTTAATTTTCCAAATCATGTAGAAACCTTGTTCTTATAATTTGTAAGATTATATTAGTTTTGTCAAATGATTAACAGTCGCCGACACTTTTTGCAATGCATTATGCCATTATTCACCCTGTAATTTGCAACTGTGCCGATCTGTAAAATTTTATTGTGCCATATTATGCGCTCAGTTGTCCATAAAAGAAACGCGTAAACTTGCCTCGCGTGTGGTATTGTAAAATTGTTACAAAGTTGCAGGACGAGGTCCCTTGAGCGAGGAAAATCGCAATCCAAAGTTGTCTAATTAAGCGGTCGTCAAATATTTGCGGCTTTTTTAACTTTTTAAATTTAATTCCACCGGCTGCTCAGGGAATTTTCAGTGTTGTCTGTGTTTGTTCTTTAATATTAAATCCTCGTTTTAGAGTGATTATAAAGTTTCTAGGTGGTTTCATTGTAATCATAACAAGCGGTGGATGATTTGTAAGGGATGGAAAAATACATGGTATTTAGCGTATTTAAGGGAAAACAATACGACTTTTTCAGTTTGAAGAAGTAATCAATTAACAAACAAACAAATACACTAACTTCAAACACTAAGAAAATTGAGTTTAAGAAAAGAAAAGTATGTAATAATAAAATATGCAGATAAACTAACAAAGAACCCCAATATATAAACAATATAATGATACAACTAATAAATTTATATGCAAATTTTATAAACTCTATATTATTGTATGCAATTTCAATCCAATAAAAGTCTGATGCATGAAAATATATTAATATATCAAGTTTTCATGAGTGATTGATCACATGATAGAGCAAATCGAGAAGTGCAATGGTTGTCACACTGTGAGAGACAAGATGTACAGCGCAGCTATTGCACTGACCGAACTGGGTTACCTAAAATCAGCTACAGTTAATCTAGACTATATAGCATCAGAGAGGCTAAGGAGGGTGAAGCAAGAGCGGCAGATTGCAATAGCTGTTATGGAAATGACCATGTAATCCAATTGGCCTAAACATACTTGGGCCATGTATTGTACATGGCCCAAGTATTTTTAGGCCTCCAAGACAAAAGCTGTCGACATGAGGAGAGGTCGTACTGAGATTATGATATAGAATTTGGAATGTGGAAAATGAATGAATAAGTGCACGGCATGGCCTGGAATACAAGGGGTAAGACAACGGTCTTAAAAGAGAATACCAGAGGCCTGTCGGTGTTAAAAAAATAAAAGAAGCGGAAGAGATAACAAAAAACCGATAATATCTCTGTAATAAATAAATAATTAATGATTGACAATCAACTAACAACAATATCTAATAACTTCAAAGTTGCATTAAAAAATTCTTGCGCATTTATGCTAAACTACCCATTCCTGTTTCTAGACACTTAACTATTTTCTTCACCAGATGATTAGATATGTATGAAGTTTAACGATCCTATAACCCGAGATCATCCTAGATATCATAAAATTCAAGTGCTATGACATTTCATTGTTGTCGTCCTTATGGAAATTAGGTGAATTGTGGTCGAATCTGAGCCATTGTAGTTCGTATTCGATTCACTATTCTGTAGACCGTGATTGTGAAACTTTAGAATGGTCGAACATATCAAGTTGGTGATACCTCAATATAATTAATAATTGGTTTATACTTAAAACAGGATTAGAGTGAAATAGAGTAATTGTAGTTGGTTATTGATTATTCTTAGTATTGCATCTACACTCTGTTTAGATAATCGATATCTCCTTTTAAAGTCCAATTCATTGAAATTTGTAAATGAGTTATTTCTCGAATGAAAAATACGTATTTATCACGCCCACTTTTTTTCGCCCTCATAAGAAGATGCTAATAATAGTTGTGGAATTAATACCGACATAATGAACAACTTTGTTAATCAGATGAACTAGACGAGAAAAAATCAGATTATGAATTGATATTATATTTTATGAGCTTGATTATTAACTTATATGTTATGGATAGATTTATTGAATCCATAATGTTATTTTTGCTTAGCGAATACGGATATTTATGGAGCGATATAGGGTTACTAGTTTCTTTCTTGTGGATACATTGATCAATTTTTAAATGCGCCCATCAGACAAAAGCAAATTAATATGACATTCAATATAAAACTAAAATATATTTAGACTATAGTCGCTATTGTAAATTTTAATTTATAGACCCAAAAGTTATTGAAGCTTGGTGAATACGATACAGGGGTTATGTATTCAATAAAGTGATTTATATGATCTATAAAGTTTATGGAACGTTGGTGAATACGTCCGGCCATAAGTCTTATAAAATGTACATAATAATATACATATATAGTATTTATAAAGCCCTGACCAAATTTGCAGTATTATACTTGGCGCAAATGTACGTGCACACAGCATAAATTTTCACACACGCCCAACACCACTCATAATATAAATATTTGCAAATGTGGACATGAAAGTGACTAATGCTCCAAATTTTATAATCTGTCAAAGGCTATGTATATGTTTATATAAAAGGCTACTTTTAGAGGAATAAAAACTAGTCAGGGAGGTGCAACTCTTGGAAATACCGGTGAGGGGAAGTGGAAACTTCTTTTAATGAATCGATATTTCTTTTATTTTATTTCGAACATCCTCTATATATATCTACAAACGTGGTGGAGATTATTTTACTCATATCTCTCCGATAGAAAAGTGACACAACTATAAATAATCTATTTTAAATTAGAACTGTTTAAAAAAACAAGCTTCTTAATAATATAATGCAATAAATAATTAACTACATGTTTTATAATATATACTCAAAACTCTAATATGTTGTTTTCTACATATGGACGTGCATTAAGTATATGAGTCTAGGACTGATTTTGAACATATAATTAATATAAAATTTCAAATATAGCTATCATATTTAGCTATATTTTCTATCAACGGAGCGATATGTGAATATGTTTTACATTTATATAATGAAATAATCTCGATTTTGATTTGATAATTTAAAAGAAAATTATGACTCCATGGAAATAAGAACTGTAAAACGTTTATAATTCACTAAAAAATGTCTCCCCGCAGATATTATATTTCAAATAGAAACAAATAATTTATTAATGAACCTGTATATTTATGCAAATTAATTCCAAAGGCATATTACCTTATTATAAGCAATATAATATTCACACAGATTCTACATATTTGCCTATATGCTATTACGTGCCTTGCATAATTGCTATTTCCTGAATACTACTAGCTCACATCTCGAGGTTTATTTTCGTGAAATATTGCAACTATTCGCACCCGCCGGCCGTGAAACGTAAGAAGTTCAAAGTATGCTGGCCCGGTGGAGCTGAAGCAATAGCAAACTGACGTGAGACCGTTAGCGCAAAGAGGGGCGGCGGAATTGCATTTAACTTTTCGCAGGTCGTAAGATGACAAACAGAAAGTTTTATTAAACGGTCTTACAAATTCACTTTATAGACAGATGCACTCTCAGAAGTTAAGAATCTCTTGCAATTAGTAAGTTTGTAAGTACTATTGAATTGAATAAAATATGATTCCTGCTTTGTGATGGAATTTGTTTTATTTAAGATTGAAAGTATTTTTAAGTTGTACATGCAGAACTATGCAAATTTATGAATTCCTTTTTAGAAAAGGATGTCAACGACTATATGGGGGCTTTTGGGGGCAAGTCGACCACCCAGCTGAGTTTCATTCAAGATGAGAGTTTTCCCTGAATAAGTTTTTATTTGCTGCCGTATCAATTTTATTGTATGCTATTACCTTTTGTTATGTCTGTATATTCGATAATTTAATGTAAATATTATAAAAAAAACATCTTTATATCAGCCGTGAGGATTTTCTGCTGGTAAAGGGAGAAGCTCAGAGGAGTGTCTTCTGATCGCGAATGTCCACAAAATTATGATAGTTCTCTTAATTAGCTTCTCATGATTCTCAGTACTATCATATCTGTTTAAATACAAAAAAAAATGAACAAATATGGGACGTGTCCGATTATTGCATCACATGCATGAGTCAAAAGTAACAATTCGTCTTACACCTCTAGCGCTTATCAGACAAAGAAGTTTGTCCCTCATTATAATACCTTGAATAATTATGTAAACAGATTTATAAATGTATAAAGCTAGAGTATATGTATCTTATCACTTGGTATTCATATTAACTTCAGAAAAAAATTGTGAAAGATGATTCGCGAAAATTCGCCCCAATAGGGTTTCGACTCACGCTCCCTAATGTTCAGTACGAGACGGGCGGAGCTTCTAACCACTTGGACACTGAGCTGAGTGTGATATTATATCACTTTTGAGACTAACAATTAATAAAATATGGCTGTGGTATGACAGTTCAAACTAATTTCGATAGACATTTATGTAGGTTGTAGTATTATGTATTGGGCACATTTTGGTGTACATGTGCATTTGTAGATAATTCACTCTTATACAGTACAATAGTATAAGCTATAATGGATAAGTAATCAATAAGTAAAAGAGCGTTCTTTTATGGGCAAAGTGGCATAAGTCAATATAATCTAATGAAATAATTGGATGTTTTAGGCAAAGTGGTGTAAGTACCTTACTTACACCACTTTGTTGTATCGTACTCTACATTGTCAAATTGAAAATTCTGGATGACAAAGTGGGGTAAGTTTTTAAATATGCTTTTTAACAAGCATAGTTATGTGATAACACCTACAACTAGTGAAGTAAAAAAAATCACATAACAATGTAAAGTAGTAATAAATTGTAAAAGAATAAAAATGTCTTAAAAGCCAATTTCCGTTTTACTTTTTTGACGGCTTTAAACGGTCTATATATATATATATATATATATATATATATATATATATATATATATATATATATATATTCCACACTGAACGTTATATTTAGTTTTATGTACCGTTCACCTCTAGACAATATTACCATTACTTTAAACTAAAAAACAAAACTTCTCTTGGAACGATTCAAAACTGACGATAGATTAATACATATTGTAATATTTTTGAAAACTGATCTTCCTGGTAACCGAAATAGAAGAAGGTTTTTGGGAAATATTGAAAGCATCGTGAATCAATATTTTACGCTCTGAAAAATGGCACCGCGGAAATCGTGGCTAACTAAAGGAGTTCGTATTTCAATAAGATATAAAAGGTCATAAGCGTGCATTACTAGATTAGTCAAGAAACTTAAACAAATATTTAGTTTCAATTACTCATGTGCAATGTTCAGCTCGTACTATGGCTAATAACGCATCGCGAATGTCTTTTATTCCAGTCGTGACTAGTCATAGTACAAGCTGAATTTAACACATGTGTAATTGAAACTAAAAATATGTTCAAATACAAGACTTAGGTCCCATATTTCTGCCCCATATTTCATAACGTTTTGAACCTTGTAGATTTATATTTTGGTCTTTTTTATCCCTTTTCCACATAATCGAGTCAAGGGTTATAATTGCGTTTCTATCCTTGGATATCAGATCTTTACTTATTCCTTGTTCATTAAAAAGCTCACCTAGGTACTGACATTTTTCTACGCCTTTTGACGATAAGTCTTCATCTAGACTAAGATTTTTACACTCGTCAGGTATTCAGATTTATTTATTATTTATTGTGAGAAGGGTGTATAAAGAGTCATGGGCGAAAGCAAGAGTGAATGGAGAAATATCTGAGAAATTTAGGGTGAATGTGGGAGTACGGCAGGGGTGCCCGCTGAGCCCCCTCCTGTTTAATCTGTACACGAGCGAGTTGGAAGAGGTGCTGAGGAGAGGACAGGCAGGAGGGGTCGTGGTGGGTAGATCCAAAGTGTGGATGTTGGCGTATGCAGATGACGTGGTGCTGGTGGCCAAGAGAGCGGAAGAGATGCAAGAGATGTTGGATAGAATGGGTAGATACCTGGATAAGAGGGGGCTAGTGGTGAATGTGGAAAAGACCAAATGGATGTTGTTTAGAAATAGGGGCAGGAGGGGTAAGGACGAAGGGCTGGTAGGAAAGGCTGATTGAGAGAGTGAATGGCTTTAAATATTTGGGCTTTTGGTTTGACTGTGGAGGAGGGCATAGGATGCATGTGGAGTGTATGCAGGCGAAAGCAAGAATGGCTTGGGGGATTGCGTGCAGAAAATGGGGGAGTTTGTGGGGCGGTAACCTCGTAATGGCGTGCAAGATATGGGATGCGTGTGTAAAACATATATTGTTGTATGGAGTGGAAGTGTGGGGATTGCGTGAATGGGAGGTAATAGAAAGGGAGCCAGGTTGATTTCTGAAGAATCTGCTAGGGTTCGAAAGGTCGACACCGAGGGCAGTGCTGTTGCAAGAGACAAATCGTATGAGTATGTGGTGGGAGTCGTGTGTGAGGGTTGTGAAGTTTGAGGAAGATTGCAGGATTTGGGCGAGGAAAGACTGGTACGGGAGGTATGGATGAGGTGTAAGAGTAGAACAGAGAGTACATGGAGGAAGGATAGAGAAACGATGTATGAAAGAGTGGGTATGTCTGAGGTGTGGGTAGAGGAGAAGCTGAGAGGAAGGGGTAGCCTAGGAACTGAGATAAGGGAGAGATTGAGGGATATTGAGTGGCAAGAAAGGCAAGTGAGAATGGCTGAGAGCTCACACAACCCTGGCTACGTAGAGTGGCAAGTGCAGGGGAAACTCCCGAGGTACTTAGCCAGGGGAGAGTGGAGCAGAGAGGACAAAGTATGCATGGCAAGAGCGAGGTGTGGTTCAGAAGAGCGAGGAAGAAAAGTGTGGATGGGGCTGGGGTACACCGCGTGTGCGCTGTGTAGGAAGGGGAGTGACACGTGGTGGCACCTTAGCAAAGAATGTGAGGGAGTGAAAGAAGAGTGGGTTGGAGAGTGCAGAAAGCTGAACGAATGGTTAGAAGTGGATGGGAAAGGCGTGAAAATCTGCAGGAGGCTGACGTGGGAAAGAAAATTGGCGAGGGCAGAGGGGGTTTATTTTAATGGATAGAAAAATGTATTTTATGTTAATTTGTATTCTTTTTTTTGTGTGTCTTTTTTGATTTCTTTCTGTGAAAGTACGGTTTGGGAATGTGTGTAAAAGGGAAGGGTTGGGCTGATATGCCAAATGAAGGTCTTTTTTATATTTTTTTTTTATTATTTATTGTCCAGCTCGCTCATACGCTTCCTATAGTTTTCTGACTATGTGGTTAAGTCTGCTGCATCCTCTACAATGACGACTTCGTCGTCCACATAATAGTAGCTACAGAATGAATCTTCTCCAACCTGGAGCCCCATAATTTTGCATTTGTGTGTCCACTCTTTACGAGCTTGCTGCATGTAGATGTTAAGCATGGTAGGGGATTAGCAACATCCTTAAACCTTTTGTTGTTTCTAATGACTCAGTAATAGCTGTGCCAATTATTATTGGTTGTATTGTTGGTTGTTCATTAAAAAGCTCTCCTAGGTACTGACATTTTTCTACGCCTTCTATCACTGAGTCATGATCTAGACTAAGATATTTACACTCGTCAGGTATTCAGATTTATTTATAATTCATTGCTCAGCACGATCATACGCTTCCTATAGTTTTCTGACTATGTGGTTAATTCTGCTGCATCCTCTACAATGACGACTTGGTCGTCCACATAATAGTAGCTACAAAGTGAATCTTCTCCAACCTGGAGCCCCATAATTTAGCATTTGTGTGTCCACTCTTTACGAGCTGGTAGGGTATTAGCAACATCCTTAAACCTTTTGTTGTTTCAAATGACTCAGTAATAGCTGTGCCAATTATTATTGGTTGTACTTTTTGTGGTGTAGTAGAGCTGTTTGGACTAATGTTGGCAGCATCTGATTTTTTTCTACATTTTTCACATCTGTGATATAGGGACGCTATCATAAGGTAGATCTATTAGAGCTACATATGTGTTCCTATTTCTCTGAGTTCGATATACTAGTGCTATTTTTAGGGTAAAATGGTTATCCTTTGTGGATCTGCCTACTCAGTAACCTGCTTGTTCAACTACAGGAACGAGCAGGTTTTCTTACCATTTATCCGGTTTTTCAAAATCCTATAATACACACTCCCTATTATGCCTACGATAGTTTTATGGATCTTCCATGAGGCCCTTTTTGTATATAGTAAATATACGGGAAGTCCTCCGTTCAATTGGCGTTTCATCTTCATCTATGCATAGTGTAAATGCCGGAGGTATGGGTGGTTGAGAAACTAAGAGGCGTGGGTAACATGCGAACTGAGGTCACCGAGAGAATTAGGGATGTTGACTAGCAAGAGTGACAAGAGATTGAATATAACTAGAGGTATGTGGAGTAGCCGGTATGGGGGACATAACCAGGGTAGGGTTCAGCAGAGAGGAGAAGGTATGCACGGCGCGAGCGAGGTGAGGGTCGGTAGAGAAATGAATGAAAGTGTGGATACGGCAAGGGTATACCACGTGTGTACTATGTAGTAAGCGGAGTGACGCGTGGTGGCATCTGAAGATTGCAGAATGGCCAAAATAGGGCGGTGTCTTGAGAGAGGGTGAGTAAGGGACGGGTGATGGTAGAGTGGGGTTTTTATGTGTGTAGGGGAAGTAATGGGTATGAGTTGCTGTAATTTTTTGTTTGAGGTTTTTTTGCGATTAGCTGAATATGGCCAATAAAGGTTGTTTTTTCCCTGCAGAATCCAAGAACTTGTTGCATTTTATGACGTCTCTAATTTGGGCAATTTGGAGCGTTATACAATCTCTGTTCTTGTATAAATTCCTCGCGTATTTTTAAGAGATATTTGAATTGTTGTTCTTACTCCGTATTTACAATATTCCACGCAGCGCATATTTTTTACTTGATGTAATTCATTTTATCGATATTTAAGTTTCTAAGCTAGGGGATCCTCCATTCCATTTCCTATATATATATATATATATATATATATATATATATATATATATATATATATATATTTATATATGTGCATAAGTAACCCGTGCTTTGTTCGTTTTACTTTTTAAGTCCCGCTTTACCTTTCTGTTTGCTCTATTGTATTCTTCGCAAGTCCCAAAGCCGTTCTTTTAAAGATCTTCTAGATAAAGTTTCTTTTTCTTCTGAATTTATCTTCGTCCTGCTTCTTTTCGGCCTATAGTGTTCCCAGGGCTTCATTTGCGGCTTGCAGGGTGTAGGTGTGTATGCGAATCATGCACAGTATGTAATTGAATGAAGATGAAGCCCGTTCTACCTTTCTGATTGCTCTATTCTATTCATCTCCGGTCTCAACGTCGTTCTTTTGTAATAGCTTTACATAAAGTTCCTTCTACTTTTCTATTTCTTGCATTATCCATTCGTCCTAGTAGTCAGGCTTCTTTTCGGCTCTATTGTATTCTTCGCAAGTCCCAAAGCCGTTCTTTTAGAGATCTTCTAGATAAAGTTTCTTTTTCTTCTGAATTTATCTTCGTCCTGATTCTTTTCGGCCTATAGAGTTCCCAGGGCTTCATTTGCGGCTAGCAGAGTGTAGGTGTATATGCGAATCATGCACCGTATGTAATTGAATAAAGATGTACTATTATATCCCGTTCTACCTTTCTGATTGCTCTATTCTATTCATCTCCGGTCTCAACGTCGTTCTTTTGTAATAGCTTTACATAAAGTTGCTGCTACTTTTCTATTTCTTGCATTATCCATTCGTCCTAGTAGTCAGGCTTCTTTTCGGCCTGTAGTATTCCCAGGGCTTTATTTGCGGCTTCTAAGATGCAGGTATATATGTCAATCGTGCATAGTGTGTAATTGAATGAAATTGTACAATCACGATAGGTCACACGACAATCATTTATTATCAGTTCGTATACAACATTAATGTTTTTGCGACCGATTATGGAGGATCTTCTTTGAATTCGTTTCCCAACGAAGTACGGCCACGTTTGAATTCACTAAAACATCGATATACTGTGGTATTGGATTGTGCTTAATTGTCAAAAGTCGTAGTAGGTTGATTGGACACTGCTCTCAATATAATCCATGTTGAATAGCGTAAACAATTATCGCACTAAAATGTTCTCCATCTTTGGGCCGACATAAAATTTTCAATTAACTGTTAATAATGCAAATAGCGTCTGTATATCAAAACGTTCTGATTGCGTATACTGTCAAAAATTTCACAAATTCATTACACAATCTTCTCTTTATTGTGAAAATGGACCACTAGGAAATTCGGTTCTAGTTTCTATGGAACCTTAAAATTAAAAACAATAATTGATTGGATAAACTCGATAATGTGTGTAATTTTATTTCCTTTTATGTGATACCAAAATAGGATATTTTCAAATCGGTACTTGTAAGTTACTACTTCTTTAAATTAAAAAAATAAAGAATAGCGAAATATCTGAGTTTCATCTCGACAATCCAATTTACTGAAAACGATTTGAATAATTAAAAAGACGTGACATTTTAATCCGTAACAGCCTGTAGCGGAGATGTTTATCTATGCACATTATTTTACTGCTTCCGAGTTATTAATGGCCCTTTTATAGTAAAAATTTCAGGATTGTTTAACAAATATATAGCAAATTAGAAATTAATTATTAATTATATTAGTCAAATTTGAAACAAATACGCAACTAATATCTCAAGTATTATTGTTCTAGCAAAATTTGTTTAGAAATTGTATTTATATATTTTTATAGGATTTATTTTTGAAAAGTTCTATTCATATGAGTAATTATATTAATATAAATTGTAATTATAGTATAAACTATGCCAAATAATCAGTAAAAGATAAGAAATTCTACGATTACTTATTAAAATTTAATTTTATGATTTTTGCTATGATAATCATTATTATCATGATTACTATTATGGATTACACGATCTACACTTGCGTATTTTATTATAATATTAACACGCAGAGTTTGCAATCGCTGTTATCTCCCAGCTATCAAGTAATTTATATAAATGAGCACACATAGATTCAATTTTAGTTGGAAACTAGTAAACCGCAGTTTAGGATATTTCAACACTAAACTTCTCCCATAGATCAAGTTAATGCGATTTTGTGTTCCTCTCAACGTAATAAACGTTATGTATTACTTCCTATATTTTTTGAGATATTACGGCTAAATACAGCCAGTATTCAAGAAGTTTAGTTTTGGGAGAATTTTACTAACGACAATGAATGTGAGTTTGTTACTATAATTATTATTATTTTAACCGTAATAGTTTACCGTGTACTTTGCGAATTTTTTTTGGTGATTTTCTGTGAAGTTGAGGTAAATGTTAAATACCGGATGATTGAACTCCTCAGAGCTTCTCATTTCACTAGTGGAAAAACCTCACGGCTGATAGCCCTATCAAGATAGAACTATGAATACTATTGTTCCATTATTTATATATAAGTATTCATATAATTTCATGAACGGATACATCTTTATTATAATATAGGCACGTTACATATTACTCTTAAAATTAATAATTAAATTCATTAAATTGTGTAACATTTATATCATTTTCCTACGACCACCTACGAAAGGGACCTATAACGCACGTTAATATATGCCGGGAAATTGAGTATAATCGTTGAGTTAAGAATCACGATTCAACTCAATTTACTCAACGGTATAACGTAACGCGTTGCGTTATTAAGACATAACGTAACGCGTAGCGTTATAAATGCATAACGCAACGTATGTATTTTGTTATTGTATTTGCTATCAAATGTCAATATCATAATGTCTATTGTAGGGGCTTTCACTTGATTTGTTAAAGACAAATGAATGTAATGAAAATCGACATCGATAACGATTCATTACAATGCACGAAATAATTATAAATTAAAATATCATAACTTCTGAAAACTATTGCTACTTAAATGTCTGCATATAATTAAGACGATAACCCCAAAGCTGCATATTCACAGCTATTTTTAGAGTCGTATCAAAATGATGTACATAACTCGCTGGAGCGTATTTCTTGTATTTACGCGATTTAATAAACTTTGCTGTCGCCTAGTGTATTCAATTTCGCGCTCATGCGAAATATCTCACTTTCCGCATTCGTTACGTAAAATACTATTAACTGACCAATTAAAACCTTGTGCCGTTGGTAACAACACTAAGCCATGACCCTTTATGACGTGCAACCTTTCAATCGGACTATTATAATTATTCGGAATTAGACGCCGAACAATCTGTAGGTTTGATGGCGCCTTAAAAACAAATAAGTTACGAACTCTATGGTCTATAGTGTACGGTAACAGTAATAATAACATAAATTATAAAATTTTATATAATTTAAATTAATATAATAATAATTTATTTGAACTTACTTGGTAAGTCAATCCGTAACTCTGTATTTATATTAATCATACACTTTTTCTGATTTCAACATAATTTCTTTGAATAACATTAGCACATTCTTCCAATTGTTACAAATGTATACATTTCGTTGGAACATTAACAACGAAAGCGGGCGAAAGCCGCGCTCCTGAGGCAATAAAATTCAGCGGATATGGTAAAAGATTTTAAAACTGCCGCATTATACCAGTCACGTTTGATAAAAGGCGACGAGTTGCCTTACTGATAAATATTCATGAAAGTTTCGGGCTGCGCTACAAAGCGACGTTCCATCTCAATTTTCTCGAGGAAATATAATCCGTACAAATGCGCCGGCTTGGAAATCGACGACAATATCATTATTAATAATTAATTTTCGACAATAAATATGCTAATTAATTTTAGCTCTACTTGGGGGTTTGCTGATTGATTTATCAAATTAGATAAAATTGTGATTTATATGTCAACACTCACTATCTAAACTTTCATATATTAAACCAATTCGGATTTGAGTTTTCTCTCCGTCAGGAAAAAAACTAGTTTAGGGAGTATGCTTGGGTACACAAGCGAAAGGGCAATAACTTGTACCCCTCTTTTAATTATTCGATATTTCGTTTACGTTAATTTAGGCGTAATCAGGAAACATCTACAAACAGCATACATTGGAGATAGTTTAAATTGTACAATTACTTACTTACAAATGTTGTAGATTATGAAACAGAGAAATCAACTATTTTCGATTCTTTCTTCGCCCCCTACATCACCTAGTCCAGTCCTGCAGGCATATTGCTTCTCTCAATTTATTAAAAAATACTTAGTTGAAATCAAGAGAAGACAATAATCGAAGCATTCCTGAAAGATATTCCAAATAAAACTTCAAATAAGGAGGAAACCAACGAACAGCTGCACATTCCAAAATAGTTATGAAATATAGCGTTGTTTAGAATGGTATAAAAAACGAGGCAAATGACATGGTTTGTATGTTTCATTCGTCTGGATCAAAAAGAAAACCAAATCGGATGGTGCGCAGATCCTTGTTACAAGAAGTGCCATTCTCATTAATTTTGTAAAATCTTCGTATTTTTGGTGATGATTTTGGATCAATATTTAATGTGAACCTCTATTATTGAATTTCAAAGTAACTTCAATGAAAATTACGAAGAATGCACATCACACGACTACGAAAACTTATTTCGTTCATGATAGACTGCACAGGAATTGCATGCACATTTTTCTGTATACTAAAAGTTAAAGCTTTGGGGCGAGGTCCTTCTGGTGCGCTATGTTATTTCTTATATGTGACTTGATGTACTCATTTTTTTCTGGTATGTGTTAGCAGACAGACAGTAAATTACAAATTAAAGGCACTACTCGGCGTTTATCTATCTGACAATATATATTTATATAGTATTAGATATTGTATTTGTTATATCAGCAACTGGCTATCGACCTTTTTGCCACGTGTTAGTATATGTATATATGATTGTTAGCACTTGCTACTTCAAAAAGTATTAGATATTGTATTTGTTATATCAGCAACTGGCTATCGACCTTTTTGCCACGTGTTAGTATATGTATATATGATTGTTAGTACTTGCTACTTCAAAAAATCATCCTGGAGTTTAGTAAATTAATTTATTAATTATTTTCCGCCGGGATAACGGGAAGCGCAGAGAAGATTAATCACACGGTATTTATCTTAACTTCAAATAAAACCTCTGAAAAACAGTGAAAAATGATTCGCTCACGATGGGAAGTCCCCAATGCTCCGTACCTCTACCAATTAGGCCACTGATCTGGGTTATTACTACATATTAACACAACTTTTACTGTTTTCGATTATCTAACAGGCTTCACTGTTGTGTAGAAAGATTTTACAAAACGGAATTACGATATATTCTTTCATTAAATGTAATCATCTAACAGCCAAGGGAGATATTCATAATCCTTTTTTAAATATGTGTATCTCCACAATTTGTATATCCATAATAATAAAACCAGTAGAAATATATTGTATATTACAACATCAGTTAAAGTAAATATAAAATAATTTGAAATTGAAGTAAATTATAAAAAAAATTGCACTTGCTGAATGAGTAAGTATTCTGAGTGTAATTAGATTGTTTTTAGATATTACGGGGGATAAACTTAATTCTCTATTCAATTTAGTAATTTTTTTGTTTATCGGGAAAACATTCTATAGCCCCTATGTTTGTGAGGCATTTGTGGAGATACTTCGTCTTATCTTTAATTACTCCTGTTTGAGAGCCGCCACAAATGATGGTATATTCTTATCTGAACTCAACTAAGACTCTGTGATTTACAATTTTAAAAGTCTATAAAACAAACTAAGCTAGGATGGCAGAAAAGTCAGTTAGATAGCGAAAGTATAATATAAACAAAAACTACGATTAATGATATATATATATATATATATATATATATATATATATATATATATATATATATATGATTAATTAATTGCTTAGCACTTTTGTTCATAGAAAAATGCATAGATATAAATAAAACTTGAATATTACTTGATATTTATGATGATAGAAGAAGCAATATTGGAATATGTGGAAACATTTCTATGATATATGCATGGAAATATGCCGAAGAAGTCATTGACAACCCAACATTATGCAATTAACATTATTATTAAAAGATACATATCAAGGGACAACGCCGACTATATTCAAGATCATATATCATTTATAAATGTTTTATATTTATATACATACTGCATTAAATTCATTGTTACTAGTAAGTTACAATGTTATTATATTTTAATTTTACCCTGAAAATATGTACGAGTAAATTATATACCAAAAAACCTTTACTAGCCATACTCATCGCATGAAACACCACATCAATAATAATATTCATAAATTAAAAATATGTTCCCTCCTCACTTCATTTATTACAATATACCTTCTCTAAAATAACCAAAACTTTACTTACCATAACTCCACATACTATAATACTATGATACTAAAATCACCTTTATTGAATTTCTCACCCACTCCAGCACATTCGTTGCCTGGGTGTCACCACTTGTCGCTCCCCTAACTTAACCACACAGACGCGGTGTATCCTTACCCCATCCACAGTTCAAACCAAAAGCCTATATACTTCACAATTCACTAATCCAATCACCATTTCTTTCCAATTCCACTCTACCTATTCTCTTATTTCTAAACATCTTCCATTTCATTTTTGTCCTAAATGCACTACTAACCCCCTCTTTTTAAAGTACCTTCGCATTGTTTCCAACATCTCTTGCATCTCTTCAATTATCTTGGTCAGAAGCATCACATCCTCACGATATGTATACATTATTTCATTCTACTATGCCCTCCCGAAACGCCTCCTCCAACTCTTTGGTGTACAGTTCGAACAAAAGAGCCATCTGATTTCACAAACACGGCATACATTCTTCCTTTGCACTTCGACGATATGGCAGTATTGGGGACCGGCAAGGACACAGTTGAGAGGTAGGGTGGAGGAAGCGGTGAGAAGAATGAACGAGTTGATGACGGAGCATCGCCGAACTCACTGCCGGGAAAACCGAGACAGCCCTCCTGCCAACCAAGTCGGAATTTTAATAATGTTGCTTGTATTTGCATTGTTGGATTAGAAGGAGCGATGGGAATTTTCTTTTGTTTTGATGGAATAATAAGTCGTGATGACGGTCAATTTGTTCATTATTGTTTTTGATAATGAATTTTTCTTTTCTCTTTTAATGTTTGTAAATTGACATATATTATCATTTATAAAATAATAATATATCGTTCAAATAAGTTATTATATAAGAAATTCAAATGACAAGTGTTCGTGCAAAAGTTTATTTGCCTGCGAAAATTCTCCTCTTATGTATTTACTACTACAGGAAATTGTATTTATATACCTATATGTTGCACAAAGGAATCGAATACGAAAAGTTCTGTATGAGCGACGTGACTTTTAATAGAGCTCAAGAAAAATAGTTAAAATGCATCCACTAGTTGATATATTAAGAAAAACCAAATAATAAAATTTTCGATACTGGCAGGAGCGTTTTGAATATTTATACTATTACCAAAAAAACATACATCATAATCGCATTGTTTTTACATATTCACATATTTTTGGTGCCACAATATCTACTTCAGAAATTAGTATAAATATACAGAATATTGTCGCTTAGTGTTATCTTTAAGAGCTTTAAGTTTCGGTATTTATTTATATCGGGATCGATACCCGGCGCATCCACCAATATATCGCGGTTAGGAGGTTATAAAGTCTAAGAGCTCCTGGTATCGGTATTTATTTATATAAATATATTATATATCTCTACCCGCAACATGTGTACTTAACATAACTTAAAACTAGACTTACATCACCATGGTCGAGTTACTATACTCGGCCAAGCAGACGTAGAAGTAAGAAAGTATTTTTCCTGGAGCACGGGCATGTATACATAACATATACATGGTATGCTCGGTGGGTTGAACGAGGGCGCAGTTGCCACATACGGCAAATATACTTATTTGCGATAATATTTACATTTATATTTATTTGATATTTCAGATTAAAATATTCAAGATAATAGAACAGGGAAGATTTGTATGTAAATGTTATAGTTGTAATAAAACAAGTGTAGTTGCCAGTCCGAAGGAAGGGATTTTTAATTTTACCCCAAAGAGACCAAAAAAACTCATTGGTCAGTCCGAACATACCTTAAAAGCCGTGACTCTGAAAGGGGTATAATATTCACTACTAGCAATTATTATTACATTTAATACCATTGTTCGTACCTCAAACCTTATTTTGGATATTCTTAGAATAGATGCCACTCCAGAAAGATAATGGTGTAATCTCGTTCGAGATAGTTATAAGTTATATGTATATTGATTGAACCAAACAAATAGGAAACTAAAACACAAACCTATTTAACCATGTGTAAATATCGATTTGAGTATAGTTTATCTTAAAAAATATTGATAATCATAGAAAAGTCTCAATATTACCTCAATATGTATCAAGGTAGATTACATAAACTATTTTTTCCGAAATCTACGAACGGCGCAGTTTTCAACATTTTCAGATTATTCTATGTATTAACATTTACAATGAAAAGTGTCTTACATTGAACATAAAACTAAATAATTCAATGCTGGTCACATTAAATCCCAATATTCTTTTTCTTCAGTGTTATCTTAGACTACTGTATTTTATAACTACTGAAATGAATAACCATTTATCTAAACTGCCTTATATTTTACAATGTAAGACGGGGAAATCCAAAGTTCATGGTAATGCAGAATTTATTTTAAACGCTGCCGCATCGTTAATCCTATTCCTGCGGAAAGCGATAGGGAAAGGAGTGAATTAAAATCGAAATGGATTTATTATTTTAAGTAAGAATGTAGTTGCAATATTATTCTTTGAATACAAATCATCCCACTTGTTATATTTATAATTAGTAGCCCCTAATTGGTATATTATGCTATAATTAACTTGTCAGTACAGACTTATATTAATCTAAATTGGAGGAATTACATGCCAAACACACTCCCGGAAGTCATTTAAATTAGCAGTAGGGAGCGGTAAATATCCAATATTTATCTTTCTTATATCGGAAATATTCAATGGATTTTATGTTTCTCAGACTATGGCAACAGGTCTGTGAGCTCATCATAGCCATCAAAATGGGAGCACAATAAGACAACATTCCCTGCAGTGCAGTTTCAATAGCGCGGTAGTAAACCTAATGAGAGCAACACACCCCTATTAATATGTTTGTAGTCAAAATTAATAAATAAATGATATTATACCGGATATTTCCTACTCTATGGTAATCACTTAAAGGCATATTTATTTAGTCATATTAATGATGATTCCCGACGTTTTTTCTAAAGAAAGAATGTTATAAAGTAAAATCAACTACCTCTCTGCATTTTCAACATAAGAAAATAACTTCTAATCTTATCATAATCATCTTATTTGAAACATATTTTGAACAAATAGTAAGGTAAATAGAAGGAAAGTAAATAGTAGGAAATGCAGTATTATGACCGTTATGTTGAATCCAATATATCTTAGATTATTAATTTGCTGCTATGGAAACAGCAGTATGTTTATATTAACATGTGAATAAACATCTCGCCTATTTATTCAATGTATGCACCGACAAGATGATATATTAGGTGAGGCTTATATCTTCTTCGATAGCCTACGTTATCATTAAACTTTAAATAGGTGTGTGGTTAGAGTGGTTAGAGGCGTCGTCCGTCTCGTACTGCGCATTGGGGAGCCTGAGTTCGATCCCCAGCAGGGAGCAAATTTTTGCGAATCACCTTTCACAGTTTTTCAGAGGTTGTCAGTGAAGTTAAGGTAAATACCGGGTGAATAAACTCCTCTGAGCTTCTCCCTTGACCGCCGGAAAAGCCTCATGGTTGATGGCCTTCTAAAGATAGAAGTTTTTTTTATAAATTAGCTTCGTTTTAATTGGTTGACTATATCGGTTATATTTGAAATAGGATATTAATGATGTTTTTCCAAGATATTTAAAAATTCAATAATTGACTCCTGCAAAATATTAGAAATGCATACGTTTTTAGATGGTTAACTGGTTGTATTTTACGTTTAAAAATAAATACTATTTTTTATAATTAAAGTTGTACTAAGGGTTTAATTGTAAATGTTTTATATTTGCTATATCATGGAATTATTTCGTTGTTTTATGGGAATTATGTGCAGACTTATATGAATGGGTGATGAGCGATATATTCGAAAAATCATGAAATTAGAATACTATGAAGAACGGGATAGCAGCGAGCAATGACGGAATCATAGTGGAGGTGTTAAAAAAAGGCAGCGATATTCTAGTACTCAAATAGAAATATTGTTCAACAAATCCTTGGAAACCACGGATATTCCACAAGACTGGTCAAATGCTCTCGTGATGAACATGCACAAAAAGGGCGTCACTGAAGACTTACAAAATTATAGACCGATCAGCGTTGAGAATAGTTTATATATATGATACGTACTATTAAATATATAAACCATTCTTAAAATAATACCAACCTCCTTGCGCCAAAGCTGCGCTATTATAAGCCGGGCAGCGTTTAGGAAGGGATACAGTACAACGCAACCCCTGCAAATGATGAGAGAGAAATTGCCGTGAAATACAACATACCCTTATGGCTAGCATTCTTCGATTTTAGGAAGGCCTTCGGCACGGTGGAAGAATGGGCACTCCTGCAAAACTTAATATAGGCTAGAATTGACCATAGATATGCAAAACTAATTAGAAACATCTACCGTAACGCTAGTTTACAATCTGACAAACTGGAAATTAACGCACCAGGAAGATCCTATGTAACCCAAGCACTTCACCCAGCTTTTAGAGGGTGCATTAAAAGAGTACATGACATCAATGCAAACGACCTATACATATCTCTGAATGAAAACAAAATCCAGAAACACAGTGTGTGTATGTCCTTTGAAAATTCCAGAAAGTAAATACTCACAAATACCTAACACACACAATAACTATGGGGATGAACTGGATATACTGATAGAATACGACACACCTGAGGAGCAAATGGCGAAATATAAGATCATCTAAAAACCAAATTATACAACCAATGTATCTTGCCAGTAACTACATACGTGTCGCAAACTTGGACATTCACAAATATTTGACAAATTTATCGTCAATAAGAGAGCTACTGAGAGAAGAATAAGAAGATAAGAGACTACAGAAAGGTTTAAGACGTCGTAAAGAAATGGAACTGGCGGGACATGTCGAAAGAGCAGAAGCAGAAGCGCGGGACGACCACAAATGGATAAGCGACGACCTGAAACGAACGGCAGGACTGAACAACTGAAATCAACTCAGGACACATAGAAAGATATGAGTGAGGCTTACACCGAGAGGTTGGAGAACAGCTAACAAAATCCTCTGTCTCGCATATGGCACAGTAGGGTGTCTCTGTTCTGCAGTCTTTCAATTTGTGACCCTCTTGTCCGCATAGGCACAGCCTATTCGAAAGACATAGATGGCAGGTAAGGGTTTGGCCTCCATTCTCTAATGAGTGCCACCTTGGTGAAGGTGTCCTCCTCAGAAGTTTCACCACCTGCTTTGTTAGGTGTCTTTAGGTGCTCCTTTAGTTAGTTCTTCATTTCCAAGAGGTTCCGAAGCATACTCGTCATCTGTATTTCGCTGTTCCGCTTGTCCTCTTTCGTAGTCAACACTTGTCCTTGGAGTAGCTCTGTTTCCTGTGTGTTTTGGTGACGTCTAAGGAGGATCCCCAGTTTCCCGAACAACCTTTCGTATATTTCCCTGAGGATCGCTGTGTCGGAATTCGCCGCCTTTATGAAGTTCCGGGTTCACCGGTCGTAACTGTTAGCCGGAGCAATACGTCACGTGCCTCGGATAACTCTCTCAGTAGGTTTTTCTCTCACGCCATTCTCTTTGTGTGCATGTGGTGACACTCTCAGGAGATGAGGAGGCCTTCATGTTTCTTCCTGAGTCGATTCGATCACTTGCGCATGAGCATCTCCTCGAGCGATACGTTGGCACGTGATTCCGATATGTACCTCCTTTGCTAGATCCTGGGAGTCTTCCTGTTCTCGCCCAATATCTCGCCGGGTGTTTCCGGGCTTTCCTTCTCTGCCGCCTGATTCGTGGTTTGATGCCCACCCCGATACACCGTACTAGCGGATCCACCACCTGCACTGTAAACGTTTTTTTTAGTTTGTTGTGATTCCATTTCAATTTCTTGCTGATTTAGGGCAGCGACCCCTTCAATTTTCGGGCCAGGTCGTCATCGAGCAGGTAATCCAGGACTTTTACAGCACCGAGCCGACAACCAAACGGCGGCACGGCCAGGTACTCGGCCGTGCACGGTCGGGCATTTCGGGTTGTTCCGGGACCAGTTTCCTCTCCACTATGTCATCCGGATTGGTGGATGGCCTGGCGCAGTGTCTATGCCACCTATAGGTTTTTTTTCATTGAAGAAGATAAGTGGAGTGACACCTAAATTAGCGAGGCTGAAGAGTTGACCAAATGAGACCAATATCAAAGATTGGAATTTGACTCTAGAAGGAAGCTGAACAATCCTAAGAATATCTTAGCATTTCGATGGGTTACTGGTCCCTACTATGTCCTAACTCTATAGTAGGTTGTTTTGCGACACCTCACTGGGCTATAACATCTACGACATCTCTTGCAGTGATTTGAGCTCCTGCATCTTTTAACGTTGGTGATGGTTTCGTCATTGTACAGTGTTACTGCATATTTCTTTCATTGTTATTTTTTCTATACGTGATATTATTTCCATATTATCATTTCTTAAACTATGCTTTGATGTTTCCTGCTATTTTTTGCTAGTTCTTTACCTTTTTGTGAACGTTCGCTTGCAGCTTCTGTGTCCTCACACTGATGAGATAGAATTTGGTCTATACCGGTATGGGATTTAATCTTTGAAAATCCAGCAGAGGTATAATGACGGGGGTAAGAAGAGAATATCAAGATCCTACTGAAGGTTAGGTTCCCACGAGGGCTAGTGCAGTGAATAGCAATAGGAGGGAAAAATACATAATTTTTATAGTGTACAATAATAAAGGGTATGGCTACGCAAATAAGAGAGAGCATATTTAGGAGAAAGGGCAACTTGAATCAATCATGTTACATACTAGTTGCGGGGTTGGAATTTGTGGTTTGGAGAAACTAATGGCGGAAGTTTCAATGACGAAAGAGTGGAACGTTGATTTAAAGGTATAGTGATGAACTCGAAAGGAAGATTATGGTTAGAATGGGTAGAGCAAAAGAACCTTAACATAATCATAAATGGTATGACAGAGGATGAATTGGAAAGCAAATATAGTAAATTATAAAACATTTCAGTAATAGATTAAATAGCAGTGGAAGATGATTGGAGCTCGTTAATAGAGCGTTTTGAAGATGAAGACGAGTGTGTGTCTGACCATTTCCCAATCTCAGCATCCCTAAATGGACGAGACAAAGTCAATGTTGAGGTAGTTGAGGAATTACTCAAAAAACTAAAAATCTTATCTTATAAACAAAATGTGACAAAATTGATTATGGATCAGTGACTTATTTTGAAGATTTGATAGAAAAAGTAAAGAGCGTGATGACAGTTAAACAAGGAAGGATGCAGAACAGGATAATGATATGGATAGACCGGGAATGTATCCATTATAAGAAGCTGTGGTGGCAGGCGGGTTTGGAGTGGAGTCGTGAGGAAGTATGCAAAAGTTATATTGAGAGAAGTAGAAATGAACTTGAAGCTTGCTGCAAATTCACAACAAATATATTAATAATGAAAGATTAAAAGCATTTTTTAGATAAAAGAATGGATAAAGTATTGCAATCGATCGTATAAATATTTCTTTTTCTATAAAAAAATTCTCAGTTCTCCATCGTACTATTGTCCGTTTATCGTTCACTGTCTGTGATAAATATTTCCTCCATGTGTTCAGAAAAACTACTGCATGTTTTAAAATCAAATTTGGAATATGCAAATCGGCCGAGGTAAGGTCCATGTCCGCCAACTTCAAATTTGGAAAAAATAATTATGACGTTTCCTATGAATTTGGTACACAATTATTTCATGTGTTTTATTACACATGAAACACATTATATATATACTGAAATTATATTAAACCTGTTTCAGTTAATGAAAAATATACATTCAAGTCAGGTAAAGAGATTTCGAATTAAGTTGTACCCAGATTTTCATATCAATTTCCGAAACAAATGTAAAAATATAAACTATTTAATTTTTTTATTACATATATTAATTATTGATATTGATACGTGTGATACAGTCATCATTCAGATAATTTGTGAAACAGATATTACACAGGATTATTTAAAAAAAAATCACGGAACAAAAGACAGTAATGGGTTTTGTGCATTAAGTTGACGCTGTATTGAATTTCAATTGCAATATCTAGGAGTTATGTGAAATATATGACTCTCGAGTATTACATTATCTGCGTATTATATTTCAATAATATGTTCGTTCTAACTAGCTATATGTGTAGAGTATCTGTATATAGCTATTCATATTATTTGCAAACTAGATTCAATCTATAATATTTTGTGTGTGCAAGTTGTTGTTTTATTGCCTTTCAGTATTGAACGAAGTAATGTCAGATATTTCCTATGCAGTGAAAGAAAGTATCCGTTTATAAAATGCTCGGATTTATCGCATCCCGCCTCCGCTTTCAACGAGGGTACCTTTGGCAAATACAAACAGGTCCCTGAATCCTTTCACCGCTCTATATATGGCGAAGTGGAGATTCATTTGCATGAAAAATAGCCAAGCAAATGATTAATGTAATCTGATGAATGTTGAAATCCTCTGATTAATCTAGTTGCGACACTTTTATCCGGTTTTCTGTTTATACATCGTGACTTTACATGATTTCGTTTGTTTTTTAAATGTCGAGGACCGGATTTATGCTATAAACAGTTAGCAACTGTATTATATTCATTGAGATAGTTACTGAGGGTACGCTTACAGGGTTGAAACGGGGCTTCTAGCAGTCAAATGTTCGTCAAAACTTTATTTTTCGATGTTTATGCTTTGTGATTAATATTCGAATATTAGATTATAATTTGATAGCCTAAAATAGGTTTCGGTGTATAGTGTAATATGTAATAACCTTCAAAACTGGTAATAAAAATAAGATTTTTTCAGGTTCAATATATTACTATTATTTCACAGGTTAGTTTACTGAAAGAAGTATGTCTGAATTTAACCTTGTGTTTTAATCAAATAATAGATAATTATGGTGAAATTTAATATTAAAATTAATTGTTCAATTCAATTTTGATTTAAATTTCACTATAATTATCTATTATTAGATTAAAACACAAGGTTAAATTCAGACATATTTCTTTCAGTATATATGTATGCACAATTTGATAATTTACTTTAGCTTTTCATTATTTAATTAAATATTATTTCGCATTTCGTGTTTTTCACTCTGACATTTGAAATGATTTTTCCTTATGTGATCTATATTATAATATACATCGCTGATTGCAGAAAAAAATCCCTTTCAGAATCCGCATAAAAACAATGGGGTTGTCATTTCAAAAAATAGTCGATGGCGCCATTGCTCATCCAAAAGTGGTCGAAAATAATTGACACTCATTAAAAATTGGAAATTTAAAATTAAAAATCGACATATCCGGGAATTTTTTGGGTAAATCATAAATTTAGGTTTTGTCAAATTTATTCCATAGTTTAGGAATACCCTGTATATCTATTTGCATACATCTGCAACTTAGTTTAAATAAAAATCTGTTAGCTTTGGAACAACCACAACAAAAACACCTTTATTAGGATAAATAAAACGATTTGTGATAAAAAAACAAAGTAAAAAATCGTTTTATTTATCCTTTAAAATGATTTATCACAAAGTATCCCTCCAAAACCAATACAATCAAATAAAATATACACATAAAATTAAAATCCACAATCCCTTATATACCAGTACCCTCCTCCTCTTTAATACACCTCCTGTGCTCTCGCAAATTTCCTCTCTCATATCAACCTCTTGCTAATTTTCACGCCTTCCATCCTCTACTAACCATTCATTCACCTTTCTGCAATCTCTAACCCACACTGCTTTTACACCCTCACGCTCATTGCTAAGGTGCCAACACGTGTCACTTCCCTGCACAGCACACACGCGGTGTACCCCATCCACACTTTCTACTTCTATCTTGTGACCCACCCCTCGCACTTGCCATACATACTTGGTTTATCTCACTGGCTAAGTAGTTCGGGAGTTTTGTGTATATTTTGTCTATTCAAATTGCTTGTTAAGAGACTTATGAATAGTTTTGGAACTAGCATTCTGATTAGTCTAAGATTGTATTTAGTAAGTACATATAGTGCAGGGATGAGCATGCAGCCCTTGAAAGATTTTAATGCGGCCCTTAAAAATTACTAATGGCCCGTAGCCTCATTTGTGTTAACTTCATTTAAGTTTCTTACATGCGCCCTATACAAAATTTAAAAATTTGTAACTGTGCCATTGTAAAGGAGGTTGCTCATCTCGGGTCTAGTGTGCACTTTAATTTAATTTATTTTTATTGAATTAATTATATGCCTCCTACCGTGAGGTGTAGGTGTACTTTAATTATAATTATAATTGTAATTTTAAGTATAATTAAACAAAAGGTGCTATAATAGTGTCATGTTTAAGGGATAAAAGGATTGAATACTAAAAAATCAAATCACAGTAGCCGTTAGATTAGCCACAGGTTTGTCGTAAGTCAATAAATAGTATAATGGGATTCCTCTGTTTTGTTAATGCACAAATATACTTACAATTCAATACTTTTTCGGTGAACTATTTGCGTAGCGCCAGTTTGGAAGCGCTTTTGTGGAATCAATCACGGTTGAGCTGATCGCCAACCGAAGTTCGTGGGAAGCGCTCTCAAGTTTTATACGGAAGAAGCTGCTTGTTGATGAATTGAGTTTGTGAAAAAGGTGGACAAAACCAACAGGATCCCGTGGAACAATTCATAGTTCACTTTATAATTCACACAAACAAATTACGGATTAATTAAGTTTGGAAATAGTTTTACCATCTAATATGATTCGGTTCAGAGACGACATTAATTAAGTTCATCACCTATTCCATTGTATTATTTATTTCGGTTATTTTGTTTTTTTCGGTAAAATTATAACTTTTGTTAAATACGTATACACTGCTCAGTAACAGTAAACTGTAATTTACTCATTAGAACGTATCTTGTTTAGTTTCATTCGAGAAATCGATTCATTGGAACAAACTCCCTCGATCCTATGTATCATTTTTTTTTTAAATTTACACGATAATTTAGCGAGTTATTGCAGTTATAGGCATATTTATGGCTCACTTAGGCAGTAAAATTAAGTTTTCCCTAATATATTCCCCTTTTAACTTATTGCGGTGAAACTAAACAGAAAAGTTAGTCATTTATGAATGATTCCTGCAATTGAAAGCGTGCAGCTTTCTTTATATGAACCCACATGATTCGCGCGATACAGCGACAAGACGATGCATTTCATATTCATAGGAAAAGGAAACTTATTTGCATTTTTTATATTTAACTGTCCCAATAATTCTTGAATGAATTTAAATAACAAAGAAATAAGATTTTAGAAATCGAACAAAGACATAGTTTACCACTGGAAACTAAATAAATATTCAAAAGAAAACACCCACCATCAAGAAACAAACAATCAGGACTAAATATGGAGTCACTATGCAATAATACTACAAAATCACTATATGATAATAGAGTAACTCTAGAACTACAAAAAAAAAACGATATAGTCGCCACAGACAATCAAAATCAAAAACCCGGGGGAAGAAAGCATACTGCTTGCTGTCAACCAATAATTATGTACCAGAACCGGTAACAAAGACAAAAACTGTGAAAACATCAGCTACAATCTAAAAACCCTAGAATCCTATGAAGAGTCCAAAACCATCCGAAACGAAATAAAAGCTTTAATAATAAAAACGATAGAAAATCAACGGGATATTTTCGAGAAACTTATAGAAAACAGCTTTCATGGACTCCAGAAACGAGTATGAATGGTAGGAGAACGAAGAGTACAAATGATGGAAATAATTTACTCCAATTATATATATATATATATATATATATATATATATATATATATATATATATATATATATATATATATAAAGCTACAAAGAGTTGTGATCGATTTTTATTTTTTAATAGATTCTTTACGATTTGAAGAGAAACCAACTAGAATCGAGTAAAGAATATTGGACATCTTTGCTTCAATTCGAGAAATCTGGGAGGGAGTTACTGCTATTTGTAGACCCACATATACTCCGTCTAGCTATATGACATTAAATGAGCAACTGTTGCATTTAGAGGAAGATGTGTATTTCGCATGTTCATCATGTATATATATATGATTGTACTGAACCATATTTAGGGAAAGGTAAGATAATTGACAAAGAGCATCCATTGTACTAACAGAAATGTTACGATTGATATTTATGATATTTCAGTAAGTGTCGCTGATGAGATCCTACAAGCTCCTTATATATTGACATTGAGACAAAATAAAGCTGAAATTCCAGCGAAGTTGAAGGAGACAAGTGGAAGAGAGCCTGGAACGTTTTGTTTCGACAGAACGAGACAATCAGAAAAAGATCTACAGTTACTGACATGGCAAAACGGATGGCGCAGCTAAAATGGAACTGCCGTGGATATGTTAAAAGACAATGCAACCATATAGGGGCTGCCATAGTCACGCACTGTCGGCCAAGATAAACAATAAGGAGAATAGGTCGTTCACAAGGACACGGCATAAAACCAACGATCGGGAGAGACGGGTTCCTCAAAGCCCAACATCGACAGACTTTGATGATGTACGAAGAGGCCTACTTTCAGTAGTGCGAAGAAAGGCGGACGATGAAGAAAATGAAAAACAGCAAGGGTATTATTTGTGGTATATCCAGTAACGATGCGCTATTTGCTATGAGATAGATCGAAGTAAAGGCCACTGAATTGAATAAGCCCGCATTTGCATGTTTTATAGATTCATGTAAAACCTTCAATAGAATTTTCATGCAAGATGTGATAGAAAATAAAAATAGTAACCTCACCAACAACAACGGCAACAGCTCTTTCACACAAGGCTGTCTAGGTCAGTGCATTGGTGACAGTACTGAAAAGTACAGTGACAAGACAAAAAACCGAAATAGAATAAGATTCCTTATATAACAAGCATGTCAACCAACATAATACAAACTAGCGCCAACATGTATCAAGACAGTAATATACATGCTAGAATAAGGGATGAACTATCCGGGACCATAAGCATCGAAAACGACTTAAAACTCACTAACTCCACCACACTTTAACATTATAATGTATAAAATCATTAAAGAGCCAAATCAATTTGCAGCATTCTAGGGTGGCAACTGCTAATTTAAGTTGTCATCTACAGAATATTCAATTTAGCATCGCACTGATTCAAGAATCTTGAATTGTTAAACATAGGGTATGCGGACTCACAGCAAGAACAGCAACCTGATATATAGTGCTGCTGGCAACAAACCTAGGACATGCATCTTAACATTACTAACGTTACAGGTACAATCCTACACCAATTCAGTTCTGCAGACCTTACAGCTGTCAGACTGAAAATCGACAACGACGCAGAGATCTACATAGCATCTGCGTATCTACCGTACGACGCAGCCCAACCACCTCCCAGTCCAGAACTGTTGATCTTGGTACAGCACTGCGAAAAACTAAAGATTGACCTCATCAAATATGTGATGCTAATGAGCGCCATGTGGTATGGGACACCAGCAATATCAACAGCAGAGGAAATGCTCTAATTGAATTCATAACCAGTACAAAAATAGAGATACTAAACACAGTGTGCGAACCAATGTTCGTAACACAAAAACGAGCGGAGGTGATAGACATCAGTCTATCACTGGACAATATCTCAAGCGAAATAAAAAACTGGCAGGATTCAAGTCAGGTATCCATGCTTGATCACTAACTGATACGCTATGACCTAGACTTCGTATCACGAGAACTGCCATCTTACAGAAATCCACAAAAAAACTAATAAACAACTATTTTGCAGATTCTCCTGTCCGTCCCGTGAACATAGCGGAACTGAGAGCCTCTGCACGTCCTTGGTGGAGTGCAGAGATCAACTGCAGGTTAGGAAAAGTTTAAACAAGGTTAAAAACAATATGGATATAGATCAATTGGAAACTTTTAAGGAAGCCTACTGACAATTCAAACGTTAAGTCAGGAAGCAACAAAGAAATACATGGATAATCTACTGCAATGGCTTTAAATCCACAGACATTGACAATGAAGGTACCGTCGATAAAGCCACATTTAAGAGTATTCACAATGCTCTAACATCTCACGGTATTCACCCCACTATGACGGGCTAGATAAAAAATATGCTTGGTCTAAGAACAATCCAGGTAACAATAGTTGATGTAACATAATATACATAGACAGAGCTGATAATGTTTTTATGTTTTTAATATCCCTCTGACACTCAGAGATAAAGTAAAATATCTAGGATACAAAACTTAACTATAATGAACACATAACATCCAAGCTGGAAAAAGCCTGCATCTCATTCTGGCAATACTAGCGATTGGTAAAACAGAAGAGCTATCTCTCAAGATCACGCACTGGATATACACCGCGATCATAAGACCAACCATCACATATGGCCAAATAGTCTGATGGTCGGAAAACTAACAAAGTCATAACAATCTCAAAGCTATCACACAACCAGCGGATGGCGTGTCTTGCCATCACTGGCACTATGAGAACAACACCAACACCAGCTATTGAAATATTGTTAAGTCTACAACCACTCAACCTTCTCATAAGGGAGACTGCAGTAAAAACAACATCAAGGTTATCTTCACTCAACGTGTTAAAGATTAAAATCATTGAACACGGGAGAAAGCTAGACTCCCTCATACAAGGTAAATGCAATAGAATTCTACCCAAATATAGTTTTGTCAAACATTTTCAGACATACATACATACTTGATGGACACCAACAAGGCGCCGACATATCCATGTATACTGATGTATCCGAAACTTAGACGAGAGTTGGCTATGGTATATTCTCACTAAAACTCGATCTCAAGATAAGTGCACCACTCGGAAGACTCACGTCAGTTTTTAAAGCGGAATTAACAGGGATACTAAAGTGTATTCAAATTTTAGCTAAACGGAATATTAAGAATAAGCATATCCAAATACTCATTGACAGTAAAGCAGCTCTAAATGTATCATAGAAAGAGCTATATTCACGTCTACAGCCTGGAGGAGCTAGCTAAACATAACTACCTAGAACTCTGCTGGATCAATGGACACAGTGGCATTAAGGGGAATGAAATAGCAGATGAGCTTGCCAGTAAGGGATCCTCGCATCGTCTAACAACCCAAGAGGATGAAATACATTCCGTAGGTACTCTGAAAAAATGTATAGAGCATAGGATACTTGCTCTTCACAACGTAAGATAGCGAGAAACGCCGGGCTGCAAGGAATCAAAGGAAGCAATTAGGCAACCTTGTAGTACAGCCTAATCTGAAATTATTGACTAACATCCTAACTGACCTATGTCGACTAAACAAACACCTACACACGATGGGTCTGCTAGATAGCCCGTTATGTAGGAGGTGCAATGAAGAACTAGAAACAGCAGGGCATGTAGTATGCCTCTGCCCAGCTCTAGTAAACACTACGCAGCTAGTACTAGGGTAGTGCTAGCCTAGTATGGCCGGCATTGGCACCTCCTCACCCGCCAGGGTAGTGCAGCTTGCATGCAGAAGTGACTAGTGGGACGAGTGAGTAGCATTAAAAGGACGTTTCACAATGGGCCCATTTTGAGCTTCAACCATCTATGCAACTATCCAGAAGTAGATGGTCATCGCCGAAAAGTCCAATCAGGCCGCCGAATGTAATGACATGTATCATAAAAATCTCAAGCAAAATAAAGAGAGACATCAAAGGTCAAAGTGAAGATACGGTCTGTATCGTCAATACCTTGGGCACATTTCCAGAAGAACTAGAAAAATTGAAAAACTTATAGTTGAAGGCAAAGTAGAAGGCAGGAGACCGAGTGGCCGATCGATTGGCCGAGCTAAGGAACTACTAGGCATTGGGCTACATAAAGCTGTACAGCTAGCCCAACACAGATATACATGAAGAACCACTGTCGAGTCGCTTTAAAATCTCTAGTAGTGTCACCAAACCCTTCTGTAGGGTAAACGAGCTGAGGGGAGGCTCAAAAATAGTATTCGGGTAGATAGATCAACTGCTAATAGCGTGACAAGGCAATAGTCCCATGCATACAAAATGAGTGTAGGTGCAATATTACGACTGGTAAGGTTTGAAATGAAAATGAGTAAGCTGGAATAAGACTAAATGGTATAGTGTCAGAGAGTCTAAGAAGGTGGAAGCACAAGTAGAGTGCAATAATAAATAGCAAGTATGTAAAGTGCCAAGTAATCTCATGATACTCTGCCCAAGTATTTGGTAGCCGCCAAGATAAAAACAGCGGTTGATTGTCCGTTATTAGTGTAGAAATTCGGACATGCGGTATAGAGACTGGATGGGGCATGGTCTAGGACACAAAATGTAAGACATGTATATACATATCTAGATTTCGATCTTATTAGATCTCGTCAGTGTAGCTCAGCTAGTGAGGATGAATTCACACAATATCTCGAGTGGTTATATACAAAAATAGAACAACTTACCCTCGAAGAGAGAAGTTAAACGCCATCTGGCGGCACCACGTTATTACCATATGGGTGTGCATCGCTAGTTGATGTGGTGCCACCAGATGGCGTTTAACTTCCCTCTTCGAGGGTAAGTTGTACTATTTTTGTATATAACCACTCGAGATATTGTGTGAATTCATCCTCACTAGCTGAGCTACACTGACGAGATCGAAATCTAGATATGTAGATTGCTAAGAGGTGGGTTCACACTTATATACGATTGGCCTTGTGCTGATATCTCAAGCACTCTGTTGGAATATTATTCTCTAGAGGGCACTACCCAGTGATCCTGAAAACATGAGCATGTTGACGGTTATTACTATATGTGTGTGCATTGCTAATTGATGTGGTGCCGCCAGATGGCGTTAACTTCCCTCTTCGAGGGTAAGTTGTACTATTTTTGTAAGACAATGGTTCTAAACGAGGATGGTAGGGGTATTTCGGTGTTGAGGAAAGCAGAAGAAGGGAGATTAAAAATTGTATTAATTAAATATTATAATTAAAAGATTAAATAATTAGGCTAAGTTTCGGGCGGGTCTTGAATTATATTAGACATAATATTTTTATTATATTTGTCATTATTGTATTTTAATTTAATTCCGGGGTACATAAATCTATGTTACACATGTAAGTGTTTGTATTTATATATGACAAATAAAGATAAATTTAAAACTACATTTAATATATTCAAGTGTTTTAGACGTTATTATGAAAACTCACCACAATTATACTCACAGCAGTCTCACCTAGCTTTTTACTACTACACCGCGTTTAACAACTTTTCATTTCATGTAGATTTGTTTTCATTTCTCTTCACTGACACATGTTTCGCTATGTCGTGCACGCCGGGCGGTATACGGCTATTCATTTTTGCATACTTCAGAATCGTCAACTCTAATTTTTAAATTTAAATCTGACAGTAGCACAATTCTTTGTTCTAAATTGTGAGTTATCGGTTTAGAATATAAATAAATTGTTATTTTAATATAACAGTTTATTTATATTGTAGTTAAATATATAGGTAGTTGTATGCTATGCACTATTTTTACGCATGTATATGTTATATTGTCGGTCTTGACTTTAAAACATATATAAGTGTGAACCCACCTCTTAGCAATCTTCATATCTAGATTTCGATCTTATTAGATCTCGTCAGTGTAGCTCAGCTAGTGAGGATGAATTCACACAATATCTCGAGTGGTTATATACAAAAATAGTACAACTAACCCTCGAAGAGGGAAGTTAAACGTCATCTGGCGGCACCACATCAATTAGCAATGCACACCCATATGGTAATAATCGTCAATATGCTCATGCCATCAGGATTACCGGGTAGTGCTCTCTAGAGAATAATATTCCAATAGTGCCTGAGATATCAGCACAAGGCCAATCGTATAAAACAGATATAAGTGTGAACGGTTGACGGTTATTACCATATGGATGTGCATTGCTATTTTATGTGGTGCCGCCAGATGGCGTTTAACTTCCCTCTTCGAGGGTTAGTTGTACTATTTTAGGCCTTGACTTTATTGTTATTTCTAGTATTAAGCCCGCATGACAGTATCTAGTTTCTTATATCGCTTTCGATGCAGACACAAACTACATAGTGTAGAAAATGATATAGCGGTGGAATAATAATAAATTCACTTAACAACAACAACACCAATTCATATATATATATATATATATATATATAATTTGTAATATTGGTCGAAATTATGTAAAACACGAATACTAAGGTCAATAATATAAATTAATATAAATTGCGAACAAATTATATGCATATATTTAAAACAGGGAGGGATTAGATAATTGATAAACATGGCAAGAGCAATGAAAATCTTAATTTCAACTAATCAATCTATTTCTTTCAGTGATTTCGATCTTCATCAGGATTGCCCCACAACCAAGTTACAAAGTTTATAATTAGAAAAGATGTGGTTAAGTTTGTACTCATTGACTCACGGACACTAAGCTTGTTATTATTAATGTGTAAGCAAAATACAATGTTGACTATTACGGCTCATTACGTAGGAAGTAATATAATGAGATCAACTGATCAATTCTGATTCAGATTAATTCAGAAACAGAACATCATACAACCACATGGTTATGCGAGCCGGTCCATATGTTGATTGTTGCTATTAATTTCGAAACAATATTACGTGGAATAATGTGTTGTCAACTATAAACTTAATCTACATGTCGTAGGCGAAATGTATAATAAGCTATAATGTCATATACCCAGTACTACAAAATATCTGGTAGAATAATAGATAAAACAATTACAATTTGACTGAAATTGTATGTGGATATGTATGTAGTGAACACAGTTGCAAGATACTGGTTTTATTTATCAGAATCAAAGTTTGAAATTATATTTCATCACCATCCACAATTAATAATAACTGACCGTTTATCTGAAATGAAATTAGTCTTTCGTATTTATATGTTTGTAGCTATGAATTTTGATATTCATAATTAGTGTAAAACTGTTTTCCCGACAACATTAATTAAAATAAATTTTAATAAAAAACTAAAATTCAAAAAATAATTCCTTTAATTTTTTTTTACTCAGCTCATTGGTCTAACGGTTAGAGGCGCCATTCATCTCGTACTGAGCATTGGGAAGTTCAAATACCGCTGTGGGCTAATTTCACGAATATATTTTCACAGTTTTCTGTGTAGTTGTAATCACATCGGATCTCAGAGGTTCTAAGATTCTTCCTTTCCCATAGTAAATACCCTCGGGCTGATAGCTATAAAGATTATAGCATTTTTTTGTAAATATTACATAAAGTTACATATTTATAACCATTGTATAATTTAATTAACAGCAATTTAAAAATAAAGAATCAAAATTATTTTGGATCTATATAGTTTTAATGTGACTATTATTATATTTGACAATGTCAAAATCTTGCACATTATAAACGCTCATTAAATAAAACCCACTACATTCTATCGCTAATGCGCGTTTCACAAAACCTACAAAATAAGATTTAGAGCCAACAATAATGTTATTTCATTAACTACTAGTATTATTAGCTTTAATTGTATTTATTTATTTTATATAACGTTCAATACAAATTCACAATTCCTACCATAATTAAAGTATAGACACCATCCCGCCCTTAACGTATAATACCATGGTTCATAAACGCCTGATTTTATAGTTGCTACCGTACTTACAGACTGGTTCTAGCTGGGTGCAAACACAGGCCCCAAATTTGTGGGCTGCCACGAACTTCAGTACTGGTTGTTATTATGGGTGGGTTATTTCAATTTTATATTCGAGAAACATGCAAAAGCAACAAGAATAACATCTGATTTTAAACTGTAGTAAATGTAGTAGTACTAGGTATTCTTTTATTATAGCGGTCTGCATATGTTTTTCCCCTAAAAAATGGTTTTATTAAATTAATACGGCTGCGAAAATTAGGTTCGCTGCATAACCAGGACCGGCTCTGCATACGTGCAACAGATATATTCAGCCATAAGCTTGATATTTGTTTTGTTTTAAATGAGCCTATGAGAATGAAAGTGGTGTAAGTCATATTTGAATTGATTTTCATTCTCACAAGCTCAAATGTTCATGTAAATTTCATCAGTAATAGCTTTCATCGCTAAGCTTATATTCTTGAGCATTTTCAATACAAACTTAGCGTCGGTCGCCGCAGAAAACAATATAATAAGATACTCATCGTTTACTAATACAGCAGATCTCGAAAGCTTTTCTCGATATATAACAACGAGGTTATATCTTAATATCCTACTTTAGGTCTTGATTGCGTTGATCCTGCATATCACAATAATATAATGCGCTCAATAAAGATAAGCGCCATAAAATAAACTATCCGGAAGACTAGCACTAATTGTATATCCTTCCATTCTATTATGATGCCACTAATAATTTATATATAACGAATAAAACAGCAGCATATTTATTGCATCGCTGACCTATATCCAATGAATACATTTTTATAGACTCTTAATTAACTCGATTTATTGCATGTAAATATTTATTCAATCATTATCTCTTCACAATATACTTTTATTATAGGATACAATTTTAATAAATACAGACGCTTTGCAGTAAAGTTAAATGGAATTGAATGAGACTAGAGCCCAACATGGCAAAGTAATCACCACTATGGGACGCTAGCTTCTTTTTAGTGTGGGTTACTTTTTGTTTGCCTGCAACTAACATTTGCGACGACACGACGGTCTCGCGGTTACCATTTAAACTTTTTAGCAATTGTTACCTGTGTGGTAGTCGTAAAAATATATGAGTTTCTAGGTATTTGATTTTTGTGTCTAGTCTAACGATATTTACTATAACAGCAAGGCGTCAAACGACATATGTAAATAGTGATTATTATAAAACAATATTATTTTCGGCGCATTTTTGTGTACAGTGGTATAATATTTACAATTAGTGTACTGTCTAGACTTATTGGCAATGTAAACCTCTTTTATGTACAATAACGATTTTATTTTTGAGATTGACCACCAAACTGTTCCAATATAAAATGTTAATAAATCAGCATTCTCAATGTAACCTATATATGTATATAGTGTACGAGACCTTCAAAACATAATAGAACGCTTCAATACTGCGTGTAGTTAAGGGTTAAAAATATATTTAACCAAAACAAAACTCCATATCTAACGAAAACCTTCATATGTCTGATAGACGTATAGAGAAGATTACGCAGCATAACTATCTTAGTACACTGGCCACCCAAAACGTAGAAGAAACAAAAGAAATAAAACCTAATATAGAAGTTGCTTTATTAAAATGAATAAGCTATTTTGCAGCTGCGATATTAAATTATAATTAAGTTTGCGAATGTTACGCTGCTATTTATTCCCTACTTTATTATACGGAGCAGAAGCCTGGATATTAAAACAGGCAAATACAAAAAAAGACTAGTAGCAATCGAAAGATTCTGTTAAAGATATCATGGGTGGACAGTGTTAGAAATATTGAGGTGCTACACAGACTCAATAAAAAAGAGGAACTTATAAATACCACTATAAAATCGTAAACTAATATCTCGATCATATAATGAGAGCAGATTGCTATGGGTTGTTGAGTATTGAAGGAAAACGAATACAAGCGTCGTGAGAAGTTTCGGATTAGAAGAAAGAAATTAACGAGGTGTTCGGCTTATTCCCATCTGTCAATAACACAATATGATAATAATAATACCTTCTTTAAAGTCCCTCATCGCAGAATCTATACTTGGAAGTCTCCAGCTGCTCAACCCGAAAATGTTATAAGGAATCAAACCAGCTACTCTGCCGTTCCAACAAGGATTAATAACGTAATAAAATCAGTGAAGACGTACCCAATGAGCCAATGTCTAATCGGATCATAACACAGTCCTTTGTAAGCTTGTCGTCAAGGTAAAACGTCTAAGGCCCAATTCACACATAAGCGGCGTCGGGCGCAGGCACGACGTTGCACAGGCGATTGTGATGTCCATATGCAGTGAAGGGGTGGACATTGCACCTTATGTTTACGTAGAGGCGGCGTGGAAGAGTTATACCTTTCGCCTCTTCGCCTACCGTGTCTTATGCGAAGACGCGGTGCCGGCACGGCGAGAAACACAAGGCACATGTCCGCCCCTCGTCACCTAAGTGAAGATTGCAGGTGCACAGTGGACACGACGCACAGAAGATAGAATAGCCTGGAGACACATGGGGGAGGCTTTTGGCCAAAAGTGGGACAAAAACGGCTGACAATGATGATGATGATGACCTGGGGCGTGATAAGTCACGAAAATATCACCTGCTACAACAAATAATACAGGGGAAAATAAATAGCAAAAGGAGGGCTGGGCAGAATACTCATGGTTTGGGCTCATGTTGGTTCAATTATTTAGAAGCACCGTATCCACGATTGCCGTCATAATAACCAACGTCCGCAAAGAAGAAAATGATGATAATATTCATATGTACGTTTCAGTTGAAACTATTGCATCAAAACGTTCACATCATAGGAATCTGAGAATTGAAAGACATATTATAGATATTAAAACAGTGTGCAGGACAAAACAGGAATATTAAAGTAGCTTTAACGAGCCTAATCATTCAAACTGATATAGATAATGTGGAAATCTTATACCATAAATTCATCTCATTTATTTTAACCGAATGATAGAAGAAAGTAGTAGAAATGTCATTAAAGAAACATAATTTACCGAAACCAGTTGATTTTATATCAAAAAGATTGTAACAGGGTGCAGTTTTTAAAAGGTTAAAGACCATTAGCATTCTTTAACCTTTTAAAAACTGCAGTAAACACTAAATTGGTTAAAAATAGACTAGATGCGCCTTTTTGATGAAAATGAAGCATATAAAATTGTCTATAAAATATCAATGCATGAGAATGTAAATTTTAAAATCCCGGATTAATTACCATGTTGGGATAACCAAGGAAAATTTTGTATTGATATCACTTTATAAAAATATAATATAAATTACAATATCGAATTACAATAACCTGATGAGATGAGACTACGATAAATACAATCGGAGCACCATGCCTTCTTCAAAATCCTCATATCCAAAAAGCAGATGTGCACTAAACTGTAATGTAATTTATATAGTTAGAAGATTTCCTGAATTGTATAAATTGTCTTTTTGAAGTGTTGTAAAGTAATATTAAATAAATTATGTATTCTCTTGCGTTTAATTTGAAACATTGTAAACTATGTCGAATAGACTTGAATTATTTCAAATTTTATAACAAATCTAATTGTTGAAAGTGGTAATATAAATATTATTCACTTAATAATTGCTATTATTTTATAAGAATTGTAAACTTAACTCTCTTAGACACACTTTAGCAGTGTGCCATATTGGAACCCTATACGTATATTTTTAGTTTTAACATTCTTAAATATCTCAATTTTAATAGAATAAAATAAACTTGTTTTTCTTTTCAAAATAAACCTCTCATATACTTTCTTAAATCATTTAAAGTTTTTATTAAATATTGATATTTTTTCAATCCAATTTATATTATATAGCGACTAAAATTAATGACCCTACACCATAATTAAACATTACATAATGTTAATTACACCAATAATTCGTTTTGCATATGTAGTGGGATATATATTGATGCAATAATAACTCTAACAAACATAATATGTTAAATTACCCATTAACCATAATATGAGCAATAAATATATTCAAAATTATAATGAAATAATATATTTATAATTAGAACGCGTGGTGATTTACATGGTCTTTTATATGTCAGGGGCGGCCAACAAGATCTATTGTTTATCTTAGAATGTGTCGCAATCGACTTGTAATTAGTGCTCTATTTATCAAGTATGTAGTCTAATCCCTGGTCTTATGTGGTACCAATCTGCATCTTGTATATAAACATAATCTAGCAGTTTCCCCTATAACAGCCTGTCTGCGACTATATAAACAAATTCGTATGTCAATGCTCTATAAATAATATAAAGAAATATCAGTGCTCAGTTGGCTGTCAAAAATTTGTTTAAGTCCTGGTTTCCTAGCAAGCAATATCAATAAAAGCGGCCGTTTTGACGTCATTTATACATAAAGATACGTTTTAAGTAGATGTAATTGAATAACTCACCGAGATTCAAGTATAATTCATGAGATTTTCTGAATACTTTGAAGTATACCGCTTTCGTGATTACCAGTTTTATTTAAATATAAGTAAAAGAAATGTGTGACATCAAATGATGTGAAATACGGCCGCTTTTGTCGACACCGCTTCCTAGGAAACCAAGGCTTAATTTTCTTTAAATCATATCAAAAATACACAAAGTATATTTGATAATATTAATCAAATATAATCAGATTTAGTTAAGTAACAACCTGATCCACGTGGACTAAATTAATACATAGTTCTTTGCGAACGGACAATTACAAATCCGAAGTTTAAAGATTACAATAAATTCAAAATAATTAATACAACTATTAAATTAAAGGTATAAAAATATATTATAATAATAGCATTGATAATAGTTCCACCCTTCATGATTGATTTCAAAATATGACTTGACTTATATATAATGTCGTTATATATGATAAATATTGTAATACTTTTCAAAAGTTAGCGGTTTAGCAAAAATCGATTTGACTTTCTAATGCCTGCTATTTATGGCCTCCTATTATCTTGTATTAATTTCATAACCGCGTTATAATAGAACGTTAAATTTATTGTCAATTTGTCACTTTTTGTGGCGCATTTCGCACAGACATTAATAATATCGGCTGGCACCCTCGATGGTAATTAATTATAGACAACAATTCGTGCATTAAAACTTTCGCGGCGCATAAAACCCAAAAGAGTCTTTAGAAAAGTTATAATTGGACGTATAAAGGAAACTAACCTGCGACAGTGGGGACGTTGATGTTTGACGTAGCGTACCCTGAAAGCATAATTAAAACATATTATTATTAGCACATGAAAAAAACTCGTTTAAACGAGATAAGGCTGTAACGGCATATACATGAAATTTTATCGTCGCAGTTGTAGTTTGAAGATTGTGTTTTAATTCTCCTTTGTTTTTTTTTTATATAGAAAGATTTAACAAAGAAAGGGTGATTATAAAAACTCTTAGCGAATTAGGTATTTTATGTGGGCGATTTGATAAAGTGTAGTAAAGTAATCTTAATTTTACAACGACACTGTTGTGTAAGGAAATTATTAATTTGTAATGTGTAATGTGTAATTATATCCTAACATTTTATGCATCCATTGTTTATTAACATTATCCAATTTTTACTTCCTGACATTGTTTTCAGTATTTCAAAAATATGTGGGTAGTGAACGTAAAGTTAAGGTGGAGTTGTGGTGTTTGCGACTTTAGGAATTCGCGCGCTTTGTGTAAAGGGATTTTACAAGTAAATGTTTGGGGTGTTTTAGTAGTTTTATTTCTGTAACAGGCTATCGATCTTCGGATGCATCTACAGTGTATTAGTGAATGTGTATGTGACTGTTAGGTCTTGCTACTTCAGAAAATCGTCCTCGAGCATTCCAAATTGTCTTAATTGTCTCATAACAAGTGATACCGACTACCCGGGTCAAAGATATTTTAGTTTACAAACTTTATTGAAACAAATATGGGTAAAACAAACACAACAAATACTTTTATATTCTCAAAGGTAATCTCAGAGAAGATCGTGATTTGTGTGAGAAGTGAACTCGTCTTCAGTTCTTCTTCCCAGTTTTAGTGCATCTTAGCAAACTCCAATCTGCGTTGTTTGTGCTGTCGTTTAAGCCTAGGTACTTGATTCGGCCTATATAGCATCAAATCAGTCGCTACCTATCTTCATCTAACTATCTGTGCGCATACAGTTATGCCACGTATCGCTTTGAGCCCCTGCGCTAGTTGCAGGTGCCGCTAGTTGGCGAAATTCTCGAAACCATTGCAGCCCCAAAAACCTATAATTTCCTGCAGATGTGGACCGCAGATGACGTAATTCAGGACGTCGGGTATACCTCTGTTTCCCGGAAATGCTGTAGTGCTCCATGTACAGTTGTCTCCGGTTTCCCAACAGACCGAGCAGAATATCGATCACTTCGGCCAACTGACACTAAAGCCATTACCCATGCAACTTTTTCGGGAGTTATTTGCATTTTTTTTAAGAAAATGTTTAAAAACAACCACGCAACTACGTAGCCACAATAAACAGCAATGTTAGAACATCTTGAACAGAAACATGCTCACAATGGGAATAATCATATGATAGGACCAACAAAATCCCAACTTAGGCGTAAATAAGATTTGTTAGACAACTCATTGGCAATAAAACTTAAAATTATAAGTGACAGAACACAGGTCATGGCCATTTGTATTAATATTTAGCTTAATAAAATATGATAATGACAGAATAAGAAACCCTAGAATGCGCCACTTTGCCACTCAGTGTATATATACTTCATCAACGATCATAGTCATAACTTTGTTTTATTAGCTACGTAATTCTATTATTAAAAACTTAATTTAATAAAACTAAAGTATAACATTATTACGTAAAACAGTATGAATTGGAGCGGAAACCGGTAGTGGAGAGGATTGTCATATCGTTAAATTAATTAACGAGATATTGGCCATTATCAACGATAAGAGCGCGATTGAATATTTGAAGTTGTTATTTATGAACCGTGTGTGTAGAGCCCATGCGTAATCATATACAGATAATGAATAATTAATTAATTAATATATTTTTGTAATTAAATATCGTAGCGATTAATTGATTCATGCAGACTAACATCCACACAAAATTGAAAAGATATAATATTAAAAATATAGTTTGAAATATCGCACAAGCATTAAACAAAGCACCATTGGTAGTCTTTAATGAGTTGCTCTGCTCGCGATTTAGTCAAACCTCAATTATAACCCTGGCGAGCGGGTGGTGGGGCACTAGTTGGTATACCTTCCAATCCTTCATCAGGCCTCCTAACCTTCGCTATAAATTGGAGCATTTCTAGCTGCTGTTAGTGCTCTACTTAGATTTAAACTGATAGAACGTATGTTTCCTAAGGCCACTTGCGTACGATTTCTTAACAAGACAACAGGAACTTTTACTATTGCTTAATTTTTTTTTCAGGAATTCATTATTATAATATATATGCTATATATAAAATGTCTATCTTTATAGGGCTATCAGCCATGAGGCTTTTCCGCCGATCAATGGAGAAGCTTATTCAAGTATAATCACTCGGTATTTACCTTAACTTTACAGAAAACTTCTGATAAACTGCAAAAGGTGTTTTGCGAAAATTCGCCCCGATTGGGTTCCATCTCAGGCTCCCCAAAGCTCAGTACGAGACGGAGGACAACTCTAGCCACTCGGCCACTAAGCTGTGTTATTATATATAAATATCAATATTTTCAGATATAATATAGACTACACTCAAATTGTTGAAAAAATGTTTGAAATACAGTTAAACAGGATAACTATAAAATAAAAGATTACAGAATGTCAGAAAATGTAAAGGATCAATTATCATCTTATTAAAAAAGCTGCCTACTTTTTAGTGGCTATTAATGAATCAACTAATATTACATAAACAGCCCAGTTGTTAATGTATCCGCACCTAGAATAACCCTCGAGTATGAAGTGAGGTAATCACATGTTCACTGGGCTTGTGGAAAATTGTTCAAAAATTGATTTATGTTATGTTATGTACTAGTTATCCTGTGTGATGTGAAAATGACATTCTCTTCACAAGGATGCCAAGATTATTCTGCTTTTCATGAAATGTGACAGGCCCATCAGCATAACAACTTTTATGCTATTGGCGAAAATCGTAACATATATTGGCTACCGATTTCTCACTTTTAAATTCTGGAGGAAGTTTTTTGTATTATTTTATTAATTCTTCAAGTAACCCTTTTTTTGTTTAATTTAACTAATTCTTCAAGTAACCCTCCGTTTGTTTTTGCATTTGATTAGGTCACTTCTCCGTATAATTTTGTGGTTGTGCAGAGTTTTTCTGGGTTTTATTGTAATAGATATTTTTATTTGTATTCGGCGTATTTGATGTATTAGTGTTACCTTTTTAATTTGATTTTATTTTTAATTGCGGTCACTTGCCTCTTTGTGTATTTCGTTTGTGGGTGCGAATTTCAATTTGTCTAGAATTAGTTTTAGTGCTTTGTTCCGTTGTATTTTAAATCTTTTAATATTTCTCTTAGTTGTATTTGCCCATACATTTATTACATAGTTGTTTCTCGGTGCATACAGGACGAAAACAACATATTCATACAAAGCACACACTGATCAAGAAATATACAGAGTAGAACATCTACCTCGACATTGTATATGTAGACTATCAGAAAGCCTTCGAATCAATTGAAACCTGGTCGTACTCATGGCACTAGACTGACGCCAGGTACTCGAACCAAGCGAGCCAAATAACGCAAGACTCGACTGCTCGTGAATGGGTCCGTGGGGGATGTCCCAATTAAACTGCTAGGCGAACGCCATGGGCCCATCGCGTCCCATAAATCACCCACAAGAGGGATCGCGTGGATAAAAGTGGGGGAGCTCACAATAGTGGCATGATATTTATCTATCACCCAAGTATGGGAAAACCCACACAACTACACGGCGCAGGCACTCGACCGAACGGTGCGATCAAGTCATCGTAGTGGGCAACTTCAAGGTGAAGTCGCCGGCATGGGGGTCACCCACTACTAACGCCCGGGGAAAAGTCAGTGCAGCTGCCAGGGAGAGTGCAGAACTGGGAGGTGCTAAAGGAGGAAACAACAGCACCCAGACCATAAATTAACAATGAAAGAATATTCGAAGAAAAACTGCGGACAAAACTCGATAATCCACCTACTCAACAAGAAGCACTAACACCTGATAAAATATGGCAACTCACCAAAATGGCCATCGAAGAAACGATCAAAGAAACCAAAGTGAAACAAACAACAGAAAAGCGCCAACACTGGATAACGGATCTAACTATGGATATAGTACAAGAAAGAAGAGATCTAAGGGCAAATGGTATAGATACAAAATAAAAACAGATCAAATACACAGAACTATACAAAGATGTTGCAGAAAGGATAAAAAACACACCTATTAAGAATCTGCAGCGAAGCTGAACATAATAACACAAAAGATCTTTATAAATTAGTAAAATCAATAAACAAACGACACACGCCTCGATCATGAACCATCGAAAATAATGAAGGCGAAAAAATAACAAACAGACAAAGCACTGAAAGTATAGAAATGTATTCATACCATTAAACAAAAAAGGTTCCCAAGAGAAATGCGAAAACTATCACATTGCACTAATGTCACATGCCGGCAAGATCTTCCAAAAAATTATTAAAGAAAGACTAAAACCATTCCTGCTGTGGCAAATACCACCGCAACAAGCTGGATTTGGCAAAGGAAGAGGCACTCGGGAACAAATTTCCAACGTAAGAAGGATCATTGAGAAAGCCCGAGAAATCAGTAAACCAATTTACATGTGCTTCGTTGACTATCGTAAAGACTTTGACAGTATGAAATGAACAATATTACGTGAAATGGTCCTCCATCATCTAAGTTCATTAATACAACAACTATACAAAAATAGTAAGGCAAGAGTAAGAATAGATAAACACCTCTCAAATCCATGCAACATGAAAAAAGAAGCGAGACAAGGATGTATACTTTCGCCAATCCTCTTCAATATATACACAGAATACATAATGCGGAGAGTTCTAGAAAACTGGAATGGAGGTATAGTTATAGAAGGAACATCCATAAACAACCTGCGCTATGGCGACGACACTGTCTCCTGCTAGCATCAACTTCAGAAGAACTTACAGGCCTGGTGCAGAAATTGAAAACAGAAAATGAGAACTATGAACTGGAAATTAACATGAGCAAAACGAAAATCATGATTATAGACCGAGGCAACAGCAATAATACAGATATAACACATATAGATGGATACGAGGTCGTCAGCCAATATATATATATATATATATATATATATATATATATATATATATACCTAGGAGCACTTACTACAAACGATGGTGCCTGCACCAAATAAATAAACAGAAGATGTGAAATTGCCAGACCGTAAGAGAACTTCAAAGAGCATGGATGGATAGTGATATAACTCTAAACACTAAAAAAAACAAATAATAAAAACACTGGCATTCTCAGTACTACTATATGGTTCTGAATCTTGGACAATTAAAAACAGGGTAGACGAAAAATTGATGCATGTGAGATGTGGTGTTGGAGCAGAATACTACATAGAACTAGCGTATCTATTAATAAAGAAATAAATGAACCCCAGCGACTGTTATAGATTGTCTTTACTAGAATCCTAAAATTCTTCGGCCACATCAATAAAAGAGATGATAACAACCTAGAAAAACTGGTGATACAGGGGAAAATGCAAGGAAAAAGACCAAGAGGAAGATCGCCGATGAGGTGGGCCGACACTATCAAGGCAATAACCAACAACACGATAACACAAGCAACAAAGGAATCATGGAACAGGGAAAGATGGCGGGATATTGTACGAAGAGCGACAGTTAAAGAGTAAACCATAATCACGACCTCGCTGAAAAGAGAGAAAACGAAGAAGAAAGAAGGAAACACTAAGTGACCACCGGTATATCTCAACAACTGCCCTATTCCCACCAGGCCCAGCAGGGACTAACAAATCACAACCGCATGAAGACGAGCGGATTTCCAATAGGATGCACACGTGGGTAGACGAAGAAGACGGGCATCCTCAGATTACCGGTCGGCTTGGCAGACTGCCCAACGATATAGTGATGGCAGCCGGCCCGTTTTTCCACAAGATCCCGTCCTGGGTTACTTCTTATTGACACCATGATGCATTTTGATGATGCAACAGCCATTGGATGGTCATTTGGGGAGATGACCTGGGGTTCGCCTTGCTCTCCGCCAAGAGAGCAGGAATCCAGGCAGCCATTCAGATACTATTACTGGGGCAACGTTTCCCGTCACGCGGAAGCTAAAGTACCTGGGTACGATGTTCGAATTCAACGTCACTCACGCCACAAAGGTACTCAAATCAACCCAGAGGCTATTACATCGGCGGTACGGTTGAAAAGATAAGGTGGTTGCTGGCGGCACTACGCAGATTCGGCATGTCAATGCAAGACCCAGACGAGGTCCTAACAGCTATGCTACCAACGGATCTTATGGTAGATGAGAGGCCGACATACTTTGCAATCAAGGGAAGAGCACTTTTCAAGGCTTGAACCAGGAGCTTCTTCCCAAACTTGAAGCCACTCATGGACAAATGGACCATTGTATAACCCAGCTATTGACAGGGCATGGGGTCTTCCAGACTTATCTTTATAGAATCGGCAAAGCGAACACCAGCACATTCCCATACTGTGACCAAGTGGACGACCCAGCCCACATAGTATACCATTGCAACAGATGGTACACGGAGGGGACCATACTGTGGATGGAGCTGAGGGAGCAAGACCACGAGCCCAGACCAATCGGACGCCTCATGATAGCGACAGCTGCAAATTTGGACGCGATCGTCAAATTTGAAAACGAGACAATGAGGTTCCAGGACGACCTGCAGACATAACGACTAGTCTAACAAGACGTGACATACAAACAAAGGACAAGACTTACTGACCAACGCAAGACGAGGTGAGAGACTTAGAGTGCCTTTGAGGCGGGCAAGCTCCGAGAGGCAGAACGTGAGGTTAGGTTTTAGTTAGTAGGCGCTCCGGACAGAATGAGAGGTAAATCTGACACTACCCATGCATCTAACACCAGGAGGTGCTAGTAAGGCATGTCTTATGAAGATTTCCTCCTAACAGGACGAAATAGGTACTCGAACTTGATTAAGCACACCTGCGCTTCACAGGAAAAATGCCAATCAAGAGGGCATCCGACATGGTAATACTATCTCACCCAATTTATTTACCACCCGTGCTCTAGAAAACATTCATTCAGAGGACAAGGTCATTAACTTCGATGGAACTCGTCTTTGTCATCATCGCCTTGCTGACGAGTGTTGTCACCTTGAAGAACAGGAATGAATGTCCGCGAACTTGAAAAAAAATAATAAGCTTGAGTTCAAACATCATATTGGTAGTCGTCGACAACTAACATATAAAAAGTCGACGCATATGTATATTTCGGACACATGTAACTGGGAAAGAGCAACCAAATATCAAAAGATTCGGTTTGGCATTCGGCAATCTGAGCTATATCCTCCGAAAGCCAGAAATTCTATATATCATTCTATATGCCAGAATAGGAGGAAAACCTATAATGCTCGCATCGTATGGGCTTGAAATTGTGACCGTCGCCATTAAAAATGCGAACCGCCTCAGAGTTAGTTGCGGGAACAAATCCGTATCAGGAAGAGTCCTGATCAACCCTCTAGGACAATAACGGATGGAGTGGCTAGAGTACCATGTATGAAATAGATATGGGCGGGCTACGTAGCTAGAGGCAAACAAAACTGGACTAAGAAACTGTTACAGTGGAGACCAACAGAAGCATTGGATGACCGCAATCAAGATCGCGTGACGGTATCCAGCGCCATGCGGGGGAAAAGATGGATTCAGGCTGCCCTACAGAGAACGGGGTGAAGACTTATAACACATCATTGTAAAACAAAAAGGTCCATATATCCGCTTACTGAACACGTTATTTGTACATTGTTTACTTGATAATTGTCTTGTCAACACATGGATTTTATCTTTTTTAATTTTAAATTTTAAATGTTTTGTCGTAACCAGACGTTTTTTAAATTGTTGTGTTATAATAAAAAATATAATATTAAGTTTTATTTAATCGACACATAACATCGAATTTTTAACATCTTCATAACGGTTGGTATTGTGGATAAATAGTGTTTTATTGCATTATCCTAAAAATCTAGGAACCTAGGTTTCTCTTTTCAATTATTCATATACTGGAAAATCAACATCTACTATATATTTTTGGATTTCGCTCGTACAGCCGTGTCGATGTGTGAATAATTAGAAGGTGAAATTTTTGAATAACTATTTCCTCTCGGATAATGTTCAATCTAATTTATAGTGAAGTACTTCTTGCCATTGTCGGCTATCTGAATGAAGAATCACCAGATGTATCAATGTTAATTAATAATTTCTCAAAAATGTTACTCTCCGGTGGGACTTGAACCCACGTCTCCTCTTCGCTGTACGTGCGAAATCCAGAAATCCAATTGGACTCTCAACGCAGTTCATGCGTCAATTTGTGTAAATAATCGCACATAAGAACATCTCACGCGCTATCGACTACCACCCTCCGTGGCGCAGTTGGTAGCGCGACCGCCGCGATAGCCGGAGACGTGGGTTGAAGTCCCACCGGAGAGTGACATTTTTGAGAAATTATTAATTAACATTGATACATCTGGTATATATATATATATATATATATATATATATATATATATATATATAAATATATATATAAATATGTTCGATTATCCGTTCGATCCTCTTCTGGAATACACGATGTTACCTCGTCCCTTACCATATTTTTATTGTGGATTTTAAAACGGATTAATTTTCTGTGATCAGCGATGAATATTTTGATATAGGTTACATAAGGAAATTTCCGAGAAAAACAATTTCAAATGTCAGAATAAAACAAAAACACTAAACACTAAACTAAATATGATTTATTTAATTAAACAATAAAAAGCTAAAGTAAATGCTAAAACTATGTACCATTTACAGTATGACAATAAGCTGATTGAAGAACAAATTGCTTTTCAACATTTTCAATAATATATGGAGATATTAACCGAAACATCCAGACGATGCGACTTAGCTACCTGCTTTTTCTTTTATTGTTTTATCAATGTACCAGGCGAGGGAAACTACTACGAACAGATACATTTACGGATGTAACATGTTTTATTCGGCGAGCGTGATGTTTTCGTCCAGACCTATTTTATTCCCAAATCTGAACAGACATGGTAATTACAGTTAGAGGTTTAGACCACGCGTGTTAGAAGAACGTGAAATCAAAAATCTAAAGTACATACAAAAGAAAGCCTGAAGAAACTCAAACCAGCTTGGGTTTAAAAATCATAATTGCTTAAACACCCTTTTCTTGTGTTAGTCAGGAAAATATTTTCTTGAAAACCATTAAATTCGAATTTTACTTTCTTTGCTTACTATTTTTTTCTATGCGATTGGGGCCCCACACATAATTAATTTAATCCACCACGGGGCTGTACTCTAGATCTTTTCCGTTTGTTAGTATACTAAACTTGGAAAATTTAAATTAATAAAATTAATTTTGAACGTTAGGTAAATTCTATTTAAAAAAATTCTATTTAACATTCTCTCGTATCAATTTGTAAATTCTGTATACATTTCATTATTAATATTGGCTTAATATAATTGCTTTGCGTAAATATATCATGCCAATTGATGGTGTCTATTTAATAAATCAATATTTAAAAGTGTAGACTGAGAGCTGATTTTGAAGTGATAAAACATCAAAAGGCGCATCGTAAGTATCTCTTTGATCTCGTGGAGAAGAAAAAAGGCGCAAGGCTATTATATTTATACATATAAATATACGTCTAATTTTTTAATAGTTCTACGTGTTTGCCTGTACGTGGCTGTTTGTTTTTCTTAATAACTTATGTTTTCGCCGTATTATTCAGTTGAAAGGATTTATTTCTAAATATTTAGGTTTTTTTGTCTCATATAAATACTATTGTTGTTTTACAGTATGTCGATGTTGCAATAGTTTCGCGTATATGGTCGCGTTTATATAATTTATAATAGAATAGCTTTAATCCTTGTCTTTGTAGTTATTTCTAGTTTGTTTAAGAAATGTCTGTATAGCCAATTTTTATATACTATTATAACATACATTTTGGTGTGTATTTTGTATATAACTTTGATTATTTATCACTACTTAATAATAACTATCCCTGAGCTAAAATAGTAAATATTTATAGATTTGTAAGATTCTACAAAGTTTCACAAGAGTACGACTAATACGTAATATATTTGAGAGGAATCAATTATTATAGAGTTTCTATTGAATATATTTATTTTAAAGCATATACGCCATAATGTTAATAATAATTTTTTTCTTATACACCTCGCCATAACTTAACTAAAAGTCCTTATTTGTTCATATTATGGTGTAGTTTAATTTGTATGCCCGGATATAGAAACCGGTTGTAACAGTAAGCCGGAATTCCCCCGCGCTGTTCCGTTAAAACTTCCGGAGGCTCCTGTTTTAAACTATTAGACAATTAGAAAGTCAATCACAAATAGTACCCACGATAAAGTAAAATGAACAAAAATATTACTTGCTCTGGCACTGTATTCCGGCATTTTTTTGTACTATCAGCCTTGATAATATTATCATAAAGAAAATTGTACGCCGCTTTTAAATTTAAATAGCGACCCTATCCGTATAGGACCTATATTATAAAATCCCCATCGGCATTTAATATGATAAATCTAAATCTAGCCCAATTTAACACATTCTTAGATTATATCTACTCATACCCTTTCTATATGCTACCCGACATAAAAGATTGATCTTTTGTGTTAATAAAAATCAAATATTCGACTAAAATAAAGGTAGATAAGCAGGCGAGGCCATTAATTATAATTGTCCCTTAAAACATCAGTTTTGTCAGATTAGCTATTGTTTAATCAGCTAATCGTATAAAAATCATATGTTTGAACTTACTTTTAACATTATTTATAAATTATGTCATGTAAAACTGAGCGTATCTAGTGTGTCATAATTTCTTCATCAAAATATCAGCTTCAAATTATAAATTATAATTTTAAGTACTAAACATTACAAAATCAAATACCTTTATTTGATTTTCAAACCTTTTTAACTATTTTTTTATCTCGTTTTCAGGAATATTTTCTAATATCTTTGCCTTCATAGACGTTTTACTTCAAACATCTTCACAAATAAAAGTCTATGATGCATAGTAATTAAAATTGTTCGGCAGGAAATACATAAAATTAACAGAGAGGTAAAAAACAGACGAGAAACTAAATAGAATAGACTATATATTAGTTGAGAAAGGGGAACGAAATAGCAGATGAACTTACCAGGAAGGGATCCTCGCATCCTCTAACAACCCAAGAGGATGAAATACTTTCTGCAGGTAAAAATAATAGAGCGTAGGACACTTTCTCTTCAGAAGGTAAGATGGCGAGAAACCCCGGGCTGCAAGAAATCAAAGGAAGCCATCAGCCAACCGTGTAAAATTGCAGCCATGGCCCGCCTTAACTACCAGAGGAGTGCTGGCCTCGTATGGCCAGCATTGGGAACTCTACACCCGCCAGGGTTCTGCAGTTTGCACGCAGAATTTACTGCTGGGACGAGTGAGTAGCCTTAAAGTGAGGTTTCGCAATGGGTCCATTTTGAGGCCTAAGTGTCTGTAGATAAGCTACCCTCCAGCCAACTATCCAGAACTATTCAGTTGAGATAGATACATTCAGAAATGTAATAGATACTAGAGTTAGACGAGGACCCAAGAACGGTAGTAGTCACTATATGCTAACAATGAAAAAAAAAGGAAACAAGCAAAGACAAAACCTTCAAAAGCAAGCAACAAAATTTGGATAATGGAAGGGTAGTTGTATGGACCTATAAACTAAAAGAGGAGTCAACAAGGAGAGAGTATCAACAGATAATCGAAATAGAATGCATGAAGTAGATCAAATGTGGGACCTGCTAAAAAAAATAATAAAAACAGCAGCAAAAATAACGTGCGCGACGTCGTATCAAACGAGGAACCGAAAACAGCCCTTCTCGTGATGTGGGGTCCAGAGAGGCGCCATACGTAAAATGTCTTACTACTGTAGAGTTAAGACTTGCTAAGGACCGTGATGGCGTCGTATTACTAAGATGTTTTGAGTCTCCTCCCTAGAACCAATTTTGCACTTTTCATCTATCGGCCTCCCTAGGCTCTTCATCCACTCTGGTTCTTCCGATCCCGATGCTATCGAGGGCTACCTCTCTTCTCTAGTTCTATAAAAAATAAACCATAAAATAAAATAAAAACAACCAAAAATATAGAAAAACCATAAAAAAACGTTTCATAATATTCCTTGCTGGCGTTTTGGCCGCGACGGTAGTCTCCCACTGAATTGAAGGTATCCAGACTGCTGAAATACTTCTTACTAGAAAGCGATAGAGCCCGCTGAAGGCTAGACGAGAGGACTGACGTGCTATGCGCCCTGCGCAGCTAGTGGCCGGAGTCGCCGTGCCACAAACTCCATCTCGCGGCATCAGTTGGGCGATTAGCATGGTCCGGAGACGATGGAAGGACCCATAAATATTAGTTCTTCTGTTTGTGGTGCTGTCATGTTCTGTCCACGATAGAAATGCGGTAACAACTATGCTATGGTTAAGGGCCTCATCCTTACCGAGCAGACCGGCCTCGGAGGGGAGCAAGACACAGAAGCGTCCTTCAACGAGGGTGGAATGGGCGGTATTCAGTAGTTCTACTTACCCAGAGCCCCGATAAGGGTGAAATGGGCGATATGACACGAACCCGACAGCCCAATAAGCAAAAATACGAACGACTCAGAGGCTGTCAGGAAGCGCAAGGAGGTGGAATTACCTGAAACAACTGAACAACAGGTCAGGGAAATCATCGGGAGACTGGCCGACAAAGCCAGCAACACCCGCAACCAATATAAAGATACCAAGCGGGTATTTGAGGACTACAAAAAGGAGACGAGGACCTGCTAGAGGGAGAACAATGGTACGGACAATGTTGCCATTAACCGGCTATTGCGCAAACAGTTAATATAAGTGAGGGGATAGAGTAGAAGACTGCGTTAGGAGGCGAAGATAGCCCTTAAACAATCGGTACAAGAGGAGAACGAATAACTTTAGAGACAAGTGGACGAACTATAGGTCAATAACACGGTCACCACAGAGGCTCCCCAGTAGCGTCAGCGGAAACCATAAGAAGTTGAATCCGGGCAGAGAACTCGCACATGGAGGCAAGCGATCTAATGCGGCAGCGTTGGTCTGAAGATCATGACATTAACACAAGACCGAGTGGTGAGCGATAAAGACCTGACGAGAATGATAGATGAAAAGGGACGCATCCTGGAGGCGGCGACGCGCAAGAAAAATAGGTGACCCAATAGCGGAGAACCTCCGAGCTGTCCGCAAGACAATAACAATCCTTAACGGCGAGGTACAAACGAGCAAGACAGGGCACGCGAATTACAAGTGTGCCAAACCATCAGCACGGAGGCAACCTGACGGCTCAATGTACGAGGGCGCCAGCAGGTTTAGGCTCATGATGAAGAGACATCTTAGTGGAGGTTGATACCTCTACTATAGCAACACTGCAAGCTAGATAGACACTTGACAATTGACAATGGTTGGCGGATAACGGCTAACTTTCGAGGAAGGTGGCAACGGCGACCCTTAAAAGATTGGGGGTTGTGGTATACATAAGCGGACTGGACGAATCTGACACGCGCGACGAGGTCACCGACGCAGTCACCTGGACCACCGACTCATACCAGGACCAAATAAGATTGGACAAACTGAGGCCAGGCCGCAACGATTTCCAGGCGGTCACAGTAATCGCGAGCGAACGCTGAGGCCAGGGCCGGAGCTAGGATATATATCGGAATGGTCTACCAGTGGTGTAGGTAACGACCCTGGAAGACTGCCACCGATGCTGGGCGCTGCCGCAACACGCACAGAACCTATGTCACAAGTGCGGTCAGCCAGGACATCTGGCCAGGACTTGAAATACAGAGTAACCCTTCTGGACGAAGGATGTATAGTGGACTGACTGACAGCGACGTCGCCTCCCAACAGCGGGAACCGGAAATTCTTCGACTGGTTAAGCAGGCTAGAAGATTGAGTAGGAAATGGAGTGGGTTTCCAGCGAACTAATACAGGGGGCAACTACTAGAGCTGGCTACAAAGGCGGCCATCGAGTTGTCTATGCGCCCGTCTGCTCCCACACTGGAGGACCAAGTGCAGTGAGGTGGAGGCTACTGTCGACTGTCTCAAGAAGCAAGCTCTTCTACGCGACCTTGGCACAGTATGCGGCTCCTGCCAAGCGGAACCGAGAACGACTTCGGAGACGTGCACACCTAGGTAGGCGGTAACTAACGACGGATATATCTGACACTGTTCCGATGCGAGTAATGCGTCGGTTCTACTTTGAAAATATTTTTTTGATATTATGACAGCAATTATGTTTTTGTTTTGTCATAAAAAACTAGTAACACAAATTGCTAATTAGTAGAGTGTATATATATATATATATATATATATATATATATATATATATATATATATAATGTAGATTAACTTTTGGGTATGCGGCGTAAGGCAAAAAATAAGAAACTCCTTCTTTTATGAATCGATATTTCGCTTTTATTTAAAGCTTCATCAGGATTATACTACAATGAACCAAACTTTATAAAATTACGAAATATCGATTCATAAAAGAAGGAGTTTCTTATTTTTTGCCTTACGCCGCATACCCAAAAGTTAATCTACATTACAAGTTTTCGGCGAAAAAATACCCTCAAGTATATATATTTTATTACTTTACTATAGGTATTGTAAGAAAATTGTAGAAACACTTTCAATTTCTTTGAATCGGAAATTTTCCTTTATTTTAACAGCATCTTTGGATAAAGTCTGCCCGTCCTTTTTTTAAATACTAGGAAATTCTACTATGCGCATGTTATTATTACCTTCAGATCTAATTGTATTCACACTTAATATGAATTTCACCTGAATAGCAAACAGTGTGCTCCTGCCACAGTCGCGCTTCTGAATTAATTAAACTCTTTCACAAACACCTCTTTGTGCTGTGATTATTTTGAAGTTATATATACCACCCCATGCCTTTGGGGCATTCATTACGAAAACTATGCCCGGAATAGTTTGACGGCGAGCTTTAGAGCGTCGCATCGTTCCGGTGCTGCCGTATTAACGGTCGCTTTATGGACGAGTAAATAGAAATAAGAGAAACACAGGGGAGTCATTGCAATATTACATGTTTCGGTACGTTTCTTTCTTCTCCTGTCTTGCGTTCGTCTCCCGTTTGAATTCTCATAAAATTCAATTGTACAGAGTATGGAATGCATAGAAGATCGCAGGACTGCTTGTTCGTGTGTGAAATAGCATATAAACTGCAGGATAATAAAGGAGCAGATTAATTTATGATATTAAATCTCTGTGCGTTCGAAAGGTTTATGAGATAATTAAATAATTATATGCAGTAATAGTTTCACACCCGTTCATTTTATCTATTGACGAATTGTAATATTATATAATACACCATAGTTCCAACGTAATTATTGTAACACCATCCCGGTAAAACTATTACATATTTTTTGGTTACATAATTTTACTCAAACAGATGTAAAAACGTATTGTATTGTCAACGACTTTATGCGAATTAAAGTCAAACATATGCTATAAACATTTAATGCAGTTCATTTGCAGGTATTTCTCTATGATATCTATACATATTTTAAAATATTCAAATAACGGTTTACATATTTGTATGTATACATGCTCCAAAGTGAGTCTTTCACTCCGTCAAATATTAAGCGGACTGGTCCTTAATGCTGTTAAGACTGGACCTTTCAAGTTGTTTCAACACTTCAATAAGGAAAAAAGTGCTAGGGGGAGTGTGGGAAAAGGAACTGGAGAAGTGGTTCATCTCAAAGGACATAGTGGGGCTACTGGAAACGTGGATGACAGAAGAGGAGTGGAGACAGGTAGAAATCTGCATTCCGACAGGGTGGGACTGGGTAATGCAAGGTGCAACGAAAGAAGCGAGGATGGGGAGAGCCAAAGGAGGAATCTTGTTAGGAGTGAGGAAGTCAGTGGGACAATAGATCAGAGAGTCGTCGAGGAAAGCGGCGGGATTGGTAATAGGGAAGGTGGAAATGGATAGAAGGTCGGTATGAGTAGGGGCCGTGTACTGTAACAAAAACCGTTTAGAACTAACGGAGATACTGGATGGGCTCGAGACGGAGGCAGATGAATGGATCGTCGGGGGTGACTGGAATGGAATCGGAGAGGGAGGGGTATGGAGAGAAAGACGATCGCAGGATAAAGTGATCAACCAAGAGGGTAGAGAATGGATCCAATGGGTGAGAAAGTCGGGGTGGGATGTACTGAATGGCTGCTGCGAAGGGGACTGAGAAGGGAAGAAGACGTTCTGTGGATACGGAGGAAGTTCGGTTTTGGACTATGTGGTGGTCAAAGGTATCGGAGGAGTTGGAGTGCTTCAAGGTGGAAAATGTGGGGGGGGGGGGTCGGACCATGTGCCGGTGGAAGTGGTCTTGAGAAGGACAAAAGGTTTGAAGAGGGAGGAGTAAAAGGGACAGCAAGGGTTTGGATGAAGCGAAGTAGAAATTGCAGTGTATGAGAAAAACCTAACGGGCGTGAAGTGGGAGGAGGTGCAGTCGATGTTACAGTTGGAGAGAGTGATGGCGGCTGCGTTGGTGGTGAGGAGGAAGAGTGGACGCCAGAGGGAATGTTGGTTCGACGAGGAGTGTAAGATAAAGAAGACGAGGTGGCGCAGGGAAATGGCAAATTGGAAAGTCGAAAGGGTTAATCAGGCGAAAAGGGAGTTTGAGAGTGCGTGCGAGAGGAAAAAACTAGAGGAGTTGCAGAAAGTAGAAAAGAGGTTGAGGGAGTGTGTGGTGGAGAAACGAATGTGAGAGATCTTAAAGGGAAGAGTGAATCAGGGTAAAGTGAACATAGAGCTAGCAGAGTGGGAGAGGAGTTGTAAACAGATGGCGGGGTCTGAGGTGGAGCTGGGCAGTTCGAGTGCGAGACAGGTAGTACGAAGGGAGGCGTTTTCGCGGAAAGAGGTGGAGGTGGCCCTGGCACAGTTAAAACTAGGAAAGGCAGCGGGGGAAGATGGGCTGAAGGCAGAGGCTTTCAAAAAGTTACCGGAGGAAGGAAGGGAGAAGGTGCGGCAGAGTATTAACAAGGTGTGGAGTGGAGAGGAGGAAGTGCCGGAAAAGTGGCGTGTGCGGGTGGTGGTCCCGCTGCACAAAGGAGGAGAGGCCTCGGACGTAAAAAACTATAGTTGGATCACGATTATGAGTGCCGGTTATAAATTGATGATGACTATGGTGAAAAATAGAATGGATAGGGAAGTGGAACAAAAAGGACTGCTGCCGGAATGCCAGGGTGGGTTCAGAAGGGGAAGAGGGACGAAGGAGCAGATTTTCACGCTGGCGAGAATGGTGTAGGAAGCGCTGGAATGCAAAAGGAGAGTGTATGCGGTGTTTGTGGATGCGAATGACTCAGTTTCTAGGGGGAAACTGGTGGAATGTATGGATAGATTGGGTATGGAAGAGGAAGGAGTGGAGTGGGCGAGAAGAGTGTATAAAGAGTCATAGGCGAAAGCAAGAGTGAATGGAGAAATATCTGACAAATTTAGGGTGAATGTGGGAGTACGGCAGGGGTGCCCGCTGAGCCCCCTCCTGTTTAATCTGTACACGAGCGAGTTGGAAGAGGTGCTGAGGAGAGGACAGGCAGGAGAGGTCGTGGTGGGTAGATGCAAGGTGTGGATGTTGGCGTATCCAGATGACGTGGTGCTGGTGGCCAAGAGAGTGGAAGAGATGCAAGAGATGTTGGATAGAATGGGTAGATACCTGGATAAGAGGGGACTAGTGGTGAATGTGGAAAATACCAAATGGATGTTCTTTAGGAATAGGGGCAGGAGGGGTAAGGACGAAGGGCTGAAATGGAAGGAAGGCTGATTGAGAGAGTGAATGGCTTTAAATATTTGGGCTTTTGGTTTGACTGTGGAGGAAGGCTTAGGATGCATGTGGAGTGTATGCAGGCGAAAGCAAGTATGGCTTGGGGGATTGCGTGTAGAAAATGGGGGAGTTTGTGGGGTGGTAACCTCGTAAAACCTGTGTAAAACCTATACTGTTGTATGGAGTGGAAGTGTGGGGATTGCATGAATGGGAGGTAATAGAAAGGGAGCAAGGTTGGTTTCTGAAGAATCTGCTAGGGCTCGAAAGCTCGACACCGAGGGCAATGCTGTTGCAGGAGACAAATCGTATGAGTATGTGATGGGAGTCGTGTGTGAGGGTTGTGAAGTTTGATTGAAAGGATTTGAGCGAGGAAAGACGGGATGATACGGGAGGTATGGATGAGGTGTAAGAGTAGAACAGAGAGTAGATGGAGGAAGGATAGAGAAAGGATGTATGAAAGAGTGGGTATGTCTGAGGTGTGGGTGTGAGAAGCTGAGAGAAAGGGGTAGCCTAGGAATGGAGATAAGGGAGAGATTGAGGGATATTGAGGGGCAAGAAAGGCAAGTGAGAATGGCTGAGAGCTCATACAACCCTGGCTACGTGGCAAGTGCAGGGGAAACTCCCGAGCTACTTAGCCAGGGGAGAGTGGAGCAGGGAGGACAAAGTATGCATGGCAAGAGAGAGGTGTGGTTCAGAAGAGCGAGGAAGAAAAGTGTGGATGGGGCTGGGGGACACCGCGTGTGCGCTGTGTAGGAAGGGGAGTAACACTTGGTGGCACCTTAGCAAAGAATGTGAGGGAGTGAAAGAAGAGTGGGTTGGAGAGTGCAGAAAGCTGAACGAATGGTTAGGAGAGGATGGGAAAGGCGTGAAAATCTGCAGGAGGCTGACGTGGGAAAGGAAATTGGCGAGGGCAGAGGGGATTTATTTTAATGGATAGAAAAATGTATTTTATTATTTATTTTTTTTTTTGGTGTCTTTTTTTATTTCTTTCTGTAAAAGTACGGTTTGGGAATGTGTGTAAAAGGGAAGGGTTGGGCTGATATGCCAAATAAAGGTCGTGGCACACTACCGTGTTGTCACCACATAAATACATAAATTCCTGAAGGCAAGAGATTATTTTTCTAAAAAAAAAAAAAACTTAAAACGATACATATAATTACATGTATGCGATGTAAATGAATTTGTAGTGAGAGGAATACCATATCAAATAATAATTAAAACCTTTGTTCAAAATATCGTATCAGAGATTTTGCTTGTTAACATGCCTTCAAGTGAAGATAATTATGTCGAATATCTCATAAATAAAGGGCGTGCGGGTTAAAAGTTATTTCATGATTTCTTAATGGTGATCATTCATGATTTCTTGATGATGATCTTTCATTAGTCTTATCTGGTTAAAAAATATTGGATATACAAACCTCTATTATAAATCAGTCGTAATGTCGTAGAGTTCACAGACCGTCGAGAATACGTGAATATAGTTAAAGGTGTGGAAATATCAACATTGTTCTGTTTTAAGACTTTATTTTAACTAGGTTGCTACGTTTGATCCCACAGGAATATACGCGAATTTGCGGTACAAATTTTCCGATAATATTTCTATCGGTTCTAATCCCAAAGGTATTATTATTACACACCAGGGACTAAAAAATAATCCTAGCAAAGAGATAGTCCATCCACAACGAACGTAAATCTGTCACTTCGGCTGGAAAATGATTGCATTATTTTTTTGAAGCTCAAAGCCCTTCAACATAGTAGAATATGTCCCAAGGGGCAAAATAATAATCGAGCTGGAACATATCGGTTCTATTGTAACACTCCTAAATAGTGATAAAGGAGTAGCTCACTAGCCCCCCTTTTATACCTTCACAAAGTAATGAACTTCGTATCGAATTGATTTCGAATTTAATTCTCATGATAGGCCCTCGATGACTAGTTTCTTTTTCAAAATTTTAATAAAACAGTTGGTAGCTCAAAATACAGGCTCAGCGAGTGAATATCATATGTAGTTTGCAGTCCTATTCTATCTAGTATCTAGTATCTAGTATCTCTGTCGTCTGTCAGTAGTCTTTCATTGGTCTGTCTGCAGTCTGATGCAAAAAATCTGGTTCACTTTAAATCATATAAAGTTCATATTCTATATCAAGGATATCCAACATAAGGCCCGCGGGCTGCATGCGACCTGTGCGTCACTTTTTGCGGCCCGCGGGGCAGGCCTCTAAATGTGAAGATTACCCTTAAATACGAAATATGCACAATTCTTACAATAACGATAACATACAGATAAAATAACGTGTGACGGATATAAGTTTGCAGCGAAGTAACCGGAAATCGGACCGATCTTGTTCCCTCGAATATTCTACGTGCACGTATATAAGAAGGTTGAGTCAGTTGAGTCAAGCGAGACGGGTAGAGTTATTTAATAATTGTTCTAGTGTGCAGTACGCACCAATTCTAAAGCCTTTTTATGTGAAACAGTAGATGAAATATGTCTTCGCAGAAAAGAAAAATAACGAACGAACATCGAGTATATAATGACCATTGGGAATCAGACTATTTAATCTCAAACAACAATAATAAACTTCAGTGCATTGTTTGTATACAAGTACGATCGGTGCCCCACGAGAAAACGTTTCAACAATATACAGGGGAGTCAAGAAAGGCTATCATTACGGATTACAAGAAAACACTAAAAAAAACAATCTTTTTTTTAATATGACACTGATAATAAGTGCAGTATTGCCATTTCTTTCGAAGTAGCGCCCGAAATTGCTAAAGCGAAGAGACCTTTTTGTGATGGAGTGCTTATTAAAACTTGTGCAATCGAAATGGCAAAACAATTGTAAAACGGGTAGACCATATTAATCAATATGTATACCATAGGAACTCCTCGGACACCTGTAACATGCCCATAATTAACCGCAGAGCATCGTAGTCTGGCTAACTTTTGCTCGAGAACATGTAAACTAGTTAGAGGCAGATTGGGATAACGTTATGTGTAGTGATGAGTCTAGATTTTCTTTTCATGGCAGTGATGAACAAATGCGTGTGTTAGACTGCCAGGAGAACGTTATGCATATTTCTTCCTACGATTTTGTTTGGTGGGGGATCTGTAATGGTATGGGCAGTATGGGGAAGTATCACTTTAGACGCGCGCACGAAGTTGGTGGTTATACCAAGAGGGAGTAGTATCACGGCAGTTTCTTATATCGAAATCATTTTGGAACCCCACGAACCCCTTTTGCGCCTTTTGTGGGGAATGATTTAATGTTTATGCATGATAACGCTAGACCCCATACGGCCAACAGTATCTTACGGAAGTAAATATCAGCACTATGCGGTGGACAGCTAGAAGTACCGACAATCCGATTGAACACCTCCGAGACAAGATTGGCAGACGACATAGAACACTTCCTCGTCGCCCAAACAGCCAACAAGAGCTTGGACAAAGATTAAAAGAAATTTGTAAAGATATCGACCAAGAAGAAATTAGAACTTTAATTGAGCCTGTGAGAATGAAAGAGTGTATGTCACACTTGAATTGTTTTGAAAATGAGAAGATTTTGCGTTTGGTATTTATGTAAATCGACGTGCGCAGTTACAGAATAGAAATCAATTAATTCATAAAAAAATATGTAACTACATACGTCGAATTACATAAATACCAAACGTAAAATCTTCTCCTCTTCAGACCAATTCAAATGTGACTTACGCCACTTTCATTCTCACAGGCTCTTATATGAACATATTAATAATATTTAACACAGAGTATATTTATAATATTTTATGTAATAAGTTTTCTTTCGGTCCCACCAATGTAAGGCTCTGTATTGTGTTATATTGGTGGGTGTTTACGAATAATTGTGGAAGCGGCTAAATAAAAATGAATGGTTCATTTGGGAATTCTATCTGAATTTAATTCTCATATGTAATGGCATATACACAAACATATAATTGACTTGTTTTTCGTTGTAAACGTAACATAAGAGAAAGTAATTTATTTATCCCGAATCCCCGAATTTGTAAATAGAAAATATTATGTATTAAGAAGTTTTACTTCCCCTAAATAAAGGTAAACAACTGCTATCCTTACAAAATATTATGTGAAAATACATTAAGCTTACTGAAGTTACGTGGAAACACCTCGTTACTTGAATATTACCTGAAAATTGAAATTTAAATCTCCACATTTTCAGCAAATAGAAATAATGATACTGATGAAATGAAATGAGAAATGAGACCATTTTTAAATCCCCACCGCTGTAAAAACATGTTTCAAATCAAACACACTCTGTAATTGGATATTTTTTCCGTTGTTTTGCAGAAGAACGGCTGTTTGTGACGAGATTTAAAAGCAGTGCGTGGTGAAATATTGGGCAATGGATTACCCGCAGCGGATCATTGTTATATGGCCGTATTTACCAACATCTCATAAACTTTATAGGTCCCATAAGCTATTGAATGTATAAATTGAAAATGTCATTATGACAGAAATGGTCAAAATAAATGCCTGAATAGAGCTTGTGATTGGAGCTTTGAAGACACATTTTCCTAAAATTTTCAGTGTTTCCAATAGAGCGAATCTAAAGTAACTATATTTCGTAGATTATTTATTGTTGCTATAACAATGGATACTTATGGGTTCAATAGCTATTGATGGATTTATAGAACGTTGGTGAATACGGGGGTTTGTGAACTAAATCCCATAGATTGTGATGTGTTTATGTTAATATTATCTGTGTGTCAGCAGTGAATTATTTTTGAATTTTATATGTGATTTTCGTTTTTGTGTAGGTATTTTGAACTGGAGGACACGATCCAACCCAGCCAGGTCGTCGCTCATCCCAGCCGACAGGACACAGCACCCACTGGCGAGGAGGTGGGTGGCGAACTGAATGGACGTGGAGCTACTGAGAGCTGATCCAGAGGGAATGCCTGCTCAATAAACAGAAGACCCGCAAGAGATGGCTGAGGATCTGGGCGGGTACTTTCAGGTGGCGGGCCAGATCACAGTGCCAACCAGGAGAAGCACTATACAGACACCCAAGGCCTACTGGTGGTGCCAAGAGGTAGTTTACGCCAGGAGGGCAACCAATAAGGCAAGAAGACAGGCCCAACGGGCGAGAGCGGCTGGGGCCCGAACCAACCACCTCCAGGAAAACTACAGAGCATAGCGGAAAGACAACATGCGGGCTATCAAAAGAAGCCAGCAGGTCCGCTGGTGTCAAACTGTGTAGGGACGTCGATGACCCATGGGGCCTCCTCCACAAACTGGTACTAAAGAAGATAGGCGCCCGCCCGCCTATTCTTGAAGCCACAGTTTCTGAAGGTGTCAGAGTGTTGATAACTGCCCTCTTCCCGCCAGGATCAGGCATAAACAGAGAACCGTAACCAGAGTACGAGGAAGCGCCCACAAAACTTACACGTGGGAGGACATGGAATCGCCGACTAAGAGACGACACCGAGATTGAAATGCTAGGGGCAACATTCCCCGTGAACAGTCAAATAAAGTACCTAGACTCTCACGTCACGGAGTTCAACACCAACCACACTGCACAGGAACTAGAAGTGACGAGAAAGGCAGCCCGGACCGGGGCAATGGTCGCAAGGCTGCTGCCAAACATCGGAGGCCCTGGGGTTTCGGAGGGGGTTTCTGGCGACTTTGTAGCGCGCCTAACGCCTGTACGCAGTTCCGGCTTGGATTGACGCGGCGGAATATGCCTGTATTCACCAACATCTCATAAAGTTTATAGATCCCATAATCTATTGAATGGATAAATTGAAAACGTCATTGTGACAGAAATTGCCAAAATAAATGTTACACGCCTTGATAGCACTTGTGATTCTTGTTGCTATAACAACGAATGCTTATGGGTTCAATAGCTATTAACCTGACGATAGACAGCAGATATGCTTTATAACCTTATAACTTTAGTAGATCAACAGTTAGGCTCTAGATTTACGATTTAGATTATTTTTTGAAAGAGAGCACTTACTGAAGTCATTCCCTACATGCCATAATGTTTCTGGCACAAAAAACACTTATTGGCCCTTGCGGGTTGTAGATCTCCTTAGTAGTTATATATAAAAATCTTTTAACAAAATTGATTGATGAATTTGTTAATTATTTCCATAAATCTTAACCATAAAAGACATGAATAAGAAAGAGGAACCGTCTTAACAACTCTTTTTAGTTAATTTGTTTTCGTCGACTAATTTAATTCGTGCTAATTTTATAATTTGCATATTGTAGGGTTTCTTTCCGGCCAAATTACCTTAATACGGGCCTGGGCCAATGTGTTGAATATACTGCATAATAATAACCTTGAAATTATACACATACAGCGGCAACTAATTTGTCATATTAGCTCAGATGTTTATTCAAAACGATAATGCATTTCTATACGTGCCGGAATGTGTTTGCGCATAAACGATAAATAGTATTTAAGGTTTAAATTGCGAAATGTGGATTCAAAACGGGAATCAGTGCTTAATGCGCGATTTAGTGGAATTACTGTAATGATTTTCGAATTCCATAAAATTTGTGACCTTATTATAAAGCGCAATTATATTAGAGGATGCATATATATTGTATACATGTTTGTTTTAGGGAAGTGGACCCAAATAATACTTGAGTGGATGGTATAGATTATGTAGTGTTTTTTTTATTTCAAGAATTATAACGACTACTTCACGATGCTGTTACATTGAATGTAGTTTAACCTGTTGAAATTTTTTGCATTTTTTTGCGTTACGCCTATCGTGAATGGTTAGTTCGCGCAATCAGGGTACTGTGCCCTAGTAATATAATATGTAATATACGTTTCTAGACCATGGAGCGGCAAATATTTGAGGTATTTTTTTCTACATTAAATTCAATGTAGAAAAAAATTACTCATGAATTGTTTGATCAGAGGTCGACAAACTGCGGCTTTTAAGCAATACAATTGAAAGTAAACATTTAGTAGAAGGAGTAATTACTTTATTGATTACTATTATTATATAAAAATACTATTATACTAAAACTAGTAGTAGTGGTAGTTACTTTATTCGTAACTATTTGTAACTAGCTATCGATCTTCGGGTTCTGTTGCCGCGTATTAGTGTGTGAGTGAAAATCGTTCCAGAGCTTTCTAAAGTATCGTTAGTTGTATCTCAACGACAAATACTAACAGGCACTACCCGAGCCGAGAGTCGAACTATTGAAAGTATATAAGTGTATTATACATCTCACAAAAATAGTAGTAGTATTTACTGCATTTTTTATAATTTGTAACTGGTTATCGACCGTCGGATTCTTCTGCCGTGTGTTGGTAGTGTATGTGTATATGAGTGTTAGAACTTGCTACTATAAATCGTCACCGAGTTTTCTAAAGTGTTGTTAATTGTACCCCAAAGACAAATGGTGCCCACTACCCGGGCCGCCTGTTCGTTCAGCTGGGGTGCTACTCACTGCACTACATCGGCGTGTTACAAAAATATGATTACACATATTATTTTCGCTTTCAATTGTATTTCTGAAGAGCCTCACACTCGTATTCATAGAGTCGCAGTTTACTGACTCCTGATCTAGACGAATCATATTCATGATCTCCCTTTAAATTATGATGATATCACAAAGCAATAACACGGCTGCTATCTCATATTATTACATTAACAAATACAGAGAGAAGCACTCCCGATGCGCTCAGGTGCATCGATAATTAAATTATGACTACCGGGCAGCCATCCTGGCTCTTATAAATTATCATTTATTACGACCACTGGTCCCCCTAGTGCCTCCTCGCTTTTTAATAATTCAAATAAGGTTTCTCTGTTATTTATAGCGGTAGTTGCATCAGATTGTTATAATTGATTTGAGTACAATAAGGAAATTTGCTATTAGCGGTATGTGGCGCTATAATGCAAAAGACGATGGTGCACCTATTTTCATATGATTAGATTATGCGGGAAGATGCATTTTGTTTTTAGGTATATAACCATGCATGTAGCTGACTCAGGTAGATGGTGCGCGTCTTTTATTTTACGTATGTGTTAATAATATTTTGCTTGAAAGCTTGCATTTATCAAATCTAGATGTTAGCGTTCGCGAGGGTTAATAAAGACTAGGGCCAATAGAAAGCTGTAGTGGCCCTGCTGGGCTTGAATTTAATATGGTCTAGTCCGAAGCTGCAAATTGAAGGCTTTCGAGCAGGATGCCGAGTAACAAATATTTTGGTATCAAACGGCTTCTAATGGCGGCGTTGATGATGCGAAGTAAGCCGGATCGACGAGAGGACGAGATAGTTACAAAAATCTTTCTCGCCAAACGCTCGGCAATCTGGCGTTTCAATGTCAAAATCTTCAAACTAAATATGGAATGTCAAATATTAAGAACAAACTAACCAAGATGAGTAGAGGGTTCAAATCACAATGCCATACTGACGATTTAGTCTGCCCCATGGATGCTGGACGGGAAATGGAAGTGTTAATACGTTTAAAAAGTAAAAAAATACAAAATTAAAGTTAAGATCTGCTGATAGCAACCCACAACACTAGTACCATGTGAACCCAAGAGCACCTACAAGAACTGGAACATGAACTTTAAAATGTCAAATGAAACATTGCCGGGTTATGCGAAATGTGATTAAAAGGAGATAGACCAGAAACCGGGGCATATCCTGTATTAGAACAAGACAGATGCCAAATATCATAATGTATGTGTAGCTTCTATCATTAACAAGAACGTCAAGCACCTTGTTAGTAAATGACAATCAATATCAAACAGAGTAATATACATAATGCTAAAACTGTCTAAAATATATAACCTCCAGATAATACAAATAAAATAGAGCAGAAAATATAAAATTCGAAGGACTTTACGAAGATATAACAACTGTGATACGAGCAGAAAGCTCACGATGCAAATCATTTCTGAAGATTGCAAACAGCAGACATACTTTGCCATGCAGAAAATATGCATAAAATAGCAACCACAAAGAAACAAAGAAATTGGCAACAATACGGCAATTATAATTGAATTAGACGAGGTACAGACAGAACATCGGTAGAATATAAAATATGAATAAATCTATCAAAAAATATATCAGAAGATTCGTTGTTGTTCTAATATCTTATTAGAACAACAACGAACTAATAAAGAATGCAATTGAAGAAAACGCTAATATGAAGGTTTTAAGATCCAAATTGTCTGCCGGATCAAGGATAGGAAAAATAAAGAAGCCTCAAAATATCATTGCCTAATAAAGAAGTGGGGGTAAAGTCATAGAGAACTTCTACAAAATATTTCAATATCTTAAATTCGGACGACCCTAACCATAAAATAGAAGATATCAGTTTCAGAAATAAGATCCGCTTTGAGAATAATTAAAAATGAAAAATGTTCCAATGAAGAACACATAACTATACGAAATGCGGAAGAGAAGGGGGAAACCCGTGGAATAAGCAGTCTAAATACTACTAAATAAATGTTTGGATTGAGAGAAAATACCTGCGGATACAACAACGAGGGTTATTATTTTGTTTAAAAAGGGTGATACCACAAAGATAGAAAACTACCGACCGATCAGCTTACTATCGCAGCTGTAGAAACTATTTAAAAGAATAATAACAAACCGCCTTGCTAATTGACTCCTACCAGCCAGTCCGGCAACCAGAGTTTCTGAAACGTTATAGCACAACAGATCAACTACTGACTGTACGGCGAGGAGGTTCATCTGCTTATTGAACGCTTTGGGAAAGTTATTGGAAACCCTCGTTAAGGGGAGGCTGGAAGGAGAGTTGAAGGGAAAACAAGTGCTACACGATCACCAGTATGGATTCAGAGCCTGCAGATCTACTATAGATGGCCCTCAGTACCTTCTTAAAAATTCCGGACTCAATTAACACCAAGACAGCCAAATATCGCGAGTTCTGAACGATGGTAAAGCTTGACCTGCAAAATGCCTTTAACTCGGCCCTATGGCACGAGATTATTAAAGCCATCAATAACGCGAACATAAGTAGCTACGTGATAAGAGTGACCCAGTCCTACCTAGACACTCGATACCTCCTTACTTCCAACAGTAGACAAATTCGTATCCCACAAGGATAGGTCCTGGGCCCAACACTATAGAATACCTTCCACAATAAAATATTGAAGACTACCATCGAACACGTCGTGGCGCTGATTGTTTACGCTGATGATTACTGCTGGAGGAGAAAACCAAATGTGCCATAGAAAAAGTGTGTCACTGGTACACAGTAAGATGGGAGTTAGGCTTAAAATAAGCAAGAGTTGGTACTCCTCGCCGGCAGAAGGATAGTGGCGAGTCTTGAACTGAATATAGAAGGAAAACATAAACCAGCCAAACGTCAGCTGAAATGTACGGGAATACATCTGGACAAGGATGCTTGCATGACAACCCACATCAAGAAAACATGCGAGAAAGCCAACCAGAATCTAATGGCTCTATGGAGTGTCACAGCCAACATCGGCAGACCACGATACGGACAACGGAATGTGTATCATCGTTTGTACTCTACGGGGAACCAATATTGGCACGGGTCCTAAGGCACAGCCATTATGAGGCTATGCAGGAAAGCATGAACAGAAAAACAGAAAAATGGCTATACGCATCACTTCTGCGTATAGTTTAGCACCAACATTGGCAGTTCCGGCCATTGTCCGCCTACCACCTATTAAACTGAAAGTGGAAGAGAGAGTAGCCATCCACATACATGGCAGAGGACATAAGGCGTCAGGGACTGGTGCAACAGACAGTGGGGGCATGTGGACTTCTACATTCCGCAGGCCCTAACAGGACACGGAGTATCCCAGACGTACTTAAAGCGGCAAGAGTGAAAACAGTGAGGTATTGGTACTGTGATACGAAGATACCCAGGAACATACAATATACGAATGCGGTCGATGGGAGGAGTTTAGATCAATAGTAAACCAGAAATGTGGTACACAAGTAACACGAGGCAACATCGCAAGACTCCTGCTGGAGACAAAGACAAACTGGATAGCGATCTCCGAATGGACCACGATGGTGATGCAGACAAAGGAGACAATATATCTCAATAATAAACTTCAGACCTCTGAAGAAATGCCTAAAGGCGGATACCAGGATGAAGCGGAGAGAGGTGGGGTTTAGCTGATAGATAGGCCCTAGATGGGTTCAAATCCAGCACATCCCGGAGAAGAATGCCAGCAAGGCCTCCCTGGAGTCTTTGAATATTCCCACCCTCAAGATAACTGTACGGCTGTTTATAGAGAAATCCACGGAATACAATATTCTTTACATTTATACACTTCCAGAAAGCATTCGACTCGATAGAAACAAGATCCTAAGAGCGATGGACCGAGCTAGAATAGACTCAAGGTCAAAGATCCTGTAACACATTTATGATAATGCGCATTTCCATATCACAATATACGAGAACCTCGTAGCCATAAAACATCGAATCCAATGTTCGCCAGGGACATCCCATCTCCCCAAAATTGTTTACCCTGACACTAGAAGATAGTTTTAAAACTGTAGCATGGGAACATAAAGGCATAAATAAAGATGACTATTTTTTATTAACGGCGAGTACTGCCCCCGCCCCTAAGCTGTGGCAATTCACGGACCTATTGTGTTTCATACAACATACATGATTTGCTAACCACTGAATAAAAAAGTTTGACGATCGTGGTACATAGTATTATGATCAGTGGCACGGCATGGCCCTCTGTAGGCTCTAATATCAATACTGTACAATGCTTTATGCTGTTTTACTATTATGAACTGAATTATTGTTTTTAGGTATCTTATTATTTTTATGCACGTCGATGCATTTATGGATGCCCTTGTGCTGGAAGAATCCATTGGTTATGAACATATCATTCTGATTGCATCGATCCTTAAGTCTTTTCCCGTTTTTCACCATATTTATCAATTATGGGACTACCTGCCTGCTTCCCTGTTCGTGCAGCTATCCGTAGAATTCTTTCTTATTTTTTACGATTTCATCTTCGTTGGGGGAGTATACGCCGATAAGGGCTATTCAATTTTCCAGTAATGATATATATATATATATATATATATATATATATATATATATATATGTATATATATATATATGTATATATATATATATATGTATATATATATATATATATATATATATATATATATATATATATATATATATATATATATATTAGCCGCCATAAATAAATGAGCACGCAATAAACGCTGATGTATTTTGATGAAATGTTCAGAAAACGTGTATTTTATTCCTATTAAGAAACGATGTAAATTTCAGCAAGATGCGTTGACCCTCCTCTATTAGGCATACCTGAAATGAGCGAATCTATGCTAGCTCAATATTCTTTCGTCTATGCAATTCCATTCGGTTATATGTTTATAAATGTGTTGTTGATTATTATCCACATTCTTCTTTTCACTCTCTCCTCTTTTGCCACTTCGGCGTATAGGTTCACATATGAACCTTGTTGTTCTCATCCTTGCTATTTTTTTTTGGATTCTATCAGAATTAAAATATCCAGGTGTAGCTTTTCTGGTTCTGTAGTCATTTCTAGCATCTTCCCTCTACTTCCCAACATTCAAAGTTGACTTTTTCATTATCCTTTTTTTTTGCTGTTTTGTTTTTTTTTTTGCTTCGGAGGCTGGATATGTGAGTTCTAGCAATAAATTTAATATTCAAATAAACATATGTGTGACATCGTAAAAAGGAGCCCAAGTCAATTGCAACTTTCCAATCATCCGTAAAACCATGGCACCCTAGGAAAATGTTACCATTGAGTATACCGCTTTGCGTATAAATTAATGAAGAACGAACCTTTTTAAGGAACCGTCTTTTTGGGAAACCAGAAAACTTGTTTGAATTGGGCTTACAAATAAGTATAGAGTTATTTTTCAATTAGGTATGATTAGTTATTAAATTATTTTTTGAAAATAAATTTATAACCATAAAGTAATTATATTTCGTCGCCTAAGCAGCAACACCACACATTTAACATTGTATTCGAGGTTGTCAGGTGAGATAAAAACTGATTAGAAAAATATTATTCTTGAGTTATGTTACTGGCAAGAAGTTATCCTTTTTTTATTGTATTGCTTATATTTTATTTATTTGAACCAAGAGCAATTTAATTACTCCAATATAATCAGTTTTTCTCTCTCCTGTCAACCTCGAATAAAATTGAAATATGTGGTGTTGCTGCTTAGGCGACGGTTTGGTATATTTGCAACTTAAATAGATTTATTTTTGTTTAAAATAATAATAAAAATCTTTTATAATAATATATTAAAATTGGTTATTAATTTAAAAATCGAATGATATATGTGCGAATATTGTTGCGAAATATAGATATAAATACTCAAAATCATAGAAGCTTTCTTACTGATAAATTATAATCATACAGTGTTTAAAAACTAACGGACTGCGCCTCTAATCACTAGACTACTTAACAGTTTTTGTATAACAACCACAAAAAAATACAGATGTGTAGAACACCGGGGTTTCGCTGCCACCACCGCAGGATTGAGGAAAACGTACAAGTTTTAGTATGTTTAATGTATAAAAGTTAACAACTCTTTAAAGTAAGCACTAGCCCCTGTAGCTTGGTGAGTCGGTGTCGAATGTGGTAGCAAGAATGAATGAATGACATATTCAGGTCTGCGAGTACAGTGTCCTATAATATCGGTCCTATTCAAGGCCGATAATGTGTTCTGGTGAAAATCTTCTAATGGGGTGTTTATTTGCGCTGGCTCCTTCATGGGTGCATCATTGGCTTAAGTCGACTTGTTACTTAATGACGTCAACCGATTAGCCACATGGATAATCGGACGCCAATTATGTATATAAACTATAATACATTCATACTGATACTGCCCATATATTGATAAATGTATTTAACACTTTTATTAGTAAATGTTTTGTAGACGACAACTGAACATGGTGTATACAGTTTATACGTGAAATGTCGGGTGTCTTATCACATATAAGAAGATTAAAATCCCCGTACGAAGAACAGTTTTAACAGTTTTCTGAATATTATAATAGACATCTGAATTTTTAAGCTCTATTATAAATGCCCAATAATGTTTCCATCTGTATGGTAATATAATTGATTTCATTGTTGTATAACATAAGTTAGTTAAAATATTATTTGATAGACATACTATTTATGATTAAAATTAAATAGAAACCAATTTGATCAATTTACTATATTAATATTTAGTTTTAAAATTGATAAATTGGCATAAAACCACACCACCGTTCAATTAAATAGGGCAAGGTACTGCAGGTTCGGTGTAAAGGGTAATTTATGATATCAGTTAAAGGTTAATTGTAGCGATAAACGCAATTTAACTTCCAGAAACATTATAAATAGCTCTATGTGTTTATATAAATACAAAATGTTTATGAATAATTACCATAAGCTAGAAATTACACAGTAAATGAAGACAAATAAAATGCTAGTGGTTGAATAAACATTCAAATTGAAGTAAGTTTATGTGTAAAACTGTCTATAATCAAATTTAAATCACTTGCGTATCTACGAATGTTAAATATTTGATACAAATTGAAAGTCAATCAATAATAACATGCCGATTGTCGTGGATGTAATTCAAGCAGATAATAAAAATCATACAATTTGTTATCGATTTGCAACAACAGATTTATTTTAGAAAATATTTAATAAGGAAACTGACATTAATGAAACATATATAAGTGTGAATCCACCCCTTAGCAATCTACATATCTAGATTTCGATCTTATTAGATCTCATCAGTGTAGCTCAGCTAATGAGGGTGAATTCACACAATATCTCGAGTGGTTATATACAAAACTGATACAACTAACTCCCTAGGAGGAAAGTTAAACGCTATCTGATAGCACCACATTAATTAGCATTGCACATCCATATGGGTGTGCATTGCTAATTAATGTGGTGCTGCTAGATGGCGTTTAACTTTCCTCCTAGGGAGTTAGTTGTATCATTTTTGACATTAATGAGTTCTTTAAATATATTGCATATGGCATCCACTTTTATTTAATTTGTATGATATGGAGGAATTCTATAAGGAGTTAATCTAATAAAGAACTCTCTCAGGGTTCTGTCTCGTGTTTTTAATTGGTGTTTATACAAGTAAAAAACAGCTTTTGTTTGGTGTAACCATTATACAATCAAAAAATCAACTCAACATATCGAGTACTAAAATATAATCCTAAAACTGGAAATATACCTCCTATAGTCCCTCTTAACCCTATTTCAACAACTTCCTTTACCGCGCCAGTCATTTGCAGATTTCCACGACTTTCCCATACTTTCTTAACCACTTATTCGCCTTCCTCACATTTGATATCTAGGTGCCACCACGTATCACGCCCTTTACTACACTGTACACATGCTGTATCTTTGCCCCATCACCACGTTGCTTCCTCTCTCATACGAGCCGCATCTCGCTCTTGCCATGCATAAATTGTTATCCCTGCTGTATCCTCCCCTGGTTATGTAGCTACGGGTTTCCCTTGGAACTTGTTACTCCACATAATAGCAACAATATCCCTCATTATCTTTATGGCCTCAGTCATTCACTTCCCATTCTTCTCAGCGTTTCCTCCACCCACATCTCACACATACCCACTCTTTCATACAGTCTTTCCCTATCCTTTCTCTATCCACTCTTTGTCCTACTCGTACATCTCATCCACACCTCCCACAGCAGTCTGTCTTTCCTCACAAGCATCATCCGCATATGCTAATATCCATACCTTATTTCTCGCTCAATCAAACAGAGCTATATTAATTTTGCGAAATATTTGTCAATCGTAAAGCATCAATATTACTTACCCAATTGAAATTGATGGAATCCGAATTAGAACCTGAAAACAAATAAATCAAAATTATTCATGGTTACAGGTGTACATATATATATATATATATATATATATATATATATATATATATATATATATATGTATTAAATATTTTTAAAAAGCTTGATTTTTTAGATTCTACTATTGTAGTTTGTAAAATATTACGAAGGAAGCCTTCTAGTGTATCAATACATATACAGATACACATCGACAATCCAGCTTATATAATAATATATATTAAATGAAATAATAATTACATGTTTATGAAAGTATTAAACATAAAAATTCATAGGAGATATCATAAATACAAGATGTTATTGTAGTGTGTATGATATGAAAATGAATGATTTAATAGACACATACAAACTAAATTACTGAATAAGATCATGAGGTTGAAATCGTTTGGAGAGTCGCAACAAATACTAAGTACTATAGGTAAAATGCGTGGTCTCTATACTTGCTACGGGCGAATTGTTTCAGTTGTAACCCTGCAAATGCCGCCACGTAGCGATGTGTGGCGAATTTAAATTATTTGTTTTCTGGTGTTTGCTCTAGCGTATCAGTGACGGGTCAGATGCCGTCCCCGCAACATCGAGCTATAAACCGAGAAACACAGTATCTCCGTCGATGGTGATGTCGCACCATCTTTTTCTTGGGCTTCCTATGGTTGGCGTCCCCGACGGTGTTATGTCACTTTTTACTAGTTTTACTAGTTTCTCTCTATTCATTGAACAAAGAAATCTGCAAAACCAAAAGGGGCATGTAGAGGAAGTTCTGCGAGCAGGTAAACTAAACCCCCGCATGTGCTAGAATCCAGAAAGAATGACCGAAAGAAGGTAATGAAACCAAAAATATTTATATGGGATATACCCAGGTTTAGTACAGAAAGGACATTTTCGCCCCATACCTGTGGTAGCATAGCCTGGTAGTACATACCGCAGGGATCGCCCAAGGCCAAAGCCATCTTTCTACCAAAGGTTGGAAGAACTAACGATTAGACACCCAAGTCATATAGACTCTTCAGCCTTACGTGTTTCCTACTCAAGACACTAGAAAGACTGCAGATAGATGCATTAGATGGCATACTGATAACTAACCCTTAATCAATCGACATTTCTCTTATCGGCCTAGAAAGTCAACCGACTTGGCGCTGGATGACCTGAACAGGCTATTTCAAAAACACTGTATGATGGAAAGTTAGCTACGGCCACTTACCTTGATATTGAAGGGGCACTCAACAGTATCGCAACACACTCAATGGTCAAATCACTATGGAATAAAGGCATACTACAAGTTCTGTCAGCCTGGAGAACAGGATCATCATATCCACACTCGACAAGGCCACCATTAGTAAGGCTCGAGTTGGAAGGGGGTGCCCGCAGGGGGAGACTATTACTGCTACTTTGGCCAGTCCTAGTAGACGATCTTCTGGAGAAGTTATCCTCGGAAATTATCCACTGCCTACGATATGCAGACGACATTACCAGCGCCATTAAAGGAAAATTTGCGGCAATAATCGCACTGCGCACACAAAGAGCCCTGAATATAATGGACAAATCGTGCGAGAATGAAGGTTTGTCCATAAATCTTCTGAAAACCACAATAGTCAACTATACAAGAAGAAGAGTACTAACAGGTCTAACACACCCGATACTTAAAGGTGTAGAAATTTCATTTGCACCAAAGGCCAAATACCTAGGAGTTATGTATAACTTAAAACTGACACGGCACTCACACATAAGCAAAACTACACAGAAAGCTACATGAACACTATGTAGGTGCAGCAGAATGTGTAGTAATAACTGGGGCCTCAACTCCAAAATGGCCCTATCGCTTTACAGTAGGGCAGTAAGATATTATATGGGTCAGTAGTATGGTAGCCCAAGTCTAAGCAAGCCAAAGCGACTAGGCTACTGAGCCGCACCCAAGGGCTTTCCTGCCTGAGAACATGATTAATGAAAAAAACACCCACCGTCGCAATGGAAGTCTTACTGATCGTACCACCACTACACATCCTCATTGAAAACTGTAAACCACAGATTACTTCGAGGTCAAACCGCCATAAGCAAATAGCACGGGGCGAAGTACCTGCAGCTGCATAACGATTGTGCGGTCCATCGAACACAGAAACGGCAAACCCCGACCACCTCAATATGTGAAGGAACCGACATGGAGGCTTTGCACTCTGCTAGCCAGAACAGAGCTCATCGAAGTCGTTTAAGACATGCCGGGGACCACAAATAAAACTGTCATTATTCTAAAATATTGACAGTATTATTGATCGTGTAAGCAGGTGCCTTTCGTATATACGAGGCATATGCAGGAAGTAAGAGTACTGAGGCTCTCACGGTCGGAGGGATTTTAGTTTCATCATGTTGGCCACACGGCTGTGTAGCCTGATTCCTCCCCTTTGCACCGAGACCGGTTCGAGTACGTTGAGAACTGTTGACACGACAACAAGTTTCGTGAATAATGTCAATCCAATCTCCCGCCAAGTGCGAAATACGCGGCGTCATCCGTTATCTCGTTTGGAAGGGAAAACCTCCATTTAAGATTTATAATGAGGTGAAAACTGCATCTGGTGATAAAGCTATGAATCGTACGAATGTGTACAAGTGGTGTAGCGAGTTTAAAAACACCTCACCCTCCGCCAAAAAGTTCAAAATCACAATTTCAGCCAAGAAAGTCATGGCATCCGTGTTTTGGGACTGTCAAGGCATAATTTTAATCGAATATCTGCCTCAAGGGGAGACCATCAACTCTGCAAGATACTGTGAGACCTTAAAAAAATTGCGAAGGGCGATTCAGAACAAGAGGAGAGGCATGCTGACAAAAGGAGTCTAACTGCTGCATGACAATGCCAGACCACATACGGCCAACGCCACGAAGGAACTGCTCGCCTCGTTTAAATGGGATGTCCTGAACCATCCCGCGCTTTCCCCTGATCTAGCACCTTCAGATTACTATCTCTTTACCTCCCTGAAGCTGCACATGGGTGGAAAAACGTTTTTAACCGACGAGGAGATAAAGGAGGAGTTGGAGAAGTGGACGAAGGAGTTGGCGGGAAATTACTTCGAGGAAGGCATCAAAAAATTGATACCTCGCTACACCACCTGCATAGAGAGGAATGGCGACTATGTCGAAAAATAGCTTTTATTATGTACTACAGTTTCACGTAATTGTTTTGTTTAAATAAAAAAATTTAACATCTACAAAAATTCAGTACTCTTACTTTCTGGATATGCCTCGTATATACATAACACCACTCTACGTAAATAATTCTTATAATCCTCTGCATCCGTCATGAGAATTTTTCATCCATCTTTTGCGCACAGTAGTACGTTTTGTAGAAAAAGCCAGAGTGAATACAAAGAACGCTTTTTTCGATTATCCATATTAATAGTCTAGGACGATATTGATGAAAATACTGACAGTATGGAATGACCGTGTAAGGTCGATAAATATTGACGGTTGATTGACGTTAATACTGAGAGTACTATTATTGACAGTATTGTTGACCGTAATATTACTGTCAATATTTTAGAATAATGACAGTGTTACGGTACAATAATACGTTTAAAATATTCATTATTCTAAAATATAGTAGTAGCCAGTATTACTCATCGTGTAAGATAATTGATTACATGATAAATATAAAAGGAGCAAATATTGACACTACTAGGATTGACAATATTATTGACCGTGTAAGGTGCCTTTATGGAGAATATATAATGAGAACGGTTATAGAAAACTGGTGTAGAGGAATCGGCATAGGAGGAGTTTTTAGTTTAGGTTTAAACAATCTTCGATATGCGGATGACCCGGATGACCCACGTGCAGAAGATGAACTAACTAAAGTGGTAGAAAAATCGAAAGAGGAAAATGGAAAATATGACTTAGAAAACAATACCAATAGAACCACAAAGCAACGAAAGACGGTCAAAAGGTGTGGAGGAACCGTCATAGGAGGAGGCCGTTCAAACGATCTTCAATATGCGAATCACACGGTATCGCACGTGCAGGAGATGAACTAACCTAACTAAGTACAAGTGATACAGAAAAAGAAAAGTAAAGTGGAACATATGATCTAGAAAACAACACCAATACAAAAAAAGCAACGAATTACAATCGCACCATCAATAACAGATGAGATATTACACACATAGGAGTGCTGATCGCGAACGAAGGTAGTTCCTTGGAAGAAATTAAGAGGTGTGAAATGGCTAAAACAACGGACCTACAAAATACATGGACCGACAGTGAAATAACCCTACACACGAAGAAGACACGGGTTCTCTGGACTACCAGAAGAAGGATATAAACGAACTGTAAAGCTATCATTAGGGAATGATACTAATCAGAAGGTCTTGGCTAGAAGAATTTAGGTACGAGTAAATAAATCAATAAATCATGTATACTCTGTTGCTCCTCATAATGAGTAGTTTGTCGTCTCCTTTTGTAAGTACCTGTTGATTTTTCATCTGTAACATTTTTTCAGGTCTTTTGATGCTTTGTTAAGTGATTTTTGTATTCTCTTCAGTTCGATTATTCTGCCTTCGTTACCTGAGCCATCTCTTTTTCGAATTTTATCTCTAATGTTAATGGACAGGTTAGTCACTGATTCATCTATATCTTAAGGGGTATTTGGAGGTGTTCCAGATTCCGATCTTTATTACCTGCGTCATTATGATATCTTGGTAACCAATGTTGTGATTCATCATTGTCCCCATTTGAGTGATGAATTATTTCATCATGGTTTTCTGTTCCTCCATGACGTTTATTTGTTGTATGTTAGTTGTATTTTCTATTATACGCCCGTATATATGAACAGAAACAAATTATTATTATTGGTTGGCTTTTCCTGTGATATTTAAAGCATCCTGTCTTTGGGACAAAGTTAGTCCCTAGCTCTACTGTACATCGGTGTTCTGTTGTAAAGTTACCTTACGTAGGATGCGGTAAAATTTTGTGGAAATTGTTTGTGGAGTGTACAACCTTATAATTATCTGTAGTTTCAATATTCTATGTTCAAAAGAATATTATTTTAAAGTGTATTCTGAAATCTATTGTGAAATGCAGAATTTTCAAATAATCACCATATCGTAGTAAACACTGAAAATCTAAAAATTTTAATATTGCAAGTATAATCTACAAATATTTTAGGCAGTTACCAAAATATACGAGTTAAACTAAAATAAACAATCAAAACATGTGAATGTTGGCAAGTTCCAAATTATTAAGAGATTATTGTGGATATTTTCTAAACAGTCTGTACCGGTTAAAATTAAAAACATTATATTTAAATAATTTCAAAAAACACAAGATTCCTCAAAATTTGAAATAATAGTTCACCTTATTTAGTTAGTACCCACAAAAGATCCGCCGCTCGAATTTAGCGCATGGGATCTTAGAGGATAAGTTCACACGGATATCAATAGCGTCCTTCACTAGTAATGATTTAAAATTAATTTAATGACATTGTATAAAGTGAATGCTAGATTATTAACTAATTTGAAATACCTGATTTACCGGTGGAAAAGCTCGGATGGCTAATAGCCCTATAAAGATATAGGTGTTGTTGTAAGAAGAAATTACTTAGCTAGTTGAAGGAACTGCCTAAATATTATACTATTTGTACATCTATATAAATGTTTTATAGACATCTAGCTCATGGGCCTAGTGGTTAGAGCCACAGTCCGTCTTGTGCTGACCATTGGGGAGAGAGAGTTCAAACTATGTTGTTCACGATATATGGAGAATCATCTTTCACAGAATTACAATGGTTTTCTGTTAAGATAAGTTAAGGTAAATACCGGGTGGTTACACTTTTCTGAGATTCTCCCTTTGCCAGCGGAAAAGCTCTCGAGCTGATAGCTATAAATATAGAAGTGTTTGTGTTAGTTTTATACATTCTATTTTCTGATAAAAGTAAATATCAAATGATTATATGTTTATTAATGTATGGTAGCTTTGTGCTTTTACTTCTATATTTTGAGTGGCTTAAATTGAAAGCTCCCGCAACGTTTCTAAGCATCCCCAATTATACAAAGTGATGCGTTTTAGATTTTATCACCGCCATAAACTGTCAATAGGGAAATTTCAAAGCCGACCATTACCTGTTTTATTGCGCTTGTTAGCGAAGTTGTAGCAAAGAGTGGAATTGGCACTAAAAGAATACAGCTTTTTAATCTGCATTTTTACAATTCCAGCGCAGAGATCAACGTGCTCTTCATTTAAAATTCATTAAAACTTGCCTGACCTTTTCTAAACGTATTTGTATCATTGTGAAATATATGACTTTACTTTTATATATTATTTAGATGAATAAATAAAATGCCCGTTGGTCGAATTTATAATTTCAAAAATCAAATCCTTAATTTAATTATAACGCGATAGCCGGAGACATGAGTTCGAGTCCCATCGAAGACAGAATTTGTTAACTTATCAAATATTGGAAAATCTGATGATTTATTACTCAGATATCCACAAATGGTACGATTTCTCACACTATAATACTAATACACTAACAATAAGTGCACATAAAAACATAAATGACAGCTTTTACATATAAGGATGATATATACATGTCTGTTAGTCACCACAAGAACTATATAGGTGTATGTAGCAGGATAGAATATAACTGTAAAAACTATGGCAATATGCAACAGTGTTTATTCTGATGTTGATTTATTCTGCTGTATTTTTAGTCCATCGGAACAGGCACATCAGAGACATCTTAAATTTACATACTATATTTTTGTATTCACAAAAACATCAGTTTCTCTACGGTTGACAATTATAAAATAATGAATCGGTTTCAAAGTTTTACTCGTAATTGTCAATCATACTAAACTTTACTTAAAATAGCCGGAAACTTAAAGAATAGCTAATCGATACTAACGAATTTTATAGCATATGGTGAATGATGGTGAAGATAGACAGAAGTAATTAATGTCTCATCATATGCGACTTATTAAGGGAGCGTTATTTTTAACTGTATATGAATACGGACATTAGGCTTGTTTTTTTTTATAAAGGCAAAATGTTATAATTCTTTTTTATTAAATATCCGGTATTAGACGTAAATATGGCTTTTTCTGCTAAAAGTATGAAAAGTGTCCTGTTCCTGCAGAAAAACGTTCTTATGTAATAGTAAATAATAAATAATTAAAAGAAATCATTTAAATTACATATATTGTATTCTCCAAGTCCCAGCCTGTATAAAATGTTACAAGAATGTATCTAGGGATTAAGTGAATGACTCTGTATATGATAAACACAAGACATTTGCAAGTCTCAATTTATAATCCCCCACAGATAGTTTCCCACCAAGCAGTACAAAACAATATTTCACACTCATGTACTACTAACACCATCCATCACATAACATTTCGCTTTCAAGAATGCCCCCGTGTGACATTTTTATTAATCCCATGTTTACTTCCAAACTCTTGTGTTCCTGTGTTTATTTTAATTATATCAGCACATGGCTGACACACTTATGACGGAATCGCTTACATAATTCATGCGGACCGGCGTTTCGTGTAACCCTCCGTACATTAGCGCCGGTGTAGCAGTTGCAAATTTATTCGGCAGGAATTAATCACCGTAGATTTACTTCATTCCCTCGTAAGAAATTCAATTCCCAAAAAATGAAATTAAAGCTTGTAATGTATACTCTAAGGGATATAATTATACGGGGTGTTTAATTTAATTCGGTAGAGTAGAGAGAACATTTTGTTGGATGAATTTAGTAAAGGTTGTTTGTGTAATTTATTGAATTAATCTGCATTAGAAGGGAGGGCACTTGCACGTGGGAAGATTTTAATGAAACTTCCGGAAGAACTTTATTATTTATTAACTCAAATAGTCATATTAATATTAATAAATCTCTACACAAGTGTGCACTTTTGATATTTATTAACATTAAAATTCTTTGTGATTTTTTCAGACAGGAATCCGTAAATAATCGCAATAATTCTCAACTCATTTTAATGTTATTGTTAATATTATTATATCTTAATGGAAATCATGTGTAGAGACTAATGAACATAACAATATGTATAGTACATTGTTCACAAATGCTTTTATGTTCAATGGACCTCATCACGGTTTCATATTAAAATATAAATTTCAATTGGAATGGCTAATAACCAAAATACATTTATTTGTGAATAATATTTGTTTGAAGTGAATTTAATAGGAAACATGACAACAAACACGTGATAAAAAACGTATTAATGGCTGGAAACCGCTCTTTATATACATTTAAAAGAATAATCCATAATAAAATATATATGTAATATAAGTGGAATAAAATTTAATCTTTATTACTTCAGTGCAGAAAACACATACATATTTAAATTGAAGCAAAAGGCGAGGATTCGGTTTGAGATTACTAAAGATCGGCTGACAGTTTAGTCGGATTGGGTTGCATCCTCGCACAATACGCAAATTAAATTGATTGATTGATGGTGTGTGCGCACACTGTTCAATAGTCTCGGCCGATTGCTTACACATAGTTGCGATCGAAGCTGAATAGGGCTCCACGTTATTATTACTATGATTCGAAGGAGAATAATTATGAAGAAGAGAAACCGTGCATATTGAGTGTATCCCACTAGACGTGATCTATTGTTGCTAGGAAACATTTAATCGCTACATCCTAAATTACTGGAGTATCCGAAAAAGTTTTTCGGTTTTCCGAGTGTACTCGAATAGTTTCACATACTTCTTCCCACAGCTTTTTCTTCGTGTTTAGGTCTGAATACCTTTGCACGCTTTTTTATATAAAGCTGGTCTCGTTTTGATCAGTTCAATTAAAGTCTTTATGACCTAGTCAGTAATTACGGACTTTACGGAATGTATGTATTTAAAAAAACGGTAATATAAATAAAATAGGATTGTTTTTTGTTTTTTTGTTATGTATTTTTTTGTTTCTTGCTCTAGATGTATGAGCATTGTGTATTTTTTTATAATATAAATAAAATATTGTACTTTATATATTGCACTGCACTCCGTGTAGTTGGCGATTATGCGCATTTGCATACTACACCATACTGAATAAGCAGTCTGCTAACTTTACAATTGAAAGTGAATTGGGAAGCACATCCAAATATTTCTCGGTAGGTCTATCGGCCGACTAGAATCCCTTGAGTGTGCGCACTTATGTACGTGTTCATACTGATTAAGCATTTTACCCGTCATTTTAAAGGCTTTTATAATAATTCATAATTTATTGGTGCTACAAAATTGTTATTTACAAAAGTTATATTTAAAAAATTAAAATTCATTTATTGAAATATATAAAAATGTAAAGATTCGCTTTCAAAATACAATTGAAAATACAAAATACAACAGCACAGCACAAGAGAGAGATCAATAAAACCATATGATTAATTTAAAACTGAAATTCATCGGTGGAGTAGTATGCTTGGTCAGCTAGAAATGCCATGATACCTATTTTGAATGCTTTACCGTTCAGGGATTTATATTACATGGTAATCAATTAAAAGCCTAGAACATAAGTACCCTATAGCAGTTTCAGTTCGTGTGAGCCGCTTAAATTACAAGATGGTTACTTTTTCTATTGTGTGTATGTCTAACAGAGGCGGTTTCATATGAATGAATATTGTTTTTAAGGAGTACAGCGCATTGAAGACTGTGATTTAAGATCGTTAGTCTCCCAAATAAGAGCTTGTATTTCTCTGTACCCGGCCTAGGCTAGGATGCACAACGCACGTCTTTAAAGAAAAACTTGTGGTGCCCTCATCCACATCATGGCACCAGATAGTTTCCACAATGGCCCCATATTAAAACTCCATACGTTATATGCGACTCAATGAATGCAAAGTATGATGCTCTCAGTTCAACTGCTAATACGTAGTTTGCAAGGCTACGTGGTAAAAAAATATTTTATTATATATGTTCGCAAGTTCCTATATGGTTTACATATAGGAACGCTGGTGGAAGAGCCTATTCGTGACCAGTCACAATTTTGTAGCACTAATAAATTATTAATGATTATAAAAGCCTTTAAATGACGGGTAAATTGCTTAATCAGTATAAACACGTACGTAAGTACGCACACTCAAGGGATTCTAATCGGTCGATGAACCTACCGAGAAATATCTGGATGTGCTTCCAATTGTAAAGTTAGACTGCTTATTCAGTATGGTGTAGTTTGTTTAAACTGAATAGTAGTTAAACTGATTTCTATGTGTTCAGTTTCATTTTGTTACAGTCGTCATCAAGACTGAATTCGATCAATCTCTTCCTGCATAGTAGTGTAGAGTGTGTTATCGTATGTGAACATGATTTAATACCTCTGCTCTATAGAGGCTGGCAGTCATTGACATATATGAGGAGTAAGAATGATCTTAATATAGAGCCTTGAGGTACACCCGTCTCCAATCGCAGCTAGCTTGATACGAGCGATAGGTGCCCAAACCGACCAACTCCAGTACTAATTCCACGAGCGACGGAAGGAATTCAGGTGGACGATAGAGAGCAACCAGGAGGCATGCTGGTTGTAGGTAGACCGAGATCGACATGTGAGACGTCCACTACAAGGTCGTGATGACTAACAAAAACACTCGCCCGCCTGGGCCGGAAGCCGCATTACTCGGAGGGAACAAAGCGGTGGGGACAGCCCCATTCCCACAGGACACGAGAATACAACCGAAACTAGGGCCAACGTACCAGTACAAGGAGGACAAGGCAAATCGGCCAGGCTCGTGCTATTGCCAAAGCCCGAAAAACCAACCGCAGACCCCAATGTCTACCGCCACTCTATCTTTTGGACGGGGTAGCTAAAATAGTGGAGAAGATGCTCATGAACTGGCCATCGAAGCAGTAGGATGCCTACATGATTTGCAGTTTTGCTTCCGGAAAGGGCACTCCACAACCGACGTAATACAGGCAGTGAGGACTGCTTACTGGGGGTACACCGAAAGAATGCACGATGCTCACCTTAGACGTGGCCAATACTTTCAACACCCTACCATAACCGATCATCATGCAAGCGTTGAGGAGGAAGGGGCTATCAATAACCCTCATCAGGCTATTTGAAAGCTACTTCAGCGATAGCGAGGTGGCCTATGCAAGGCCCGGCAGACTGGTTAGACATGAAGTGACAGGAGAGGTCCCACAGGGCTTTGACTCCTGTGGAACATCGCGTACGGGGGTTTACTGGAGGTTTCACTACCGGAAAACGCAACGGCCATAGCCTTCGCGGACGACCTGGCATTAGTCGTCCGCGAAAGGGACATCGTCGATACCTTAGCTAAAACCAAAACAGCCACAGAAAGAATGGCGACCTTGATGACGATCAATGGAATCGTCATTGCGGCATCCAAGACGGAAGTCGCCCTCGTTTCGTCCAAGAGATGAGATATACAGGCCACCACCGAGGTCCGTATGCTCGAGGAAAACTTCAAAATCACAAGACAATTGAAGTACCTCAGCATAATCTTAGAGGTGAATCGAACTCACACGGCTTACGTATTGCAGGCGACGACAACTGAGGCTGCCCTGGCCAGAATCCTCCCCACCAAAGATGGTACAGAAAAAGAGAAGCCTATTGGCTAGAGCAGCGAGAACCCATCTGCCGTACGCGGCCCCGTCGGTAGGCCAATACCAGAAGAACGAGCCGAAACTCTACCAGGCTAATCTACACTTGCCGCAGCTGTCTCCTCAGACGCGGCGGAGGCCTTCGCTCAAACAACATCGGTGGACCTTCTAGTAGAGGAACGAGTCCACAGATACCGGACGTTCAAGGCAGGGGTACTAGACTTCTAGACCACAGGATGACGCAGATGCTAACCGGGCACGGCTTCTTCAAGTCCTACCTGTACCGCATCGCATACGCGGCAACCCCCCAAGTCCAGTCATTGCGACCGGTTAGACGAACCAGACCACACATTACACAATTTTGTCAGATGGCACTGGGAACCTTGTGGCAAGAGGTAGGAGAGAGGAACCGACGACCAGGCAAATCGACAGAGATCGGTGGTGGAGACGGAGGCAAATTGGGGCGCCGTCGCCATATTCGCCAAACAAGTCATGGCACATAAATTCGATATCGACCTGCAGGACGGACACTAACAGACAACCGCATAAGTGCATGATACAAGAACGACAGAATGGCGCGAGATAGTACTAGGAGCTTAGAGTGCCTCGGAGACGAGCCAGCCACTAGCTACAGAACCTGAGTTCTTGGTTTATCCGGTAGGCGCCTCGGCCAGAACGCGGGGCGAATCCGGCACTAACATCTAGTAGTGGCAGTGAGGCGCGGGTGTTTTTGGAATATTCCACCTCACAGGACATAAAAAGTTAGCTGGACACTGAACCCTGAAGCTAACGGCTTGCTTTCTATGTGTGAGGTTAGATATGAGCATTCTGCAGCGGCCAGGATGAATATTATGAACATATAATTTTGCAGTAAAATCTAATGAATAACGCTTTCAAAAACTTTGTTCAGATCGAGGAATGTTGCACTGAGAACTCGCCCATTCACAACACAACTTATGCATTCATTCACAAATGTTAATATAGCATCCGTAGTAGATTTTCCCTTCCTAAAACCGAACAGATACCTATTTAATGTATTATTGCTTTCAAGATATTTGCTTAGTTAAATAAGAAAAAGGTTTTTTCAGCATTTTTGATAATACTTGAAGCAGCCAACTTGAAGCAGTGAACATGCAGTAGCGAATATGAGGAGTTTTCAGGGAGTGAAAGGTATTAGTGTTAATGCATGTATTTAGAAATTTCGTTAATAGAGATATCAAAATCTCCACAGCATATTTAATGAGTGTTATCGATATCTCTTGAATATCGATACTCCTGCTTGTAATTAAAGAGATTCAATTACTTCGCGAACATGGGCATTGAAGACCTCTTCAAATTTTAAAATAAATAACAAAAACAAGTGAGATGACTAAGATATATAGAAAAGAAATTCAATTACGTTGCGAACATGGGCATTGGAGACCTCTTCAAATTTTAAAAAGATAACAATAAGAAGTGAGATGACTTAGAAATATAGAAAGAATGACTAATGCTAGATACTGGTATATATTTAACAACATACACAGCCACGCCAATAAAATAGAAGTTACTATTATTATCTGGAGCTTTCGTTTTCATCTTGGCATTAACTACTTGCCACATCGTTTTAATTTTATTATTAGAATATTTTATGAAATTATCGCAGGTGTGTACTTTTTGTTTATTTATGGCATTGCGTAATTTCACCAATGATATTTATCTTAATAAGATTTGGATCGCCAGTCTTTTCGTATACTGCACAAATAAAGTATATAATATCGGGCATTTGACGTCAGTCGTCCGTAAACCATTTTGCTGGAATTCTTTTGAGTACGTTTACTTTATCATTCTTTTATGGGAAAAGCTAAATTTAAATTAAGATAAGCAATATTCTCTCACTCTCGGGATATTGGTCACCTAATTTAGTAGTAACTGTAGATTGCAAGACTATATGGTCTAATAAGCCAGAAAATCCTGGGGATACGGTAAAATTCTCACAATGCATATTTTTTAAACTATATCGATTCTAGAGACTAACTAATACAAACTGGCTGAGCCTGCAGCGATTGCAGAATATTACCCTGAGAAAGTTCCTGAATTATTAATTTTAATTTATTTATTAAAATTTGTATTATTAAGAATATAAGAAATATACTGAATAATTTTGGTATGGTACTGATGATATAACTTTTATATCCGACAACAACATAAAATAATCTTAATTAAATAGTCTCTTGCATGCGACAGTTTCTCCGAATTTGCCGCCCTCTCGAGCATAATTCTTTTTGCCGCTGACAGCTCATGACTTTAAGGTGAAATGAGATTAAATCACATGATGCTGTAGTTGCAGTAGATCCATTCAGATTATTTCCGTTTACTTCAAGCTAAATAGATACATGTGATTTGTGCATTGACATTGACGGATGAATACTTAACATTCACCAATCACCTTGAGTTATTTATACTGCAGTCAAATGTATAGGAAGTAACTGAAAACTTAGCGAAAATATCAGCAAAGCTACGACGAAAGTTCAATTGATAGATGAGTAGACTATAGTTTCAATATTTCGTGGATTCTCCGGGACAGTTGAACAAAATGCCCAATGTGTGTTCTTTCTGCAATAGCGTTTTTTAACACATATGGCATGAGGGGTTGCTAGTGCTCCCTCAAACACCTCCTCAGGTGGCGGATAGGAGACTACACCAGATATAGCGGGTATTAAGGAAATAATACAGTCGGGGCGGAACAAAACAACCATGAGGTAAAATATCAGCTATCTTATTACTGGACCGAGGGTATCGCAAATTATTTCCCTATGGACCTTAATCCATATATTCATTTTTATTTCTTCTAACCGGACATGAAACTGTGATGAGGAAGGCAACAGGAAACCAGCTCATGAAAGTCCCTCAGGAAAATCAACGGCTGATATTCGAAATATGGGTCCTAGTTAACCTGTAACTGCTATTATGCTGTTTAAGGTACGCTCGTGTGAGCAATATGCAATTTATGTGATAATGATCTGTTGTTTCGATTAGAAATGTTTTGTGCCGAAAGCACATGTTAAATTTATATTTCGTACCAGCGCTCCTCGTATCACTCGGGCCTATAGGACAATATCTATGGACGCGGTGGAGGTCTTGGTGGCACTGACGAACTAATGGGCGGAAATTCACCGCAAACGCAAGGACGGGGCCGACCTAAAGAGCACAAGGGACGAGGAAAAAATACCCTGAGGAAATGGGACGAAACCACGAGGGGGCCAAGAAATATTTCTCCAAGTCAAACCACTAGTGAACAGAGAACACGGTGAGTCTGACCATTATACCACCCAAATACTCTTAGGACACTGGGTTTTCAAACCTACCTATACAAGATAGTAAAGGATATATCCACTAGATGCCGGTACTGCCTCGAGACCGATGACCCGGACTACACACTATAAGGATGCCCCAGGTGATATCGAGAACAGGCCAAGCTATGGATGGAGTTGGGGGTAGAGTAACCCAGACCTCAACGAATCGGCTAACTAATGTTCGAATTGCAGGAGTATGTACATTCCAGGACGACCTACAGACGTAAGACAAGGCACCAGACTAATGAGATGTAACATTTAGATAAGTCAAACGAACAGCATGGCTACACGATGGGGCTAGAAGGTGGACAAGACCATGACAGAACGAGAGGTTTTGTTTTAGTCGGTAGGCGCCCGTATTGGACACGGGGCGAATCCGACACAATCCACATAGTGGTTATAGTAATGTATAGGGATCGTTAGAAGATTTCCTCCTGATAAGACAAAAAAAGTCTGGAGGAGAGCAGTGGCAGACAGAGTTATGGTGGAGGCTCGTGGAGGCAGAAGTTGCAGGAGGCCAAGACTTAACTTGGGCTGTAGCACTATAGGAAGAAGTTAGTAGCACGTGGTACCAGTACTCGCTGATTTGCGTCCACACATGATGAATCGCCATCTGTTAAGATTATTTTGTTCTGGAGTTTACGATGCCACTGACAGTTAAACTACAATCTCGTATGGACACCATTGTATTCATCCTGATTGTTTAAGATCGCAATCGCCTAATTTTCTTATAAATCCTATTATATTTGAAAATAGCATCGATTATTATAAAGACATAGCGAAAAACCAAAGACTTTGTTAAGGATTCACATCTGAAATTAGGATAGAAAGTGAAATAAACAAACCATCAGCCACCTCGCATGAAATCAACAATGATTAGCATTTACTGACTATAACCGGTGAAGGCAGACCTTGTACAATTATTGAAGCTATAAAATAAACAAAGCTCGTCCCAAAATTATTTCATTGCTTTCCATTGTAGTACTTGCAAATTTCTTGCAACAATCACAACTTTACATGCAATAATTCGTTGAGCTCGCCCAGTTCAATTTCAACTCCAATTACAGGGAGCAAATTGCACACACGGATGGAAAGCAAGCGTTTTTCATGAGCGTCTGCCGCCGCCAGCGCAGCGACGGGATTACTCAATTATTCCATTCAAGGATAATAATGTGAACCGCCTGTGCAGAGTTTACGGTCGACTTGAACACTACGCATACATTGGCTGTTTGTTTGCAGATCGGATTTTATTGTACGTGTAAACTGAATGTAGTCGTTTCGGTGTCTATTAGTGCTTTCGTGCGGCTATTGTTTAGAACGCAGCAGTTGTTGCATGCAGCACGCTGCCAAGTTTATCTCGGGAAATCCTTTAATCTTTGTTTGTAAATTCACGCCATTTTTGAATGGATATTGAGTAATTACCTACGCATATGCATTAGGAATTTGTTATCTTCTTAGAAATTTATAGATCCATAGGATATTTATAGAATTCATATAGTGGCGATTTAAATAATTCGCATCAGTGCTGCTAAAAACTAGTCCCATTACATTTTAGAAGTACCAGACCCGCTAACTTGAATATATATATATATATATATATATATATATATATATATATATATATATATATTACACACATTAAACAATTAAACAAAAGACAAAATCAAAACAAATAATTGAGACTGCAATAGAAAAGCACACCCTAAAGTAAATTACTTTCGGAATAACTCAAGCGGTGATTCCATCGGGTGGACAGAACAGTTAAGGGTCAATCACAATAAACGTAGTATTGGTAATGTAGCGATAAGCTATTTTATGCATATATAAAAATTCAGGCGTTTACAGCAGTGCGGCAAAATTGTGATATATATAGGTAATTACCTCTACCTTAATTATCCCATAACATTACTTCCCAATTCTGAACATCTGAAATTTTTATGCAATACATTGCTTACCGTTTATTGAGAACGGCCCTTTAGAAAATTCTAGATCTCTATAATTCCCATAGAAACTTTATCGGTTATCAAAAGCTGCGCTGCGGCGGACCTTTATAATTGTATCATGGTAGTCGCTTGCAAAGAGCTTACTTAGCCAAATACATAAACTAACTCATATCCAAAGAATATTCGGAAAATGGTCTGTTAATGGTACCCCAGCCAAATAGGAAAATTTTGTTTAAGTATATATAATGTACAAAATTGTTCCAATGAAAAAAAATTACTATACATTTACCGAGTGTATATCAACCTGTATTTTCACATATTTTCTACTTATATATCTCCATGTTAGAATTTGATACATTTCTGTGATAATAAAATATAATATAAATATAATTAATACAACTAAATTTTAAATAAAAATAATTTGCGTTTTTTAATCAGAATTGACTACATCCTATTACTTTCCTGAATTGTTTTGTTTCATTCCCAGATTACAGTTAACAAGCAGACAAAATCAATTATCTTTTCTTTGAAGAAGCTTCCCCGAATTTCAGAGTACAGTACTTAAACCGACTGCAATTGTTTCCTACAATGCCTAAGTGAATTGTTTTAGCTTGGGGCATATATGTAATATTCTCTCAAAACCATATCTGTTATTTGGGATTTGAGCTAAATGAAAGTATAATACGTCCTTTGAAAATGAACAAATGAAGATTTTGTGATTCCCTTTGTTCCCATATGTATCAAATTAAATTTCGTTTCATATAAAAAGAACTTTATTCATAATGAAATGTTATTCTATTTAATTTGTAACTTAAATAAGAGGAACAATTAGAATCAATTGAAGTAATAGATTCATATGATGAAACAAGTGCATGTAAAAGTTTCCATATGAAACAGTAAATAAAAATTAAACATTCACGAATATATTATAATCATAAAAAATTGTAAATGATGAAATTTATGAATAAAAAATCTCAAATCTAATAAAATTACAGGGGTAAATATGGACATTCTCTCGGCTGATTTCCACCAAAAACTAATCAAGAGTTATGTGAGTACTTTATTTATAGCATTTATATCTTATATTTTGTAAGAATTTGTATGAAATGGCATTGCTGTAAATAAAGAATTATTATTATTAAATATTGAATTGAATCGGCATCTACTTTGTGATAATTCATTATAATAAATAAATAAAACGAATTTTTCTTTGTTTTTTATCACTTGTTTATTACTGTTTGCGAATATTTTCGGCTACGCTCTAGCCATTATCAAGCTGAAAAGCTGAAAATATTCGCAAACAATAATAAACAAGTGATAAAAAACAAAGAAAAATTCGTTTTATTTATTTATTATTATTATTATTATTATTATTATTATTATTATTATTATTATAAGAGAAAGCCCAATAACGAATATTCAGTGTGCGGAAAAGGCCGTATACCGAAATTCGGTTGGATAATAGTATCCCTTTATATTTTAATCACTCTAAAACTAATTTCTGCAGAAAATATAAAACACAAACCCTCAATACTCACAGCCAGAAGAGGAATGATAGTCATATACCTCAGGGCGAGGACGGAAAAAGTCAAATGTATCAATATTTACAAGAAGTAAACACTGTTAGAAAATAATGTCCTTTCCACTTCTGAATAATTTATTATAGAAATATGAGAGGTTTTATGTTCAATATATAACGTGCTATATTTCGATGTTACAAGGCTTTAGTTTTTAATTCTTTAATTCCGAATACAGCCGAATGCAAAGATTATAATCCGATTATCCGCTGAAATGTGTAGTAATAGCCACATGCAAAATTTGCCGTGAAAACGTGCAGTAGTTTATCCCTGAACAATCACAAACTCGTCGAATTCGTCGCGGCGTCGGGGAGCAACAGCAACAGAATAGCCACGGCATCAACAGGGATGAGGTTGAATACGAGCCGAGGTTTAGTATACGTGTCATCTAGACTAAACATCGAGCATAAACGATGATTCGGAAGCTGAGTATATGGGACATGCTGCCAACATTTAGCAGCGGGTGGACGGAAACGTTCGACCTACTGGTGGTACGAGGAGATGGGTATGACAAGGACAACCAGCAAGGTGCGCAGGGAACAGAAGCGAGGGTGGCAGATTGACCAATATGCCCAATATAGGGACAAGAGAGAGGAGTACAGAGCCGCCATTCAGCAGAGCCACAACCGTTTTTGACGTCGTCGGTGCGAGTAAGTGGAGGTCGGCCCCTGGAGACTCCCCTAGTATCATCAGACTTGGAGCAAGGCCTCCAGGACCGGATGCAATGGTAGCCGGCGGAAGGACAGCGGTGGTCGCGTCGCTTCTTCTTGTCAGAATGCGAAAAAGCCACGACATACTGCCGGACGATACCGACATAAACGAACGCAGACAATGGAGCGAGGAGGAGGTGCTCAAGGTCCTAGGTAACCTACCGAGCAGGAAGGTGCCTGGCCCTCACCGCATGCCGCACGATGCCCTGAAGGCAGCGGCCGCTGCCATATGCCTGGACGTCAACACAGTCAATTAGTGCCTGACGGAGAGCACATTTATCACCACATAGAACGAAGTGCTTATCTCGAAAAAGGGGAAGACAGCCGCGGAGCCACTATACCTCCTGGATGGTATGGCCAAAGTTTTTAAGTGGCTGGCGAACTGGCTGGCGGAGGTGATAGAAGAAGCGGGCCGATTGATACCATACCAAGACACGGTCGATATACTGGAGCCAAAACCGCTGCTGGCGCCGTTTACTCGAGGAAGTGTAGCTCGCTGTCTGGGGACTCTCCTATTAGATCATTATGAGCAGACTTGGGACAAGGACTCTAAAACTAGACGCGATGGTAGCCGGTGGAACGGTAGTGCTTTTCCGGCTATAATACGAAAAACAAGACATACATACCACCACTAGCCCTAAAGACCGCGGCTGCAGCCATAAGCCTGGTCGCCAAAACATATTCAAACCAGTACCTGAAGGAGGGCACATTTCCGCCCAGATGAAAGGAAGCCAAATTAGTGCTTATCCTGAAAATATTGGGAAGCCAGCCGCGGACTCTATGCCTCCTGGACAGCATGGCCATCCTTAGGCGGCTGGAAGTGGTGATAGAAGAAGCGGGGGAAGTAGCACCACTCCAGTATAGCTTCCACAAGAGACGGTCGTCCAAACAGCAAACAGCGGACCATTGAGGAAGCGGAGGTATTGCCTGAAGGTCGCATTAGATATCAGTAAGAACTTCAACTCCCTCCGGGGGGTCATTGAGGCGCTTACATACGCCGACACGGCTGCTACGCCTGCTGGGGGGCTAGCTGAGCTTGCAGGAGAGTAGCGCTCAGAGTCAAGACGTCAGGCACTACATGACCAAAGGAGTCCCACAGGGTTCGGTCTTAGGACTCCTACACCACCAGGACTCGAGGCACGCAACGTACAACTAGCGGCTAACCAAGTTGAAATATGGAAGCGGGGCAATCGACTGGAAGACATCGCCTATAAGATAGAGGCCGCCCTACTGTCCATCTAGAGCGCTGGTACGGACAGGTCGAAGACTACTATTGGGCGAAACAATCGAGGTCAAGCGTAACGTGCCAACATCCACCGTACAGCCTACATTATACAGGCCTCGCAGAAGACAGTTAGGACAGAAGCTGCTGTAGCAAGGATATTACCAAACGGTCCCAGGGAAGCTAAGAGGAGAATGCTGGCAGTGTCCTGTGCCCGACTACTATATGCGGCGCGCCCTTCTGGGCCAAAGAAGCGGCAAGCACATAACGCTGCGCTTGGCTCTCTGCACTGGGGCCATAAGGATTAGCTGCGCGTACAGGTTATACTAGTGGACCTAGAGACAACTGAAAATGGTATATAACTTACCGCGAAGAGGTACATTGGCCAAGTACGCAAGGGAGCAGATCAGAGAGTCGACCGCGGAAGTGTGGCAGAGAGGGTGGCAGGAGGCAACTAGAGGGCAGTCAGTATCTATGTGCCACCCAATAGCGGCACGGCACTACTAGAAAGATATTTAGGCAGGATCCAGGCGGTGATCGCAAGCAGTGCGGCGGCGGACTTAGTAATTGCGGGCGATTTCAATGCCAAGTCCGCGGACTGGGGCTGCCCAGTGGAGAACGAGCGAGGAAAACTGCTCGCAGACTTCGTGGCGGGGACGGGCCTCATCGTTCTCAATGACGGCTCCCCTACCTTCGTCAGGGGCAATTACGAGGGCACACTAGACCTCACAATATGCTCCCCTGCCATGGCCCGAAAGATCAGGGAGTGGAAGGTACTCGACTTGGAGACCCACAGCGATCAATTAACGTGAGCCTCCATGTCGGCAACGCCAGAGGCGAAGCCAAAAGAAAATCGGCAACAACGACCGGGTTCAATGCTAAGACCCTGGTCTTAAAAGTTTTTGATCAAGGGGCCGAGAATGGAGTTTGCACATCCGAGGGGCTAGCCAAAATCATGAACAACGCCTGCATGGCAGCCATGAAGCGCAAGAAGGAGGGCGGGGCCAAACGGGGCGTTTACTGGTGGTTCGAAGCTATAGAAGACCAGCGGAGAGCCTGCCTCGCGTCGCGACGTGCTTTCACCAGGGCAGGACGGCGAGGGGCAAGACATAGGGAGGAAGCTGGTGAGAAATACAGGGAGGCCAAGAAAACGCTGCGGACTGCCATCAAAACAGCCAAAAAGACGAGGTGGGACGAGCTACTAAGGACCATCGAGGACGACATATGGGGGGAGGGGTGCCGAATTGCCCTAAGACACCTGAAGGCGAGGCCACCACCACCCATACTCAACGAGGACGAACTTACTCACATCGTCCGGGAGCTCTTCCCGGGGACCGAAAAGGCTCAGGAGGAGGCGACGAAGCTTAGGCCCGTAGACGTGGAGCCCTTCACATCCGAGGAGCTAGGGACAGCAGTAAAGAGACTGTCCAACAACAAGGCGCCGGGGCCGGACGGAGTTCCACCAGAGGCCGTCAAGTTCGCGGGGGAAGAGTTCCCAGAAGTCTTTCTGGCAGTGATGAACAGGGCACTCAGCCAGGGGGACTTCCCCACAAGATGGAAGAGGGCGAGGCTAGTCTTAATCCCCAAGCCAGGTAAGCCCCAGGACAGCCCATCAGCGTACAGACCTCTGTGTATGCTAGACACGACAGGCAAGGTCCTGAAATACCTCGTTCTGGGACGGATTACAGCACACACTGAGGCACCTGGCGGACTGTCCGACCACCAGCATAGTTTCAGGCCGGGAAGATCCACCATCAAAGCCCTGGACGAGGTCCTGGAAATAGCAAGGGCGGCCATGGAAAGGCCGTGGACGAAGAGGCAGCTGTGCGCCCTCGTGACGGTTGACGTGAGGAACGCCTTTAACACTGCACATTGGGGACTTACAGCGGTAAGGTGCAGGGAGATGGGGTTCCCCGAGGATATGATGAGGCTGGTATCTCGGAAGCCGGAGCCTCCTAGTGGCAGGAGCAGACGGGGGAAAGACCAGGAGTCTCACTCTGAAGTGCGGCGTTCCACAGGGGTCCGCGCAGGGGCCCACACTGTGGAACGTCATGTACGACGCCATTCTCCGAATCCCTTTACCCAATGGAGCCAGGGTGGTGGGCTATGATGACGATGTGGCACTGGTATTAACAGGCGCCAGGGAGGAGGAGCTGAAAGGGAGAGTAGACGCCAGCCTGGAAGAGCTGAGACGCTGGATTGCCGACAACTTCCTCCAGGTCGCGGATGGAAAAACAGAGGAGGTGCTTCTCATCGGCAGGAAACGCTGCTCGGAAGTTTGCTTCCGCATCGGTTCCACGGAAGTGATCCCAAAAAGGGAGGTCAAGTACCTGGGGATCGTTATCGACCAGGGCCTGGCCTTCCGAAAGCATCTAGAACTGGCAGGGGCGACAGCAGCCAAATGCACTGCGGCTCTGGCAGCGATCATGCCTAACCGACGAGGACCCGGCAAATAAAGAGGGTGATGCTAGCAAGGGTGGCCGAGAGCGTAATCCTATACGGAGCCTCGGTGTGGAGCCCCATCCTGGTATATCACCGCACAAGGGAAAATCTCGCACGACAGCAAAGAAAAACAGCGCTACGGGTAGCGAGGGGTTACAGTCCAGAGGGTCCATACAAGTCATTGCGAGCATACCTCCAATCGAACATCTGGCGCAGGAACGCGCTGACCGCTTCCGAGAAGGTCTGAACATCACGGCGGCTAGAGATAGAACAGTTCCAAAATGGCAGAGGGACTGGGACGAGCTGGAAGGAAAAGCACGCACGGAGAGGTGGGCTACGAGCTCACGCAAGTCCTTTCGGGGCACGGGTGCTTCAGGGCATATCTCAAACGCATGCACCTGGAGCAGACGGAGGAGTGCCCACTGTGCCCGGCCCCGGTGGACACAACCAAACACGCCATATTTACGTGTCCCAGATGGACGGCCCTGAGAGCGGCTCTTGAACGACTCACCGGGACCCGCTTGAGACCAGAGAACATAGTGAATACCATGCTGGACAGCCCTGAAACGTGGACAGCAATTAATAACTTTGTCACCACCGTCATGAAAGAACGCACCAGGGAGGAGCGAGAACGCCAGGGACGGCAGCGACGGGCCGACTGGAGGGACCTAACGCATCGCGGGGTCATTGAATAAATGTGTAGAAACCTAAAGACCTGCGCAGACGGCGCAATGACTCCCCCAACCTGAAGGCTACAATGAGTGATCGGTTCCGGGTTGGGTGGCAGAGCAAGGGTTCAGGGTTTAGTGGGTATGCCTGGTACCGAAGTAGGCGAGTCCCACATTACCCGACGAGAAGCGTCGGGTGTGCGTAATAGCATTCTCCCCCAAAGCAAAAAAAAGGAGGCAACTAGAGGGCAGTGGACGAGGCGGCTCATCCCGAATTTCCAGTAATGGACCGACCGGAGTTACGGTGAGACCGACCACTGGTTTACCAGACTGCTGACAGGGCACGAGTGCTTCCAGCTCTGCCTCGTTTGAATCAGATGGCGACAAGCGGCGTGTGTCAGCACTGTGAGAGCGGGACAGGTGCTTGCGGAAGCGTTTGAAGGGAGGGCAACAACAGCCTGCCTGGTACCAAATATTCTAGACGCCACAAAAATGAGACGCGATGACACGCTTTGCTAGAGCGGTCATCGACGCGAAGCACCAGGACGGGTTGGTAGCCACTCCCCCGGCCAAGAAACGGAGATCAGAAGCAGGACAACGGTCCGGCGTTTATGTAGTGCCTCTGATGCGGACCAGCGCCATGGTTGGGAGCACGGGATGAGGGTTTAGTGGGTATGACCTGCATTGAAATGCAAGATGAGTCCTACACCTTCCAGCGAGAAACGCTGGGCGTACGTAGTTTTCCAAGAAGGCGTAGCACCCATTTATCACAGCAGGACGACGCACGTCAGACGATGGATGGGCAGACATTTTAGAGATAAACTTAAAATGTTCAGAGGACCTAAACTCTTGCGCAAAAATAGATTTTGTGTGTGATAAAAGAACGGAACGGCTATATAGAAGTTAGATACCATTACAACTAACTTTCCTGCTATATAAATCTGAAATCTTTAAAATTAAGCACAGTTACATGTCGTCTACAGCGATTTTATGAAGGCATTTGATAGAGTTAACCATGATATATGAATTTACATAAGATTTTTTAAGAGTTCAGTAACACGTGAATTATACTCTTTGGTGAGAGCAGGCATATGACTGGTAAACGCCACCTTAACAACATTTACATATATTGCACAAAATCCTCAAATTTAAATTCATAAAGTCCATAGTACATCTTCGAGACTGTAAGAGAATTAAATTTCTATAAAACTTTTCTTACGTTCTGCTCGTAAAGTAAACCACAGTACCGCTAAAAAAAACTAAGCGAAACGCCTCGAGCAAATCTAATTTGACTTTTGCATTTATTTCATAAATTCACAGATTTATATGTACAAACTTAACCAGTAAAACTCTTTAAAAAAGACTTATAATCGAAACAAACTTTATCCAACCCCAGCAATCCCTTTCGCAGCAAAAGTATGGATAATTAAATGAATTCATATTGTGTGTTTAATTTTATTCATAGAGTTCTCCCTTATTATTCAAAAGTTTTTCCGCAGCAAGCCAACGCGTGAAAAGTTCGGACGATGACGATGCCGATGCCCCGCTCGCTTTCTAACGCTAACTTTATTCATTTGGCGCCGAATGTAAACACACGCATTTCCATATTAAGCGCAACTCATCCCATACCTAAAAAACGGCACGTAATAGATGTTAACGCGCGCAAAAAAAGTTGCGGTGCGTGCGAGATCGGCATTAATAATGCAGCAGGTTGTCTGGTTAGAATGGTAGAGGGGTTAAAAATGTAAGGTAAACAATCGTGGTGGCGAATTGATTGAGCTTGGGGAAGTGCTGAAGTTAAAATAAATTAGAAGAAATATATTACTAGCCCGGCAGGTGTTTGCAGCAATTGATTCAATTTAGGTCTCGGTATACCGCACATTAATTTATAGTCTAAATAATACATATGATCAACTGGGAAATATCGAGCACAAATATTATTTATTATTATTATACTCTATTTTGTTAGTTTTTATTTGGGTATAATGCTTTGTCGAGATTTTATTTTATAGCTTTACTAGGTGACATTCCCGACGCCAGACGGCGTATTATCAATCAAATATCTCGCCAACTCATGTAGGCCTGTGTAACTATTTGTATACTTTTGCTCTCAAAACATTATCAAAGGTAACATTGTGCGCCCCGCTTTTTCTACACAACTGCAACAACAACAATAGACGAATCTATCCTGCTAACGCGTTGTTTTTGTTCCCATTTGATGAAGAAAACTGTGAGTAATAAAAATATTTGTCATGAGATGCAGTGACAGCACAAAAGTCGTAAATGACAGTAACCGACCGTACTGTAATTTAAATTCATTCAAAACATTGTCTTCGTTTTTATATTATAAGGATGCCATGTTTGTCTATGGTTCTGGAGTGTCTTATGCATTTTTACAATTATAAGTTAAATGAAAAATGTAAAGCAATTTAATTATATTATTTTTCATAGCATTTTTCATGTAACTTATTTAAAACAACATGTATTTCATGAGAATAAATTAATTATTACGCCTATATTTTAATGCCAAACAAAGAAAGAATACGACGCTTATGTATATTTTTGTATATAACTATTTATAAATAGAGGACATATTAAATCGATACTTTTGGATATTTCCCCATGGGCGCATCAAATGATTTATAATAATTGTAAACTATAATATATATATATATATATATATATATATATATATATATAATAATCTAAATCTTGGTTAAGAAATGTACCTCTGTTAGGTTCTTCGTATTGTGATTTATTTTATTTTAATTTAATTGGACTTTATTCTTCTTTATCTTTATATTATTATTGTAAGTCCTGGGCACCAGTTTTTGTACTGCTTACAGGCACCATGAAGTTGTTAAATAAATAAATAAATAAATTAACACATCACAGATAAATGAATACACCACTTGAATACACTGTATTGTATTTGATCTGTTTTGTCCTAGCGTCATGGACAGGAGGGTATTGAAAGTATATTGAAACTCTAATTAATACGAGCGCCTATATATTCGAGTCGATTATTGCACGTCGCGGATGACGCGGGTTATTTCGCGGAAATTTTCCGAATGCTTTAATTTCCGGTTCGTTAAACGAGCGACGGCGCGGCGCACACAAAAAACTAAAATGCACTAAATGCATATTGGCACGTTCGATAAACGTCTGTGTAACGTGATAGATAAACAGAGATAACCGTGAATCGGTATTTTACTAGAAAAATGGCAATAAATGAGGCAGAAAAAGATTTCAACGAGAGCCGGATTAATTTTTATCGATAATGTGTGTCGTAATCACAGTAAATTATAGTACACTGGTGTTTCCAGGCATTATAAGGGCTGTAATTAGATAATTTGTTACTTTGTATTTGATTGCAAATTTAACATTTTTGCATTACCGGTTTCACTGAAATGACAAATAAATAATTCTCGTTATGAAGATTCTTGTAAAATTTAATTAGTTATGTTTTTCATAAACTAAAATATAAGATAGTTTACTAGATACAGAAACATATCTGACAATAATTACTGAACAATTAGAAAACACATTGCAATAACAACACCAGTTCGTTTTTTAAAGTTGAATTAGCCATGTTTTTTTAATGTTAACTAAGATAAAAGATAGTTTACTATATACAGAAATTTATCTGACAATAACTATTGAATAATTAGAGAATACTTTGCAATAACCATACCAGTTTCTTTTTAAAACATTAATTACTTACGTCATTTGAATCTTAACTAAAGGTCGTTTTAGACAAGACAATTTCTTAGCTCAAAAGTTGTACAAGAAATGAATGCATATATCCTTCTCCCATACAATTTGTTCTTGGCAAATATAATGCGTTATATTTTTCCATTTGATCTACCATCCAATTCAATATTTCAAATAGATTGCTATATGATACGAGACAATTTAGATTGTCTCGCATATTGACTAACTTTTGAGTCAAGAAATTGTCTTGTCTAAAACGACCTTAAGATACAAAATAGTTTACTAGATATAGAAATATATCTGACAAGAATTAGTCAATAATTTGAAATATCTCTCCAAAACCAATATCAGTAACAATGATGATTGCATAATAGAATTACACTGTTATGTCTGTCCAATCTCATTACAATATTTGAGGCGATGATACTGTTGTATGTGCGAATTATAAGCTAATTGAATTGGATACGTTTGGGTTGTCACTGTACCTGAATAGCGGCCACCCTTTCCTTGGTATCTTAGAGGACTAATCTGTAATATCACAATTAGTATGATTAATTTAAGAAGCACTTATAGTAATTATATAAAATAGTGGATCCAAGGGTGTAAGTTTAAGTGTGAACGTCAATCAAAAATATATTTCCAGGATTGCTAAATTTATTCCATAAGTTAAACTTTATATTTCATAGTACAAATTAAGTTAAATAAACTGTGGCCATCATGTAAATATAATCCAATTAAAAAAAAAAGTTCAAGGATTTTCCCCAAATAATCGATACTTCCAGGACAGACATGTTCCAATTTCCCGAATCCATAGGTACCTAATTAAAATGTATGACTAATAATTTTTGGTTTTATCAGAATTTTGAATACTGTGTAATATGGTTGTCATTTGTGATTATTTCCTATAATATCTGTTACATTGCCAACTGGCTATCGACCCTCAGGTCCCCGTACCACGTATTATTATAAATTATGTGTGAAAATCTGATGACATTCGTCTACAACCACCCCCCGACTTTTAAATATTGCTAATTGTATCCCAATGACTATTTTCATTCTAGTAACTTATGTACAGTTTTAAGTTGTAAAAAAGTGACTACTTATAATATTTAGATCTTCATAACAAAGAAGCGCATGTGATGATAAAGGAGTACAATTCCGGAAATTTACAATACTGCCATTTAGATCCAAAACTAGCTATACTTTGAACCAATCTATTAAAGGTTTAAGGTCGTTTTAGACAAGACAATTTCTTGACTCAAAAGTTAGTCAAGATGCGAGACAATCTAAATTGTCTCGTATCATACAGCAAATAATTTGAAATATTGAATTGAATGGTAGATTCGAATGGAAAACTACAACGCTTTCTATTTGTCAAGGACAAATTGTATGGGAGGAGGATATATGTATTCATTTCTTAAACAACTTTTGAGCTAAGAAATTGTCTTGTCTAAAACGACCTTGAGATTAAACATTAAAATAATAGCATATAATCCCCCAATAATCAGATGCTTGATAGAAATTTAACAAATTCAACAAATTCAACAAATTCAAAATTCAAGGACATAGTTGAAAAGTGGCAACAATTTCGAGACCCTGTCAGAAATATCTAGATTTACACCTGTATTTTTAATGTTGGAATTCCGATTATACCAAGTTTTACAAACTTTAGAAGCTAGGTCTTCGTTTATTATAAACGAACAAAATTCAAATTAAGAGAAGGATACGTCAAGCAGACACTATCTCTCCGAAGCTTTTCATTCTGATACTAGAAACATCTACAAGTCACTGTAATGGCACACTAAAAGCATTAATGTCTTTGGAACTTACCTAAATCATATACGTTTTGTCGACTATATTCATAATAAGCAGTGATATCCAAGAACTATCGGAGATGCTAAAACTACTAAATAGGGCATCCGAAAAATATGGGCTAAAAATTAATCTTGGCTAAACTAAGTAGTCAGTAGCACAAGGTATAACTCTAAATATAGGCATCGGAACAGTGGAAAATGTAGAAGTACATAGGATATAGCATTAAATAGGTAGAATAAAATTTACATGGGCTTTGGTACTTTGGTAGATTCAAGAATAAACTCATACATAAAAATAAATCTCAAACTAAACATCTATGACTCATGCATACTACCATTGATAACCTATGGCCTGAAAACCATCCAAACGCATGCCTCTGCTGCGTTTGGATGGTTTTCACTAATGAAAATATGGCTTGACGATAGTAAAGTAATAGTATGGAAGAGATGATTCAAGACAGTACAAGACAGAGAAGCATTAAAAACAATGAGAGACGCAGCTATGAGTGGATAACTAATAGCTGAGAAAGAAGAAGAAGTGATCAGTCCCGAGTGTTAAATATGGTAATTTTATTGGTAAAAACAGTCTCAGATGGCGGCAATACAATACAATATAACAAATTTAATAGAAATAATATGTGACAGCATTCAAAATAAACTGGCCATAATCAATAAAATGTGAAATGAAATAATATAATAACCAAGTCACCAAGCTCAGTAGCCGAGTGGTTAGAGCCGTCATCCGTCTCGTACTGAGCATTGGGGAGCCTGAGTTCGATCCCCAGCAAGGAACGAATTTTCACGAATCACCTATCACCGAGGTTTTCTGTGAAGGTAAATACCCGGTGATTAAACTCCTCTGAACTTCTCCCTTGCCCGGCGGAAAAGCCTCACGACTGATAGCCCTATAAGGATAGAAGTTTTTTTTTAATAATCTAATCGAACCGAATTGAACAAAATTGAACAGAATTGGATTGAATCGAACCGAATCGATTCGAATAAACTGATTCGAATCAAGCGAAATTTTTGAAAAATATCTCAAATTTTGATTTAATGATTATTAATTAATAAATTAATTAGGAAAGTCGTGAGGTGCCAACACCAGATTTCTTATTCAGCTCACCTGAAGATGAAATAGTACGACTATAACGCAAATTTAATTAACAAATAACAGTTGGTGTTGTACAGTACATATCAATATATATAGTAATATTGATTGACATGTACTACACGAGTTATACTAGACTAATTGGGAAAATAGGTGTAAAAGTCCTAAATTATAAAGACACACGTTTTTGAGTAGTACGACAGTCTGAAAGCCCTTTTTATTTCTACAGAACACATCGGTGTTATAATTCTTTGGACCTAGATTAAAATAAAATAAAAGAGGTTTGATGTCAAAGGGCGACGCGGGGGCCGAGTACCTTGCGGGATGTCCTTTTTCGGTCCCCAATAATTGAGTTTTAAGGTTAGGCCAGCCACATGTCTCGTGCAAAACAAAGTCAAGGAATCATAGTACAAAACGATAAGCCTTAAAACCGCATGAATATACGTTGAAGAACTACGTGAGAAACAAAATAGAGTTCAAAGAACAAGACGGAAATAACAACAAAATTAACTGATAATTGGTTGCTGGAACGTAGGGACACTTAATTGCAAAGACTAAGAAATAGAATTAGAGCTGCAACAATACAATCTAATCATGTGTGAGGTCTATAAAACCAAGAAGCTAGGGAAGGGCTTTACTCAGTACCCCAACTACGTACTCATTTTTCAGGAAAAGGCAGATATGATTGCGCTGTAATACCTACAGATGACACCGAAATACTAGAACATACGTAGACAGAGAATGTATAGCACTGTCGAGGCTGAAAATGGAAAATCACCGGGCACACACAATATCAAAAACCAAGTTTTGGAATACGGAGGACATCCACCGGCAAATAACCAGCAATTCAATAACATACTTTCTACCACAGAAGTACCACAAGAATGGAAGCAGAACACAAGCATCGCATTACATAACCACCGATGCATGCAATTTTAATAAATATAGATGACACCCAAGTGCTAGACCATACCTAGACAGAGGATGAATAGCACTGACAAAGCTGAAAAACGGAAAAGCACCGGGCACACACAATATCAGAAAATAAATTTTAAAATACGGAGGGCTACCACCGGCAAAACAACTAGCAAAGCGAATTTTTCTTTGTTTTTTATCACTTGTTTATTACTGGCTCTAGCCATTATCAAGCTAATCCGATTACTGACATAAAAAAAACTCATTATCTCTAATCGAAAAACTAAATTCAATTAACGGCCCAAAAAACTATAAATTAGTATCCTTCGACGTTTCAAATATGTTTGCAAACATATCACCGGAGGAATGCCTTATGATAATCCGAGACATCATGGATAAAACAACAATACACCCCGTCACAAGATCAGAGCTGCAAGCTGCATTTGAAATGTGTCTCGCAGAACTATTTCAGATTTAATAAAAAAAATTATTACCAAAACACAGGCCTCCCGATGGGCTCTCCCCTTAGTCCACTTTTAGCCGATATCTTCATGACAAACTTGGAAGAAACTATTCTTAAATCAAATCTGGCGAAGACACATATAATTTTGGTATAGATATGTGGACGACATTATTGCAGGTTTCCTTGGTACAACACGTCAACTGGAATTGTTCCAGAAGTATATAAATAAAATACACCCAAAAATTAAATTTACAGTAGAAATAGAAAAAGACAATATGATTAACTTTTTAGACCTGAGTATTACTAGAACAACCAACACTTTTTCATATCAAATTTACCGGAAACCCACTTATTCTGGGATAACCATCCCACATGATTCAGCACACCCTCTGTCCCATAAACTTGCAGCTTATAACTCAATGATCCATCGAGCACTGTCTGTGCCAATGTGCAGTTCAGACCTTGAATTGGAGCTAGAGAGAATAAACTGTATAGGTATGGAAAATGGCTTTTCCCGACAACAAATAAAATCCATAATCAATAAAAAAACAACAAAAAAACACTTTAAAAATGATATACCCGACAATTTCAGTTGACAAAGTACCTTTCGCGAGTCTAACTTATTTCGACACCATTTCAGAAAAAATAGGACACATTTTAGGTAGTCACAATATAAAAGTAGCCTTTAGAGCCCCAGCCAAATTATCAACAATTATCTACAATGCCAAAGAAAAACAAGAATCGCTATTGAAGTCGGGTGTATATAAACTTAAATGCTCAGAGTGTACTAGTGTCTACATAGGACAAACGGGCCGTAATTTTGAAAAACGGTTAAACGAACATTGCACGTCATATAGACTACTAAAATCAAATTCGAATTTCGCGAATCACTTTGTCGAGACCACGCACACGTTTCCAGATATAAGCTCGCTGGAAATACTGCATGTTGAGAAAAAGGGAAAGAAATTAACTCTATTAGAGGCGCTGGAAATTCATAAACATAAAAAGCGTAATTATATCATTTTATTAAACGACCAGCTGGACTTAGATTACTCCGCATTATTTAAATATGTATAAATGTATTCTATATAAATGTCTCTTATTGTTATTTTTGATATTTTTGTATACTGTTATATATATTCTTAGGTCTTATTTTAGTTTGATTTTGTAATTGTTTCATGCAGTTTGTGTTGGTGGGTAACTCGCCTAAAATATGTTTTTTTATGAGCTTTTTACAATCTGGGTTTTTTTTAAGAGCAGTCTCGTTTGGGGTTTTTACAAAATTTAATGTTATATAAATACAGGTATACTTTACACAGCTCGTCAGTCATCGGATTAGCTTGATAATGGCTAGAGCGTAGCCGAAAATATTCGCAAACAGTAATAAACAAGTGATAAAAAACAAAGAAAATTTCGTTTTATTTATTTATTATAATGAATTATCACAAAGTAGATGCCGATTCAATTCAATATTTTCAATTCAACTAGCAAAGCTATTTAGTTACTTTCTACCACAGAAGTACCACAAGAATGGAAGCAGAGCACAAGCATCGCATTACATAAGAAATGTAGAATAAACGACCCAAATAACGATCGATGCATCTCCCTTCTTGACAACTCAAGGATAATGTTCACTAATCTCCCGGAGGATAATATTGCTAAAAAGGTAACAATGTCAGAGGAACAAGGTTTCAGTAAAAACCGCTCGACAACAGTCGCCAGCTATATGGTTCATCAAATAGCGGGAAAAGCACACGAACTTAATATCTCTGAAATAGTACAACTTACCCTCGAAGAGGGAAGTTAAACGCCATCTGGCGGCACCACATCAATTAGCAATGCACACCCATATGGTATATAACCACTCGAGATATTGTGTGAATTCATCCTCACTAGCTGAGCTACACTGACGAGATCTAATAAGATCGAAATCTAGATATGTAGATTGATAAGACGTGGGTTCACACTTATATATGTTTAATATCTCTGCTTTGTCGAAAAGGTATTCAATAAAGTGCGACTTTCCGACGAGCTCAAAGCACATAATGATAAAAGCATACATCCGAATTTAATAGAGACAATAAAGCAACTAAATACAGACAATAAGACAGAACTAAGAACTGCGTTCGGCAAAGAAACAGATCAAAATGAAGGCAGGAATAAGACAGGGCAACAGCCTGAGCCCTCGACTATTCAACCTGCTAATGGACAAAATAATCGAAAGCCTGGACAAAGTAACCCACGTATATAAATTAGGAAGGTCTTATGTAAAAAAAAACGCTTGCTACGCTTGCGATACCATCATCATTGCAAACTCAGAAGATGGACTTGACTGGCTACTAAATATATTCAAATCAGCATGCGACCGGTTCAATATGAAAATCTCCACCAACAAAACTAAATCCTAGTCATGGCAAAATCTCCAATTAGGTACTAAGTAGTGCATGACAATATCCTCGAACAACTGCCCGCACTCGATTATCTTGTGATTCAAATCAACTTATATGGAGATCTGAAAGACAGCATATTGAAGTAGCCCCACGCGGCAGCAAGGATATCAAGCGCACAGTGCAGATATATATATATATATATATATATATATATATATATAAATATAATATAAGAATAGACAGATATCAATCGAGCGTAAATCCAAAATATATAAAACAATTGCCAGACCCATACTAACATATGCAGCGGAAAGAGACACTTCATAGAAAAAGAGACAGTTCAGAGTCATAGAAATGAAGTCATATAATTAGGAACAAATGCAACTCACCGGACCTTGCAAGATGGGTACGAGGCAGACGACGTGAGTGGAACAAACACATAACGAGATTGGACGATGTCCATCTGGTAAAGGCAGTAATAAATGCTAAAACGCATACAAAGAGACTTCTCGGAAGACAACCAAAGATATGGAGGGATAGCCTTATATCAATATCCCATGAACAACGGAACCAGGAATGAAATATCGTCATCACAAGCCGAGACGCTTTCGATAAAAAGAAGGGTTGATGCTTCTATTATTAGAGGGCAATGGTCCATAGTGTTATATGGTGCAAGCACATTTCATTCGCATTTATTGAAACTATGATGTCTATAAAAATACATTAATACGTATCAATCTACCAGCCACCATCAATATAGAAATGGAGAAAGGGTTTCCACTAGAACGTATCATTCTCCCATTGTATTTATATTTTATATTCCGAAAAGCCAATAAGAACGGCAGTATTTCGTTGAAAGTGCATTCAAAATTCACAACATTTCAATAATTTGACTAAAAATCTTATTAACGCTTAAATCTGGGTTGAAACTATTTATAGCGAGTGTATTACACAGTTGCATTTGCTACTTTGTAACTGACTATCGATCATCCGCTCCTTGGTGCTGGTGTATGTAGATATGAGTGTTAGGACTTGCTACTTCAGAAAATGATCCCCGAGTTTGCGAGTGTCGTTAATTATATCCCAATGACAAATATAACCGACTAACCGAGCCGGGATTCGACCCCAGGTCGCCCGTTGTTTAAGCGGAGGGTGCTAACCATGCACTACATCGGCGTGTTATATTATTATAATACATTAGATTTTCAATATTTGATAGTAGAAACATCTAAAAAGAAAAAATATAATATTAACATTCATTTAAAAAACACATTGATCTTGATTCTAAAACTTATTTTGTAAGATTTGCTGACTTGTACATTCTGTAACTACGATTTTTGGTCATTAATTCTTGCAGAATAAATGTCAGAGACAATTAAAATTATTTATATTAATTTGCATAAGTTATGTGCTCTTCCTGTGAACAGTTTTTGCCAAAAACCTAATACAATTTCACAATTTGCCCGTTAAGAAAAGTATAGATCTAAACTTACATGTAAGTCATAAAATTAGATAAACGTTATTGTTAAACTAGTTCTAATATAATGCAGTCGCAAACCAAAAATATTAATTCGAAATTAATATTTTTTTTTAATATTTAGTAACACTAAAATATAATAATATATACGTTTTACGTGTACCTTAAAAAAATCTATCAACCCGTGAGCTTTTCCGCTGGTTAAGATAGTATAATCACACGGCATTTACCTTAACTTCACAGAAAACTTCTGATAAACTGTGAAATATGATTTTCGAAATTTAGAGCCCAACGGGATATAAAGTCTCGCTCCCAATGCTCGGTTCGAATGGACCACTAACCACTAGGCTACTGTACCATAATAATAAAACATTATATTTTTTAAGTAAAATATTTTAGTTTTACTTTTTTCCATTTTCGCGCAATTGCTATGCAATTCTGTATTCATTCTTAATATTTAATTTTTAATTCTGAATTATTAATTATTAATTTTTATAGCTATTCTGGATATAGTAATAACAAAAGTTGTACTGTAGCTGAATCAAATGTATACCATAAATAAATTAACACCCAGTAAACGCTGATGTATTTTAATGAAATTTTTAGAAAACGTGTATTTTATTCCTGTTAAGAAAGGATGAATATTTAAGCAAGATCTAAATATTCTTAACACTAATAATGCGTCGGCCCTCCTCTGTTTCTACACATTCAGCTAGCCGATTAGGATACTGAGTACATCTATGCTAACCTAAGGTATGCTATCCTATGCTTCTAAAAGCCGTTGTTAAAGGGCATCTACATTGTTTGCGGCCGGCTGTAAATCATTTAGACTCCGTCCTACCATATCCCACACATGTTTGATTAGTGATAAGTCGGGCGAATAAGAAGGCCATGGATCAATATAAGTAGTATTTAGAAACTGCATAGCTACCCTTGCGGTATGCGGCCCGCATTATCTTGCTGAACAATTGGATTTACTAGATCTGCTTACGAAGATCTGCTTCCAAGGCAGATAGCCCCCCACACTATTACGCCTTGAGTGAGAGCAGTACAGAAAACGGCAAATTACGTCTTTCTCAGGCCGTCTTCTAATCAATCTGGGACCATCATGAGCTCATAAATAAAATCGAGATCACTAAAGATGACTTGACTCCATTACACATTCCAATGCAACCTCTCGTTACATCATTGCCGCCGTGCAGTACGATGGCGTGGAGGTAAATAAAGCAATGGTCAGTATGATCTGAGCCCAAACGCTCGTATTCTTCGATACCTCGATCATAAAAAGATTTGAGGATCAATTAATCCTCTCCATCTATCACCAATTTCCCATATGATGAAAAACGATCCCGAAGAGCCACAAGCCGAAGAGCACGATTTGCAGGATCAGTTGTGCGCCTAGGGCATTCAGGACGTAAACTTCATGGTTCCTCATTATTTTCTAACCATCTTTGCATAGGGACTTGTGGCGACACTGTGTCCCATGCGAGCGGCAACATCATGAATGGATAATCTGGCATCTTGTAGACGTTTACTGAATTTGCACGATGTTATAGAGGAGGTATTACTTTTATGTAATTACTTATTAAGCTTACAAATATCCTTTACATTGACACTTAAGTAACTAATGCCAAATGAAAAAAGATAGAGTTTTTGTTTAATTGTCGATGTTAACTTGATTAATCTTTATTGGACCTTGTTGAAATCTTTATCGTTTCTTAATAGGAATAAAAAACACGTTTTCTAAAAATTTAATTAAAATACATCAGCGTTTACTGGGTGTTCATTGATGGCGGCGAGTATATATTTTTATCAAAATTTACACAGGTGAAGTGTAACAATTATTTAGAATTGTGTTCAAAATATAGTAAACATCCCAATATTTTTTTATTTTATTCGATCACAAGTGGTAAACAAGGATTTCCCCATATAGATTTGCATCAAAAACGAATCTAGACTATATAACATATATGTATATTTATATATATATATATATATATATATATATATATATATATATATATATATATATAGTCTAGATTAAAAATGATACAACTAAACGCCATCTAGCAGCACCACATAAATTAGCAATGCACACCGATATGGTAATAACTGTCAACATGCTCATGCCATCAGGATCACTGGGCAGTGCCCTCTATGGAATAATATTCCAACAGAGTACTTGAGATATCAACACAAGCCCAATCTTATAAAACATATATAAGTGTGAATCCACCTGGGTATATATATATATATATATATATATATATATATATATATATATATATATATATATATATATATATATATATATATATATATATATATATATATATATATATATATATATATATATATATATACAGTACTTTCTTCAAAGACGTAGCAAAAACTTTGTGACAGACTATGCACGGCGCACTGACGAAAGACATTTTCCAGAAATAATAAAGGGAACTAATAAAGAGGATTCACGTTAAAATTCTTTTTTTTTTCAAGATTACAATACTTTATTCTTATATCATATAATAAAAAAAAAATTACGAAATGGATACTTATTGTCTTATATGGTATATAGCAGGCATATCAGAAACGAGAAATTATTATCACACCAGCGAGTGGACAAAATCCCCAGTTAACTCAATTTGTGTCTATAATAATCTGCAGAAGTGCAGATTCAATTATTTCTGTGTATGAGCTGCAGTATAATAGGTTTATAACGGATAATAGAAAGTGCCAAGAATGGAAACTGTTATAGTTGTTTTAAATTAATTATAGCTGTGGCGAGAGATTAAATATTATATATTTCATTGTACTTGTGTTTTTGGCCGTTAAGTAGCAGGTAGCAATTTACGAATTTCTCATATTCATATATGCCCCGATTACATGACTAATCCGGGACACAATATTATATATATATATATATATATATATATATATATATATATATATATATATATATATATATTATAGTAAGATAGATTGGTGGCCTCGAAGGGTAGTTTCATAATGGGACCATCCTATAGCCAAAGTATTTGTAGCTGTACTACCCTTTAGCCGGGGTATTTTCCTGCAACTTATCTCTCATAAACTGTGAAATGTGATTCGCGAAATTTCGAGCCTAACGGTGTATGAACTCTCGCTTCCCAATGCTCAGTACGAGATGAAGGGCGCTACTAACCACTAGACTACTGTACCATAATAATTAAAGATTATATTTTTAAGTAAAATATTTTAGGTTTACTATTTCCATTTTCGCGCGATTTGTTATGCAAATCTGTATTCATTCTTAATATTTAATTCCTAATTTTTAATTCTGAATTATTAATTTTTATAGCTATTTTGGATAATTATTAATGTTAACAAAAGATGTACTGTAGCTGAATCGAATGTATAACTACCGCCATAAATAAATGAACACCCAGTAGCCAAAGTGTTTGTACCTGTACTACCCTTTAGCCAAGGTATTTTCCTGCACTTCTTTCATAGAGGCACATAACTAGGGTTGCTATCCGTCCGGATTTCCCCGGATTCCTTCTAGTTTTAGAGGCGTCCGGGAACGTCCGGGTGGGTTTTTTAAATTGTCCTGATTTTTAGAAATTGTCCTGGTTTTTAGAAGTTGTCCGTTTTTTTTTAAGTTGTTCCGGTTTTTAAACTTTGCACCCAATTTTGTAGGTTTGTAAATATTTATGTTTTCTTTGTTTATCTCCTGTTACCTCCAGTCTACAATGCAGATTATGCATTCCAAAAAGAAAAGCTAGAAAAAAGTAATAACTCCATTATAGAAACAAGAAAGGTACATGTTTCAATTACGAAAAACTTAGATAACAGAAGGAGATGAATAAAACTACTATGTGTTTTATTACCTGTTGTGTGTAGTTTTATTCATCTCCTTCATTGAAAATTAATTACCACGTAGTAGACGCCACCACCATTCAATTAAATTAGATAACAGACTTACGGAAACGTGTTTACCGATGAAAGAATATGTTGTTTAGTAACTCATCAGTGGACGACAAATGTGATTGATTGCAGTTTTCATAGATTAATGTTTATCTATTAATGTATTTTTAACTTTATAGTAGATTATAGTAGTTATATGCTATAATTTATGTTTTTTTTTAAATTTATTGCGTTGGAAAAGTATAGTACAGTAGTTATTTAAGATTAAAATTAAAACTTCTTCTTTTTTGTTTGAAACGTTGACATAACGCTAGAAAAACGTCTGGATTAAAAGCTAAAAAGTGCGGGTATTTGAAGCACTTTGTCCTTGGTTAGTGATTTTACAGATGGTAACCCTACTCACAACTGAAATCCAGAACAGTTCCGCTTAATCCGAAACGTCTGAATTGAAAGTGTTACGCAGAAAACGTATTAATAAGGTTTTCTTCTGCGATTTCCTCACTCTATATTATTTTTAAATGTATATCACTCTAAATTATTATATATAAACAACATTTTTAATAAACAAAATCATGTTTTAACGACGAAAAATAATAATAAGAGTGACAATTGTTTCAAAAATATGGAGGAAAATTATAAAAATCAATTATTCAACTAAAAGAATAAGGCATGATATAATCTGCTGTGTTCTTTAGCATAAGAACACAACAGATTATATCATACCTTTTAGTTCTTATCGAAGAATATAAATACGATTTGTTGGGTTTCCGATGTTTTTCATCTTGTCGATGTGATGTGACGTTGATAGTAATTGATGGCAAAGAGAGCGAAGTAACCACACAGTGGTAACGAAGTAAACGTAGAGGCTATCGCTAACCAATTTAAGGATCGCTCACCAATGTATACAAAAATTATCAATAGGATGCAATACAAAATTAAATAGATAAACCAACAAGTAGACAAAATATTATAAAATATATAATTATAGACAAGTTATAAACGTATATACATATATATATATATATATATATATATATATATATATATATATATATATAAGGCATCTACTTTGTGATAATTCATTGTAAAAGATAAATAAAATTTTTTACTTTTAGTTTATCATACATTAGTCACACTTTGCAACTAGTTTCGGCTAAACTCTAGCCATTTTCGAGCTCCTCCGATGACTGATGACGGAGGAGCTCGAAAATGGCTAGAGCTTAGCCGAAACTAGTTGCAAAATGTAACTGAAGTGTGATAAAAATGAAAGTAAAAAATCGTTTTATTTATCCTGTATATATATATATATATATATATATATATATATATATATGCTGTAACATAATTTATCACAAAAATGCTTCAAAATTATAGTAAAATTCAGCGATAATTATTTTTCTGGATTTTATTTTATAAAATAAATATTATACATAAATTAATCTCATTCGTGTTGTGCTGTAACATAATTTATCACGAAAATGCTTTAAAATTATAGTAATATCAGTAATATGAGGCGATAATTATTTTCCTCGATTTTATTTTATAACATTAATATTATCCATAAATTGATATCATTCATGATATTTACATTTATAATACAGCAGTGCTGTATAAAGAAAATATAATTATTGTAACATTTCTTTATGTATCGTGAGTAATCTAATAACCGAAATATACCATTTCCAGAAGATGTATGTGTGTATATATTTATGCTGCGAATCAAATTGTCGCCATGTGGTGCCCGCAAGAGATATGTTGTAATAAAGTAATGGGCTATGCCTATGGCATATTTGATTATACGCAACTACTAAAAGCATGCAGATTTAGAAAATGAAATAGCAGACAAATACAAGAGGTCAGTCATAGACACCAGTGACAATAAAAGTAATATATTAAATGCAGTATATATGTATAATTAAGCTCCTCATCCAGCTGTATAAGTGTAGTCTGTTCAAGTTTCTATTAAAAGTCCAGCTAGGCCGAAGCCATTTAATTGTTTTACTATACCAATCACATGCATAGTCTAGATTATTTGTGACACCCACAATTTACAAAATAAAAATGAAATGCTATAACAGCCATGCTCCAAGATCTTGTACCGGTAATACCTCATACTTCTGTAATCTTCAGCATACTTGTTATAAAACGACATTTCGATAACTAACCTTACCGCTCCTTTGTCTTTATTTAGCAACTTACGCACGAAACCACTCACACTATCACAATATTTGTTTACTCACTAATTTCGATTGAAATAATGACAGCAAATACATATTTCGTTGCAACACTCACAAACGAAAGAATATCTGACATATCACTGAGTCATATACGCATTGCAGATACAGTCACGTGACACGTGATGAACGCCCAACAATATTATTCAAGTAATCTAAGGCACTTAATTTTAATAATGCTACACGTCTAAAATAATTTTATAGTTATATCGGTAGGTTTTAGAACATTTGGGTTGCTAAATTGTCAAAAAATCAACATAATTACTTAAATAGAAAAGGTTGGGAATATTTGACGCATCATGGGTTCGAGTGAGAGGCGACGCGTAATTCACGGGCCGGTGGATACGCTCGGAGTGACCATGTAAAAATGCATTTGGATAAACCCGGTCAAGTTGGAAATATGTTTATTCTTATTAAATGTTGTATTGAAGCATACAAAATTGTTTAAGGCATTCAGTGAGTGGTAATCTAATATAACGAGTGTAATAGGATATTAGTATGCATCTATTAATTTGGTGGCAGCTCCAACACTGATGTCATAAGCAATATGCTATTGAAAACATAAGTTAATTTATGTTTAACCATAAGTTTCTTCTGTAAGGGTATATTTGTTACTCTTAAGGTTTAAATTGCAAAGCATATTGTTAATTATATTATTATATTACATGTGCGTAACGTATTTGTTTGTTTCAAAATGTGAACTAGCCAATATATTCGTAAAAACCGTTTTCTTCACATTTCTAAACGTCGTTTTAGACAAGACAATTTCTTGACTCAAACGTTAGTCAAGATGCGAGACAATTTAAATTGTCTCGTATCATACAGTAAATTATTTGAAATATTGAATTGGATGGTAGATCTAATGGAAAAATATAACGCGTTCTATTTGTCAAGGACAAATTGTATGGGAGGAAGATATATGAATTCAATTCTTGAACAACTTTTGAGCTAAGAAATGTGTCTTGTCTAAAACGACCTTTACAAAAGTAGCGTATGAATCCACTGTTACCTTTTAACGATCATTTGAGGTAAACTGAGGTCAATAATAATAATAAATGTGATTTATTTTCCAACATATAAAATATATACACGCCGATGTAGTGATGTGCTTAAAAACCCGGCCACCACGTGTTCGAATCCCGACCCCGTGTAGTAGATATTATTTGTCGTTGGGATACAATTAACGACACTTAAGTGCCTTTCGTTTATGACTGACTGGTACGGGCTTATTCTATTTGCCGCTTCAGATGCGCATAATTCTACCTCGGTCCTTTCGCGCTTTCGTTTACCATGGTTTGGCATTGCTAGTCGCCCGTGGTGTGCAGTATCGGCGGTCGTGCGCTGCCGTGTGTAAGGGCCGAGGTAGAATTATGCGCATAAGACACGGCAAATAGAACAAGAACCCGTACCAGCCCAGAGTGATAAACGAAAGGCGCTCTTATAACCGGCGGCGCACGGCCATTATACTGCACGGCACGGGGCGACTAGTAATGCTAAACCATGCTAAACAAAAGCGCCTTAATAAATCTTAATATAAAAATCGGGGTCGATTTTATGAAGTAGCAACTCTCACATATACTAACACACGGCAGAAAGACCAGAAGGTCGATAGCCGGTTACATTATTGTAACTGTAAACTACAGTAACTACTACTATACCATATAAAAAAAAACAAAACATTAATAAAAATTTAAATAAACATTATTAAATCTTGTCTGTTGGAAATCTCATGGAGCCATTTCATCTTTAAAATCTCGCATGTATAACAAATAAAATAATATTATAGTATTAGTATGCATATCTGCGCGAAATAAAACATAACTGACAAGAACACAAACATCACACCCTAGCGTACACTAAAAACTTGGAACACACCTCAATAACAATCAATACTAACTCATATGAACGCAGTTCCATTTTTAATAAAGTGTAAATTTGTTATCATTGCTATTCTAAAAATAAATATAATGTATGGGTCTTTTTACTTTATTATACTTCGTATTATTATTAGGTTCCTTGATAATTTTAAGACCATCCGTGAAAAATGTCTGTCCGTCCGATGTCCGTCGCCCGGGGTATGTGATTTTTTCTCCGCCTTTTTGAAAAATGTACTGGATATTTTCAAACTAAGTTCTTCATGTGGCCACTTCTCACGTAACTTTCCTTTGATTAGTTCGTTACGTTACATGAGATAATATGAGTGTATACATAATTTCATAATCATTTCGTGGATATTATAAAAACAATGAAAAATTAAAAAGCGAAAATATTTGAATTCCTAAAAAAACAGTACACATCATTAATATTACGTACACATTACATAATATAATATGCTTTAAATAAGTATTGTCCACAATTCTTACAACAATAAATAAAAAACGAATTTAACAAAAACATGTTCCCAATGTAAACATATAGGATCGTATGAATAGACTACTCGTGTAAAGGGCAACATCGCATTATGTGTCAAAGTTGTCAAAGTGACGTATTGGAACTTATACGCCACTTTTGCCAACTTTAATACATAATGCGATGTTGCCATATGTAAACAGAGGGACACGGGGCTATGAAAATGAAAGTTAACAACAATGTTTGCTACATCTGATAATATAATCATGGGTTATAGTTACCTCGCCTTTTTATAACCGAGCCGCATTTGTTAAATAATCCATAAAATACGATTGATAGTAATCCATAAAATACAATTGATAATAATCCATATAATATATATTGATTGCAAACATTCGTTAAATACAAATAGGTGTAACCTATACACGTGAATTGCCATACAAAAAGGATTTATCTATCAGACAAAAACATCAATGAAATGGAATGATAAGTCAATTTTCGATGAAGAGGAAATTTCCGAAACACTATATGAACTCAAAAATAATACAATACCTGGAACAGAAGATATAACAGTCAAAGATATAACAAGTTCAGGTAATCTCATTATCAGCTTATATGTAGACTTACAAATGCAATGTTTGAAGATGCGGTATTTCCGACTTCATTAAAAAGGAGTAAAATTATTCCCATATACAAAACAGGAAGTAAAGAATCGCCACAAAATTATCGGCCAATTTCTCTTATTTATAAGTATATTCTCAAAAATAATAGATAAAGTAATAAAGAAGAGGCTAATAAGCTTCATACAAACTACAGTTGCTTTTGATAAGCATCAATACGGCTACCAGGTGAAATCAAGAGCACAATCAGCTATAGATAATTTCACAACATATATTCTAAATGAAATAGGCAGTGGAAACTATGTGGCAGCTGTCTTCGTCGATTTTTCTAAGACGTTTGATACTGTGTATAACACTATTATGAATTTTGAAAGGTCTTGGTATACGAGGTAAATCTCTAGAACTGATTAAAAGCTACATAAGTGACAGCAGTGTACTTTTAATGGTACAAACAGTGATTTCCAAGATATAAAATATGGTTTGCCACAAGGGTCAGTACTTGGGCCACTGTTATTCTCGCTATACATTTGGGATATACAACAAATCGGCCTAAATGGTCGTTATTTCACGTTTGCAGATAATACAGCCCTGATGTATAGTGTTAAAAAACGCAAATATAAGTGAGACAATTAACCAGGACCTAAAGATCTTCAAGGCTTGGAGTGACATAAATTATTTATTCATCAATTGTGATAAGACTGTTTATACGACATTTTGTTTCAGAGGCGCTCAAAGGATGTTGAATGTCTTATTAGATAATGTAAAATTTAAAATTGTAACGGAATATAAATATCTATGCTTATTAATATCTATAGATTATAAATTTCAATGGGAAAAAGTGATTAACAAAATATTACCTGTAATAGGTACTATATACCGCTGTAACTGTTAACGAATAGCGCAAAGAACCATATTCATCATGCATATGTGTACAGTCACCTAAACTATTTATACCAACATGGGGCTCCTGCAGTGGTTATATGTTGGATAGGCTTCAAAGATTACAGAACAAAGCTGTAAAAGTAATTTATAAACTACCATTATTAACTCCAACGGAACAGTTATACACTCAAAATAAGTTACTGAAAATTAATGAAATAAAAATTATTCAACAATGCACACACATGCATAAAATTATGAAACTTTTGTATAAATGTAATGTTAACCTTGTAACGGGTAATGATATCCATGGCATATCCACCAGACAATCAAGAAAATTAAGAATGTTTTAATGCAATACTACGAAGACGTATAATTCAACAAATAATATCTGCATCAGTGAATATAACATATTAAATCCTAATATAAAAAAATCTAGAACTATAAAACAATTTAAATCTATGCTAAGAAAAATTATGTAGATGATTAAGGTGTATTTTATGATTCTCTGTTAGGTTATACTTAATCTGATTTATTTTCTCATTTACTGATTCTGTATATATTTTTTCATTTATGTTTTCTCTGTTATTTTATTTTAATTTAATTGTAATTTATTTTTCTTTATAATTAGATTCGATTATTTTCGGTAAAGTGTAGGTCGTGGGCACCAGTTTTTGTACTGCTTACAGGCACCATGAAGAGGTTATATAAATAAATAAATCTGAAGGTTTTGTGTTGTGGGGGACCCCTATCCCTACTCTTATGTATCTACCACTGTTTTAGAATAATGAGGTTGTCCTTATATTTTTAATAGTCTATCTTAATTTTGATAGTTCCTTTGATGGTTTAAATTAAGCATTAAAAATGTGTACACTTTAGATAACAAAAGTCAATAAAAAATTAGAAATCTAAATAGAGAACGAATTTAAAAACATACGTTAATGGACCATTACTCAAAAACAGTGATATATGGGATAGGGGGCTCCTTATTCAACAACTCTTTCAAAAATATACATTTTTGTCACGTTTATGGCATAAGCCTATTTAACACCTAACTAATACTGGTAATATAACATAATTTATAGCTGTTTTTAATGTTTTTAAATTCATATTTTTTCAGATAGATATTATACCCCTTGACTGCATGATTATGTTGGGGATTCAAAATATCATATTATTTGCACAGATTTACCTAAAGAGAGACAAGCATGCCCTTATCAAGAAAGGGGTGTATTGCAAATCACTTAATTTTTTAATTTTATTTTCTGAAAGACATAGCTTAAGATTTGTTTTTGGGAAAAATAAAGTCTGTTTTCCGATTTACGATTTATCACTAGTTGTAAAGGGTCATTAATAATTGAAGAATCTTTATTAATAGGAGATTGTACTCAGCTCAGTGGTCCGTCTTGTATTGAGCATTGGGGAGTTAAGATTCAAACCCCACCGAGGACGAATTTTCGCCATTCACCTTTCACAGTTCTTTTAGGTTTTCTGTGAAGGTAAATACCGGCTGATTAAACTCATCTGAGCTACTCTCTTTGCCGGCGGGATAGCCTTTCCGCTGATATCCCTATAAAAATAGAAGTTTTGTTTTGGAAGTTGTTATTTAAAAATAATACATCATAGACGTCGTTACTTACCCGAAATAAAATTATGGAGTGAAATTGAATTTATTTCATTGTATAAAAGAAACTTGACATATTTTTCTTTTTAACTGTTCGAGTACCATTGTTTGTTCATTAAAATATGTTTATATTAACTCAAAATTAATATAAACAGGAAATAAGTTGATTACATTTTTATAAACGTTTGGATTATATTTCACGAATTTTGACGTGACAGAGGACAGCATATAAATAAAATACAAACTTATTAATAGAAAATCACAAAAAAAAATTTTAATAAATATTATTGTATATAACCGAGCTTAGTGGCCGAGTGGTTAGAGGCGTCGCCCGTCTCGTACTGAGCATTGGGGAGCCTAATTTCGATCCCCAGTGGGGAGCGAATGTTCGCGAATCACCTTTCTCAGTTTTTCAGAGGTTTTCTGTGAAGTTAAGGTAAATACCGGGTGATTAAACTCCTCTGAGCTTCTCCCGTGACCAGCGGAAAAGCCTCACGGCTGATAGCCCTATAATGATAGGTTTTTTTAAATGTATATATTCTTCTAATATATTAGTAAAACATAATGATGTTTTGTTTGTCATTGGCATTAAACACTACTAGTAGTGTTGAAGATAACTAAACTTTTCCTTATATTTGCTTGTTATTTTATAACCGGATATATGTGTCTTTATATGAATATACTCTTTTATCGCGTATTATTAATCAGAATTCAGAATTTTGAAGTTTGATCCAATGATCCTTCAATTTATTGCTAATTTTGTTTTTGTAAAATAATCGATAATATACACCAGTGAAAATTAGTAGTTATTTTACAAAACATTTAACAAAAATAGTTAAAACAAATAAAACTCTTATTTCAAACCATTTCATATAAATAGGGGTATTTGAATCAACCAGAGCTGTTAGTCCAAAATTCTTTTACTTTTTAAATTTTTATCTTAATTCTTTTTTCTCCATATATACACAAAATAATCATAATTATATAGAAAGTAAAATTAAAATCAACTGTATATCCACAAAAAAAATATGGTGATTTCTTCCCTCGGTTATCGTCGAGAGGTTTGTGGTTTTGATTCCTCCTCGGGGAATATTATTATAAAATATTATTTGCCTTTACTTTACTATTAATTTTATGATACTGTCACTGTCATTTACACTTAGAACCGAATTAAATTTGTATTAGCATTATTTTACATTCAAGCAATATTCCTCAGAATGCCATTTCATGCATCTAATATTATAATATTTTTGTTCGAGCGCCGTTTATAAACGCAAAAAAGTACTCATAATTATATATACACAAAATAATCATAATTATATAGAAAGTAAAATTAAAATCAACTGTATATCCACAAAAAAATATGAATGGTGATTTCTTCCCTCGGTTATCGTCGAGAGGTTTGTGGTATTGATTCCTCCTCGGGGAATATTATTATAAAATATTATTTGCCTTTACTTTACTATTAATTTTATGATACTATCACTGTCATTTACACTTAGAACCGAATTAAATTTGTATTAGCATTATTTTACATTCAAGCAATATTCCTCAGAATGCCATTTCATGCATCTAATATTATAATATTTTTGTTCGAGCAAATCAAAAGAATATAAATTTTCAAAATTATAACTAAATCCGTTTAATTTGGTCAAGTGTAGTTTTTTTAAAGTATGTGTTTATATATTTTTTCCACTAATTATGTGTGATTTATATTTTTTATATATTATCAAAAAAATAAATACTCGACTTTATACTTTTATATCGTATCAAATATATATTTTTTAAAATGTGAAGGAAAGTAATTTAAAACTTACAGCAAACAAATAAAATCCTGCAAACTTTCATAAAAGTATCAAATACCTGCAATATCTTCTTCTTTCAACTAATGCTGTGTGTTTATAAAGATTTCAACAAGAAAAACTAACTTTGTCACAGTGTTTGCGAACTATACGCGCGGAGATTTTCGCTTTCCACCGTACTCCCGAACCGCTGAGAGCGCGCGCGATACTGCCGTTTGCGACGCAACTTTCCAACCAGTTTCCCGACGCCCCTACGCACGCCTCGTACATTACGTTTATTACAAAAAAGTCATGCAGACTGGCCTGTATCAGGCCGGATGCGAGCACGTCTCTGAAAACACTGACAACGTTTAAAACGTTTCAGTTGTGGCGGAACACTTAATATTATATATATATATATATATATATATATATATAGAAAAGGACAGTACGGTACTGTTTAACGTTTTAAGCCCGTATGACATTATCTAGTTTCTTATATCGTTTTCGATACACACACTACATAGTGTCATACACACATGTAGAAAATGATATAGAGGCGGAATAATAATAAATTCACTTAACAATAACAACACCGTAATACACAATGTTAATTTTTTAATTAATTTAGAAATAGTTATACAGTTTAATATATCAATTCTTATATATAAAACGATATAGGAAACTAGATAATGTCATACCGGCTTTATATATATAATAATGTAAAGTTCCCATGTATGGAAACACTAACAAAGTTTAAATCGCTTCAGTCGTGGAGAAACACATAAGATTATATGAAAATAAATTCAAGCAAAATTTCAAACTTAATAAGCAATTATCGAAGTAAAGTTATATTCTTGCGTATGCCAGGTATAACCAAAAAAATATATAAAACGGATTAAAAGTAAACTACCCTTGTTTTTTACATACGTAAAAATGTTATATGGAAATGTAACTTAAAACTGACAGAAGGTTCTAAATGAGAAATTAGAACCAACTACGGTGAAAATATATGTCTCTGCATTTTCTGGAACAGAGCTGGGCTTTTTCATTGATTTAACCTAATATCATCAATAATCAAATCACCTAAATATTTTCAGTTTGCCGAAATCTATTGTCGAAAACGATTTTTAAAATCAATATTAAGCCCATTTTTATACGAGACAAAGTCAAAAGAAACTATTTTGGTTGTAGGTGGTTCCAAATCTATTTAGAACTTCTGTCAGTTCTAATTAACATTTCCAAATAACATGTTTACATATCTTACGAAATAAGGGTAGTTTACTCTTAAGTCTTTTTATAATTGTTGGTTGTATCTCGTATATGCAAGCAGATAACTTTAGTATTATGATATCTGGACTATTTCAAACTTAATTGTTTAGTTTGAAATAGTGTAGAAATCTCTTTGTAATTATACAATTGTCTGAGACGTTAATAAAATATGTTTCCAAATGTGTCCAACTTTCTGGGGACACTATATATTTATTTTATTTTACAAAAAATCAAAACCTCACGTGGCAAGATGGATATACCAACCTAATGGATGATAAAAACTATAATGTTTTTAAAACTTCCTTTTCCTCATATTGTCGTTTCCTTCGTTAAGTGTAGAGTATCATAATAATATATCAATATATATATATATATATATATATATATATATATATATATATATATATATATATATATATACATATACCTATATATATTAATTTTGACTTTTATATTTACCATTTTAAAAGTATAAAGTATTCATTACAGGCTAATATTTAAAACATAAGCATTGACATGACAAATATTTATAACTGGGCGTTCATTTTCTGTATATTATACCGTAAATCTTCATCATTTAAATTTACATATTTTAACCCTGATATAATAACACATTGTTCTCCTAATTAGAGAAATTAATCATAGCAGGATAATAATTATAAAAACAGCGCCGGCATAGTGCAGTGGTTAGCACCCTGGCTCCTACGGCGGTTTGGCCCGGGTTCCAACTCCGGCCCGAGTCGTCGTTTTGGTCTTTGGGATAAAATTATCTATACTAACTCGAAGAGGATTTTCTAAAGCAGCAACTGCGAACACTCACATATACTTACAAAATATATACACCAGAAGAATGGCCAATTACTATTTAAACAAAAATAAATAATACTATAATTTACAAGGTAAGCATTAGCCAATATTACATAATAGTGTGTTCATATTTCGGTTAGAATAAGCTGGTAAAATGATGAATTACAGATTAATAATTGAAAAACAAATCATTAATCAACATTTTTTATGTATGTTCATCTTTCATATATTGTAATAATTATTATTTCTTCTATATGTACAAATGTTCACTCATCTGACCTTCCTACCAATTGTAAGGTTCCTGCCGACCTGCTTGCAGTTAAATTATAAACGAAAATGTTACTTTAATAATCTTGTGTGCTGTACGAGCTTTAAACTACTATCACACGAAGACGCTTTTATGTTAGTGTTACTGATTTACTGATTTAACATATAACGCAAAAGTATCTGCGTATGAATGTCCATTGTCTACTATAAAAATACTAGTATCCTTCATTCATTCATTCTGTTCTTCATGTGAAAGTAGTTTTAAAGCTCGTACTGCACACGGCATTAGTACTAGTAGTAGTGGCTGAATTTGTTACAAATCTTTAACTGGCTATGGAGACCACGTCCGGTGCTTCTGAAGTGTGTTATTGTCTGTGTATGTGAGTGTTATGACGTGCTGCTCCAGACAATCGTCTCCGAGTTTTGTAAAGTGTCGTTAGTAGTATCCCAACGACAAATGATCCCGACTACCCGGGCCGGCTAACCAATACACGATCATGTTAACGCAAATTAATATATACGCATTATATATATTGATTTTATTAAAATAGAAAAGCTCGTTCAAGCGACTACTTCTATAGGGGAGAGAGAAGTTGCTGCAGGGCATCAATAGAGTATGGAGTGATAGTACCGGTGTAAAAAAGTGGGCCACCTCGAAGCCAAAAAACGGAAAAAGGGAATGACTATAATGAGCGCGGTTTACAAACTTGTTATGTCTATGGTTAAGAATAGGTTGGAAGAGGACAAAAAGGGCTGTTTACCGAAAGCCAGGGTGGGTCTAGATAAGTAAGAGGGACAAGCGTGGAGGTATGATAGAGGAAGGATATACAAAGGGTGCCTATATCTGAGATGTGAGTGGATGAGAGGCTAAAATGTAAGGGAGTCGTCCGTACTATGGTCACGGAGATCTTGAGTGGCAAGAGCGACAGTAAAGATTGAATGAGAGCTCAAACAACTTGGGGTATGTAGAGTGGCGGGTACGGGAAAACCCCCGCGCTACTTAACCACGGAAGCGTTGAGCAGGTATGCATGGCCCGTGGGAGGTGTGGGTCGGAAGAGAGAGGAAGGAATGTGTGGATGGGGTAAGTGTACACCACGTGTGTACTGTGTAGACTGTGAGGGTGTGGAAGGGGGTGGGTGAGGGATTGTAGAAATGTCATTGAATAGCTAATAGAGGATGGGAATGGCGTGGAAGTCTGCAGAAGACTGTTGTGCTAGAGGAAGTGGGTAAGGGATGGAAGATTCTTCCATATTAACCAATAGAATCTATGAAAGACTCACGGACAATAATGTATTAGCATAGGAACATAGAGGATACAGGATAGATGAGGTTTTAAAGAACAAATAACAATAGACACCGGCAATTGACATATATATATATATATATATATATATATATATACCTTTATTATTTATTAATTGCTACGCATGCTCCTTCGTAGCAGTAATTGTATTTGAAAAAAGTATTGGACATACATGCAAACGATTTAAAGATTCATATAATGTTCGTTTTACATTTCACCCATTGAGTAAATGACATGTTGTGGTATATTAAGTCAGATGGTAATTTCGCCTACGACATACATACCTTGACGGATTCGAATAAAAAGATTATTTTCTTTATTCTTCTCAAAACTTCACCAAGTGCTTCATCAATTGATTATTTCCTAAAATTGCGTATGCTTCGATCTCACTAGTTCCTCATCTGTCCCCGCCATGTCATGTCCTACTCTGTCAGGTCAATGTTTACTTAATCATTCGCATCCCGTCCCTTAAAAATCTCCCATATCTCCTTCTCCGATACACACTCCTTTCGCCTCTTTCCGATCTTCTGTATCCGCGCCAGTTTTTTTCCTTTTGTACACCCCTTAAAGTTAATCTTCGTCAGATTGGCCTTTCTAAGATGCGTATGTGTTTTTAAGGGTGTAGGTACACGACACCGAACGTACCTCCACGGCACAGCTTGCATTACATCTAGGATTGTGTTCATTATCACCTTTCTTGGGCTCGGCATCATTACCTTACTTCACCCATCCTCTCGCGAGATTAGAGGTTCAGGGCTGAATTCCTCGCCATCCAACAGATGCTTTCTCAGCGCGTTTCAATGCCCTTCTGACATGAATCACACAGCGTATGTACTCGGCCACAGCCGTCCACGTACTCTCTCTCAGCTGGAACAAGGTGTTCCAATTAGATAGTATCGCTTAATTTCCCTGTAGAAGACACCTCGCGTACTCTGTTCCGGGGCACTCAAATGGCATACTTAAGAAGACTATGACTTTGAATCTTGTATTTTTCAAGATACACCCTGAAACAACCGTAGCCACGCATTGCCTGAGTAATGAAATCATTCGTTTGCCATATTTTCGATCGCACCATTATTTTATGTAGGAATCAATCGGTTTGTTCATTGACGAGAGGCATACGATGATAATCATTTTAATTTTCTTTATAATTGTCTTCTGTTGTGTCTATCTTCAAGTCTATTGCATGTCTCCTAGATTTCCCGTTTTTTTCGTATAAGGAGGTCAATTGCTGGTGTATATTGTTATTTGTTCTTTAAAACCTCATCTATCCTGTATCCTCTATGTTCCTATGCTAATACATTATTTTTCGTGAGTCATTCATAGATTCTATTGGTTAGTATGGAAGAAAAGGTCTTGCAGCTAGTTGGTAAACTAGTGATATGGAGATTTCCTATAAGGATTACACTTATGGTCAGCGTTTTCTGAGTAGCTATTGACTTCTGTAAAGAATAGTGTACACTCATCTGAGATTTTTAGCATATTCTAGAAAAGACCATCTAGCTTTTTATGTGTACTTTTGAAGCTTTTGAACTAGACATTTTTTAGTCTCGTTGGGCCTGGGTTATTTCAGTGTTCTCTCGTACCGCTTCTTTTAGCTTGACTGTGTATTTTTACAGTTGTTTATAGCTAAATATCCTTGCTTGAGGCTGCTTTACCCTACCAGTGGTAAGACTCAGGACCGTAGGGGCGTCAGTTCCCAGAGTAGTACTTGGATCTACTAGTCCCCTGTGGGACTAACTATTATTATAGTTTCTTTAAAATGGTATACATATTATATTTTACTCGGCTGTACATTCCAACCCATAGCATATCATTACTTAAGTGGGTACGGAACAGCCATGTGTTTACGTAGCCCCTTTTTACGACCCACAAAACGGTCTATTTGTCGCCAGTGTGTTTCTGAATTTTATATTATACAGACGTATTTTAAGGACAGTGCATTATATTAATTTTTACCTCATCACTACGTCCCAGCATCCCTGAAGAGAATTTGAACAAATTTCACAATATAGTATTATTTTTATTATTAATAATTATCCAAGCTTAATGCTGTAAACATGATTTAGACGTTATCTAAATACGATTGTAGCACTTTTTCCTAAACTCTGAATTGACGAGAGAATTATAAAACCCGTTTTCCCTAACGATATCTTAATTTAAGGGTTACCTAACTAATTTCTTTGGTTACCAACAATAATAATTTCTTTTACGCTATATAATACCTTAATTTATGTTAGTTTTTTGGTCATTAGAAAATAAAGGAATGTTGATATACCTGTAAAGTTTTTAAAAATAAAAGCAGTTGGTTGGACTCTATACTAGAGTAATATCTAATATTTTATCAAATTATCTAAATGAGATTCACATGTTTCTTCCCACCACCCACTTTGTCCCCTAAGTGGCAATTACCATCGTACCGCGTTCATATTGTTTTTTTAACTGCGTACATTTTATTAGACGAGTGCTAATCGCATTAAATCGTATTAAATTTTTTGCTGTAACCTATTAAAATTAGATCCAACGTACACTCATTTATAATTCCGTGGTGTTGCTAACATAATTTTACTGGAACGCTTGTGGATAGCTACAAACATTTAATTGTGTTGTTTTTATTTAAAGAAATTAAGAAAGATTAGAATACTAGTTCAATATTTACTTAGAACAAAAAATTAATTATAGAATATAGTTCGAAAACTATAAAGCAGAAAAATACACCAAATAATTAGTATGCATATTTTATACCACTTGTATTATATTAAAAATAGAGGTCAATTTAAAATATAATTTCTTGTCATTAACTTATCTTGTTTATTCATGTTCTCATCCAAGTACGATTTCTATAAAAAAATGTGTATGCCTGTGTATGTTTACAGGGTGATCTACTAGCTCCATGACAAACTATTACGGGTGAAAGCTGATGTGATTCTAGGAAAAAAACATTATATGAACATTATTCCTATTCGTTTTAGTTACAGAGTTATAGCACTTTTTATCAAATAACTTCAGATAACCATGGCAAAACCAAATTTTGCATAAGGGACATTAATTATTCACTTTACTTTTAGTATTATTACTGGTTTGATTCGTTTTATTTACAGGGTAGGTATATTATTCAAATATATGCACCCACAGCTGACAAGAGCGACGAGGAATTAATTAGTTTAGGTTAGGAAGAAGTTTACAACCAACTAGACGAAATCATGAAGAGATGTAGATGTCACTATTGTTCTAGGAGACTTTAATGCTAAAATAGGGAATGGAAGTGTAGAAGATTGTGTTGGGTCATATGCGCTTGACGAAAGAAATGAGAGAGGGGGAAAACTTATTGAATTCGCTCAGATTAGAAATCTGGTAATAACTAACACTTGGTTCAAACTATCAAAAAGAAGGCCATTGGGGATGTCCAGGTGTAACATCCCCAAGGCCTAGAACAGATAATATAGTACGAAACCAGATAGTCTATATTCTAAATAACAAAAGATAAGGAACGCCATTCGCACAGTCAAAACATACCCGGGAGCAGATCTCGGGTCGGATCACAAACCCTTTTCGCCACCCTACAAATCAAACAGAAAAAAGTCAAAATAAAATGTCGAAACCAAAAATATAAACTACTATGCTTCAAGATGAAGAAATAAGACAGAGCGTGAAGACGAACACCAACGAAAATCTCGGACAAATCATGCAAGAAGGCACCGATGTGGATGTGTATGAGACATGAGACACCATAAAAAGAGCTCTGTGGGACGGAGGTAAGGATAAATTGAAACAGAAAAACAACTAACAACCCACAAAAGAACAATGGATGACGGTTGAAATTTTGGCAAGAATGGAAAAGAGAAAACAAAACAAAATCAAGGGTAGAAATAAATACAAAGAAATTCAACAAGAAATACGAAAAAAAAATATAGAAGCCAAAGAAACATTTATGAGAAACCAATATAAGGAGATAGAGTCGCTTCAGCTGAGGTATGATTCATTTAACTTACAAAAGGCTCAAAGAATTCACTGGCATGGGAAAGAAGAAACAGACTGGTATAATAAAAGATAACAACGGTAATATTATAGTGGACATAGAGAAAAAGATCAAAAGATGGGAGGAATACGTACAACAATTATTTGAAGACACCAGAAATGAAATAGAGATAAAAGAAACGCCGCAAGGACCAAGAATAACATCCGAAGAAGTAATGTATGCTATCGATAACTCAAAAGATAGGAAGGCAATAGAACCAGACGAAATACCAGTCGATATTCTTAAACTAATTGAGGAAGACAATATTAGCATCTTGGTAAATCAATATAATACCATCTATACGACTGGAATCATACCACAAGAATGGTTAAAGTCTACATTACCAAAAAAAGAACACGCGCAAGGGAGTGCTCAGATTTTAGAACAATAAGCGCGATGAGTCAGACATTAAAGGTTTTTCTAAAAATCAGTCATAGTCGCATTTACAAGAAATTAGAAACAGATATCAGGGAAACACAGTTCGGATTTCGAAATAATCTAGGCACAAGAGAGGATCTATTTGGAATGAATGTTATAATCCTACGATGTCTCGATATGAACGTAGATTTATTTGTAGGCTTCATCGACCACGAGAAAGCCTTCGATAAAGTTAAACATGATCGGTTAATGGAAATAGTACAGCAGAAGGGCCTAGACTGCAATAACGTCCGAATAATAAAAACTTTCTACTGGAATCAGAAAGCACAAATATATGTTGAAGGATATAACTCTGAAGAATTAGATACCCAACGGGGAGTCCGCCAAGGATGCATACTATCACCAGTCCTATTTAATATGTACTCAGAATGCTTATTCAAAGAAGCTATCAATGATGACTCATAAACTCATAAACTCTCAAATTATATATAAACGGTCAAATTATCAATAGCATACGATACGCAGACAACACTGCGATAATAGCAACATCCATCTGCCAGCTTCAGAAATTGATGCAAGACATAAATACGACTAGCCAATCCTATAGGCTCAAAATGAATTTGAAGAAAACTAAATTTATGGTTGTAAATAAAACCAATGTTAATAATATACCCGCAATACTAGTAAACAATACCACAATCGAAAGAGTTAGAAGCTACCAATACTTATGAACACGTATTGAAGACAATAACGACCAAACCATAGAAGTGAACAAACGTATAGAAATGGCAAGAGCCATTTTCGTCAAAATGAAAAATCTTTTCTCAAATAGAGATCTAGCCTTGAGAGTCCGAATAATTCGCTGTTACAGTTTTTCAACACTACTGTATGGGATGGAAGCATGGACATTAAAAAATAATAACTTCAAAAGAGTCGTTTGAGATGTGGATTTATCGCCGCTTGTTCAAGATATCCTGGACGGACCTAGTAAACAACGAAGAAGTAATGCGAAGAATGCATAAATAAAAGGAATTGATCCTTACGATCAAAACACGAAAGCTAGAGTACTTGGGACACATCACATGGGGAGAGAGATACTCTATTCTCCAACTGATCATGCAAGAAAAAAAATAAGGAAAAGAAGCATTGGGCGTCGCAGAACCTCATGGTTAAAGAACCTTAGAGAATGGTACGGACTATTTAGAGCTACAGCGTCAAAGATTAGAATCGCCATGATCATTGTCAACCTCCGATAGGAGACGGCACCACAAGAAGAAGAAGATGTATATAAAGTAATAAGAAAAATTAAAAAAACACGACGAGCCATGTTCATTATGAGTATTATTTATACCATCCCCGGTAAAACTTGCTTCATCAGACCAAAGTACGTATTTAAATATAATTAGCATCTGCTTGTGCTGCTGTAGTATCCATTGGCAAAATGCTAGTTTTAGTCCTTTGTCTGCTGGTTGTAATGCTTGTACATTTTGGCGGTGATATGGATTTAACATTTCTCGAGTTAGTACCTGCCACGCTCAATTTTGAGACACCCGTAAATTACCTGCTAAATGTCTTGTACTTACGGAGGGATCAAGGACAGCATTAACAACTCTTTCTTCATCTTCTGCATTGATTTGATGGGGCCGCGTAGCCCGTTGTGGAACAGGATTGCCTGTCTCTCGAAGTCTCCGAAAAGAACCACTAAACACTGTATGGCAGGGTTGATGTTTAGGCGGAAATCTACGCCGATATCCTCTGACTGCATCCCGCGCGTTGCCGTTACAATATCCATATTCAAATATGATGTCTGCATATTCATGTGTGGTAAATGTATACATTTTATGCTTATACTATTAGTAAAGTTACTTCCCAAATTAATGTCATTTCTGCAACATTTTTCTGACTTGTTTTTTCCATGGCTATCTCAACATATTCGATAAAAAGTGCTATAACTCGATTACTAAATCGAATCGGAACTATGTTCATATAATATTGTTATCTCAGAATTACATGAGCTTTCACCTGTCAGAATGTGTCAAAGAGTTAGTAGATCACCCTGTATTGTAAAACAACTCATTATAAAATTGTATAGTTCTGACTTGCCTTTATCTGCCACTAATGTATGTATATAATTGATAGATATTGGGTAGGGCTGCCATCAGTAAAATCACTAACCAAGGACACAGCGCATCAAACTCAAACCCTCTGACTTTTCAGCTTTAAACCCGGATGTTTTTTTCAACGTTATCTCAATATTTATATGTTGTTATCAAATAAAGAAAAAATTATAATAATTAACTTAGCAATAAATAAAAACAAAAACATAAATTACAATATATAACAACAATAATCTACTATAAAGTCATAAATACTTTATAAAAATCTATGAAAACTGAAATCAGTCACATTTGTCTTAAGAAATTAAATACTCATAGGTTAAAATATACATAAATAATCTTTCTTCTTTAAAAATAATAATTAATAATCTCTCTTCTCTAAGTTATTCGTAATTAAAATATGTATATTTTTTGTTTCTACGGTGGAGTTTTTTTTATAGTTTTGCTATTTTTGAATGCCTACTGTGCATTGTGGAGTGAATGATAAATAAATAAGCTTCAGAGAAATCTTTTTTAAAAACCGTTTCATTAAAATGGTAAGGCTTTCCAAACTTTCAAAATACTCTTTAATAGGCTGATACTATTTCAGAAATCGCTACTGATAAAACAAAAAATGTAACTATTATTTGGTGAAAAACTACTAGACGCGGTTGATCGACAAACGTCAAAATGCCCACACGTAATGATGAGCGAGGTAAATCGCAAAGAAAACATAAGTATTTACAAACTTTTAACAAATTGTCCACAAAGTTTAAAAACCCGGGCAACTTAAAAAACGGACCACTTCTAAAAATCCGGACAATTTAAAAAAAACCGTCCGGACGTCCCCAGACGCGTTTAAAACTAGGACAAATTCGGGGAAATCTGGATGGATCGCAACTCTAGTATTGCGGTATATATTTCTATCGAGTCCCAAGTAGCAACTGTTAATTTGTAATATTCGATTTCCTTAATACATTGTGCTCCCAAATACTTACAGAATTATTTATAATAACCCTATACATTAGAAAAACGAATAATAAAAATTCGAAATATTAAGATTGTTCATAAACGAATTTTTAAATTACACAACTTTTGTGTAGAACGGTGATAGAATAGCCTGTGGCGCAATTTTAATTAAAAGCCCGAAGAGGGTCAATAAAAGTAATTTGTGCGTTAAAACAAAATTCAATATTAAAGTTTCCATGTGAACTAACATGCTACGTTTGCTGCGTTTACCATATTCGTTTACGGCCAGATTATCAATAAAATCGCCTTTATAAATATGAAAGTTTTTTAGGGACAAAATTAGAGTTAATATACAGGAATCGATGCTAATCGATTCCTGTATATAAATATTATATACTTGTAGTTAAAACTACAATAATATATACAAGTAGTACAAGCCTTAACAACTACATGTTGGAACAATAACTTTTATTTTATCAATCAGTTTCATTTCCGGGCGTTTGCCAGCGCCAGTTCAATTTCATCGAATATTTGGTTAACAATAACTTCCTTTGGTGCTGGTGTACTTGGGTCCAGATCTTCCCCATAGCAGATTTTATACAGTTTATGATTATAATTTCAATTGTGCGTAGTATTTCTCCTCTATTCGTTGTGATATTCCCCTGAATTTCCCTTAATTTTAGTTGTTTTTACGATAGCTTCTAATATCTAGTATGATGGTTTTAGATATCTCTTTTTTATTTCTCCTAGTTCCTCGTTGTTTGTATTTCTATTGTTTCTCCATTCGCTACGTTTAGCCATTAAGTTTTTTGCCTCTTGTCAAATTCTTTCTACTTTTCTGGATGTAGGGCAGTGGATGTCTTGGCTTTTCTGTAAGGATTCAGATATTAGGCAGTACACAAGCATATCTAATATTAAATGTAGCTATTGGACAAATTTTCGTCTAAACGTATGTTGTATTATACTTAAGCGACGGCCGATTGTCTGGGCAAATAAGCCAATCGGTCGTTAAGCAACCCTAGTCATCCATCAACCCATTATCGGCCGGTCATTAGGAACCCATTAGAAATATTGATTAGGACCACACAGAATGAGAATAACAGTGGCGAGAGTACCCTCAGACAAAAACAATCGTGGAGCGATCAATAAGTCACACACATCACAGTCTTCACCCACACAACATCCACAACTTTCAACACCTAACAACAATAGTTTTAGTCCTCAGTAATTGAGGTAATGGCAGCGACGCTTCCATTTTCTTCCGACGACGTTCCAAGAGGTAAACAGTTGTTATCCAGTTGTGGTTCTCCTCAGCATTAGCGGCATCGACTCGGCAACTGTACCTCAGCATTGGCGTCACCAGCAAGGATTTTCCACGTATCCACATCAGTTTGGTGCCAACGGTGGTCTTTCCATCGTTACACATTTTGGTGGCAGCGATGATCTTTCCATCTTTACACATCACGTATAACGTATATATATATATATATATATATCTATATATATATATATATATATATATATATATATATATATATCACGTATATTTTGATTATTCACACCAAACTTGTATACATATAACATGATACTAAGCGCAGTGTATATATTTCTAACACTAGCATTTCAATACAAAACTCTACATTTGTAATCTAACACGGTTCGGAAAATGAATAGAACGTTTAAACAAAGAGGTACTACTCAATCAATCATATCATATGATGATTAGACAAATGAAATATGTCTTCTATCTCAGTGGTGCTTTCTCTGCTTATTAACACAAATTGACCAATTATGCAGTATTCAAATTTATTTCACTTAAGAGATATCTGAAAAAACTCTTTTCACATAATATAATTACAGTCGCCGACTAATATTTTTAAAAGCACGTCTGCCAGCCCCGCTTCTAAAAACTGCACAAAGAATGCAAATGTATTCAGACAGATATCCTGGAGAACTCGTTCGAGCTAAACTAATTAAAAAAGAATGCATTAAATCATTCCCATGCCGCCAGGTTTCATTACAATTGAAAAATAACTATTGGACATATTTCCGCACGCCAACTTACCCACGTAGTGAATTAAATTGCGAAATCGAAACGCATACTGAACAAATAGGGATAAATGAAAATGTTCACGGGGGTTGTTTGACACACGACTACAATGAAAATATGAGTATATTCCATTTTTACTATACAGAAATGTAAGCTTATTATGAATCAGGACGATTTTACTACACAATAAGGTTTCATATGAGAGAAATTTATTATCATTGAGAGAAAATCATCTAAATTTACATTTTTAACCATGAACCGTAAGTGTAAGTGGCTAAAACATATTTTGGTCTACGCGTCTGGTAGATTTCTTGGAATTTTATCCTGAAACAGATTTCTTTGACAAATAAGTTTCAGGGTTAAGTGAGCAATATCGTCATATTTTCGCTTATATCACAAAATAAGGCCTACATTGCATATTATAATTGATCGGCTAGTATTAACTTGGGAAGAAAAACTAGATACATGAAGGAATACACACAGGAACTATTTCATGGCAATGAACACAATATCATAGAACGATAGCTCCACCAATTACAACATCAGAAGTTAAGAGAGCATTTGATAAAATAAAGCAGTAGTACTTAATAAAGCCGAACTTAAAATACTGAAACTTTTAAAGACTACTGACAAACAGGTACGTGAAGTTCAAATACTTGTTCGGCTTTTTAATTTTATCTATGAATCTGGAAACATCCAATTATTATTCTTCTAGGATCCTGTAACTCTTGCTTAGGAACGTAGGGTCTCCACCACTATCGTCTACCGTACTCCTTCCATTTGTTTGTAAGTCCAGTCATTTTCAGAGGTTACTTTATGTACGGTAGTAATAGAAACTCCTTATCATCTCATCTAGTGTGTTCGCCTATATAGATGCTGTTATTTTTTCAGGTTGCAATATGCAGCACTTTCGTCTTGATGTTATTTATTTTCTGTGGAGTCTACCAGGCTATGTTAATCTAAGTTCAATCTAAGTTAATCAATAACGTCGGGGCTGTTACTGATGAGGAAGCATATATCATTTGAAAACCTAGACCATTCCTAGGTTTTCAAATTGTCCTCATACCCCAATCAATACCTCTGCGTAAGTTGGTTATGGCTTTGCGCAGAAAGTCCAGTACAGAGATAAGGAGCAAGGGCGTAAGCAGATATCCTTGCTTAACCGACGACGTAGTGGTGATATGCTTTGTCAAACTATCATTGTGTAAGACTCGGTAGCTGGATTCCTTATATGTTACCTCCACTAGATGTACTAGTTTCTCGGAAATACTTTTGGCTCTTAAAGTGTCCCTTTTTTCTTTGCCGGATTGGCCCCGCGTTCTGCTCGGGACGCCTACGGAATAAAACCTAACTCATGTTCTGTCCTTAGGGACTTGCCGGCGTGAAGGTACTCTAAGCTCCTTAGTTCCGTCTTGCGCTAGTTCGTCATTCGTATCTCTTGTTATGCTTTGGTTGTCCTGTTATTGTTATCCCCATAGATCCATTTGGAGCTTCTGCCGCATCACGCACCCTTGCGAATTTCGCCAAGGCTTAGCAGTTTTATTTCGTTGACAACCGAAGTGTGCCAATTTGCCCAGGTGTCGGGTTGTGTTCTCCTGCCTCTAGCCATAGAGTGGTTTGTTCTGTATACCATTTATAACAGTCGTAAATTATGTGTGCGGGGTCGTCGGTTAGGTAGAAATTTCTGTATTTGTTTTTTGTCTTTCTGATGCGGAGTAGGTAGGACTGCAAAACGCCGTGCCCTGATAGCACCTGCGCCAACCAGTGGTCTACCTACGCGTATTTTCTGGCTACGAGCAGTTCAATTTGTGGGGACAACCGCTCCGTCCTACACGCACTGGTGCACAACACCCTTCTTAATCTACATTCGCCTGGGCCTTGTTGATTCTACCTATGCCGGTGATATGTAGATATGTAAGGCCCAATTCACACATAAGCGGCGTCGGGCGCAGGCGCGGTGTAGGCGAGGCACAGGCGCGACGTCGCACAGGCGATTGTGATGTCCATATACAGTGAAGGGGTGGACATTGCACCTTATGTTATTTATTATTTATATTATTATGTACATAGAGGCGGCGTGGAAGAGAAGAAAATACCCGCGCCTCGTCAGCTAAGTCAGCATTGCACCACATGTTTATATAGAGGGGGCTTGAAGCGTCGTGCCTCTCGCAGCGCCAGCACCGCGTCTTCGCCTCTTCGCCTAAGACACGGTAGGCGAAGAGGCGAGAGGCATAACTCTTCCACGCCGCCTCTATGTAAACATAAGGTGCAATGTCCACCCCTTCACTGCATATGGACATCACAATCGCCTGTGCGACGTCGCGCCTGCGCCTCGTCTACAACGCGTCTGCGCCCGACGCCGCTTATGTGTGAATTGGGCCTTAGGCGCGTGACAGCGTTGCCAGGAGTTTATGCTTTCCCTTACCAGGGCCGCCGATATTTAGGAAGAGCCGCGACAGTGCGGCTTCGGTGCAAGTAGATGGGTATTTAGGGACGTAACTATAATTGTAATAAAAGTACATGTATCTTAAGGTTTCGCAGTACTCACTAGGGCAACAAACTTGGGGTTTCACCCACCGGTTTTTGCTTGATTTAAAATATCAACGTGTGAAAATGGATGAATTAAGGAGTGTAATTCGTGTGGTAAGCTACAGAGCAATCCGTAGTGCTACGTTATAACGGCGACGGTAGAAAAACCAACCAAAATGAGTATTTGTCAAAATATAATCTGTTTTTATACTAGTATTATATTGAAGATATTGTATGACCGTGTGGACATAGATACCAGTGGCGAGCATCCGTTCTATCCATTTGCCTGTTAGTAAAGTTGTGGGAGAAGAGGGAAGTGGTGGGGAAGAACGTCGCACCGGAGTAGGTGCGTGTAGTCGATAGAAAGGTAGAGAACTTTGAAAAGGCCAGGCAGATGGCAGAGATATGAAACAATGTAGTAATGTCAGGTATTAATGGAGCAGGTGTGGGATTGATGTTGGAAAGGCTATAAGTAAATATCCAGGTGAGAAGATCAGTAAAACTGATGAACAGAGCTGACAAAGTCTTTGAGGGGCACTAATTTATATAAACGATGACCATAAAGGAGAGGGAGTTATAAAAGCAACTAAGAGAAAGGACAAAGGAAGTGATACGCAAAGGGGTAGAAGCGAGGGTGGTATATCGAAAAATAAAGATTGCGGATGAACGGTGGACTGATTGACTAAAGGGATCGACGGCGAAGAAGCGGGAGGCAGGCGTGGCCATAAGAGGCGAGGAACTCGTTCAATTCAGTGGAATATTGGAATATAGCTGCGTTGAAAACAAATTAGAGGGGGATGTGGCGAAATGTGCTGGAAGAGTTGATCGACACGAAGGATATTGTGGGTTTGCTGGAGACCTGTTGACATAAGAGGAGTAGGTCAGTTTCAAATATTGTCATTTATTTCCTATTTATTATTCTTTCCTACATCTTCACATTGGGATTTGTGGCCGAGTATTCCCATCGTGTGCTCGTATACACGGTCGTTTGTCTTTAGTTTGGTTTTTTATTTGATTTAATTGTCTAATATCCTATTATTAGTATTTAATTTGAACAAATTAGTATTAATTTTTTAATTTTACCTTCTTTGAAGATTTCTTTTTCTTCTGAACGTTTTTAATTTCAAATATACTATTAATTTACGATATACGCCCACAATATTATGTTGTGACAATTTTTTTTTATTATATTCAACAGCAGTCTAACATAACTTGCGCCATATATTCATATATTCTCATAAATTGTTTTATATCCATCCAATACCATACAGTACTTGAATGAATAGCTCTGTGAATTTTATATAAATGGAAAATCAACCTTTGACGTGAGTTACATAAAATATTTATTTCCATTTTAGTGCGCTCTATTCCATTTAGTTTTATACTTGGTGTACTTGCACATTCATGTGGTTTAAGGGTAAAGTTGAATAGAATAATATTCTCGTTCGAAAATCTTATAGAACGTGGCAGTTGTAGGATATAATAATGTGATAATAATTAATTTCCGTTGACCTACATCGTCTTTTATAACATTTTTGTTTGAATTTGTCGCAGGGAAAAGTAACTAACGTATCAAAAGTTATAAAATTGAATTTAAACTGGACCCTGTTTTGTTGCAGCAGATGCTACAAATATTTATTAGTAATCCTCAAAGTGCAGTTTAATTTTATAAATACATGTAGTGTATGTATTTTATGGCAACACACACACACACACACACACCATTAATGTAATTAAACGGATTTATTTTTTGTGGAACAAACAATTTAGTAACGTTTGAAATTCAATAAGGTTGTGTTAATACTTTTAGAGTGATAATGGGATTCTAATTTCAATACAATTAAATTGTTATGAATAAAATATATTGAATGCAATTACAAAAGTTTAATTTATCTGATTTTGTTCAACATACAAGTGGTAGCCGCCACAACCATTAATTTGATTTTAATTTATAATTCCACCATCGCTCTAAATTTATGGAACAATTATAATTAACATTGTCGAATTACAAACGTTACTAAATTGTTTATTTAGTAAGAGGTTTATTTATTAGTTATTTAATTCACTTTATGAAGGGAGTAATAAAATTAATTTAATTTTCAATTTGAATTAATAGTTATATCCTCCCATTGAATTACAAATAATATTTGTATACCATCAAATCCAATAGCTAAAGCTTGTCGTAGAAATCTACTTCTATGATTTCTACTACAAGCTTTAGCAAAATATACAAAGAAATCGGGTCGCATTGTACTGCGCTTTCTATATGTGCGGCCAATATAATTTATACTGATTAAATGGTAGATAAGGGAGCTTGAGAGTTTAAAACCTAATACACGAACTACCCCATTTATTTTCCTATTAATAGTAATCTGAGTGTATGCCGCAGCAGCTCGCTGAAGACGCAAATTGGAACATCATTAATTCCCTAACAAAGACTTCTGTGCACAAAAAGCAATAAATCTAACGCCTGGACGCTGTACTATTATTCTATCCTGAGAAGAACATTTATTTTTATTGCAACTAACGAGAGTCCAAAGGATTACAAACAACAGACACTAATAGGGGCAATAATTCGTTGGAAAAGTCATGGACATCAGAAATTGTGAGTTAAATAATGTATGTGAATATGCCAGTAATTCTTCTGTAAAATTTACACAACATTCCACTCGGCAGTAACGTATACAATATTTAACGAACCAAGCTAACAATAACTAATATAGATAGCTATATGAAATTATTCATTTTATTATATTGTTTCTTCCATAATGGAATACATGAGAATAGGAGTAAGTGACATAGCACATATTTTGTACAATATATCGACGACTTTATCTTATAATAAACAATATATATATATATATATATATATATATATATATATATATATATATGCTATATGTTCATTTAGCCCTTACATTACATTACAGACAGAAAAAATTAGTGGAATGGAATATACGAAGAAAACATATAAGAAGGTAAAACGGTTCCTGCACAGATTCCAGTTATATTCAAAAGGAAGAGCTGACTAATATATCAGCAGTATAAGAGCTAAAATAAGCAAAGCAAGTATGGGAAATGAGAAAAACAAAACGTAGGATCATATAGTTATGAAATAGACCTCCTATTCAGAATCATTATAGGGATACTCATTTATGGTAGTAGTAGTAGTATGGGGGTAGAGAAAAAAAAATTATCATGACCATCACAAATACCCACATCAATATAATATCAATACAACAATTATCTAAAAATGTACTGCCCCCCTTTTCTCGTTCACTTCCTCTTCCACTCTAGTCTTTTGCAGATTTCAACGCCTTTCCCATCTTCTTTAACTATTCGCTCACCTTCCTGTGCTTCCACTGCAGTTTTGTCTCCGCCTCCAGGACCAATACTACTCTCTTGATTTCATGTGTTGTCACCGCTAGCACATTATCAAGTATGAGTAATTCCTCATATTATATTGTAGATACCTACATCTTAATAACTACGAATGATCTTTATTTCATCTCCAACCCGCTGTAGACTGTTGTCCACCCGATAAACTATCAATTTATGTACATTTGTTTCTTGTATTCTCTTCTTTCGGCTACCGGTTATCCTGTGATGTAGCCGCCTTCTATAGTTGTCCATGCTCTGTATTATGATGCCTTAAATTATCTCTTTCCTGCTATTACTTTGATATCATCTAGTCGTCTTTTCATTGGTCGGCTACTGCGATTTGTTTGGCTTGATTACCAATGTGTTATTTTGTCCCTTGTACTGCCCCCCTTTTCTCGTTTACTTCCTGTTCCACTCTAGTCTCTTGCAGATTTCAACACCTTTCCCATCTTCTCTAACTATTCACTCACCTTCCTGTAATAATAGGTAGAAAAATAAATGTTACAACAATTACAATACAAATATCTTAAATTAATGCTATAATTAGAAGGACAAACAACGACATAGTATGTATGTTATGTGTATGTATGGAAGAAAGAAAGAGATGGAGCTTGAGGATAGATGCAGGCAGGAAAAAGAGCTATGTTGTACGAACATAATATAAGATACACACATAGATCCTGGAATACAAGGACGAGACTGTTGGCAAATAATAAGGACAGGCAATGCAGGAAATGTGATGTAAAAATCGTAATAATTAATCACTCACTTCACTCTATTCTATAATTAAATTGAATAAGTATTACACATACTGTTAAAATGTATTTAACAGTTTGTTTTGGATCACATTATATCCATGCCTTTATTATTATTTCCATTTATGAACATTTTATTTCTATTTATTATGTTATCAGTGACTATACAATCACACCATATTTATTTTAGTACTAACATCCGGGAGAGCAAATTTCCATGTGAGGATCTACCGGAGGGCGTTACTAACATTATAATGTGATATTAATTTTCGAAGGGTATACGGTCAGATAATTTGTAGGGCCTAATAATATTTGATTTAATTTACCTTTCAATTAGTATGCATCACTGTCACCTATGGCTCGCACAATTAAAATCGTTTGACGGGTTAAGTCTGATATGATACTTAATGCATATCAACCAGGAAACTATTAGCAATAATTAACCATGAGAATTATATTTCATGAAATAATTTTGACATTTCAGGCTGAAAACTACAACAAACCAAATATTTAGTTATTTATTATGAATATTCTTCAGGACATGGCGAGCACTAGGATGAGAATATTGTCTGAATAATGTCCAATGTTTTTGCCTGGCTACGTGGCCCACACATTGCGTTTTGAGCTCTGCGACGCATGTTGTTATATCAACGATCGGGTCTCTTCATTTATCTCTTTAACTAATACCGAGCATAACGCGTTCCTATGCTCTCTGCATCATCCATGGTGTATGCTTCTTTTTATTATTCACATTTATTCCAGGTTATAGGTATTCACTGATAGTATGCATGGGCGGTAGATTAATTTTTAGGCTACCTTTTTTGGATGCTGCGTTTAGTTATTTTAGCATCTCCATCTAGCTGTGGTATACCGCTGCTTATCGTGACGATATCGTCGGAAAAACGTATAAACCTAAATAATTAATACCTTTAGTGTCCCATGGCAATCTTAAACATGTTATCAAATGGCAGGGTGAAAAGTTCGTAGAGATGGTGTCTCATTGGCGTACACCTCCCTTATTTTGAATTGTTTTGTTAGTCGTTTATTTTGACTTGACTGTGGCATTTTTATATATCAATTTCAGAGTCAATTCTAGCATGGTCGATAGTATTTAAGAATTTTCAGGTTTTGATGATATTAAAAGTTTTTAGAAAGACCACGAATACTAGAGAAAGGGGTATGGTGTATTTCGTTGCCTTTTGTATTAGTATGCGGATTGTTTGCAAATGGTTAATTATATCTAGTACTCTTTCCAAAACCCGCTTTGTCTATAGGTATGAATCCAATTTATTTGATATTCTATTAGTGATAATCTTAGTTAATAGATTATACAAGTGTGATAGCGACTGATTGGGCGAAATCTCTCGTTATTGGGTTTGTCACCCTTAACAGCAGGATGACTTCTGCGTTTTGCCATGTATCAGCATCTCTTGAAAAGCATCTTCTATATGACGATTTTGCCTTTGATATCTCAGGAATCACTTCTGATGCCATGTTGCAGATAAGGGTGTTCTTGGATGAATAAAGTTTGACATAATTTTTTTAATATGTTAGAATGTCTAAAGTGTTTTGTAGATCTTTCATTTTTTTAATCTTATCCATGCCTGTAAAAATGATGATTTTAATGACTCCCATGCTGGAATTATCTTCTATGATGTTTTTGAGTAGTCCGGTGTTATATGTTACTCTATAAGGTACCTTACACGGTCAATAATACTGTCAATCCTAGTACGGTCAAGATTTGCTTCAATCCTCCTTTTATACTTGTTAAGTAATCAATAATCCGGATAAAGACCAGTATTCTCTTCATTGCAAAATTACTACTTTACACGATGAGTAATACTGGCAATATTTTAGAATAATGAACATTTTAAACATATTATCGTACAGTAATACTGTCATTATACAAAATATTGACAGTAATATTGATCGTGTAATGACAGTATTGCTGTACGATCATATGTTTAAAATGTTCATTATTCTAAAATGTTGCCAGTATTACTCATCATGTAATGTATACTAATGATGTAATGAAGAGAATACTGAGCTTTATCCGGATAATTGATTAGTGGATACATATAAAAGGAGGATTGAAGCAAATATTGACAGTGCTAGGATTGACAGAAATATTGACCTTATAAGCTTGAATGTGTTTGGTTATATATTTGGTTTATTTTAATTTCTTCAACCTGATTTTGTTGCAATTTTTCCTAAGTACAATGCTGTTACTAGCATAGTACATAGCTATCTATGGTGATTTTCCCAATTATTTCGTTCACCTCCATTCTACTCAGGGTGGTGATTGACATCAGTTTCTTGCGCAGTTCACTGTGTTTAGCCGTATTTGGCGAGTGTGAAACTTATATTTGTTGCTTTAAGTTGCTGTTACCAATCTATGGTCGCTTCCCGTATCGAACGGGTTTAGAACTGAGACATGTGTGTATATTTCTTGTTATCTGCTAGTAGGTAGTCAATTTCCAAATTTTGTTTTGCCATCCGAACATGTCGAATTCCTTTGCTTGGGCTTTTTAAAGAACGTGTTAAGACAATACCAATTTTCTTCTGTAATTTACTAGCATGTGTCCCCTCAGTTTCTAGTGCCCAATCTGAAGTTTTCGATATTCTGTATTGTGATAGTCTTGTTTCTCTGGCCAATCTGTTTACACGCCTCCCTGTCCGTTTACGTAGTTAGTAGTATTATGTTGGTATAATATGTGGTCTGATTTCATTATAATGGTTTCTCTTATTGGTCCTGATTCACACAGCCCCAAGATATCTCATTTAATTTTTTTTTAGATTCATGCATTGTTCTCATGTTGAAAATTAGTCTATTCTGGTTCGTTGGTTGCGAATTTTTACCTCCCCCGGAATCTCATTTGGGACAATCTGATTCGGTATCAGTATGAGATTTTGTGCGGCTTTCACACCTCGCCTGGTTGTTTTCTATTTAAAATCGACACTTTAAGATGTATACAAGAAAAAAATCGGGTTTATTTCGACTATTTTGGGCATAAAACGTAACGAAAGTTGAATTTTTTTTTGCTAAATGGTACACGGCAACAATACCTTCCTTCTGGTGTAATTTCTTTCCCGGAAAGTTATGGCATATTTCCACAATCTTAGTTTGAAAACGTGAACACGTTTTCGGTAAAACAATACCTTCCTTTACATCAGTAATGTATTCGGAAAGTAAAAACATTTAGCTATTATTGTTCACTGCCGCAACGTTCCTCTTTCCGAATAGTGGAGGGTAGAACAGCTACAAACGCAGAGGCCTCATTGTGAAGCCTGCATTTCAGGCCACTCACTCATCCCACGAATTGAAGCTACAACTACGCTCTTCATTGTTATATTCATGAATATAACAAGTTTCTTCTCTTACATAAACCATGAAGTAGTTGCAGACCACATGGTTAAAGAATTAAATAGAAGGCTACAAGAGTGTGGTGACGGTCCAAACCAAAACAGAAGTACTAATGCGGAAGAGGTATACTGGTGGTGCCAGGAAGTTGCGGAGAGAAGCACAGAGACCAAAAAGGCCAGAAGACGGGCCAGATTGACAGGAGCTCCAACAGAACTACTCCAGACACGGTACCGAGCAACGAGGAAGGAGTTAATGATGCCGATTGAGAAGAGTCGGGAAGCATCGAAGAAGAATTTATAAGTAAGCGACAACGTTCTATGGGATCGTGATGAAGAATGTAAGAGTCTACTGGACCGTAATCCACCGTACCCAGATGAGTAAGGGCGGTGCACTCAGCCCTTTTGCTGCCTGGCACCAGCACAAACTCAGACTACGACGACGAAGACGAACATACCTAAGCTGTAACGACGAAAATTGGAGGAGGAGGAGGTGCTAGACACAATCACCAGGCTACCTAGAAACAAGGTCCCAGGTCCAGACTTGCTACCCAACGAACTCATTAAGGCAGCTGGACCGACAATCACGAGAAGCATCAAAAACACAGCCAACGGTGCATGGAAAAAGTTCTCCTGGAACGATGGAAGACAGCACGACTGGTGATAATACTTCAGCCAGGGAAGCCAGCCACCAACCTCACTGCAAGACCCATTTGCCTCTTGGACGGGATAGCCAAGATAATGGAAAGACTTATTGCGGACCGCCTAGCCAAGTAGTATGACAGTATGGCGCCCATAAAGGTAGGTCGACTACGTACGTAATACTGGCGATCCGCAACATTGTCACCGAGGCAAACATCGGCTCATATTGGAAAAACCCAGACACTGCCTGATGGTTACCCTGGACGTCTCAAACGCATTCAACGCGATACCGTGGGTGACCATTAGGGCAGCTTATATTGGAAAAACCCAGACACTGCCTGATGGTTACCCTGGACGTCTCAAACGCATTCAACGCGATACCGTGGGTTACCATTAGGGCAGCTCTCAGAAAAAGAGGAGTTCCACGAGACCAATGCAGGATAGCAAACTATCTGAAGGACAAGGCGATAACGTATGAAAACACCGCAAAGGCGTCTCTTGTGGAATATCGTCTACAACGACGCCCTGCGATTGCTTCTGCCGCACGACGTGGTGTCAAGAGCGTTTGCCGACGATATTGTGCTGCTTGCTACCGGACGGGAACAACAAAATGCATGATGAAGGAAGCCGTGGAGACGATGCAAAGATGGATGATAGAAGCCGGGCTTATCATCGCCAGCAGAAAGATGGAAGAGTCCCTGTTTAAAAAAATGTATGTTAATAACAGCTTGACACACACAAATTACATACGCCTATGTGTGAAGTGAAAAGTATTAATTAATATGCAACAAATTTGAAATAAATATTTTCGTTTAAAACAGAATTTTATTTATTAATTTGCATGCATATTTTTAATTTTATATTTTTGTGTAAATATAATATTCATTTATAATCGTTTCTAAACATTCAGAAGCCGCTTATGTATACAATTTTAATGCCGGCCAGCTCGCCGCGTCACTGAAAAATAACATGTGGATACTATTCTGAGTGTAAATCAATTAACGCGAACACAATTTTCTTTATTTATATTGTTTCAAATGTTAACAAGAGTTACTAAATTCGTATGTTTTATAAACATTAATATTAATATTAAGTAAGTGTAATACACAACGCACCAAAAAATGGAGAGGTATGCAGGCAGAATAGAGAGTTACGGATTGTTAAAAGAATGCAGGAGTATACTGAAATTCTTTACATTCATAATATTTTGAGAAATAAATCAGCAGCAGGAGATTGTTCATTGTGATACATTCTAATAAAACAAATAAAATATATGTTTCACACGCTGATGTAGTGCAGTGTTAACCACGGCAACAAACGGGCGGCCCGGGTTCAAATCCTGGCCCGGGTAGTCGGTACCATTTGTCGTTGGGGTACAATTAACGACACTTTATAAAAGTCGGTGACTATTTTCTGAAGTAGCAAGTCTCCCAACACGACAGAAGAACCCGAAGATCGATAGTCAGGTACAGAATTGTCGCAAATACAATACAACTACTATTACTACTATATGTTTCAGTTAAATTTAATTTAATAATGTTGAGTGATACAAATGGTATAGGTTCTTCATTTCTCTCACAGATATATGGTATATTAATATTATTGCCTATTAGCAGTGGAATAATTTATTGTTGTAGAATTACACCACAACTCTTTATGTGGTTCCCGTCTGCCCTAACTAGAATATAATTATGTGAAAATATAATATAGCAACCAACACGCTAGATTTGCTGATAAATACCTTGTCGATCATACCGCACTTTAAATTTAAATTTACCAAATACCCATCGGGGTCTGACAATATAATTACCACCAAATATTCCTACTATATCAGTTTCAAATGACGTATTGCTGTTTCCGTCACCAGATAGAGCTACGGCAGCTTCTACGACCTAATGTATACTGCCCTTAAGTATGCTTACCGTCTGCTTTCCTAAAGTATTCGTTCCAGTTTCTCTAGTTATTCAGTATTAATATATAATAAAAATAAATGGGCGAAGTATCAATTAATTAATTAATTCGCGTTGAATATGTTTTTTCCGTAAAAAATTTCAAGGATATAGAACTAAAATTTTACCACTGCATATTTTATAACCGAGGTTGTCACACATGGCCCTTCGAATTGAATTAGGAGATCAATAAAAGATGATATAGTTAAACTATGACATTAAACTATTTATAAATTCAAAATCACACATGGTCCTTCGAATTGAATTAGGAGATCAATAAAAGATAATATAGTTAAAATAAGACATTAAACTATTTATACATTCAAAATCAAATATATTTCGTGGGGAGTACAAGTCAGATTTATATTAGTTTACAAGTTTTTAGAATTATTTATCATGCGATATAGTATATAAATTATTTATCCGCTGATAACCGTCAATTCCAAACTACCATGCCTAGACTACATGAAACATAGTAAGACACATCTCAAAAAGTAAGTCTGTCTGTCGCAAGTTGTAATATTGAAGCCAAGGCGCGTATTCACTTTAATCATGATGCATTACATATCTTTCCATCGTATACAACCAATTCATGTATGTTAAGCAAGTTCGTTTCGAGCATAAATCAAAGTGATGTGTAATCGGGTTAATCTAAACACGTGCAAACTTTACCAATTAAGCCTTATAGGCTTTGGGAAAATTAAAGATGCAAATTAGGTAATAAATCCATTTAACACCGCAAGATCTTTTTTATGTGTACTGAGGATCAGTTAAATCATATATAAAGATTATATAAATGGGCGTGTGTGCATGAGGTTCTAAAGCTGTGGCTTATTTAGAAAAGCTGAACTGGATCTTTTATTTGAAATTACAATTTCATATGTTTATGTATAGAAAAAAATATAATAAATTTATAGCCGACTATATAAAATAATTTCACATTTTAGACGGTGGTCACTATTATATATATATGAATTTGTATAAGTAAATTCGTCATATTGCCAGCACTTTGCGAACGTGCTACTTTATATTTCCGTTGAGTTCAATTGTGTCGGTTTATTAGGTTGCGCGAGACGAATACGGCCCTCTGAAATTGAATGATCGTAAAATTCGTGCACAAATTGCAACTTTCCGTCCAAGCTCTCTTTCCTATGGAGATAAGTTCATATATTTCATAGTAGCGTGCTCTTCAAGTTGGAAAAACTACCGAAGGAACATGAGAAAACCATTGGCGCGGCGCTATAATACAACACATCCCTGATCCCGATATCAGATATATAAAATCTTTTGTGAACACGATACAACAATGCACTTTCTCTTACCCTGTAGCAAAATATATGTGTTCTATTTTCTAAACAAAATATTTTTTGAAATCCTTTTTTTTATAACATAAATTACTCATGCTTATCTTAAAAACTTAAACTATAAAGGCATCTTGTTCGCCATCTGAATACAGAATGGTCGATGGCTTGGACGCAACGCCTAAGTTGCTCGGCCTCTGAGGTTGCCAGATCTAAATGCATTGGATTTTCATTGCAACCTGCAAACGTGGATGATATATGGAATCGCAGCCAATTCCACCTTAATTAGAATTGTAAATAATCCTGAGGTGTTTCAATCTGTGCGGAATTAATCAGAAGCGGGCGCGCTTGCCTTCGTACAAGACGGTGGAAATTTCGAATATTAATTGTAAATCAGGGTTATTTCTAATCACTGTTTCAAATTTAGATCTATATATTGCTAACAGTTTAGGTAGTATTGAATTACTACAAACATAGCGGACCTGCTACTAGTTTGACTAAGATTTATCGTGACCCGTCAAAAGATCCGCGACAAAACAGGCTCGACAAAATAGTCCGTGAAAAAATTGCGCCCCGATAAGATAACCCCTCGACAAAACAGCCCGCGACAAAATAGACCCCAGACAAAATAGGTCGGGGCTATTCCTGTTATTGATGGATATTTATTATATTTATTATAATTTCACACACATAGGTTTGGTTATATGATTTATTACGACACTATATGCAACACCTATTATATTATAACTAAATGTTTATTATTATGTTTTTTGTTGATTTGTAATTTCATTAAAATTTATTGATATATTCAGGTGAGGTTAGTTAGGTTGAATTGGCGGCACAATATGATTTATTACGACCTTTTATAACCTGAATGTTTATTATTATGTTTTATCTTACTACTTTAACTCACCTCTACTACCACTTAATGAATTGTCCTGGAATTACATAACACCCTATATACGATTAAAGAAAAAGGAACAGTATAGGAAACAAAAAGTAGCAATATTCCTTGCGTAAAGTGAATGTAAAGTGTCCTAGTGTTATTATTGGATAATTTGTTACATTCTCCCTGTCTCGACTTTTCTGTATAGTATATATTAGTCCATTTTCCAACGGTTCATATCTCATTTAGACGATTTTTCATCGTCAGTATTAACTTGCCATTTCCATATATCCAGGCATCACTTGGGATCCTATATTTTTCGGTTACTTTCTGCATTTTGAGAAAATTTATTTACATACATCATTGCTCCTTCCCAGCAAGTTTATATAGTAATACTTGCTAATTATGTCTTACGTTCAAACATTTGTCAGTTTCACTTATTAATGTTTATTTAATTTATTAATTTATTAATTCTACTTCTACTAGATCACTGGTTTTTTAAAAAAATCATTTCTATGAAAATAAGGTCTTTTTAGCCAAAAAATTCTGCTCTTTCCATTGGCATAAACGGCTTGTAAACTTTACATTTCCTGACTTAAGCCCTTTTACTCAAGCACCAGTGATATATTTTCTGAAAGACCCCTTTCATTGTATTTCTCTCTTAGTCTTATGATGCATCTCTACTGATATTGAAATCCACCACCGACGGCTCTGTTAACACAAATATATGTACAATCTCCTATAGTTATTCCGTTTAGCAATATTAAATCCTTTTCTTCCATTCATCTTTCCAGTCTCTTCCTTCCAGCCGCGGACTGCTACTTGTAAACGAGCCCAACAATGCCAGCGATGCTTGGATCTGGCGACGTAGCTATCCAGTGGCCAATAGAATGCGAGAGGCAGGCCTTGAACTTGAGGGAAGAAGACCGAGGCGGCCTGGCTGTCAACTAGAAGGGCTAGCAGGAAAAAAGACGACAGGGTTACCGCGCTGGGGGGGGGGGGGGCATTAAAATCTCTAAGATCCTGAGGTATGTCGGAGTCACGGCAGAGAACTGCAACGGCCACGTACTGGAGGCAGTCAGAAGGGCAATCTACGAATCCTCAGGGCCTACCGCACGCTCCCTACAGATTTTGCGGAAGTGCTGGCGTTTACAATACCGGCGGGTTCTCTCGTCACGGGGAGGACTGCGGAGTTCCAGCCGCGAAAGGGAGGTCGGTCGCGCGCCACGTCTAAAAAGGACGCTAGGGAGGCCACTATGAAGGGCTGGAGTTGAGTCCCAGGATTCATCGAACGCACAACGAGGCCTTGTACTGGGTGGCCCAGCTGCTAACGGAACATGCTTCCAGATGTACCTGTGAAGATCAAGAACCGCCCACGGGTCCTGCATTTACTATAGATCCGAACCCGATGACGTAGCGCACACGCTGCTGCATTGCCAATACTAGAGCTGGGAGAGGGAAGTCGCCCCACATTTTTAATATAAAAAGTAGATCTTTTGTACACAAAAGTTGGTACCCCTGCTTACTTTATAAATATCCCATATAACTTTTTTTCTTATAATTTTTCTTTTCTCACCTATAGTGAAATGTCTGATGTCTACTCTTCTTATAAGGTGCATTGTGTTGTCTCCGTTTTTCGTTTTGCTGTAGCGTTTTCTGCTTTCGTTTAAATCGCCTGATATCACATCAGGTCTTGTAGATTCTTACTTTACATTCCACTTACATATACTTGATTCCCAATATTACATTTCTCAAGTATCCCGATATTAAGTTCTTTGTTGTGTGGGCTTTCACTTCTTCACTTCACTGTTGCTAGTTATGTTAGCTCCTAGGTATTTGAAGTGCATCACTTAATTGATCCTTTTATTATAAACAATGAGTCCCTAGATATCTTGAGCGACAGCATTTTGGTCGCAGATATCTGCATATTAAACCTTGACGCTGTTTGTTCGAGGAGCCTTTGAAAGTTGTCTTCGCCTTCAGAAACCAATTCAGTCGTCAGTATAGTATACTAACTTCTATTTCTTCCTCCCCCATTCGGTACCCACTGCTAACCTTCTTAGATTATGTGATCAATTCGTTCATTAGGATGTTAAATAAGACAGGACTTAAGCTGTTTCCCTATCTTGTTCGCGTTGATACGGATACTTTAAAAAGGTAGTTTATCTGCATCATTAATAAAGTGTAGTTATAGGTGTTAAGTATTGTGATAACTGGTATGATATTGGTGTGTATTTTTCTTTATTGCAAACGCGGTACAATGCCTGATAGCCTCATTCTTTAGAAGACCTGGGTGAGATCGATAAAGCACATAAAAGCTGTTTTATTGAATTCTATAGCTTTCTTGGGTATCTGATGGATGGTGAATATTGCGCCAATATTATAGCGGAGCTATGATATTGAATCCCTGTTGTTATTCGCACCAAAGACAGCAACTTCCCCCAAACTCTATGTGAGTAGTTTTGATACTGTACTTAATAAGCCAATTCCTTTCGACAGGTACGATTTTACTTCCTTTTTGAATATTGGTATCGTTACTGCGTAGTACTTTGTTATGAAGGACATGAATTTGGTCGACAAGCGTTTCACCTCCGTATTTGATTTAGTTAGTTCATTGCATATTTCGTCAATTTCCGGTGACATACGATTTAAAGTTTACGGACGAGTTGTTCTATATGTTCCATGTTTGGTTTATGTTGTCAGGTTGTGTTTCGCTGGACTCAGTGTTATTGTCAGGTTTGCCGTTTGAATGTTCCACACCTTGTCCTCCATATAAATAGTATTCCATATATTTTGGAAACTTTTTCCAGTGCGCTATTTTGATTGATTGTATCATATTGTAGATTCTATTTCTTACAAGCTTGTATTCGTGATATGTATTTGATTTGATTTGATCAGTTTGTAGGTATGACGTTTTTCTTCAGGGAACATCTGAACCTCTTGAGTAAATCACGGTGTGGTGTGGATTTTTACCCGTTTTTATACAGCTTCGTCCGCAGTTTTTTAAAAAGCTTCTATCTTTGTAAGGCTATCAGCCGTGAAGCTTTTTCGCCGGTCAAGGGACAAGCCCAGAGGAGTTTAATCACTCGGTATTTACCTTAACTTCACAGAAAACTTCTGAAAAACTGTCAAAGGTGATTCGCGAAAATTCGCCCCGAT